>OW121748.1:28359538-29559538 GCA_933228765.1 Miltochrista miniata | reverse complement strand
ATACGTCCAGTGCTGGACGTAGACCTCTCTCAATTCACGCCACATTACATGGGACAAAATCTTAAAGGTGAAATGTGGGCATGTAATATGTCTCTGCCTACCCCTTCCCGAATGTTCGGTAAACAAACGGAACATCCTTTATCCTATAACACAATGATGTTACTCACCAACTAGCGCGAGGTAGCTATGCAGAGAACTCTTTCCCAGGGCGCACGGTGGTTCCGCCAATAGGTCATAAATGCTAAAATTTCATTATCAATTACTCCAATTTAATTATGTATAATGTTTTACCGATAGATAAGCTACCCTAAAATACAAATATGTTACCCATTCTACCTAATTATTACTTATTTCTCGACCTCTCTAAAGTGAACGCATCATTACGTTGCGCTCGCTTTATCAGTAACTCATTAGCACTGCTGTATGTGTGACTGAATTTTCAGAACTGCATTATTTTTGAGGGGGGTTTGTGAAATGGATTTCTAAGATCAAGGTATGTTATTACTAATTAGCTATATTTTTAAGTTTTGTTTTACTTATTATGGCGTATTTTTACGTGCTACGCCACACAGTATTTTTACCAAATTTGTATGTTATAGTTGACTTCACATAGCCCTACAAAAAATTTCAACCATAATCGAATACTCTCACATATCTTATATTAAAGATCGAACTGTCTATTTTGAAAATATAAAAGGTTTTGCTGCGCCCTTTTGCATCTTTAGTTGCTATATAGGCTCTACGACTGCGTAGGCTTGTCTACGAAACACATGTTAATTATTAATGTTTTTTTTTTCAGGAACTTTGATTAAATGTTCTTTCTCAAGGATGCATTTTTTTGAGATTTGGTCTGCCATGGCTAGAACTATTCCTCAAAAAACATCAACACGTGTTGGTAACTATTGTAGCTTTACTGGAAGAGGCCAATAATGTAGAAATTAGGAACTTAGATAGTAAAATACTCAATTTATATTTAAGTCTTGATGGATTTTGGAAAGTTGTCTCTAGAAGTAAATCAACATTTTGGCAAAATTACTCAGATTGGTTAAATGAAAATGAATGTTTCAAATTAGTAAGGAGTAATGAGGAGGAGTGCATTCAAGAAAACGCGAACCAGCTCGGGCCATCTTCCGAACGCGGACATTCCAGGAAATATTTTTGAAATTTGTCTAAGCGCTCGAAACCTAGAAGTTTGGCAGAATTATCACAAGTAGATGACTCTGCTGTGAATTCACTAATCAATACTAGCAACACTGAATATAAATTCGAATAAATTTAATGAAGATTCTTTGGAAACCGCTCGAATTTTAATTCAAGAATATCCGTGGTATAATCTTCCAGCTTCCGTTCACTAAGTCCTCTTCGATAGTACTGAAGTAGCACAGTATGCTTGGTTATCTATTGGGGAATTATCAGAAGAGCCAGCAGAATCTAACAACAAAAATTGTAAGGCTTTCAGACGGGATCACACGAGAAAAATGTCACGAGTATTTTTAATTTACGAATACGGACTAACTTTACAGACTTTTACTCAGCTTAGACCCATTCATTACCTACTGGTCTTCGGAAATTTCCCCGTAAGAAAAAAAAGCGTTATGTCGAGGCAGGTTTTAGATTTATAAAGAATTTAGTTTAAATTGAAATTAGGTTTGCTGTTGTAATGATTTAGCTTAGTTGTGGTTATGATGACGTTTGTAAATAAATTGTAGTTTTAGTTTTCTTGTCTTTTATATAAAAAGAATATTATATTTAACGATAACCCCTTCATGAACGGCGTTAATATCATATTCAGATATATTTACGAACGATGCAGAATAAATCTCAAATATTGCGTATTAATTTTTTTTGTTAAACAGTACTTTGTACAGTTTACTGTTTATTATGTATTAAATTATGTAAATAAAACACTAATGTACATTCATAAAGAATTCTTTTTATTATTTACCCTCAGAAAAAATCCCATTTTCCAAATTTAATAAAGTAAGGTATTTATGACCGCGCTTGTTCGGCGCCTGGACCACCGTGGGGCGCCTTGTTACAGAGTTTCTAGTGGGTGCGCAAGGGAGGCCAGGGCTCTGACGAAAACAGCCAATAGGGTGTACACACATATATTTATATAGAACACAGTACACTACAGAGACAATGAGATTACATAGATACAGAAAGCACAGACATACATAAGAATATTACAGGTTTAGGTATTATTAGTACAGCACTACACTAAATCAGCGTGAGGAAGTAACGTAGGCGGCTAGTTTACATGTAAAAGTATGCTGACAAAGTACTGGCCTGCAGTGTGAGCGTAGAGTGGCAGTGGCTGGTGGTAATGCCAGGTGTAGACGGCGAGCTTCTCTCACATGCAACCTGCTCGCGCAGTCCACGTATGATTGGGGTGTGGCTGTACAACTTTTCCCCGTACTAAAAAACCCAGAATCTGGGTATTGGTCGTCACAGAGTCCACTTCCTTCTGATAAGAATAGGTGAAACGCAGGAAATTCTCCTTAACAAGTCCTCAGGTTAGAACTTACAACCTCTAAATCGAAATTGAGGTGTGCTACTCAGAGTTGCTTCAAAATTCACTCCTGCTTAGCGGATGGTAAAAGTAAAAAGTTTTATATCCCCTCTCACGTGGAATAGTCCAGAATTCTCTTAAAACCTGTTTTCCTTTAATGCAAAAACGATTCGTCACCGAACTTATGACATCCTGTCATTCTGACAGCAGAAATGTCACCACAGACAACCGATTAAAAAACGATAGATCGATTAGGGTGCTTCTACACTCCCAATGCTGCATCTACAGAAAATAAATGCTACAACCACCCCCCCCTTAATAGTATTTCCTGCGGATTCGACACGCTGGAAATACAATATAAAGAAAACAGAAAATTACTGACTAATAAACTAAGACAACCAGCTAGGTAAATCAAACACCAGCTGACTACAACCATTACACTACCAAAGAGAGATCCTCCCATACACCTAACTAGACACTGACTCGTGTACCGGATAGGCTAAGTAACTAGAGTCTAATGCCCTTCATAGAAAACGAATGCTCCCTTTACTCGCTGACGATACCCCAACACTACCCAAGCTCTCAAGATATTGTAGAGTACTGAGGAGCGAATGAGAGAAAAACGCTCGGTGCGGTGCATAGAAGAAACTACAACGTGACAATTTGAAGTCACGTACACACATAGAAATACAAACAAAAGATTAAAATAGTCTTACATAATGATCACATAGCACTGGCTTAATAAACTAGAGAAACAGTGCTATGTAGTTACAGCATTGCTGACGTTGGGTATTGGAGATGGCTCCTCCTGATACTTCAGGATGTCCTTGATATGGTACTCCCCAAGATCCCTACCGTCCAGATCCGACAGCCTATATACCAAAGGGGATCGTTTAGCAGTCACCACACATTTAAGGAACTTAGGGGCTAGCTTAGAAGTAAAGTTCTGGGCCTTGTTTGACAGGTAGAACGTGCGTTTGTAAACTATCTGTCCCACTTTCAGCTCTACATGCTTTTTTCTGAGGTTGTAATACTTTTCATTACGCTGGTGGGCAACATTCAAATGTTTCCTCACCTGGTCGTATATGCGTTGTATTTCTCTCAGCTTGACACCGAAGGCTGATGGATCGTCTACAGAGACTGAAGCAGGGTGGCACGCAATATCTGTCTGCCTGTACAGCACTCCATCTCCAATAAACTCCCTACCATGTACCAAGAAGTAAGGGGTGAAACGAGTTGCTTCGTTAACTGCAGTGTTTAAAGCGCACTGTATCTCAACCAAGAACGAATCCCATGACTTGTGTTGTGACTTCACATAGCATGAGATCGCTTGAACAACATTACGAATAGCTCGTTCCGCCTGATTAGTTTGGGCATGATACCTAGGGTTATAATATATATTAGGTACATTGTATTTAGCTAACATATCTTTAAATGGCTTACTCACAAACTGAGGGCCATTATCCATGTAAATAGTCTTGCAGACTCCGTGCACGAGAAACACACTCTTCTCTATGAACCTCGCGACTACAGCGCCTGTGGCAACCCGAACAGGGCACAACATGACGTATTTGCTAAAGTAGTCGGAGACCACGATCAGGTGTACGTTTCTATTGCTCGAAGTGGGAAAGGGACCAAGCAGATCGACAGAGATAGCTTCGAATGGCTTCGAAACCCGCTTCGGGCTACCCATTAGGCCGGGACGAGACGTATTTACGGGTTTGTACTGCTTGCATGTTTCGCAATTCCCAACATATTCTTTGACGTCCTCGTACATCTTGGGCCTGTAATAATTTAGGGCTAACCTTTTATGTGTCTTCCAAACGCCACCATGGGCACTAAGTGTGTCATCGTGGTACTTAGAGAGCAGGGGCAAGCGATCCTCCTGAGGTACCACCAGCTTCCAGTCAAAGTCTGAAGTCAAAGAATATTTATTTTTAGTTAACCTATATAGAAGGTTGTCACGAATGTCATAATTTGGTGACTTCCTAAGGTTCTTCCGAACACTATTCATGGTGTGGTCATACCACGGGTCTTTAGTGGGTACTGCATCGAGGGAATCAATTTTGATACGAGACAGAGCATCAGGTACAACGTGGTCTTTACCTTTTCGATGCTCTATGTCAAAGTCGAATTGACTGAGCCTCATACTCCAACGTGCTAGACGACCCGTGGGATTTTTCAGTTTATGGAACCACAGAAGAGATGAATGATCCGTGACGACCGTACACTTTTGGCCTTCGACGTACTGACGAAATTGTTCCAAGGCGAAAATCACGGCCAAAAGTTCTCGCTCAGTTGTGCTGTAGTTCACCTCGTTCTTGTTAAGAGATCGGCTACAGTAGGCGATAGGGTGCTCAACACCATCGTGAGTTTGTGTCAGTACAGCAGCAACTGAGTAAGCTGACGCGTCACTAAGAATGCGGAAGGGCATCTCAAAGTTAGGCATTTTTAATATAGGGGCAGAAACCAAGGCTGACTTTAGCAGGTTAAAGGACTGTTCAGCCTCAGGGGTCCATTCGAACTTAAGGTTCGTAGAAGTCAGTTTGCACAGAGGTTTACTAATTTTAGAGAAGTTGTTAACAAAGCGACGATACCAGCCGGCCATTCCCAGAAATCTCTTAACCTCCTTAGGGTTAGAAGGGGTGGGATAGTTGAGGATAACCTCAACTTTACCCGGGTCTGTCCGTAGGCCATGTTTGTCCACATAATACCCCAGGTATTTGAGTTCACTCCGACAAAAGTGGGATTTTTTCATGTTAATAGTTAGGCCAGCATCCTTGAGTTGCTGATAGACTCTATGTAAGAGCTCTACATGCTCCTCAAAGGTGCTGGACACACAGACTAGGTCGTCCTGAAACGCAAATACCTTGTTGTCGAACTCGGGACCAAACAGACGGTCCATGAGGCGTTGCATCGTGGCACTGGCCCCGACAAGACCGAAGCACATCGAATTGTATTGGAATAATCCTCTCCGGGGAACCGTAAAAGCAGTCTTCTCAGCAGACTGGGGTGAGTCAAATGGAATCTGCCAGTAAGCCGCACTCAAATCTACAGAAGTTAAATACTTAGCGTTATTAAGGTGGTCCAAGATTTGATTGATATAGGGTAAGGGGTAGGCGTCACTCTTTGACACAGAGTTCAGCTTGCGAGAGTCCAAGCACAATCTGAGGTCACCGTTTGCCTTCTCCACCATGACCACTGGAGAGTTCCACGCGGACTGAGACGGGGACACTACTCCCATCTCCAGCATTCGGTCCAACTCGGCTTCCAGGGCCTTCTGTTTAAGGGGAGAGAGCGGATAATAACGCTGCTTTATCGGCTTGCTGTCACTAGTGTCAATGACATGATGTACAAGTGAGGTCCGACCTAAGCCCACCTTATCAGTGTTCAATGAGTCAAATTTCTCAATGACCCCGTTGATTACACACCTTTGTTTAGCAGTCAAGTTGTTGTAATCCTCGAGGCCACCGTTAAGGGACACAGACTCTATAGGATTATTATCACTAAAGCTATCAAGACTAATATTTTGTAAAATTAACTTATCACTTAACTTAAATTGTTGCCAGAAATCCACTCCAAATATCATGGAGGTGGTTATACCTGGGACAACATAGAACTTGACAACTCGGATAACCGAATTGTACTCAATTGGCAAAGAGATACAACCCAGACATTGCAAGTGAGTGCTGTCTGCAGTTGTAATACGAAAAGTAGGATTGATACTCACAAGATCAAAACCCAGTTCCAAGAAGATGCGGTGCGCTCCCTTACCTAGTATAGAGCAGGAGGCACCGGAATCTAGAAGGCCTAAGACATTTAAATTTAAAACCTTAACAACTAGATACGGTCTAATGTCACTATCCCGTTTAGGAAACAGGACCTTATCAGAAATAGACTCAGATACAGAGTAATGCACAGAGTTCCTAATAAGGCCCTGGCCTACGCGTTTTTTGACTTGCTAGTACAGTGTGAGCAGTCTGGGGTCTTGACTCCTTTGAGACCACACCGGAAACACACCAGCTCTCTTGACTGTGTGCAGCTGTATGCAGTGTGACCGCCCCCGCCGCAACGAAAGCATTTGCGATCGTGGGGGGTAACCGGCGTCTCCACTGCAGACACCTGCTTAGCGGGCTTTTGTACACCTTTGTTCTTAAGCTGGTGTAAGTCAGATGAAATCTCAAACTTGTCAAGAGCAGGCTCATGGAAAGCGTCTGCCCTAGTACGCGCAAGCTCCAAGCGCTTACCCAAACGTCTCAAGTCATCTACAGAGTTGACATCATGCAAGGCCAGTTCCTTCATGTAGTCAGGTCTAATGTTGTGCATGAGAATGTCCAGCTGTTCCTCACTGGGCATCTTACATGACAACCTTGAAAACATGGCTTGCATTGTACATATATAGTTAACCAAGGACTCAGAGCGGGCTTGTGTACGCTGTCTTATCTCGTTCCTGAGGCGATAATCATAATCAGGAATATCGAAGGTATCTCTATGCTCACTAATAAGATCCTCATATGAGACGAAGTTAGCTTTGTTTGTACGGAACCAAAACAAAGCCGGTCCATCCAACAGGTCGGAGAAAGCCATAAGGAGTCTAGGCTTAGTAACCTCCCGAGCACATCTAAGTTCCTCTAATCTCTCTAAAAACACACGTACACAAGTAGAACCATCATATTTTAAATTAAATGAACATAAGTTAAGGGGACGTTCTTTATACACTATGTTACATGTAGAACTATTCCTACTTGAACTAGCTCGCACCGAGCGGTCCTCTCTCACTACTGGTGAAGTATATTCTACCTGGTCACGACCCGAAGGATCATCACCATCATCATCCGAACCTTCGGATTCAGAATCACTACTGGGTTCAGCCCTAGCGATGATCTTCACTAGCCTACCACGAATATCCACCAGGTCGGGGCAATCCAGACCACAACGAGCTAACCTACTCAATAAGTAGTTGGCTCTGATAGACACCCTAAGACGACTACCCTTATTAATGAAGATGTCACCTGACTGAATAGCCTCCTCCAGCTCGGAGACCTTTGGGAGGCAGATCGAGAGCTCAGCCGATGCATCAGCGGGTACCGGAGCACTCGCTTTGATGCTACCTCGACGGACGAGTCGGTGTGCCGTTCTTAGCTCACTCCGAAGGCCAGACACTGTCGTTTCCGGTTCCACTGAAATTCCCATGTGGGACAGCTCGTTAGCAAGTTCATCCTTTCTTAAATAATTAATATATTTTTTCATCTGTGCCATTATGTAAAAATTTACTTACAACAATTATAAAGATAAAATGGCACAGATAGGGATCAATTACAAAGTAAAAATGTAAATTGAGTTACAACAAATTGTACTAAGTTAGGTAATTATGTTTCAAATTGACCTTTAGAATTTAACAAAGATTAAGGGTATACTAAGAGAGAAAAGTTTCTAAATTTTCTGATAACACTGTTCAGGTTAACATTCAAAATTACAAGGTATCAACATACCTTCAAAAAAAAATTTATAATTACACAGAGTGAAATTCACTAAGTTAACACAGAGGTGAAGCTATAGAATAATGTATGTAATATATTAATCTATACTAATATAATATTACAATAAATACATGTGTGTGCACCACAAAAAAAAGAAAAAAAGAAACACATAAAAGAAAAAACACAATAAGAAAAAGAAGTGGGTATGCCAAATAAAATCAAAAAATCTTTCCAAAATCACAGCTAATTTTAAATTTTTTTAAATTTAGAATTTTGTGTCTTTTCCAGCCAAAGATGTAGGGAGCTGGAAGAAGACGAAAGGGAAGGTTTTGTGCTTAGCTGCTAGCACCACCAATTAACGTCCTGGAGCGTCTCGGACGATTCCAGAATGGTTTCGCCAGAGGTAACCACCTATGCACACACACTAGACTGAGACTACCGCAGAGTAGTTCTCAGAGTCTTGCCCCACGTTGGGCGCCAATTTATAACACAATGATGTTACTCACCAACTAGCGCGAGGCAGCTATGCAGAGAACTCTTTCCCAGGGCGCCTTGTTACAGAGTTTCTAGTGGGTGCGCAAGGGAGGCCAGGGCTCTGACGAAAACAGCCAATAGGGTGTACACACATATATTTATATAGTACACAGTACACTACAGAGACAATGAGATTACATAGATACAGAAAGCACAGACATACATAAGAATATTACAGGTTTAGGTATTATTAGTACAGCACTACACTAAATCAGCGTGAGGAAGTAACGAAGCCGGCTAGTTTACATGTAAAAGTATGCTGACAAAGTACTGGCCTGCAGTGTGAGCGTAGAGTGGCAGTGGCTGGTGGTAATGCCAGGTGTAGACGGCGAGCTTCTCTCACATGCAACCTGCTCGCGCAGTCCACGTATGATTGGGGTGTGGCTGTACAACTTTTCCCCGTACTAAAAAACCCAGAATCTGGGAATTGGTCGTCACAGAGTCCACTTCCTTCTGATAAGAATAGGTGAAACGCAGGAAATTCTCCTTAACAAGTCCTCAGGTTAGAACTTACAACCTCTAAATCGAAATTGGTGTGCTACTCAGAGTTGCTTCAAAATTCACTCCTGCTTAGCGGATGGTAAAAGTAAAAAGTCCAAAAAACCACTTGGAACCAAGGCAGGGCTTTTTATATCCCCTCTCACGTGGAATAGTCCAGAATTCTCTTAAAACCTGTTTTCCTTTAATGCAAAAACGATTCGTCACCGAACTTATGACATCCTGTCATTCTGACAGCAGAAATGTCACCACAGACAACCGATTAAAAAACGATAGATCGATTAGGGTGCTTCTACACTCCCAATGCTGCATTTACAGAAAATAAATGCTACAACCCTCAAAATATACGAAAATATATAGTAATATGCTAAAATATACCAAGCTATATCTGTCGACATATTTTGATGACGTCATTGAAATATATATTATAGCTACGTGTGTGGTCCTTCGAAAATTTGTATCAAAAATATGTCGTAATATGCCTTGCTATATTTCATATTAATATATATTATAGCTACGTTTGTGATGGCCTTTATGTAGAAAATTGCCTTCTTTATCCTGCTTGTAGTTAACACAGAAGGTGTCCCTCATTCTTTCAAAACGTTCCTTTAGTTTTATTTTTCAACCTTCAATTTTAAAATGCGTTTGAAAGAAAATACCGCCTAGTTAGTTCTCTTTGACTAAACAAATTCAAGGCTAAAGAAAGTTCGTAGTGCGCCGATCGTAGTGAGAATTTTCAATTGCTCTGAAAACAGTACAATACTCTCACTAAATCTGTGTAGTCTCCTAAAGACTTTTTGATTGTTTGTAATTTTAATATTTAATTTTCTGTTTGCCTCTAGAGAGTTACCGCGAAAACACCTAATGTCCACCTTGAACCTATTACTACTTTTTAACAGACTTCAAAAAAGGAGGAGGTTCTCAATTCGTCTGAATGTTTTTTTTTTACATATGATATTTTCGTCAATTATGGACGGATTTCAATTTTTTTTCTATCGTTCAATAGGGTTTACTACTGAGGTGGTCCCATTTTAACCAGGTCTGGATCTGATTATGGGATCCAGGAGAAATCAAGGGCAATCCCCGAAAATTGTAGGCACTTCTAGTGCGTTTGTTAACTTTTTGATCAAGTGCTTTAATGTACTACAATTTAATGAAAGTCTGGAGTAGATCTGACGATGGAACCGAAAGACAGTCGAGGGAATTCCTTAATAATTTACAGCAGTGACCTTGTGTGTGGGCTTGATTGATTTATGTTGATGAGAACTTTGCACCTAGATAGATATATTTTTCGCTCCACCCGCCACTTAAAACATTTAAAAAAAATTAATAAAAATAGAACAGACTTCCTGAAAAATAAAATTTACTTAGCACAAAGTAATATGTAAAATACATATTACTTTATTTTTTTTATCATGATTTATCAGGTTTTATTCAATATAATATTGCCTACCTAAACCATTAATAATGCCTACCTAAACCTATGGGTTTACTTGGCGCCGACTTCAATATGATATTGAATAAAATGTGATAAATCAAAATACAATAACTTTATGCTAAGTAAATTTTATTCTTCAGGATTTGTTTGAAGTCGGTTCTATTTTTATTTTTATTTTTTGTTAGGACTACAGCAAGCTCGACCCAGAGCAGACCATTCCGCTTTATACGTCCATAGTCACAATACTCTAAGCGAGTATATACCGCTATTGCACCGCTAAATCGTTATGGTGCAACTCTATTTGACACCTAAATACTATAAGAACTATCCGGCAAATCCTTCGTACCTCGCTAACTCTATAAATGGTGTATAAATCGTATCGCATATTACGTAATAGCTTTCAGGGTTACAACGAAATCTTCTCCAGAGCTATTAGTTTTATTTAGGGATGTTATAAAGCGATTTCTGCGTTATCAGTATCCCTTGAGCCTAGTTCGGTATGTCCTTCGGCTATTGACATTGGGCCTCAGGGGACCAATATCCACGCTACCTATTCACTGCGCAGATGACCGGTTACTTGTACTAGCCCGTATTAGAAGGGTTACTATAATTTTAATTTTAGTGTATTTTAACCTTGATTGCTAACTCGAACTATCACTTATAGATTTGAGGTTGTATTCTTAGAAAAGAATATTTACTACATATAGCTCATTGGATGTACTGAAGTACCGCTCAAAATATGTAAAGGGTAATAATGGAAAGTGCTTTTGGTACCGCAAACTTGCTAGAACAGCCTACCTACTAACTAAATCTTTACGGCGATTTCTTTGCTTTGTAAGTAAGAATTTACAAACCAAAGACACAGAGAATAAGTAAGGCAGTTCATGATGATACATTAAACACACCTTTTTCTACTAAGTGGAACCTTCTAGCAGTAATATTCAGTCTCATGTAATAGGTAGCTTATCGCCGTGCTAAAATGGATAGGGGCAGGTTGTTACCTATCGTTAGCATTTTTCTAACCGCGTTTAATACCTCCAACTGGGCTTAACGACTACTATGTTACCGGCAGCTGAGAACAAGGGTTTAACGTGCTTTCCGAAGCATGGAAAAACTAAATAATGAAAATAGCACATAGACATACACAGCAATAGAATAAAATGTTTAAAGTAGTGACCATTCAAAGACACTGAGCAAGGAGGCTACTAAAGTTTCGCTTAAGTTATATTTTTAATTTTGCTTTAACTTTATTTAAAAATCTATTGGACGAGAGTTCAAGTCTTAGGTACTTGAGACTTGTAAATTTTTCACATTTAATTTATGTTAAAGTCAACAAGCATTCTTATTGCTATCTGACATTATTTCATAACTTATATTTTTTCTTATTTCATCAACTTTTAAACTTCCCAGTGCAGGTAAAATATATCATTATTCAAAGTGCTTGCAACACAGAAGCTTATAACACCATAGTACAGGCACAAAGTGCTCTTTCTGTCAGCGTTGTCCATAACTATTAGTTTCGATTTCCGATAACGAATACGTGCGAAAGTAATAGAAGGAAATCGGAAGAGTCTTAATTCACTTTGTCCCGAATTGATGAGAAAGAGGGTCCGGACATCATACCCGGAAACCGGTGTACTGATAGGACGAACAAGAAAATTTAATGCTTATAGGCCAGTGACAACAAATAAAGCGGAAATGAGCCACTTCCAGACAGTGACACCTTCATTCTATTCGCTTTGAAGTGTACCTGTGTTGTGCTTGCCCATTTACTTGCATTTTATGAAAGCAAATAATATTTTTTTCAACTTATAGTAAACTGTAAAGGTAGAATTATATTGTAGTTTGTTTCCTTTAGACAGCTTTATCAGCCTACACATCATGATAGTGTCCACTCAGTTGTTTTCGAAAGCAATCAATCAATTGATGACAACACGAACCCCTATGGTACGTTAGCATTGATCTGCATAATCAGAAGTCCAATCATTGCTCAATACTCAGTTTTACTGTTTTGCATCAAGAAAGGCAACTCACTTGTATAATCAAAGAAATGGGTAATTCACTGGCTTGATTATTAAATAGAACGTACCACTTTCATATTGTAAACGGATTTTTCTTGCGAACCGAAAGATGTTGAAAACTTGGCCGCACTTAAGAAACTCAGCACGCTCTATGAGATCACTTGTTTTCTTCTTCCTACTACCTCGGGTATTTCAAATGGAGAGAAGAGATGTGTAAAGTGGTCCCTAAACTATCATGCGACATGACATGCATTACGTTCTATCATGCATGCGTATTCGTTTAATTTTATTGTATTAATTAAAGTCCATAAAGACGTATGATCGCGCTGCATGAACATACCGCATAATCGTCTAGGGACCACTTTAAAGTACTTGCAACTTGATGACCAACAATATTTTCATATGTAGAAGTAGCACTCAAACCCTGGCTTTTCAATGTCGGGCACGCCCGTACAATGACGTCATTTCCATGAGCTGAAAATGAAACGAAAACAAATGTATGCCCAACTTCGGCAATGTTTTGGAAAATTTCGTGAAGCATTACAAAATAATTAGAAGACAATATTCCTGGGTAAACGTATTTACACCAGGCGGTTTATATTACAAAATTGATGAGGTAATTTTACGAAGTATAATATTATTGGTAGTACTTTTCTTATTCAAACAAGTAACATGTTTAAAAAACAGAATATTCACCGTAATCATACAAACAACGTAACTCGTTTCTACTCTCACAAATTGATTACACCAACCTTCCCGAACATCAGCGTAGTGAAGACAATTTAAATAAAAGTTGACATACCATCGCTGGAAAATAGTTTAATTCATTTGATCCTGAGTTCGTTCCTTTATGCATAGACAAATTGTATTGAAAATGTCTAGTCAAGAGTAAAAAAACTGTATCTATTAAAAAAAGGTTACTACCTACTAGATTACTAAAAAAGATTACTAAAGATTACTAAAGGTTACTAGATTACTAGATAGGTACTAAGCTGATGAGCTACCTACACCGTATTCGTAGTTATACATATAGACGAATACATCCTGCAGATGTATGTAGGTAGTAATGTAATTGTTTAATCTGGATAGAAGAAAGAAAAATAATAATTTCTTTGAGAGAGAAAGAATCTACTAACATTTCGCCCCATTAAAGCCAACAATACTTACAAGCTTCATGATTGATTTATAGCAGAGATGCATTTCCTTCGAATCACATCTCACTTAATTATTATCTATCATTTGACGCGTCTTACGTATACCAGGGAAAGTACTAAATCTAGATTTTATTAAATAAAAACTTAAAAGCAGATTTTACTGAAAAAACAGAAAAGTTATTTGACCTCTCAAAATACTCTTTTGTTACATGCTGATGTAGGTATTCAAAAGCCATTGTAAGTTAATTATTATTCAATATAAAAAAAATCAATTAACAATTTAAAAAACCCCCAACTCACAAAAAAAGACTAATAAAAAACCTGTTAAAAGTGAAAAAAATAACTATTATATTATGACCTCACTACCCTAAGTACTGAACCTTTAATAGTATTATAGGCAGCTCTATTATTTACGTTTTCATATTTTTAACTAACAGTTTGTCTCGTCGGGGACCGCTCACCTAATCATAACCTAATCGTACGTCTGTCTCTGTTTAGGTATAGAGCGGTCCCCCCGACGAGACATACTGTTAGTTAAACATATGAAAACGTAAATAATAGAGCTGCCTATAATACTATTAAAGGTTCAGTACTTAGGGTAGTGAGGTCTTAATATAATAATTATTTTTTTCACTTTTTACAGGTTTTTTTATAGTTCTTCTTTTGTGAGTCGGGGGTTTTTTAAATTTTTAATTGAATTTTTTATTTCATGCTTTTTATAGGGGGTTTTTTTAAATATCAACATACGTATAGTCTATCACCAATTATTCAGAGTTAATGCGAATTGCGCGGAGTGTGGTTACAGAATTAGAAATACATTCCACTCCTCATATCTTTCGAATGGCTAAACCGATTTTCATAAAACATAGCTTTCAGTCTCGTGCGCGCACGCATTCCGCCGCGACGTGTGTGTGCTCCGCTGTGCCGTGTTTACTTACGCAAAATGAATGTGCTAAAGTGTAGCAATTGTAATATTGTAGTTGACGAGTTATTGTCGTATGTACAGAATAAAATATCTATAATCGATGAAGAAAGTTTGATTAGGATCTGTGTCTCAAATTTTCAAACAGAAGATATAGAAAAATCGAAGCTGTTACTGTTTGAATCCTCGCCCGTGGATAAACGTAAGCCGAACCGGAAAGGGCAGGGTAAAGGAAATCGGTCTTTAAGTGACATTATAGGGGCTTTTAAGTCAATCGATCCAGATCTAATGCCAGTTTTTGTGGCACGTAATCTGGAAAAATTGCCCCCTATAACGTTTGACCACCTTGACGTATCTGATCTCCTCAAAAGATTAACTCTTCTCAGGACAGATCTGAATGAGTTCAGGGACACGGTTGCGACACTTGAACATCTCGAAGAAGTGCGTAAAGAGATCAAGGATGTTAAAGGGCTTCTGGGGGGGATTAAATCCGGGTTCCCCCAGAGAATCACTAAGAGCCCGGGTTGTTTACAGAGTGGGAGTGAGACAATTGTTGCAGATCTTGGCGCGGTCAGTAATGTCGAGATTGTAGAATCAATTACACCGCGAAGAAAAATACCGAAAAATACGCTTGATAAAGTTTTGATTGCTCAACAAGGTGAGGGTAGTCGTAACGGAAAAAACAGCGTTACAGCAGCTGTTTTATCGTCACCGCATTGTACTGGAGGCGGGGCGCGCGACGCGGTGCCGGTGACGTCACCCGCGCTGTTATCTCAGTCAGCTGTTCGAAGTTACGAGCAAGCCAGTGTAAGCGTAGTGGGCGATGAATTAGCTACGGACAGGAGCTACAAACAGGCAGTTTTGAGTACTTGCAAAGATTATCCACAACAAGGATCTGAGAATGAAGGACAATGGACCTTAGTTAAGGGCCTTAACTAAGGTCCATTGTCCTTCATTCTCAGATCCTTGTTGTGGATAATCTTTGCAAGTACTCAAAACTGCCTGTTTGTAGCTCCTGTCCGTAGCTAATTCATCGCCCACTACGCTTACACTGGCTTGCTCGTAACTTCGAACAGCTGACTGAGATAACAGCGCGGGTGACGTCACCGGCACCGCGTCGCGCGCCCCGCCTCCAGTACAATGCGGTGACGATAAAACAGCTGCTGTAACGCTGTTTTTTCCGTTACGACTACCCTCACCTTGTTGAGCAATCAAAACTTTATCAAGCGTATTTTTCGGTATTTTTCTTCGCGGTGTAATTGATTCTACAATCTCGACATTACTGACCGCGCCAAGATCTGCAACAATTGTCTCACTCCCACTCTGTAAACAACCCGGGCTCTTAGTGATTCTCTGGGGGAACCCGGTCTTCTAATAGGAATCGTTTCCTGGGCCGAAGAGGTATTGCAAGTGATACTGTGGCAACCGGGGCTTTTAAAGCAGCGGATAGAATGATTCCAATATTCATATCCAATGTGCATGTTGATACACTTGAAAGCGATATAGAGAAATATATACATAGTAGGATAGGTGTATTAGTTCGACTTGAAAGGATTGCTATGCAAAAACAGTCTACGTATAATGCCTTTAAATTTTTCGTACCGGAATCCCTGGAGCATCTGTTTATGGACAACAGTCTGTGGCCAAGAGGTGTTATTTTTAGGCGTTTTGTGCACTTCAAAACAAAGTCTATGAAAGGGCAAGTGCGCTCAGATATCGGCCCAAACAAAACTGGTAATGAATAAAAGCACCTACAAACTTGCTAGTTTCAATTGTAAAAATGTTAAGCGATCGATTGAGAGTATAAGAGACTTATGCTGTGACTTGGACATAATCGCGCTTCAGGAGACTTGGCTTCTGCATGATGATATGGCCTATTTACATTCAATTAGTGCAGACTTTGGATGTACTGGCGTTTCGGCGGTGGATACGACGAAGGAGATACTTCGTGGTCGACTGTACGGCGGTGTAGCCCTGCTGTGGAGAAAGAGCTCGTTTCCGAATGTGTCGATCGTTGAGTGTGGTAGTACGCGTATGTGTGCGGTAAAGATAACGTCAAACCAACGTTCCATACTAGTGATTAGTGTTTATATGTCAGTTGAAATTAGGGCAAACATAGTGGAATTCACGGATTGCTTGAGTCGGGTGAGTGCAATTATTGACAGTACAAATATTGCGTATTGCTATGTGCTAGGAGATTTGAACGCCCATCCGGGTGGACTATTTTATAATGAAATGTCAAATTATTGTAGGGATTTCGAATGGAGCTGTGTGGACACAGAGTTGTTAGGTGTTCATTCCAACACATTTAGTTTTGTGAGTGGGGCCCACGGCACGTGGTCGTGGTTGGACCATTGCCTAGTTACTAAAGCTGCGCGTGACTCGGTCGTGCACGCATATATTAAATATGATACTCTGTGGTCTGACCACTATCCTCTTGTGGTGGAATGTGTTTTAAACGGTACATTTACTGAATGTTTTGAGATTACTAACAATGTAAATCTGGTCATCTGGGGTGAAAGAAATCCTACACAAATACAGCACTACAGAGATGCCTGCCACAAAAACCTAGGTTACATTGACTTTCCGAACCAACTGAGAAATTGCTGTGATAAATTGTGTAGGAGTCAGGAGCACCACAGTATTATAGACCAACTGTACATGGATATTGTCAGCGCTCTCAGTGAGTCCGCGTTAGTCGGCCGCGTGGGTGGGACCAGTAGGAGACGGGTGGTGGTTGGTTGGAATAGGCATGTAGCTGACGCTCACAGGGAGGCCAGGCCGAAACTTGTTATGTGGCTGGACATGGGTGAACCTGGAGGCCCTGTTTTCGATGAAATGTGCGAGAGCAGGCGAATATTTAAGTCGCGTTTAAGATGGTGCCAGAGGAATGAAGAACAGATAAAAATTGACATCTTAGCATCACATCATGCGAGTAATGATTTTCGTTCCTTTTGGAAACATACGAACCACCTAAGTCCCAAGCCGGGTCTCCCTGTGTCGGTCAATGGAGAGTGTGATCCGACTCGCATAGCAAAACTATTTAGGGAACACTTTAAGGTGAAATCGCCGCTGGGGTCCTCTGTGTTCTTGCGGGATAGGGTGGACGGTAGTGACCTGGGTACAAGATTCACAGCCAGGGAGATTAGCGATGTAATTAGTACGATGTCTAGAGGCAAGTCCCCAGGTCATGATAGTTTGAGCATAGAACAATTAAGATATGCGGGACCTCATCTGCCAAGAGTGTTGGCGATGCTTTTGAACTTGTGTGTGAGTCATGCCTACTTGCCTGGTGAGATGATTAGAACTGTGGTTACACCGATTCTTAAAAATAAATCGGGTGACATTTCTGACCCGGGTAACTATAGGCCTATTTCCCTGGCGACGGTGATTGCAAAAGTGCTTGATAGTCTACTTAATACACAGCTGAATACATACCTACGCGTGCACGATAACCAATTTGGCTTTCGAGCTGGGCTATCTACGGAAAGTGCCATTTTAGCACTTAAGTTATAATTTGAAAAAAATGTAGTGTTTGTTTATTATTAATGTATTTTTTTTTCCTTTTCTGTTTACGTCAATTATTATTGAAATGAAATAGAATTAAATTTATAGAAGTGCTTAATTAAATTGAAATAATATAATATAAATTGTATAAACTCAAATCAATATTGTTATAATATGAAGTTAACTAACATAGTTTTAAGTTTCATTTGTTACTAACATCATATCGTTGTTGCTTAAATAAATACATTTTAATATTATTATTATTATTCCTCTTTATTACTTTAAACTACTTATAAATTAGATTTTTAAATATACATCCATATAAAAAAGTACATTTAAAAATATAAAAAATAGTACCCCACCGGTATCGGGTACAGGAACCAAGCTACCGGTGGTCAGGACTTCAGAGACAGGAACCTCCTCACAATACGTGCCGTGTTAAGAAGAACCGCCTTCTGCATCAAGCCCTTGACCCAACTGCCCACCGCAAGCCTCTTAAGGTGTTGGTCGAGGCTTTTGGCTATTAGTCCATGCACAGAGATCACTATCGGTACAATAATAGCTGAGTCAACACTCCACATGTCCACGATCTCGTGGGCTAAGTCCAAATGCTTGGCTTGTTTGTCTACTTCTGCCTTCACGAGATTGTCGTCATGTGGAATAGTGATATCAATTATTATTGCAAGGCGCTCTAAACGATCTTTTATCACTATGTCAGGTCCATTGGCAAGAATAGTCCTGTCAGTGATAATAGGTCGGTCCCAGTACAACGTGTTAAGGTCACTTTCGAGAACTGGGTCAGGCACATATCTATAATACGGTACCTCTAATTCAACAAGGTTATATTTTAAAGCAAGTTGTTGATGGATAATCCTAGCTACTTGGTTATGTCTATGCAAATACTCACTATTGGCCAGACTAGAACAGCCAGAAATAATATGCCTAAGAGATTCTCCGGGACGGTGACACGCCCGACATATGTCAATCGTACCATCCTTTAGGATATATTTTCGGTAATTGTTAGTCATTACAACTTCATCAGTAATTGCAAATACAAAACCTTCGGTTTCCCCAAATAGGTCACCGAATCGTAGCCAGGATACAGAAGATGAAAAATCTATATCTGACCCATGCAGGGCCCGATAAAAACGTCCATGCAACTCCTTGCTCATCCATGTATCCTTACGATTATTGAGACAGTATCATAGGTTTATGCCAATTCTCTTTTGCCAGAGCAAGCGGGGTGAGTCCGTTATCAACTTCAACCACATCACGATGCACATCCGTGTCACCGTGTAGGAAATATTCCCTGAGGTTGCACAACTCACGATTATGAAGGGTCTTGGCATTTAGCAAACCACGACCCCCACATTTCCGCGGTATGTACAACCTCATCACTGATGAACGCGGATGATGCATTCGGTATGCGGTGAGTAATGTACGGACTTTCCTATCCAGGGCTTCAAGTTCTGTCTGAGTCCACCTGAGTATGCCAAAGGAGTACATCAAAACTGGCATGACCCAACCGTTATAGGCGCGCACCTTATTACCTCCTGATAAAAGACTTTTTAGGACTTTTTTCAAGCGGCCAAAGAAGCGCTCCTTCAACGATTGCTTCATGCCAACTTCACAAATGCCTAACGCCTGCGACATACCCAGGTATTTATATGATTCGGTTGCGGAAAGACATCCAAGTTGTATAGAATCTGAAAGTTCAACTCCTTCAGATTCTATTATCCTGCCTCTGTTTACATGCATGACCGCACATTTGTCAACACCAAACTCCATTCTGATAGAATTACTAAAAACTTCTGTTATCTTTAGTAATTCCATCAGCTGCAGCTTGTTGGATGCAAATAGCTTTAAGTCATCCATGTATAGGAGGTGGGATATGACTTGGCCGTTCCTCCGCAACCGATAGCCTAACCCTGAATTCTCTAGTATAGTACTCAGAGGATTCAGTGCTAGGCAAAACCATAATGGACTGAGACTATCACCCTGGAATATACCCCGCTCAATCCTTATAGGCACACTGTTCCCGCAAACCTGTCGACATCCTGGATAGCACAAGACTGTTTTCCATTGCCCCATACATGTCTGCATGAAGGCACGTAGAGTTGCATCAATTTTATACAACTCTAGTACCCTCAAAAGCCATGTATGCGGCACAGAATCAAAAGCTTTCTTGTAGTCTATCCAACATGTCGCCAGATTTTTGCGGTTACGGCGTGTCTGTTGGCTAATGACCATATCAATTATAAGGAGCTCTTTAGTGCCACGAGACCCACTTCTACATCCATTCTGAGAGGTGGACAAGATGGAATTGTCAATCAAGTGTGACGATATTTTCCCTCTCAGAATAGATGTTAAAAGTTTATAAATGGTAGGGAGACACGTAATGGGTCTATAATTTTTTGGGTCTGTGGCACCACCAGACTTATGCAAAAGATGGGTAATGCCAGTAGTGGCGAAATCTGGCAACGATCCTGACTTTAGGCATAATTCGAATTGAGATGCCAAACGTTCATGTGAGCTTTTAAACCATTTTATCCAAAAATTGTGCAATCCGTCTGGTCCCGCCGACTTCCAATTCGGCAGCAGACGGATCGCACTGGAGACGTCTTCCGTTAGTATGGTTATTGGCTCCATGGTTTTAATAGGCTCACATAAACGTTTAACATCTCGCATCCAATCACCCTCAGTGTGACCAACGGGCACCGACCAAATGTTGCGCCAGAATGAGGTAATTACATCATCATCTGGTCGCCCCACATTGGCCCCAGTAGAGTCAGGACGCTCCCAATTTCTGTATACCCACCTTTCGTCTCTTTGGAAAGTGCGATTTTGAGAATAGCGGTCTACTCTTTTTTTATATCTACGAACACGATTTGCCCACGCATAAATTTTTTGCTTCAGGTAGTCTATCCGCTTCGTGGCTCGAGCTGAAAATTCCCGAGGTCTGATATCAGTCCCCGAGAAAGCCCGAGTCACGAATCGCATCACTCGTGGGCGAGTATTTCCTGACCTGAAGCAAATCAGCTTTCCAATGAGTGCCCTAGTCTCAGAGATACGACTCTCAATTCTACATTGCCAAGCCGGCACTGTTGGTTTGGGTCGTATAGCAACGTTATCATTATAAAACCTAACATTTGCTATACGACAAGCTGCGACGGCTCCGCAATACATAATTGAGTGTGTATCACCGAGATCTTCACTATTATCAAAATAATCCGATAATAGCGAATCCAGGGCACACACAAGAGCTATATTTTTCTTATGCATGGGCAAACGTGGCAGACGTGGTCTAATTTGTGACGGCATAGACCGAAATTCTCGAATCGCACACTCCAAAGCACTCCTTAATTGCTCGTTGCAGTGGATACTTACGTTTGTAGCACTGGCATTCATCACATCATCGCTACCGTGATTTAATGGTAAAATTGTAGTTACAGTTTGTGTCTCAGGTAGCGATGATGTTGATGACTGACCAAGACTGCTACATACGTCCGAGCGTAGCCTCTCAAGTACGGTAGCATCCAACAGATGACATCGTTGTATGGCCCGCACTTGATCCGATAGACGCTGTGCTGACACGTTGACTGATGGTTCAAGTTCCTGAAACAGAGGTAGCATTCTCACACGATACGCGGTGAGGTTAATTCCCCCCTCTGTAGCCATGAAATATGCCCGCATGACGTTCTCATTCAATGAATTCGACCATCGCATGCGGTGCACATCACCACCGGTAGCGGGGGCCCTATTCGAAGCCGGTGGGCGTCGGGGTCCCAAGCATAGCGGTGGCTGGCCTCTCCCCGGCCGACGCACTGGTGTTGGCGACGTCGGCGGATAGAAATACTCATCACTCGATGTTGAGCTCAACGCCTCTGCTATTGGTGTACATTCACGAAGGAGAGAGGCGGAGCTGAGTGATGAGTCCGGAGGTGTAGACTGTGCTTGCTGTGTCCTGGATCTTAATCTGGTCAACATAATATTTTGCTTTTAATGTGATTTAAATTACACATAAATCTTGTAATGTTTATGTGTCAAATGACATTTGTCAAAGTCTGTAAAAAATCATTCTGTAATGTGATATAAACAATTTTCTTCGGAATTTGTACATTTTTGAGTTTTTTTGAGTCCAATAATTTTATTTCTGTAATCTGTTTTGATAATTTTGTATATTTAGGTATAAATTACATTTTTAAATATACATATAAAAAAGAGGTACATTTAAAAATATAAAAATAGTGTCCCACCGGTATCGGGTACAGGGACCAAGCTACCGGTGGTCAGGACTTCAGAGACAGGAACTTCCTCACAATACGTGCCGTGCTCAGAAGAACTGCCTTTTGCATCAAGCCCTTGACCCAACTGCCCACCGCAAGCCTCTTAAGGTGTTGGTCGAGGCTTTTGGCTATTAGTCCATGCACAGAGATTGCTATCGGTACAATAATAGCTGAATCAATACTCCACATGTCCACCATCTCGTGGGCTAAGTCCAAATACTTAGCTTGTTTATCTATCTCAGCCTTCACGAGATTGTCGTCATGTGGAACAGTGATATCAACTATTATTGCAAGGCGTCCTAGCCGATCTATTATCACTATGTCAGGTCTATTTGCAATAATAGTCCTATCAGTGATAATAGATCGGTCCCAGTACAACGTGATATGGTCACTTTCGAGAACTGGGTCAGGCACATATCTATAATACGGTACCTCTGATTCAATAAGGTTATATTTTAAAGCAAGTTGTTGATGGATAATCCTAGTTACTTGGTTGTGTCTATGCAAATACTCACTATTGGCAAGACTAGAACAACCTGAAATAATATGCCTAAGGGATTCTCCGGGACGGCGACACGCCCGACATATGTCAACCGTACCATCCTTTAGGATATACTTTCGGTAATTATTAGTCATCACCACTTCATCAGTAATTGCAAAAACAAAACCTTCAGTTTCTCCAAAGAGGTCACCGAATCGTAGCCAGGACACAGAAGATGTTAAATCTATATCTGACCCATACAGGGCCCGATAAAAACGACCATGCAACTCTTTACTCATCCATGTATCCTTACGATCATTAAGACTCTGTATCACATGTTTATGCCAATTCTCTTTAGCCAGAGCAAGCGGGGTAAGTCCGTTGTCAACCATAACCACATCACGATGCACATCCGCGTCAGCGTTAAGGAAATATTCCCTGAGGTTGCACACCTCACGGTTATGGAGGGTCTTGGCATTAAGTAAACCACGACCCCCACACTTCCGCGGTATGTACAACCTCATCACTGATGAACGCGGATGATGCATTCGGTATGTGGTGAGTAACGTACGGACTTTCCTATCCAGGGCTTCAAGTTCTGTCTGAGTCCACCTGAGTATGCCAAAGGAGTACATCAAAACTGGCATGACCCAATCGTTATAGGCGCGCACCTTGTTACCACCTGATAAAAGACTTTTTAGTACTTTTTTCAAGCGGCCAAAGAAGCGCTCCTTTAACGATTGTTTCATGCCAACTTCACAGATGCCTAACGCCTGCGACATACCCAGGTATTTATATGATTCGGTTGCGGAAAGACATCCAAGTCTTGTAGAATCTGAAAGTTCTATTCCTTCAGATTCTATTATCTCGCCTCTGTTTACATGCATGACCGCACATTTGTCAACACCAAACCCCATCCTGATAGAATTACTAAAAACTTCTGTTATCTTTAGTAATTCCGTCAGTTGCAGTTTGTTGGATGCAATTAGCTTCAAGTCATCCATGTAAAGGAGGTGGGATATAACTTGGCCATCCCTTCGCAACCGATAGCCTCGCCCTGAATTCTCCAAGATAGTACTTAAAGGATTCAATGCTAGGCAAAACCATAACGGACTGAGACTGTCACCCTGGAATATACCCCGCTCAATCCTTATAGGCACGCTATTCCCACAAATCTGTCGACATCCTGGATAGCACAAGACTGTCTTCCATTGCCCCATACATGCCTTAATGAAGGCACATAGAGTTGCATCAATTTTATACAACTCCAGTACCCTCAAAAGCCATGTATGCGGCACGGAGTCAAAAGCTTTCTTGTAGTCTATCCAGCATGTCGCCAGATTCTTGCGGTTACGGCGTGTCTGTTGGCTAATGGCCATATCAATTATTAGGAGCTCTTTAGTGCCACGTGACCCACTTCTGCATCCATTCTGAGAGGTGGACAGGATAGAATTGTCAATCAAATGCGACGATATTTTCTCTCTCAGAATAGATGTTAGAAGTTTGTAGATGGTAGGAAGACATGTAATTGGTCTATAATTCTTAGGGTCTGTGGCACTACCAGATTTATACAAAAGATGGGTCACACCAGTAGTAACAAAATTTGGCAACGACCCCGACTCCAGGCATGATTCGAATTGAGATGCCAAACGTTCATGTGAGCTCTTAAACCATTTGAGCCAAAAGTTGTGCAATCCGTCTGGCCCCGCCGACTTCCAATTCGGCAGCGGGCGGACTGCACTGGCGATATCATTTGGTGATACATTAATTGGCTCCATGGTCTTAATTGGCTCACATAAACGTTCAACATCTCGCATCCAATCACCCTCAGTGTGACCAACGGGCATCGACCAGATGTTGCGCCAGAATGAAGTAGTGACATCATCATCCGGTCGATGCACTTCGGCCCCATTAGAGTCACGATGCTCCCAATCTCTGTAGACCCATCTTTTGTCCCTCTGGAATGTGCGATTTTGAGAATATCGATCTACTCTTTTTTTATATCTACGTAATCGATTTGCCCACGCATAAATTTTTTGCTTCAGGTAGTCTATGCGTTCTGTGACTCGGGCTAAAAAATCTCGAGGTCTAATGTTAGTCCCCGAGAAAGCCCGGGTCACAAATCGCATGACTCTGGGGCGAGTATTTCCCAACCTGAAGCAAATCAGCCTGCCAATGAGTGCCCTAGTCTCGGAAATACGACGCTCAATTCTACCCTGCCAGGCCGGCACTGCTGGTTTTGGTCGTATAACAATGCTATCATTCGCAAATGTAACATTTGCTATACGACAGGCAGCAACGGCTCCGCAATACAGAACTGAGTATGTATCACCGAGATCTTCGCTATTATCGAAATAATCCGACAATAGCGAATCCAGGGCACACACTAAAGCTATATTTTTTCTATGTGTGGGCAAACGTGGTAGTCGTGGCCTAATTTGTACTGGCATAGATCACTATTCTCGCATGGCACACTCTAAAGCACTCCGTAATAATTGTTCATTGTAATGGGTACTTACATTTGTAATTTGTAGCACTGGTATTCATCACATCATCGTTACCGTTATTTAATTGTACTATAGGAGTTGAAATTTGTGTCTCAGGTAGCGATGACGTTGATGACTGACCGAGACTGCTACACACGTCCGAACGTAGCCTCTCAAGTACGGTAGAATCCAACAGATGACATTGTTGAATTGCCCGCACTTGATCCGATAGACGCTGTGCTGACACGTTGACTGATGGCTCAAGTTCCTGAAACAGAGGCAGCATTCTCACACGATACGCAGTGAGGTTAATTCCCCCCTCTGTAGCCATGAAATATGCCCGCATGACGTTCTCATTCAATGAATTGGACCATCGCATGCGGTGCACATCACCACCGGAGGCGGGGGCCCTATTCGAAGCCGGTGGGCCTCGGGGTCCCAAGCGAGACGGTGGCCGGCCTCTCCCCGGCCGACGTACGGGTGTTGGCGACGTCGGCGGAGAGAAATACTCATCACTCGATGTTGAGCTCGACGCCTCTACGATTCCCGTTGGCGCTGGAACACATTCAAGGGGAAGAGAGGCGGAGCTGAGTGATGAGTCCGGAGGTGTTAGGCGTGCTGCTCGTGTCTTGGATCTTGTCAACATTAATATAATTTATATTAGCATTTTATATCCATTTTACATCATAATTTGTATGCCTTGACAACTGCTGTCACAGGCTTCACATCCTTCTCTATTAATAAATTTCATGATTTTTATTTTCTTCCAAAATTTGCCCATCATTTTATAAAATATGCACTTAATATCACTTTTGTTTATTTTTTTATGAAAAACTAGTTGTAATCTATATATATAAAAATCAATGCCACTTTTCGTTGTAATTTTATAACTCATGAACAGGCTCACCTATCCAAGCCAAATGTTTAGGCTTTGTTCGGACTATTTAGTAGATGGTTTATGTGAAGTTTGCACAAAGTCGGTCGAGCGGTTCTTCATTTATCACGCAAACGAAGTTGCGCGGGTCAGCTAGTTATGTATATTTATACCGAAAATGAATTAAAACCATGGAGCTAAATGTTGACAGAGATGCCAAATTTTTTTTTTTTTTTTATATTAGCATTTTATATCCATTTTACATCATAATTTGTATGCCTTGACAACTGCTGTCACAGGCTTCACATCCTTCTCTATTAATAAATTTCATGATTTTTATTTTCTTCCAAAATTTGCCCATCATTTTATAAAATATGCACTTAATATCACTTTTGTATATTATTTTATGAAATTTTATTATTATTATTATTATAGCTAAGAATACTCTCCTCTAACCCATCTTTCAAACAAAAGAAACATAATCAAAATCGGTTCATCCGTTTGGGAGTTACGATGCCACAGACAGACTTACAAACACACACACACACACACACAAACACACACACGCCCACACACACGTCAAACTTATAACACCCCGTTCGGGTTTCCGTCGGGGGTTAAAAATTTAAATTTAGCACTTTCTCTGATAGGTCGAAATGGTCGTAGGTTATTCTATTCTTATTCTTAAATGATACATAATTATAATCGGGTTACTAAACCATACATCACAAAAAAACCTCTTCGATACTTAATATACCATAAAGCATAGCGCACTTTGAGCTGGGTCGACTAACCGGGCGGGGTCGCATTCAAAACGTCCACTTCATCATCTTTTCATCTTGCCTCAAATATCATCACATGATTTTGCTACTTATCGCACCCTTCTAATATGATTATAATAATAACTAGATTGCGCTCGTGGCTTTACCCGCGTGGACTTTACCCATTCCCGAACTTATTCCCAGGATAAAAAATAGACTTTGTGTTATTAATAAATGAATATATTATTAAGACAAAGTCTATTTTTTCCAAATATTTGTTTCGGAGTTTGGGTGTTTTCTATGTGTATTATGTATGTATTTACAAATGTGTATGTATGTCTATCAGTCATTTTTTTTTATTTATTTAGTCATCTAGATCCCATAGCACAAGCTTATATTAGCTTGATTTGGGCTAGAAAGAAAGAAAAAGTGTTTATTCCACACACACACAAAAAAATTAATAAAAATACTAAAATACATACATCCCTAAAACTAACACACCATTCCATTTTCACATACTATGTGGAATAACGGCCGCCTATCAGCATAATGCTGTCTGCATGTAAAACTAGATGATTTGTGAGATTGTCAACAAATGTTTATTTTATTTATTTATATTTTAATACATATTTACGGACATATTCTATATATATGTATATTATATGTGTAGGAAGTGTAATAACATATGTATAGTTGTATGTCTGTATGTATATATGTATTTAAGTATATATATTTTTGTATTTATGTGTGTATATGTGTAGGTATGTATGTATTTATGTAGGTATATATTGATCGATTTTATTATTAAGTATTATGTGACACCAAACCTGAAACCCCATTATTAAAGTATAACACAGTCCAGTCCATCTAAAGGTTGCCTGGCAGAAATTGCTTCTAGCAATAAGGCCGCCCATTGTACCGTAGAATACCTCCTATATTGTGTTAATATTTATAAGCTTTGGTGTACAATAAAGAATATATTATTATTATTATTATTATATTCACACAATGCTGTCTGATTTCAAAGTATGCTTGAAATAAGGGTATCAGACCTTGAATATCATTACTTATATACTTTTAAATACAGACCATACATAGAAACACCCAGACTCCCGAGGTAAATATTTATGAACTACACACATTATGTCTCCGATGGGAATCAAACCCACGACCTCTTGATCCGCAGTCGCTCATTTCAACCTCTAGACCAATGAGGGAGAAAAATATTTAATGTATTCCTGTACCAAATTTCAGCCAAATTCGTTGCACCGATAGAGCGTGAAAGAGCAACAAACATCGACACAACCACATTCACAAACTTCACATTTATAATATTAGCAAGATAGTACCTACGCCAAAATTGTGTCCTCGAAAACTTTGAGATAAGTGCTCCTGAACTCTCCGACGCGGAGTTCGCCACAATTTATATTGGATATGAAATTTAACGCAAACTTTTTTATATTATAAGCCAATATTCGATGAGTCCTTTGAACTTCCAAAGTCTTTGGCGTTGTGGATAAATATTTTGTAGCTTCTTGGCGGATATTTTTTTATATCTTTGTGGTTATACACTTTTCTTCGCTTCGAAACAGTAACTTAGATCTACTACTTCTATTGCTTGGCCTGCTGAGCTAATGAATTATATTATTATCAGTATGCTAACAGTGTTCGTTGCAATAATGAGATGGGCTGGGCATGTATGACTCCGATCGATTAAAATTTCTCCACACGTGAATCTGATATACAGATGTAGTTATAGCGGCTTCACATCCCGAACAACACGTGCCGGGCAAAGATGCCACTCACACACAGTGGAGAGCATCTTCGCCAGAACTGAGCGTTTTAAAAAGATCGTTCATCTGTCGAACTATAAAAAACATGCAACAACCTGCCCGCACACGTGTTTCCCTTATCTTACAATCCCGGGTTCTTCAAGAGGAGCGTGAAGAGGTGCCTCTTCATCACAGGGCCGACGATTCGAGGACCACTGTCAGAAGTGGGCCCCAATCGCTAGATGCGCCACGGCTTCCATCAGGCTGGTGGCGACGTCAATTTGGCGAGCTAAATATATATAAAAAAAAAGCTTAGAATCCCCAAGACCCTAACTAGCCCCCAAGTTTTGTCGGAGGTACTTTGCTATTATGGTTACAATATGTGTATTAAACACGCGTATTGCATGCAACGAATATTTGGATATCAATATTCTTTCTTTATTTTTTATTTTCAAAAGCCTTAGTTACTAACAATACATGTTTCTGAGAACCTCCTAGTAGGCTCATAAAAGGCCTGTGGTAGGAGGTCTCGCTCTTCAAACATAATAAAATTCTTATATAGGCCTGGTTTTATTCTACAAAATTTTAATACTTGTTTTTGTAAATGTGGGTACGCGCGCGCGCGCGCGCGCGTGTGTGTGTGTGTGTGTGTGTGAGTGTGTGTGTGTGTGTGTGTGTGTGTGTGTGTGTGTGTGTGTGTGTTTGTGCGTGCGTGCGTGTGTGTGCGTGTGTGTGTGTGAATGTATGAGTGTATGTGCGTATTTGAATAATTGAGACGTATATTGCTTGTGTTAGTTATTCATATAGATAGCGTTTCTATTCACACAGGTCCTTTTAGTCAGCATACTGTACACTGTAAGAATTTCTCTATGTCGTAATAGTCCATACTTAATAGCCAGTCACTTAGGATTTTTCTACATTCCGCCAACTTTAACTTGTGTATGTCTAGCTGTGCATTTAATTTGTTGTAGATATACGCCGATGATATATAATATTGCCGCTTTGCAAATTTGGTTTTGGTTCTTTCATTTGGGACGACTTTGTTCTTTCTCCTATGCATTTGTGTGTTAGAGTTAAATGGTATTTCTTTGTGCAACCTTAAAGTTGCCAATAATATATACAATTTCCTGATGAACAAAACTTCACTTTCTTCATATAGGTCCTTAGTAGGATATTTAGGTGTCTTAAAGAACATTATCTTTAGTAAACATCGTTGACCCCGTTCAACTTCCAGAAATTTTGATTTTGTAGCCCCTCCCCATACCGAGATGCAATAGGTAATCACAGACTGGGCCAAGTTAATATAAACTTGCTTTAATAATTTTTGTGATGCCACATGTCTAAGTGTTTTGAATATCCAAATCAGCTTTCGAATTCTTTTATTGACATGGTCTATGTGTGGATGCCAAGATAGTCTGTTGTCAAGTATGATTCCTAGATACCTAATGGATTGTACTTTTTCCAGTGTAATACAGTTACAATTGGTGGAGTTTCTCTCATTACACTGGTGAATTTTTAGTTGGTAATTTGGAGAAGGTCGTGTTTTTTTGTTAGTGAAAGTCGATTCCACCTCAACCAACGAGAAATCTTTCTTAACCCCAAATTAGCACTATCAAACACCTCTTCCCACGTTTGTCCCTTAAAGACAATGGCAGTATCATCAGCGTATGAGACAATGTTTCCACCATCTATACTTAAGTTAGTGAGGTCATTTATATAAATGAGGAACAGGGTCGGGCCAAGAACGCTTCCCTGGGGGACTCCATGTGTGATTTCTCTATCTTCACTTACACAACCCTCAATGCGTACCCTTTGCTTACGTCCATATAAAAATTCTTTAAATAATTTTAAAGGAACTCCCCTTATTCCGATGTTTTCTAATTTTTGTAAAAGAGTAGCGAGGAAAACGGTATCGAACGTCTTCTTGAGGTCCAAAAATACCGTGATGCATTTCTTTCGTACGTCTAATTGCTTGGAGATTTGTGTTGTTAATGCCACTATAGCATCTTCAGTAGATCTCCCCTCCGTAAATCCATACTGACTGTTTGATAGTATATTAAATCTATTTAAATAATTTATTAGTCGTTTATTTATTAGTTTTTCAATAATTTTGGAAAATACAGTTAGAACAGAAATTGGTCTGTAGTTGTTAGGATCTAATTTTCCTCCACTCTTGTACACGGGCGTTACTAAAGCCAGTTTTAGGGGGTCGGGAAAACTTCCCTTTCGAAAACAGAGATTCACGAAATGACTGATTATGGGAGCAATAATTTCTCTGATTTGAGCAATGAACCGGGTAGATAGATTGTCCCAACCAGGAGCACTATTTGGTTTCAGGCTGGCGATGATGTTAAGTACTTCCTGTGGGTCAGCTTCAAGTAAAACGAAAGATGTTAGTGGGGGACTTCTTGTATCTTTAAATTCGTCTAAGCAAGTTTGATCTTTGATAGGCATGATATTTTCGGCTAGACTTTTTCCAGTGTTGGCAAAAAACGCATTTACAGAGTTGACTGAATCTTTAGGTGTTGTTTCCAATTTTAACAGCTCAGTATTAGAAGATTTTGTGTTTCTAAAGTGCGTTATGTTATTTAAATTTTTTCAGAGTGCTTTTGGGTTTTTATTTGATTTCTCCAATAAATCACTTTGGTATTTCCGTTTTAATTTCTTAATAAAGTTGTTACAAAAATTTCTGTACCTCTTGTATGTAATTTTCTGAGTTTCATTGTACGGGTCCGACCTTAATTTTAATTGCATTTTATTTCTATTATTTATGCATCTTATGATGCCAGGTGTTATCCAAGGCTTCAAAGCCTGCTTCCTACCAGATACATATCTTATAGATTTACCAATATTTAATGCTTCGATAAGCACAGAACTAACTTCTCTTATTAAATATTTGGATATTATATATTGGAATATTTGGATGCACCCGCTAATTTAATAGAACATTTTAAAATGATTCAATTTAATTAAACCATAAAAATAAGGTTGGAAGTCAAAGAGTACATCATTCACAAAGGCCCTTTTCAATCTCAAAATAGGCTTATCGTCCGGCACTTTTTTAGCATCTGAGTTTCATCTCTGTTAATTAAGTTTTCAATTACGACGTACTTAATTAAGGAACTCAATAACGAAACGACTTTACTTTTAATTTCTTTTGTTTGAATAAGACTAACTCAAGCGATTAGTTGTACGAACTCTAGCTTGATAAATGACTTTAACCCTCGTCGCATTATGTGTAACTTACTAGTTATATTGCTATTGTTATTTAGTACTTAAATTGTATATAGAACTATAGCTGCGCACACGCTTACACCAGGCAGCTGGCTCCCAAATAAGTTAAACTACAATTAAGACAAAGTTACAATGAACACTGTTTAGATAAATTAGAGACCCTTTTCTAAAATGTCAGCAGTGGTCATTAAGCTACGTCCTTGAAAAGGGTTGACCACTCGCACTCAACGCTCTTATATATTAAATGTTAATTAACTTACGCACCATTAACTTAAATAACGTTACTTTTATCTCGTTTTAGCTGATTAGGTAGAAGGTGTATGAGTAAGGTTAAGCTATTTTTCTAAAGTATTCTTTCTCAGGTTCTGTTTACATTTGAATTTGTAATATTTTTTACGTTGTCTCCGATTTTTATAAACAAATGATTCGATTTGCACAAAGAATATTTATTTATACCGGAAAATTTTAACGAGGCTGTATAGGGAGGCAGCGAACATGCAGTCATGCCAACATACTACTACTGTGCCTAGTGAGACAGCTTGTGATTATTTCTTAAGTACCAACGTTCCAGCTTTTAGCTCATATAAAGCGCGGGGGTGCTCAATATGTTTAACAGAAAAAAGTAAGAGAGAGAGAGAGAAGCAAATCACCATTGTTTTTACATGTCTAATGTGTAAAGCTTTGCCAGAATAATTTGGGTATGTTGTTGGTGCTCCTTCTTTTGCAAGATAAAACAGACGTGAGCAAATTAGCATATCGTGGTTAACAACACTGTGTCGAGAAAAAGATTGTATAGCATATGTTAATTTTCTTCACACACGACATGAAAATCTTCAACTGTAAATAGTTTATAGCTGTATATAAATAAACGTGCATTAATTGTAAAGTTGTAACCAAAGGAAGTTAAAACATTTACCAGTACATAAAGGTATACTTGATTTAATACCTTACCTCATCAGATCAACTGTTTAATAATTCAGTAATCCTATAATATAGGATACATATTATGTATACTAATGCATGTTATAACGCTTGAAGGGGCAAATAAATATGTTTTTAAAATACGTTTGATACACTCTTTTGATTTTCTTCTGAGAATTAAAAAAGATGAATAACTACTCGTGTTTTAACCGAAACTCGATTCTCGTACTTTTAAAGATATTAGTCACAATACAATTAATAGAATGCGCATTTGCAATAAAAATACACGGCAGCTACTTTAACCACTTTATTCACAGTTCACGAAAAAGGAATGGCGAACGGAACAGGATATGTAGACATACCTACATAGTAGAAAAATACAACTAGTTTTGCCAGTTTCATTGATGTAAATTAATACTATAATTACAACACCCCCACTACATCAAATGAAACGATAACTTCAATAATACATAATTACTTAATTACACATCTCGACAAGTCCTAAACCTTTTATACAGTTACTAGCTGACCCACGCAACTTCGTTTGCGTAAGAGAGAAAGAAATAGAAAGGTTCCCCGTCACTTCTATTCTTTTCGCGTGGTTTTCTGTCGCGTGTACATACATTTGATTTTCATTATAATGGTTATTTTAAACGAACCTAATTCGAAGCACTATCAGTAGGGTTACGGGATAATTTACTTTCCCGTGACTCTACTGGGTGCCAAGCGGTAGTGCCAAGGGAAATATGGGTTGAAATGCAGCAGCGCCTGGTGTTGCAAACGCTCAATATGCGAATTAGTCCGCTACAGTAACCAACTATCAGATGGACCGTAAGCTTCTCTGCCATCTTAGTGGTATAAAAATCGGACAAGTGCGAAGCGGACTCGCGCACAGAAGGTTCCGTACCAAAAAATAATCCCCTTAATCCCCCCCCCCCACCCTTTTCTGACGTTAGTATTTGTTGTCATAGTGGCTACAGAATATATCATCTGAAAATTTCAGCTCTCTAGCTATCACGATTCCTGAGATACAGCTTCATTTCGGACAGATAGACAGACAAACGGACACCGAAGTCTCGTGAATAAACAGGACCCCGTTTCAGGGTACGAACCCTAAAAATCGTTTCTTTCTACGCACCTATGCCATTAATCTAATTTCAAGGTTCTAGATCTCGATCAGAATTTAAGTCAGTTTTTGTTTTTATATAAATCAAATCAGCATGTACACTCCTGGACGTAGGCCTCCTAATTTACGTCCTGCACCTTTCGCATCCAGCCTGCGACCTCTTCTAGATCCTCTATCCATCTGGCGGGTGGACCAAGTCGCGATGCCCGCTTTAGAACTCGTTTGATCCATCTGCCATCGTCTGTCGTCTTCTGTGGCCGGCCCGCTGGCTCTTTACAATACTTTTTATATGTATCTACAGATATAATTCTGACTAAATAAATAAAAACATACGTTGATATTGAGAGTAAATCTATATTTTAGCAAAAAAATAATACCTAATGTCTTTGTTAATAGAGCATTCTCTGCATTTGATTAGGAGTTGATATCTTAACTTCTTTATTTTTAGTAGATTTTAATATTTAAAGCAATTAGTATGCTAACTTTTTCATAATATTTTATATATATAATATATAAATGGCGGTTACAATAAGGTGAAGAATTTCAACTTGTATCAGTACGGCTCCCGTAGCTCAATTGGTTAGAGCATTGCCCTGGATTAGGCAAAGGTTGCGGGTTCAAGTCCCGTCTGGGCCAAGTTGTCTTTTTTCACTTTATAATAAAATATTATGAAAAAGTTAGCATACTAATTGCTTTAAACATTAAAAATCTATAGATTGAGTCGGAGACATCAAATCAATGTATAAAAATGATTGCAATATCGTTCATTGATATCAGAGTTGCTAAGTAGCTCGATAGATGGCTCTGTGCCATACTCTTAAATGGCGGTTACAATAAGGTGAAGAATTTCAACTTGTATCAGTACGGCTCCCGTAGCTCAATTGGTTAGAGCATTGCCCTGGATTAGGCAAAGGTTGCGGGTTCAAGTCCCGTCTGAGCCAAGTTGTCTTTTTTCACTTTATAATAAAACTAGCTGACCCGCGCAACTTCGTCTGCGTCACATGAGAGTGAGAAAGAGAGAGGTATGGTATTAATATTTCGCGTATTATAATGTTTCTCGTTACATTTACCCTCGTCGCGCGTATTCCCGTCGCGTCGGAACTGAACAGCATATCTTCGTTTGCGTCACATGAGAGTGAGAAGGAAAGAGGTGTTAAAGTGATATAATGTTTCCCGTCGCTTTTACTTCCACCCATCCGTTTTTCGGTATGGAACTCATCGTGTGTGAGTCCGACTCGCACTTGGCCGGTTTTTATCGTTCAGTTGACTGGCTGCCACTGCAAATCAAGTTTACGCCCGTAATAAGAGAGTTATTGTAAGAGAACCTTAAAAGATAGGCATATGCGGTGACGGACTTTTTTGTATAACTTTTCAAGAGGAACGATTTTGTAATTCGTTCCGTTTATTGAAGCTCTCAAAAGAAAGAAATAATCCCCGTTCTCGAAACATTATTCATGACTGCTCCGCTCCTATTCGTCTTAGCGTGATGTTATATCGCCATTAGCCAGCCTCAATAAACGGACTATTAAACTGCAAAATAATTTTTGAAATGCAACCAGTAGTTTCTGAGATCCTAGCACAAACAAACTCTTCAGTTTCATTATATCGTGAGCGAACCTTAAGAAATAGACCAATTAGGTTATTGTGAGCGAAGCTTAAAAGATAGACATATGCTGTCGCGGACTTTCTTTTAGAACTTTTTAAGAGGAACAATTTTGTCATAAACAATTTTTACCTAACTGTAACCATTTACGCAGCGTACGCCTCGGAAACTCTCAGACGGTAAAAAATATTCCCCGTTTTCAAAACATTATTGATTGCTGCTCCGCTCCTATTCGTCTTAGCGTGATGTTATATAGCCTATAGCCATCCTCGATAAATGGACTATCAAGTTGTAAAAGAATTTTTGAAATCCAACCAGTAGTTCCTGAGATCCTAGCGTTCAAACAAACAAACAAACAAACAAACAAACAAACTCTTCAGCTTTATAATATTAGTATGGATATGGATTATGAAAAAGTTAGCATACTAATTGCTTTAAATATTAAAATCTATAGATTGAGTCGGAGACATCAAATCAATGTATAAAAATGATTGCAATATCGTTCATTGATATCAGAGTTGCTAAGTAGCTCGATAGATGGCTCTGTGCCATACTCTTAAATGGCGGTTACAATAAGGTGAAGAATTTCAACTCGTATCAGTATGGCTCCCGTAGCTCAATTGGTTAGAGCATTGCCCTGGATTAGGCAAAGGTTGCGGGTTCAAGTCCCGTCTGGGCCAAGTTGTCTTTTTTCACTTTATAATAATATATTATTTTTAGTATTTCTGGATTATGTAGGTCTTCAGACTTTTGAGGCTGAGGCAACCCGTACTTTCATCCGCTAAATGTTCATCTTTAACGCCTCTGGTCGTTTGTATTATCACCGTATAAAATAAGAAAGTAAGCGAAGATTGTTATGATAAATACTCTCGTGTTATTCGGATGAACCGTGTACACCTTACCTAGAACTTGTTCTTTCATAATTCCCAGCCAGCCATGTACAGGTTTTCCTTCTCACAAATGTATTTTTGACATACAAAATATGAAGGCAATTCCGCATACTGAAGGGCAAAAATCAATAAATTTAGCATTTTGAATAAAATTATTTGATTTTTTGACATTTGAAAGAAAAAGAAAAGAAAGAAAGAAAGAAAGAAAAACAATGAAAATTTGACATTTAACATAAATTGACACCATTTTTTTAAAAACTCGTAATGAGCTGTCAAACATGTGTCAAAAAAAATTAAAAAGTACCGTCTAAGAAGTACTAATATGAACTTTGGGGCAATTCCCCCCAAAAATTTTTTCTACCCCATTTTAACCATGATAAAAGACAAATTTCAATAAAATACAAAACGCGTCCCCTATCAATTCAGTTAAAGATGTTGTATGCCAAATTTGAAGAAGATCGGACCAAGGAATCACGTTGTCCCATACAAACTTTGCAACCCTTGTTTACCCCCTTAGGAGTTGAATTTCCAAAAATCCCTTCTTATTGCTCGCCTACGTGACATAAGGAGCATTTTGTGCGAAATTTCATGGTTCTAGACCCAGCGGTTTAGGCTGTGCGTTGATCGTCAGTCAGTCAGTTCTTGTTTTTATATATATAGACTAGCTGACCCGCGCAACTTCGTGTGCGTAAGAGAGAGAGAGAGAGAGAGAGAGAGAGAGAGAGAGAGAGAGAAATATAAAGTTTACCCGTCGCTTCTATTCTTATCGCGTGGTTTCCTGTCGCGTGTATTCCCGTTGTTATCTATCTATCAACCTTCACGCCAAATCCCTTGCGGGGAAGGCAGAAAGAACCGAGCGTCACACGGCACGGTCCATACACACCTCACTTGCTTCTTCAACTTTCATTTTTCTTTTCATGCACGTCGGTTCCTTCGGCTCTTGACACCACCTTTAACTAACACACGATTAATTTGGTCGTGGTAGGTGTGTCGTGGCCTTCCCCGACTCCCACGTCCATCCACTTTCGCGTTGTATATCTGTTTTGTCATTCTTTCATCTCCCATTCGCTCCACATGCTCGAACCATCGTAGCATGCCCTTCCTTACTTTAACACCGACACTCTCTTCCAGACCAAATACATATTGCATTAGTTATCACAAATTGGGTTTTCATTAAAATGGTTATTGTAATTGTAAGCGAACCTAATTCGAAGATTGAGGAGCCAAATTAAACTTTTCGTAGATTCTTGAATTCGTTAGTAATTACCCTACGTAATGCCTACAAAATGACACAAAAACACATTAAAATATATCAGCTTCGTTAAGAGATTCAAGAAACTCTTTAATCCAGATGTTATGATTGCGGAACCCACAGAAACCAGAAAAAAGTCTTTTCTGATATCTGTAGCAGAGCCACTCTGACATAAATATAACTTTTTATCATTGGCCTACATATTCCAAAAAAATTGGCCTAGATCTTTAAGGCTTGTCTACTAAATACGGAAGTAAACTTATATTTTCGGTCATATTTCCGGTGCTACTCAACCAATTGCAATCAAATAAATGTAAGATTTGAAGTCTGACCAAGACTTTATAAACAAATAATACCGCATCAAAATCGGTTCAGTGGTTTTCGCGTCCATCGCAGTCAAATAAGTATAACGCCAAAAATTCGCCATTTTGATTTTCTAGGAATTTTATTGTACCTGGTGTAACTCACACAATCACGACAAATCAAATGACACCTTGTATTTCAAAATCCGTCAAGCCGTTCAGGCTGTAGAGCGTCCAAGAACAATTTTCAAGGTTTACGTTTTAGCGCCAAAAGTCCGTTATTGATTTTTTTGTAATATTTATGTACCTGGTGTCACTGACACAAACACGACGAATTAAATGACACCTTGCATGTCAAAATCCGTCAAACCGTTCAGGCTGTAGGACGTGACAAAGAAATGGACGATCATTCATACATACCTACATAGTCTCGAAAAAGATGAGGTGGCTCCTTAATTCATACGGACACTACTAAAACTACTATACTACTACTACTACTGGCAAAGGGTAGTGTCAAGGTAAAAGTAGAAACAATTACCCTTAGCACTATCAGTAGGGTTACGGGATATTTTACTTTCCCGTGACTCTAGTGGTAGTGCCAAGGGAAATATGGGTCGACATGCAGCAGCGCCACTGGTGTTGCAAACGTTCATTATACGAATTAGTCCGCTACAGAAACCAACCATCAGGTGGACCGTAAGCTTGCCTGCCATCTTAGTAGTATAAGAAACCGGTCAAGTGCGAAGCGGAATCCCGCACAGAGGGTTCTGTACCAAAAAAACAGCAAAACATCACGTTTGTTGGATGGGCGCTCCCCTTAATCCCCCCCTTTTTCAAAGGTTAGTATTTGTTGTCATAGTGGCTAAAGAAATATATCATCTAAAATTTCAGCTCTCTAGCTATCCTGGTATTCCTGAGATACCTCTTCTAGGTCCTCGGCCCATCCGGCGGGTAGACCAAGTCGCGATGCCCGCTTTAGAACTCGTTTGTTCCATCTGCCGTCGTCTGTAGTCTTCTGCAGATGTGGCCAGCCCGCTTGCACTTTAAAGTACTGTTTTTATATGTTTACAGATATAATTCTAACTAAATAAATCAAAATATGTATTTACTTTGAGCGAAGTAGGTCTATATTTTTGTAAAAATTGATACCTAATGTCTTTGCTAATTGGTTTAGAGAGCATTCTCTGCTCTTGCTAAGGAATTGATATCTTAACTTCTTTCTTTCTCGTATTTCTGGATTGTATAGGTCATCAGACTGTTGAGGCTGAGGCAACCCGTACTAATGCAATTTCTCCTATTGTGACCAGACATTTACTGTAGATTTCATCAGCTAAATCTATAACGCCAACGTAATCTATAACGTTCATCTATAACGCCTCTGATCGTTTGTATTATCCCTGTATAAGTGCGTAGTATTAAGTACTCTGTGTATAAGTGTATCTAATAAGAAAGTAAGCAAAGATAGTAATAAATACACTGTATTATTCGGATGAACCGTGTACACCTTACCTAGAACTGTTTTTTCATGATTCCTAGCCAGCCATGTACAGGTTTTCATTCTCACAAATGTATTTTTGACATACAAAATATGAAGGCAATTCCGCATATTGAAGGGTAAATATCAATAAAATATGCAGTTTTAATAAAATTATTGCCAATTAGATTTCTTTGACATTTTATCAAAAATTGCGACCATCTTTTTTTAAATCGAATTGTGCTGTCAAACATGACAATGTGTCAAAAAAAAATATTAAAAAAGTACCGACTACGGAGTACTAATATGAACTATGAGGCAAATCCCCCCTAAAATATTTTTCAATCCCATTTTAACCATGTTATAAGATAAATTTCAATAAAATAAAATACACGTCTCCCTTCAATTCGGTTAAAGATGTTTAATGCCAAATTTGAAGAAGATCGGACCAAGGAATCACGTAGTCCCATACAAACTTTGCAACCCTTGTTTACCCCCTTAGGAGTTGAATTTTCAAAAATCCCTTCTTATTGCTCGCCTACGTCACTTAAGGAGCATTTGTGCAAAATTTCATGCTTTTAGATCCAGCTGTTTAGGCTGTGCGTTGATCGTCAGTCAGTCAGTTCTTGTTTTTATATATATAGATAATGTTTTACTGGACTGAGAGCTTTTGTAAGCACATCTGCTGGCATATCATTAGTTTGCAAATATTTAAGAATTACAATTTTATCTTTTACAGCATCTCGCACAAAATGAAATTTAATATCTATATGTTTACTTTTTCTATGTAAAATACAATTAGCTGCCAACTTCTGTGCGCTCTGACTATCATTATATAAAACAATAGGATACATGATATTAGTTATTTGAAATTGTAAAGCCCTAAGATACATGGCTTCCTTACAGGCTTCCGCTATAGACATATATTCAGCTTCCATAGTTGAAAGCGCTACCGTCCTCTGCTTTCTGCTTTCCCATGAAATGGCTGCTCCTGACATGGAAAAGCAGTAACCAGTGTAGGATTTGCGATCAATATAATTGCTTGCCCAATCGGCATCGACAAAACCTCCTAATTCAGTTTTCCCCTGTACATATTTCAAACAAAAATGCTTAGTCCTTTTTAAGTATTTAAGTACACGCTTGGCATAACCCCAGTGAATGTTATTAAACTGACTCAGGAAACTTATACAGTAAGATTTTTTTTTTTTTTTGTTGACGCGGGGAACGCATTTACGCGCCTTCATCCCAACCGCGGGGGCAGCTGGGATGGTGTGTGGGACTCCCGGCCCGGTCCGGAATGGACCGTCCTACCCACTAAACCCCGCGGTGTTCCTCCTCACCCTATAGCCGGGCCGAGGGATATCAAAAGATTATTCACGTCGACCCGGCTAGGGGCGCCCCGTGAATTCGGGGCTCTCCTCGGGGGAGCCAGATGGGCGACTCCCCAAAGCTCCCTAAGGAGCTGAAAATCACGCCTGCACCGCTCTCGAGCGCCCCTCTGGAATAGAGGAGACAGAGAGCGACTGGCGCAGGCGTGCGCTAATGGGCACCCCCGGAACACGGGGAAGGTGCACCGCCATGTGACCGTTGGTGGGCGGGGTCCCCCGACCTTACACCCACGGTCAACAAATATTCGGGGGCGCGCGCAAGCTCCTCGCAACGTCGCACCGAACTGCACGGCGGAGTGGGACCAATTGTCGAGTTGCTCCCACTCCCCCACGCAGTGCGCCTCCCGCTTTGCCGCCATCGAAGCGATGGCGACTCAGCACGCCTGACTGCCGACCATGGCTTGCACCATGACCAGCAGTGACAGGCCCTACCAGTGCTGTACGGAGCGGCCGCACGGACGGAACGGCCGCACAGGCGGAACGGCCGCACAGATGGAACCACCGTACATGCCGCAGCCCGCACACACGCAGCAGTCTCTGGCAAACTGCCGCGCTATGAAACTGCCGCACAGGTGGAACAGCCGCACATGCGGCCGCTGCCGCACAGCAAACTTGCTCCAACCGGCCGCAGCCGGGAGCAAACCTCACCACACCGCGGGCCTTAAAGGCCCGCCATACCACGACCCCCTCGTGCAATGGGGTCAACTCCGTCAAAAGACGGCTGTTTAACGTTCCCAATGCTTCTACCGGCTGGAAGGCCGGGAGCATTGGGGCGTCCGCCACGGTGTGTTGAGCTGCAGATGCAACGCAACACCGTGGGCCTAGCAGGCCCACCGAACTGCGACCCCCTCGCCATGGGGTCAGCTTGCCGGGATATCAGTACATCGACTAATGGGGGCAGCACGCTGCACCCAATAGCCGATGTTCCAGGGTGCACCGTCTTAGTCCAGTTGCCACTCCCCCCGTGCATATAGCCCGAAGGGATAGAAAACCGGACCAAGCTCACTAGGAGGTTTCCCGACCTAGCACCCCTTATACAGTAAGATATGTCAGGTCTAGTTAACACTGACAGATACATCAGACTACCTATTAATTGCTGATAAGGTACATTAAAATCACTGACATTATCCTCATCTAATCTCAATTTACATTCCATAGGTGTACTAGCCTTCTTTCTATGTAACATATTAAATTTATTCAATAATTGTTCTATGTACTGTTCTTGGTCTAAGGTAATGACATTTAATTTACTATTAATTCCTACTCTCATTCCCAGACACTGCTGAACCTGTCCTAAGTTTTTTATTTTAGATTTAGAACTTAAAATAGAAATTAAATTATCAGTTTCCACACTATTATTCGAATATACAAAGAAATCATCAACATACAAGGCTATAATTATTTTATCATTATCTTTAAACTTTGTAAATACACATGGCTCTAAGTGATTCTTATTAAATCCTAATTGACTTAAACACTGATCTACTTTCTCATACCAAGATCTAGAAGATTGCTTTAACCCATAAATAGCTTTGTTCAATTTTACTGCTATATTATTCTGTACACCATCTAAACTTACACTTGGTTGAGCCATATATATGTCTTCCTTCAGATCCCCATTCAAAAATGCTGTCTTAACATCTAAATGAATAATTTTTAAATTCAATTGAACTGACTAGGCAAATAACATTCTAAGAGTAGAGTGACGTACAACGGGTGAGAAAGTCTCATCGTAGTCTACACCAGGCTTTTGGGTAAAACCCTTGGCTACAAGACGCGCTCTATAACGTACACCATTGTCACTATCTAATTTGCGCTTAAAAACCCATTTACATTGAACTAAAGTTTTATTTAAAGGTACCTCGCTAACGACAGCCCATGCATCGTTGTCCTTGAAGGCCTGAAGTTCTTCTCTCATAGCAGCCATCCATTATTCTTTATCAGGGCTATGTAGAGCTTCCTGAACCGTCATTGGATCATTATAATATGCATCATTGCTTGTAGTACATAAATTAGAAAAACCAAAGCGTTCTGGGGGTCGCCTTACTCTCTTATAAGTTTCTAAATGTGGTTTATCGTCAGTTTCCTGTAATGTAGAAGCAAAATCAGACTCAGCATTATCATATTGAGATTCTCTTGAAGAATTTAGGTCAACAGACTCATTCTCTATTTCCTCTTCATTCTTTACATTACATTGAACATTTGGCTCTTGGAGCTCATCCCCCACTGAAACTGATGCTATAATATTGTCTTTCAAAACATTCTTTTCTATATTTTCTTGAACAATCACATCTCTACTAATGTTTTGAAAAGCTATGGGCTTTCAGGAAGAGGAGAAGAGAGAAATAATACTATAGAATTTAGAACATGAAAATCAATAATTTATTTAAATTAAGCACTTGGGGGTCGTGGGTGTGGTAACTTCAGGCAGCAAGGATTTTAGCGATTCCCGAAGGATTTCGCAGGTTTTCGACTTATCTTAGTATTGGTCTTCCTGTAGAATGCTGCAGTTGTTGATGTAGCCGTGCCGTTCACAACTTCGTCTGGCACGGTGTTTTCAACCCGGAGAGTAAAATCTTTCCCGTAGCCCGGAGGGTGAACCTCTGGAACCCGTAGGGCGGACGTTCCTGCTTGGAACCCGAAGGTGGTTCTCTGGATACCGTAGGGTGGACGTTCCTGCTTGGAACCCGCAGGGTGGACCCTGGAATGTTCCAGATGACGGTTTAGCCGGAACCCTTTTTCCCGCCTATTGCTAAGACAGCCGATCCCTGTTAATCATTTCAGGAATCGGGTGCCTTACAATGTTTGCTTATACTCTAATTTTACAGAGACATTTTTTCACACCCCCGCAACTACCTCCCTAAAAGAGGGTTGACCAACAGCCGTTAATTTTCACTGTTTTAAAATCTAGATTACATTATAATTAATTTAACTCACCTAATGATGGGGTAATTGACGCTTGCAGCTAAATCACTTTTTACTCAGGGAGTATTTCGCTCCCTATAACTTATCTTTATTTCGATTAAATATATTTACTGACACACATACGCCTTCGCGACGAGTATATTTTAATTTTTCGAATAATGGTGCTTTGAAATTCGCGCGCGGTCGTATTTATATCTTTGTACAGCGCCTCTAGCGGCAATTCGGGTCCCTACGTCTGACGTCACTTGGTAACGTCAGAGCTGTGTAGATGAGACTCGTTGTCGGCAGATGGCGCTTTCATTTATTTTCATTAAATTTCAATTTTAATACTCTAATATTAATCAATATCTGCACCCGTTGTTCCACAACGTTACAGTTTATACACTTTTTAACTGGATCATATATTCTATATCCTTTCACATTATCAGAGTAACCAACTAGTATATGCTGTATGGATTTAGTATCCCATTTATGTCTTTTTTCCTTTGGAACATGCATCCTAACTCGACTTCCAAATATTCTAACATGGCTCAAATCCGGTTTGTTGTTTGTCCAGAGCTCATACGGCGTTCTGTCATTTAATCCTGATGCTATTGACCTATTCCTGAGATAAACGGCAGTGTTTACAGCTTCTGCCCAAAACTTCTTATCTAGTCCTGCATCAAACAACATACAACGAGCTCTTTCCACAACAGTTCGGTTCATTCTTTCACTCATAGCATTCTGTTCAGGTGTATACGTATTTGTTTTTTGATGAACAATGCCTCGGATAAGAAACTGTCAAATTCACTATTACAGAATTCCAAGCCATTATCTGTTCTGAATATTTTAATATTTTTACTCTGTTGATTCTCTACTAAAGATTTAAATTCTTTGAAACATTTAAAGACTTGGTTCTTAGCCTTTAAGAAATAAACAAATGCCATACGGGTATAATCATCAACTAAAATAAGGAAATACCTGCTTCCATTAATCGAAGGTGTCTCCATTGGTCCGCATACGTCTGCATGTACTGTATCGAGTGCCTCGAGGCTCCATTTGCCTATGTGATTGAAAGGCATCCTCGACTGCTTCCCCTCGCAACATATAATGCACGTGCTTTTGTCAATTACAGCTTTTCCTTTATAGTTGATACCCATGACTGCACCATCCTTCATTTTGTTTAAATCATTACAGTTCAAGTGTCCCAATCTTCTGTGCCAAACTTCGCTATTGACATCTAATGAAGATGTAAACAAACAATGTTTACTATCTATCTTCAATTTGTAAACACCGTCAATCAAATTTGCCACTGCAACTAATTCATGTTTCATATTGTAAATGTAACAAACTTTTTCACGGAAACCCACACTGTTACCATTCTGTATCAATTTGCTAACCGATAGCAGGTTCGTGGCTAGGTTAGGTACACACAGCACATCTTTCATAGTTATGTTATATTTATATTTCGGCGTAATCGTAGTAATATTCACATCTCCTGAGCACAGCACTGGCATAGTGCACTGATTTGCAGCTATAATCTCCGAAATGCTCAAATGTGTATTATATTTTATTATAGGTACATAGTATATCACATTACACATTATATTAATTTGCGGTAGTAGGTGTATTATATATTTTATTTTATTAATTTTTTTTATTTTTATTATATATATATTATAATCTATTGTAATTTTATAATTTTGATGGCAAGCATAGATAGTGACAATGAAAGCTTTGTTACAGCGAGTAGTCTGAATGATAGTTTTTCTTATATGCCGTCATTAGGTGATGTTATTCATTCCCAGTTTGCTGATGTACCGAAGAATTTCAATGTAGTCCATATAAATGCACAGAGTGTTCACGCCCATTTCCCGAGTATGTTGACAACCTTTAACTGTAAAAATATTCATGCTATTCTTATCTCTGAAACTTTTCTTAAACCTTGTCTACTTTCTAGGTCCTACTCTCTTCCCGAGTTCAATCTAATTAGAAATGATCGCACCGGCCCAAAGTGTGGCGGTGTTGCGATCTATCTACGTAATAACATACCATATAGTATTGTCGACTTATCTCTTCTTGGAAATTGAGCTCGCCCATATTAAATTATTACTTGGAGTATATTATTGCCCCTCAATGCACATAAATTTTTTCTCTTCATTTGAAAATTTAGTTGAACGACTTTCACCAAATTATAGTCAGACTATTATTATGGGAGACTTTAATACTTGCCTGTTAAAGCAAGATTCCCGCTCTTCTACTTTTCTTAGCATAGTCGAAGCCTGTAATCTATCTGTCCTGCCTTCTAGTGCCACCCATCACGCTCCTGGTCATCCTCCAACTCTTCTTGATTTAATTCTTGTATCTTCCACCGACCTTGTTGCTAAACACGGTCAATATCCTGCAGACGCTTTTTCTTGTCATGACTTGATATTTCTTTCGTATAAAGTTCGTCCTCCTAAACCTAAGCCTAAACTCCTTATGCAGCGCAATTTTGGTGGCATGAATCTTGACAAACTGCGTGAGGATGCCAGTAACATCGACTGGGATCCGTTGTTTGAAGCTCAAACGATGGATGCCAAAGTTAAATACTTTAATGAAAAAATCATAGAGCTTTATGACTTGCATGCACCAGTACGAGCAGTAAAAGTTAAGCACTTTCCAGCTCCTTGGCTTACAGCTGACATAAAAAATCTCCTTTCAAAAAAAGCTGCTGCTAAATGCAGATACAATATACGGCCTACAGATTTCAACAAGGAGAAATACATTTGGTTACGAAATCTCTGCAGTAAGGTGTGTAGAAAAGCGCAACGCCAATACATTCATAATTTGGTCGAGAACGGAGACCCTGCCAAGGTCTGGAGATTTCTCAGAACATTAGGAGTTGGAAAGCAACGTCAAAATCTGATATCAAACTCACTTGATATTGATTTACTTAACAATCATTTCTCATCTTCGTCCACATTAGATCAGTCTAATAGGGACAATACATTGCATTTTCTTTCATCGCTTTCAACTCCTGATCACTCGCCGTTCAATTTGGATCAATTATCTGCGTGTGATGTTAAAAGGAGTATAATGTCGATAGGTTCCAATGCGATTGGTGGTGACAACATTAGCCGGAAGATGGTACTGCCTGTCATTGACGAAATACTGTCGATTATTTGTCACATTTTAAACCACTCACTCATCTACGCCGAGTTTCCGAAAATATATATATTTAATATGTATGTAATTGTGTATGTATATTATGTTTTATTTATTTATTATTGACAAGTATGTGTTGATGACGTGGAACGTTTAAACGTTCGATTTTATGACGTGTATTAGAAAATGACATCTGAAATCTTTTACACTAATGACCACCTATATCCTATGATTCTTAACAGTCTTTTCCATCCAAAGGTTGCTTGTAAGAGATTGCTTTTTAGCGATAAGGCCGCCCTCTGTACATTTATAAAAATTGTAATGTCTTTCTCTTCTGTATGTTTTTAATTGGTGTACAATAAAGTTTATTCTATTCTATTCTATTCTATCTGTTGATGCATTCTGAATATTGTTTACATCACTTGTCATATGTACACTTGCACCAGAATCCAAATACCAATCTCGTTTACTGAAGCTTCCGCTCAAAAATACAGCAGAAAAGGCGTTTGTATTTTTCACTGTTCTATTTTGTTCTTGTGTACACTGATTTTTATAGTGTCCGATCTGCTTACAGCGATAACACTTGATAACTTTCTGTTTGTTTACATTTTTTGTGACAGACGATTCGCCATCTTTGTTCAAGCTAGGCGTACCACTATAAACCTTATAGTTTCGCTGTCTGTGGTTAGTGCGCTGCCCTCTGGTGGCAAATAGTGCATTACTCGGCGTATCTTCATTTCCGGTCATGTCGATCAATTTTGATTTCACAACATCCGCCGTGATAGATATTCCGGAATGTTCGATTGCTAAAATCATTGGAAAATATTTTTCTGGTAATCCTGCCAGCATCAAGCAGCCAATCCACTCATCATTCACATGAAATCCTGTGTCTGATAATTTCTGACCCATCTCAATAATTTGTGTAACGTAACTTGTCATCGACTCACAATTATCCAGTCTTATTGATATGAGGGTCCGTAGTAACGTTATACATCTTGAGAAACCAGAATCATCGAACATTTGCTTCAACTTATGCCACACTTCTTTTGTAGTTTTTGCATCTTTGATGTGAACGAACAATGGCGGATCGATCGTTAGAATCAATTTGGCTTTCGTTACAAGATCATCTGCGGCTACTGTAGTACTCTCACTCTTGATGGAATCTTGTTTTTCTTCGAGTACAAGTAAATTCTGCGCAGCGAACGCCCACTCGTTGTAATTTTCACGCCCTTTCAACTTGGGCACGTTGGTGATATACGAGTGCATAGTCATTGCTATTAATCCAAGGCAAACTTTCAAATATTGTCCAAACCTAATGATTTTATCACTTTTTTTGCACTCACTGATGTTACTGTATGTTGCACTGGGCCGATAACCTAATAGAATGCGCATTTGCAATAAAAATACACGGCAGCTACTTTAACCACTTTATTCACAGTTCACGAAAAAGGAATGGCGAACGGAACAGGATATGTAGACATACCTACATAGTAGAAAAATACAACTAGTGTTGCCAGTTTCATTGATGTAAATTAATACTATAATTACAACAACAATTATACATCGTGGTGTCTTAAACATAAGGTAATAGTGTCTTTATCTTCTTCTTCTTCTCTTCTCCTATATAAAGAGGTAACGTTTGTGAGTTTGTGACGTTGTAAAGGGTAATCTCTGGATCCACTGAACCGATTTTCAAAATTATTTCAGTGATAGATTGCTACGTTATTGTGGAGTGTTATAGGCTTATATTATAGGCTAAATCATCCTGCTACAATGAATAGGAGCTGAGCAGCAATGAAAAGTGTAACACAAACGAAGTTGTGAGGGTCAGCTAGTACAACGTATTTTTACCGTCACAAAAGTATTCAACGAGAGATGTTCTCACTTCTTTAATGTCATCAGTTTTGATAAAAAATGTGAAACTGTTATGAAGGAGGTACCTTTATTAACTCGTGTTCCAAACTAATCTTGTACTATTAAATTCCAGTATCGTTATACTACATAGAAGATAGTACTTGCAAGTCATAAAAGCGTAAAATGAACTGAAAATGAAATGCTAGTAACCAAGTTATGCATAGTAAGACTTTAATGGCGCAATTATACTTGGTCGTTAGTACGTATTCTAGTCCTCGAAAGTCTGTACCCTCATTTGGGCACCCAATGCTTAATTATACTGGTCATCTTACTGGAAAATGGCCTAACGACTATTGTAACTAGGCAGTACTGTTAGAGAGAGAGGGCGAGAGAGTGATAGTCTGTAAAGATGTTTAGATGTATTTGTTCCTGAATCACGGTCTAATGGCTGAACGGATGCTTGAAATTTGTTACGGTGATAGATAATGGTCTGAAATAAGACAAAGCAGACTACTTTTCGTCCCTGGAATATGTTTCCTAGGTATACGGGAATAATATCAGAATTCTACAGCTAGTATGCGATATTTTATAGGAATTTACTACGTTTTAAATGATATTTAAAAAAAAAATAAAAAAAAATAAAATAAATATTCACGGACATCCCACACAACGCTATCTGATCCCAAAGTAAGCTAGGAATAACCTGCTTGTGTTATGGGTATCAGACCACGGATATTAATATTTAAGAGTGGCAGTGCAATGGGTAGCCTTATTGCTAAAGGCGACCTCTACCAGGCTGCTTTTATTTTATCTGAGTATATATTATTATTTAGATTAGGGATTGGCTATAGTATGGTATAAAATACAGTAGTAGATTAGCGTGGATACATACATAGATATATATTACGGGTGTTGGGGTGTTTATGATTGTTTATTCTCATTTTCCATAATGCACCACATTTAGTTAATTTTGTTTTTCTATTTGTTTCTTCGGGGTAGTGGCGCCATCTCGGCTCTCGGCACTCTCAGAATACCAGCGCTGTAGATGCGAATTGACAGCATAAGCTGAGAGAGGGCCGAATTTTGCGCAGAATAGGCACAAAAATGAGTAGAGTCGATTTAAATTCTCCGACGCAGACTATCATTGTAGGTTTCTTTATTTTTATTTTATCAATTGTTATCATTATTATTTTTATTTTGTTCACTTTTTTTGCTTCTGATGTTTTAGTTTGTATTTATTCTTATTTTTATTTTTGTAATGTTAAGGTTTTATAATGGGTCTTTGGTGCAACTTGTTTGATTGTGTTTTCAAAATTAGAATAGTTTAGATAGTAATTTATGTGTCTATTCTGATGACAAGATTAAATTATTTTTCTTTCTTTTCTTTCTTTCTTTCTTTCTACTTATATAATTTTAAATACATACTTATCATACATAAAAACACCCAGACTCTTGAGACAAACATTAATGGGTCACACAAATATTTGTCTCCGGTGGGAATCGAACCCACGACCTCCAGCGCCGCAGGCGGTATCACTACCGACTGCGCCACAGAGGCAGTCAAAAGAAGATATCGACCCCTCCGTGCAATAAACTCGGTAAAATGCTGTTATGCGGTTTATGCTGTTATGTCAGATTCGGAATCTACACACTGGAATACACCTTGTCAATTTTTTGCAGATTTTTCCTATTGATATTTAAAAAGATATAACTAAAAACAATTTTATTGGTGTAAATTCAAAAACAAAAAATATGTAGGCAATAAACTTGCAATAGGTGTATTCAAAAAATATAAAATAAACGTTTTTCAGTAAGTCGCACTTACCGAGTTATTGGCGAAAATAAATTTCATTGAGTATTTTGTATAAGTAAGTGCTGAGTTTTTGCTGGGCCATTTTAAATATTCTTATTCCTTAATATAATCTAACAAGGTTGTTGAAGTATAGATTTTTTTCATAAATGTACGCAACAGTTTAATCGATCAAAATGTTCTAAATAACAATACACCTAGCTCTGTCCTGGATATTACCGATCTTTGTCTTGCCGCGCATAGATTGCAGTGTGCACTTGTCTCTTTCTTTTCCTCATTGTTAGACAGTAATAAACATAATTATATGCCGCTCCCCAAGCACATGTATTAGTCTATCAGCCCAGTTTACATTTTATTCAAATATTTAGCTCGCCAAATTGGAGTCGCCACCAGCCTGATGGAAAGCCGTGGCGCATTTAGCGATTGGGGGCCACTCTCGCAGTCCGTAACACTTCTGACAGTGGTCCTCAAGATGGCGGCACTGTGATGTGCCTCTTCACGATCCTCCTAACGAACCCGGGATTGTAAGATGAGGGCAACACGTCTGCGGGCAGGTCGTTCCAGATTTTTATAGTTCGACAGAGGAACGATCTTTTAAAACGCTCAGTTCTGGCGAAGATTCATATATGGCAAATACCACCCTTTCTGAAACCATGAATGAAAGTATTTCTGAAGACTAATAAATAAAATTAAACTGAACTAAATAATAACTCAAGATTTGATTCTATTAGATTATTTGGAAAACAAAACAATGTCATGTAAGTTTTAAAATGAAACGTCAAATTTGATTCTGTTTTCAATAAAATTTTACATAATTTTTTTTTTTTATATACCACTAAGGTGGCAAACAAGCATACGGCCCACCAGAAGGATCGGTGGTCACCGCAGCCTATGAACGTTTGCAATATCAGAGCTGCAGAGGCGCCACTCTCGCGCCGCCGACACTGTAAAAACCTTCTAAGACCCCTTTTGAAGAACTCCATACTGTAGGCGTTTGGGAAAACCGAGACATGGTGATCATTCCTCAACCTAAGCGTGCGCGGAAGAAAATCCCTATCGGTCTAACCGTGCTGGAACGCTCCGGACGTAGAGTGTGAGGATGAACTCCCTGTCTGTGGCGAGCAGTGCGATGATATAACGTAGCCGTGGGCATCATATCAAACAATTCCTCAGAGCATACCATTGTACAGGCGGTAGAATACACATAAGAAGGCAAAGTCTCTCCTGTCGCGAAGAGGTTGCCCACTACCTGCAAGCATGGGATCGTTGACGTTGACACCGAGCTTCTTGGACGCCAGCTTAGCTCTCCGGAATTGAACTCTCTGGAGATGTCAACGCCAAGGATTCCAATGCTTTTAGAGATAGTGAGAGATTTGTCCTGGAATTGTGGCGCTACAGTGAATGGGGTTTTCTTAGCAGTGAATATACACGCTTGTGAAGGGTTAAACTGGACAAGATTTTGTCCACCCCAATCGGGCACTCTAGTAAGAGTAGCCTCGATTTGGGACACAAGCTATTCACGACTTTCTTCCACTGTGGCCCGAGAGATACCGGGGCGGCCCTTGTAACAAGTGTCCCCCGTACCGTCGTCTGCATAACAATGAATGCCGTCAGTAGACAACATGTCATTGATATGCAGCAGAAACAGAGTACACGGGGACAACACTGAGCCTTGCGGTACTCCAGCGTTGATGGCCATGCAGTCAGAACAGCTGCCGTCGATGACGGCCCAGATGCTTCTACCGGCCAGAAAGCTGGACACCCATCCGCATTACCTCTCGGGTAGTCCATAGGATGGCAATTTCGTAAGAAGACCACGGTGCCAGATCCGGTCAAAGGCTTTAGAGATTTCGAGGCTTACTGCTAGAGCCTCGCCCTTATTCTCGATGGCCGCCGCCCATAAAATAATAGTATTGTTTCTCTTTTTTCTGCATTCCTTCTGTTACAGTTACAGTTAGTGTTATTCAAAACTTCCTTGTTGTAAATGCACACGCCTGTGTCTCTCTGGCACTAAAATTGACCAAGATTTCTGCTCGACGGGTGTAAATACCACTCAGGCCCTTTTCAAGAGGACTTGAGTCGTATTTTCCGGTGGGTTAGCTTCTTTTCCTCCACATCGGTCCTCTCGGCTGTAGTACAGGTAGAGTAACTGACGTGCAGAGTGCTTTTGTTTGAATAAAACTGAATTCTTTCATGGGATAGCATTTCATTTTTGAGCAGAAAGGAAAGAGTTGGGCACTAGAGCCCCCTGTCAATATTCTGCAATATACTGGGTGTCTGCCCATCACAGAGAACCCGTATACATCGTCTGTGCAGGAAATTGAATATCCAGCTGTACAATTGAGGCGGTAGACCATATGCCAAGGCTCGGAAGCTATTTCTGAAGAAAAATTGTTAACTAAGTTTGTAAAGCTCAAAGTTGATTTCAGCATTTGATTTATTACTTTATTGTTATTAATACATATTCTCAATATATTTGAGCATCAAATTTCAATCTATGTCTCATAAAATCCTTTAAAACAATAAAGATATTACAACTTTTCTGTGTTTCTACCTTCGAATACGCAACTTAAATGCTGAATAAAAAAAGCGGAGCGGTAACAACACATTGTTATTAAAAATTTTAAGTACAATAACAATGTTACTTATCAATACCATTTATAAAAATGTATTGATAGTACCTCAATAAGTCCGTAAAGATATGTTACGTATCATTCTTGCGATAGAAAATTATGCTATAAAGGTCCATTATAATAGGTTACGAAAAAATAAATTTGATAAATTTACTGCAATAACCCCGTAAGTAATGTAGTGTAATATTTGATTTTGAAAATTTTTGGTAACATTTGTTTTAGTAAATTACTAGGTTTTGAACTCAAGAAAGTTCCCATTAATGGTACAGCTACAATAAACAAAAAATTAGCTTTCATTTGATACCTCAATGACTTGAAAAGTCCCTCTCACTAAAAAGTTATTTGATAAAATTATAACACAGTGATGATCAGTGTTACTCACCAACTAGCGCGAGGTAGCTATGCAGAGAACTCTTTCCCAGGGCGCCTTACTACAGAGATTCCAGTGTGCGTGCAAGGGTAGGCCAGGGCTCTGACGAAAACAGTCAGGTAGGGTGTACACACATATATTTATATAACACAGAGATACACAGAGACACACAGAGAGCTTATTCACTGATAGACACAAATATCACAGGTACACAGAAGTATAGTCAGTGCTTAGGTACTTATGCTACTAAGCTACACATAAGTAGTGGATTTACTGGCCTGCAGAGTGAGCTGAGTGAGAGTGACTGCCTGTTGTTACTTCCAGGTGATGACGGCAGATACCTCTCACATGAGAAGCTCGTGTAGTCCGCACTTCCACGTTGTCGCACCACGTGCAGCCCACTAACTTATAGGTGCGGCACCAGATATCTCATCCGGCAACTAGCCCCGTAGTAAAAAAACCCTGTCATGAAAGAGACGACAAATTAAGATCTTGGCTGCGCGACAGACGACAATCGACCCGCTTTGCAAAAGAAGAAGTGACTCACCAGTTTTCTGGGTAAAATGTAGCAAGATGCAATGCAGCAACCCAATCACAGCCCGTTAGGCCACGCGAGGTAACAAATAATCGCGCTTGAGCGAAAAACTGATTCGCGGCACAGTCTCAGAGCAAAAGCCAAAGGACCTCCAACTACCCCAAAGCAGCTCTCGGTCAAAAGTCCTGTCTTTCACGAAAAATCTTAACAAAGCCCCTTCCTTTAAATGCGAAACGCTTCGTCACCGAACTTATGACATCCTGTCATTCTGACAGCAGAAATGTCACCACTGACAACCGATTAAAAAAAGATAACTCGATAAGGCTGCTTACACATCCTAAATACTGCATCTATAGAAAATAAATGCTACAACCACCCCCCCTTTAATAGTATTTCCTGCGGATATGACACGCTGGAAATACACAATAAAGAAAACAGAAAAGTACTGACTAATAAACAAAGACAACCAGCTAGGTCCTTCAAACACCAGCTGACTACGACCATTACAATACCAAAGAAAGATCCTCCTATGTACCTAACTAGACACTGACTCGTGTACCGGTTAGGCTAAGTAACTAGAGTCTAATGCCCTTCATAGAAAACGAATGCTCCCTTTACTCACTGCCGATACCCTAACACTACCCAAGCTCTCAGGATAATGTAGAGTACTAAGAAGCGAATGAGAGAAAAACGCTCGGTGCGGTGCATAGAAGAAACTACAACGTGACAATTTAAAGTCACGTACACATATAGAAATACAAACAAAAGATTAAAATAGTCTTACATAATGATCACATAGCCTGGTTTAATAAACTAGAGAAACAGTGCTATGTAGTTACGTTAGGTATTGGAGACTGCTCCTCCTGATACTTCAGGATGTCCTTGATATGGTACTCCCCAAGATCCTTACCGTCCAGATCTGACAGCCTATATACTAAAGGGGATCGTTTAGCAGTCACCACACATTTAAGGAACTTAGGAGCTAGCTTAGCAGTAAAATTCTTGGCCTTGTTGGACAGGTAGAACGTGCGTTTGTAAACTATCTGTCCCACTTTCAGCTCTACATGCCTTTTTCTGAGGTTGTAATACTTTTCATTACGCTGGTGGGCAACGTTCAAATGTTTCCTCACCTGGTCGTAAATGCGTTGTATTTCTCTCAGCTTGACACCGAAGGCTGATGGATCGTCTACAGAGACTGAAGTAGGATGGCACGCGATATCTGTCTGCCTGTACAGCACTCCATCCCCAATAAATTCCCTACCATGTACCAAAAAGTAAGGGGTGAAACGAGTTGCTTCGTTAACTGCAGTGTTTAAAGCACACTGTATCTCAACCAAGAACTGATCCCAAGACTTGTGTTGTGACTTCACATAGCATGAGATCGCTTGAACCACATTACGAATAGCTCGTTCCGCCTGGTTAGTTTGGGCATGATACCTAGGGTTATAATATATATTAGGTACATTGTATTTAGCCAACAGATCCTTAAATGGCTTACTCACAAACTGAGGGCCATTATCCATGTAAATAGTCTTGCAGACTCCGTGCACGAGAAACACACTCTTCTCTATGAACCTCGCGACTACAGCGCCTGTGGCCACCCGAACAGGGCACAACATGACGTATTTGCTAAAGTAGTCGGAGACCACGATCAGGTGTACGTTTCTATTGCTCGAAGTGGGAAAGGGACCAAGCAGATCGACAGAGATAGCTTCGAATGGCTTCGAAACCCGCTTCGGGCTACCCATTAGGCCGGGACGAGACGTATTTACGGGTTTGTACTGCTTGCATGTTTCGCAATTCCCAACATATTCTTTGACGTCCTCGTACATCTTGGGCCAGTAATAATTTAGGGCTAACCTTTTATGCGTCTTCCAAACGCCACCATGGGCACTAAGTGTGTCATCGTGGTACTTAGAGAGCAGGGGCAAGCGATCCTCCTGAGGTACCACCAGCTTCCAGTCAAAGTCTGAAGTCAAAGAATATTTATTTTTAGTTAACCTATATAGAAGGTTGTCACGAATGTCATAATTTGGTGACTTCCTAGGGTTCTTCCGAACACTATTCATGGTGTGGTCATACCACGGGTCTTTAGTGGGTACTGCATCGAGGGAATCAATTTTGATACGAGACAGAGCATCAGGTACAACGTGGTCTTTACCTTTTCGATGCTCTATGTCAAAATCGAATTGACTGAGCCTCATGCTCCAACGTGCTAGACGACCCGTGGGATTTTTTAGCTTATGGAACCACAGAAGAGATGAATGATCCGTGACGACCGTACATTTTTGGCCTTCGACGTACTGTCGAAATTGTTCCAAAGCGAAAATCACGGCCAGAAGTTCTCGCTCAGTTGTGCTGTAGTTCACCTCGTTCTTGTTGAGAGAACGGCTACAGTAGGCGATAGGGTGCTCAACACCATCGTGAGTTTGTGTCAGTACAGCAGCAACTGAGTAAGCTGACGCGTCACTAAGAATGCGGAAGGGCATCTCAAAGTTAGGCATTTTTAATATAGGGGCAGAAACCAAGGCTGACTTTAGCAGGTTAAAGGACTGTTCAGCCTCAGGGGTCCATTCGAACTTAAGGTTCGTAGAAGTGAGTTTGCACAGAGGTTTACTAATCTTCGAGAAGTTGTTAACAAAGCGACGATACCAGCCGGCCATTCCCAGAAATCTCTTAACCTCCTTAGGGTTAGAAGGGGTGGGATAGTTGAGGATAACCTCAACTTTACCCGGGTCTGTCCGTAAGCCATGTTTGTCCACATAATACCCCAGGTATTTGAGTTCACTCCGACAAAAGTGGGATTTTTTCATATTAATAGTTAGGCCAGCATCCTTGAGTTGCTGATAGACTCTATGTAAGAGCTCTACATGCTCCTCAAAGGTGCTGGACACACAGACTATGTCATCCTGAAACGCAAATACCTTGTTGTCGAACTCGGGACCAAACAGACGGTCCATGAGGCGTTGCATCGTGGCACTGGCACCGACAAGACCGAAGCACATGGAATTGTAATGGAACAATCCTCTCCGGGGAACCGTAAAAGCAGTCTTCTCAGCAGACTGGAGTGAGTCGAATGGAATCTGCCAGTAGGCCGCACTCAGATCTACAGAGGTTAAATACTTAGCATTATTAAGATGGTCTAAGATTTGATTGATATAGGGTAAGGGGTAGGCGTCACTCTTAGACACAGAGTTCAGCTTGCGAGAGTCCAAGCACAATCTGAGGTCGCCGTTCGCCTTCTCCACCATGACCACTGGAGAGTTCCAGGCGGACTGAGACGGGGACACTACTCCCATCTCCAGCATTCGGTCCAGCTCGGCTTCCAGGGCCTTCTGCTTAAGGGGAGAGAGCGGATAATAACGCTGCTTGATCGGCTTGCTGTCACCAGTGTCAATGACATGGTGCACAAGTGAGGTCCGACCTAAACCCACCTTATCAGTGTTCAACGAGTCGAACTTTTCAATGACCTCGTTGATTACACACCTTTGTTTAGTTGTCAGGTTGTCGTAATCCTCGAGGCCACCGTTAAGGGACACAGACTCTATAGGATTATTATCACTAAAGCTATCAAGACTAATATTTTGTAAAATTAACTTATCACTTAACTTAAATTGTTGCCAGAAATCCACTCCAAATATCATGGAGGTGGTTATACCTGGGACAACATAGAACTTGACAACTCGGATAACCGAATTGTACTCAATTGGCAAAGAGATACAACCCAGACATTGCAAGTGAGTGCTGTCTGCAGTTGTAATACGAAAAGTAGGATTGATACTCACAAGATCAAAACCCAGTTCCAAGAAGATGCGGTGCGCTCCCTTACCTAGTATAGAGCAGGAGGCACTGGAATCTAGAAGGCCTAAGACATTTAAATTTAAAACCTTAACAACTAGATACGGTCTAATGTCACTATCCCGTTTAGGAAACAGGACCTTATCAGAAATAGACTCAGATACAGAGTGATGCACAGAGTTCCTAATAAGGCCCTGGCCTACGCGTTTTTTGACTTGCTAGTACAGTGTGAGCAGTCTGGGGTCTTGACTCCTTTGAGACCACACCGGAAACACACCAGCTCCCTTGACTGTGTGCAGCTGTATGCAGTGTGACCGCCCCCGCCGCAACGAAAGCATTTGCGATCGTGGGGGGTAACCGGCGTCTCCACTGCAGACACCTGCTTAGCGGGCTTTTGTACACCTTTGTTCTTAAGCTGGTGTAAGTCAGATGTAATCTCAAACTTGTCAAGAGCAGGCTCATGGAAAGCGTCTGCCCTAGTACGCGCAAGCTCCAAGCGCTTACCCAAACGTCTCAAGTCATCTACAGAGTTGACATCATGCAAGGCCAGTTCCTTCATGTAGTCAGGTCTAATGTTGTGCATGAGAATGTCCAGCTGTTCCTCACTGGGCATCTTACATGACAACCTTGAGAACATGGCTTGCATTGTACATATATAGTTAACCAAGGACTCAGAGCGGGCTTGTGTACGCTGTCTTATCTCGTTCCTGAGGCGGTAATCATAATCAGGAATATCGAAGGTATCTCTAAGCTCACTAATAAGATCCTCATATGAGATGAAGTTAGCTTTGTTTGTACGGAACCAAGACAAAGCCGGTCCATCCAACAGGTCGGAGAAAGCCATAAGGAGTCTAGGCTTAGTAACCTCCCGAGCACATCTAAGTTCCTCTAATCTCTCTAAAAACACACGTACACAAGTAGAACCATCATATTTTAAGTTAAATGAACATAAGTTAAGGGGACGTTCTTTATACACTATGTTACATGTAGAACTATTCCTACTTGAACTAGCTCGCACCGAGCGGTCCTCTCTCACTACTGGTGAAGTATATTCCACCTGGTCACGACCCGAAGGATCATCACCATCATCATCCGAACCTTCGGATTCAGAATCACTACTGGGTTCAGCCCTAGCGATGATCTTCACTAGCCTACCACGAATATCCACCAGGTCGGGGCAATCCAGACCACAACGAGCTAACCTACTCAATAAGTAGTTGGCCCTGATGGACACCCTAAGACGAGAATTATTATTGGCCAAAAACTCACCTGACTGAAGAGCCTCCTCCAACTCGGAGACCTTCGGAAGGCAGGTCGAGAGCTCAGCCGATGCATCAGCGGGTACCGGAGCACTCGCTTTGATGCTACCTCGACGGACGAGTCGGTGTGCCGTTCTTAGCTCACTCCGAAGGCCAGACACTGTCGTTTCCGGTTCCACTGAAATACCCATGTGGGACAGCTCGTTAGCAAGTTCATCCTTTCTTAAATAATTTATATATTTTTTCATCTGTGCCATTATGTAAAAATTTACTTACAACAATTATAAAGATAAAATGGCACAGATAGGGATCAATTACAAAGTAAAAATGTAAATTGAGTTGCAACAAAGTGTACTAAGTTAGGTAATTATGTTTCAAATTGACTTTTAGAATTTAACAAAGATTAAGGGTATATTAAGAGAGAAAAGTTTCTAAATTTTCTGATAACACAGTTCAGGTTAATAATTAAAATTACAAGGTATCAACATACCTTCAAAAAAAAATTTATAATTACACAGAGTGAAATTCACTAAGTTAACACAGAGGTGAAGCTATAGAATAATATATGTAATATATTAATCTATGCTAATATAATATTACAATAAATATATGTGTGCACCATAAAAAGGAACATAACAAAGAAAAGAAACACAATAAGAAAAGAAGTGGGTATGCCAAATAAAATCAAAAAGTTTTTCCAAAATCACAGCTATTTTAAATTTTTGAATTTAGAATTTTGTGTCTTTTCCAGCCAAAGATGTAGGAAGCTGGAAGAAGACGAAAGGGAAGGTTTTGTGCTTAGCTGCTAGCACCACCAATTAACGTCCTGGAGCGTCTCGGACGATTCACCAGGATGGTTTCGCCAGAGGTAACCACCTATGCACACACACTAGACTGAGGCTACCGCAGAGTAGACCCAGAGATTTGCCCCACGTTGGGCGCCATTTTATAACACAGTGATGATCAGTGTTACTCACCAACTAGCGCGAGGTAGCTATGCAGAGAACTCTTTCCCAGGGCGCCTTACTACAGAGATTCCAGTGTGCGTGCAAGGGTAGGCCAGGGCTCTGACGAAAACAGTCAGGTAGGGTGTACACACATATATTTATATAACACAGAGATACACAGAGACACACAGAGAGCTTATTCACTGATAGACACAAATATCACAGGTACACAGAAGTATAGTCAGTGCTTAGGTACTTATGCTACTAAGCTACACATAAGTAGTGGATTTACTGGCCTGCAGAGTGAGCTGAGTGAGAGTGACTGCCTGTTGTTACTGCCAGGTGATGACGGCAGATACCTCTCACATGAGAAGCTCGTGTAGTCCGCACTTCCACGTTGTCGTACCACGTGCAGCCCACTAACTTATAGGTGCGGCACCAGATATCTCATCCGGCAACTAGCCCCGTAGTAAAAAAACCCTGTCATGAAAGAGACGACAAATTAAGATCTTGGCTGCGCGACAGACGACAATCGACCCGCTTTGCAAAAGAAGAAGTGACTCACCAGTTTTCTGGGTAAAATGTAGCAAGATGCAATGCAGCAACCCAATCACAGCCCGTTAGGCCACGCGAGGTAACAAATAATCGCGCTTGAGCGAAAAACTGATTCGCGGCACAGTCTCAGAGCAAAAGCCAAAGGACCTCCAACTACCCCAAAGCAGCTCTCGGTCAAAAGTCCTGTCTTTCACGAAAAATCTTAACAAAGCCCCTTCCTTTAAATGCGAAACGCTTCGTCACCGAACTTATGACATCCTGTCATTCTGACAGCAGAAATGTCACCACTGACAACCGATTAAAAAAAGATAACTCGATAAGGCTGCTTACACATCCTAAATACTGCATCTATAGAAAATAAATGCTACAAAATCAGTAAATCTTTTCTCCTGAACAATTTTGATTTTACGATTACCGAGTTATTGTACCGAGGGGTCGATATACATTAAACAAATTCAATAATCAGCTAACTTACTCCATTCATTTCTAATACATTATTCATGAGAACAGTGACATTTATTGTTTTCCAAACGAATGGAGAGTCGTAGGGGCTGCAAGAAAGAAATTACTTTGTAAACATCTGTAACATCTGGGTGATATTTACGAAATTTTCCTTTACTACTTACTGCGTCACAGCCGTAGACACAATTTGAGCCAACATTACCATGAACATGTTAAGGTGATCAATGTGATCATTTTAGAGGAGGAAGAAATGTATTGTATTGTGTGCAAATTTTATGTTCCATTTATATTGGAAAATAAATAAGAGGGTGAGAAAAGGGGGGATTATAAAATACTTTTAGTAGATATAAGATTAACAGAATTTAAGGGGGCAATGAAACATTTTATTATTCAATACTTCTTTTACAACTCCTACTTCTATTTTGGCCCACTTCTGTATCACAGGTCCGAATGCTAAGACCTTGGGTATGTAATTGGATTGAGGCCTGTGGAATGTGTTCTCTTTTCTTCAATTCTTAGCTATATAGCTACTTTAAAATAGATTTATTCCTAATTAATACTTTGCGCTTGTTTATAAAATATTTTTATGATTACTATCATTTCCTTATTTTAACAAGTTTTAACTTGATGTGTATGATGTAAGGTACAATTTTGCAAGTAAGATTTGACAGACTTCTTATGCTACGATTGCGCTGAAATTTTTTATAAGTATTTTTTTACATGTGATTAGTACAAGGTAACTTTTGTAAGTTCTCACTTAAAATAATGAAGCCGCATAGTCAGTAAACTGTTAAATACATGTATCTTCCTACTTATTTATATACGTTATCGTTATATTTTTCTTGTGTAGCAGGTTCGATTCCTGGCTTAACCGTGTAATTATTTAAAAATCTATGAATGCAGTTTAAATTGTTTTTAAATTAAAATAAGGTCCTCTTTCAGTAAAATGTTCCAACTACACTATTCATATTCAAGGTATTTTCCCTCCATGTGGCATAGCAGTGGGACGCCCTGTATAGTTATTAAGTATCATAGTGTAGGTACTAGGATATTAAAGAGTGCAAATCTATATAATTATATAAGAGACCGAAAAAACGACTGTACGTTATTAAACTTGCAACCAAATTCATCCTCGACATTCAGGTTTCAACATTCCATTCACCCTCTCGAAATTTAGGCGCAGCACTCCACGTTTCTAGAGCAAGGTGGTTAAAGCTGTTATGCAGTGGCTTAACCACAATTCTATGCTTTAAAGCTCTTATGTGGTGCATAGCTGTGCACTGTTTCTGTTTGAAGAAATTTTATTCGGACCTATTTGTAATTTGAATACTTATGTGGTAAATGCAATCATGGCAATGCCAGCATGTTAAATGCAGTAAACAAGAATTATACTTTATACCTACAATGTACATTTTAAGATAACCGGGCATAATTATTTTGTCCCTCTTTTTAAATAAGATTAGTTTGGGTTTTCAGGTAACGAAAGTGTGAAGCCCTATAAGAAAAATTGTTACAAATAAAAAAAAAAAATTATGGCTCAATTAAAATCAATAAATCTCTGCTAAGATTTAAATACGAAAGTTATTGTCTATCAGTTACGCTTTTACGACTACGGTCAAATCGTCTTAAAAATACCAATTCACTTTTCAGACCTAAAACTACTTATTTATTTTATTATTCCTAAATCCATTGACGTTTTACGACTTAAAAGAATGAAAATATGAAAACAAATATTAGTTGGTTTTTATAAAAATACACTGTGTGTTATCTTTTCTTTATACACTGAATTTATATGAATTCTATATGGTGTGTGACTGTGATCGTGCTTGTAGACGGACGTGCTCATGTAGTAACGTATCCAGGTCAACATCACTCTGACCGTGCATATTTTTATTTGCTAAATTGCTGCAGTGCTACTTAATGTTTAGTGCAAATTAAAGTGTTGGACATTATGAAATGAACAATAATAATTCCGTAATGACGAGTCCATTTAACCGGAGTTCCCGGACCGCGCGTAGCCCACCCCCGGGCCCCTCGCGCTCACAGGAAGACGTGCCTCCAACCCCCGCTGCACCTCAGGTTTGCGTGGTTCCCACTCCTGAGATACAAAATTGGATGAGTCAGATAGATAACTTTCTGAAGGAAATATGCTCTATTTCGACCGACGCGACGGAGGTAAGTTTAACAGCGACAGTAAACTGAGAATCTCGAATATTTGTCGCAGTGTTATGCACGGAGTATCTCAGATGGCTGTTCAGTACCAGTCAGTGAAGCAAAAGCTCATATCAGCCCATGCCGAGATTGGGACCTTAGGAAATGATTTCGACGTAAAAGTGCAACTGGAAGAGCTGAAAGAAGGTCTTCGAAATGCGACCAAAATGACATCTCCTGCTCCTTGCAATACCTATGCCGATACCATTAGGAAGGGTAAGGATAATTTTGTTTGCCTTACTAAAACTGCCAGTCTAACAATATATCCAGCCGATAAAGAAAAATCTAGTGAGGAGACTAAAAAAATGGTGCAGGAGATCATAAAGCCCGAGAAGTTAAAATTACAGGTTCGAGGACTCAGGAAAATAAGGAACGGCGGTGTAATTATAAGTACAGCAGGAAAAGATGACCTAGAAAAATTGAGAACATCACATCAGCTACAATCATCTGGCCTTAAAATTGAGGAAACTACAAAAAAGAGGCCAAGATTGATTTTCCTGGGTGTGCCCTCAGATATTTCAGAAAAACACTTATTTGACTGCATTTTTGAACAAAACCTTACTGATAAGCATCCAAGACTTACGCGTGAAAAATTCCAGAGCTCTATCAGATTAAGCCATAAATCTGGCAAAAAAAGAGGCCCCTCACTGTAACTACATTGTAGAGGTAACAGCCGAGATAAGACATATGATCATGACACAGGAGCGCATTTTTATAGACTGGACTTCATGCCCAGTCCGAGACTTCACACTTGTAACTAGGTGCTACAAATGTCAACAATATGGACACTCATCCAAGTACTGCCGGGACACGGACCCAACATGTGGGCACTGTGGATGCGTTGGCCACACGCTCAAAGAGTGCTCTGCTCGCGATCAGCCGGCGAATTGTGCATCCTGCATGCGCTTTAACAAGCCCTACAATCACGCTACTGGTGACGCACAGTGCCCGGCTCGAAAAAGCGCTGAAGAAAGGCTATAGACTATGAGGGCGCGTAAGATTTTTCGTATGAATAAAAGTAGCATATATCGTAGTTTTAGAATAGTGTAGGACATAGCGTGGACTTTGAACGTCAAAACAAGGTCTGCTGGTTTAGTATAGTGTCAAGCATTTAATATTCGTTAATGATTCATATAATCTTGTAACAACTGACGTAGGTAAACATTGTGTAAAATTATATCAATACCTACGCAATGTCGAACTAAATGTCCCAGTTTCAAAAAGCATTCTGACTAATAAGCAATTTAAAAGAAATTTATTATTACAGCAATTTACTGTTCCGTCAGCATTTCCCAGCACAGTTGTTTATAAATAGTTTGTTTTAGGATATAATTAGTATGATCGTAGATTTGTAAGAAGGTCAAAAACAATGTGTAAATTAGCATTACTTAAAATAATACTATGTAAATACATAAGTTATATCATTTTCTTTCGTTATTTTAGATGTAGTACAATTACATATACACAACACTCAGCTTTTTATACAAACATTAGTTTGGCCACGCAAAAATCAAATATAGGCTTAAGTGGATATACTTATTATTTTGTTTTTAAAATAAGGTGTAGATAAATGTAATTGTAAAAGTAATCAGGTCAGTTAACTTCGTGAGTGTCACGCGAAAGAGACTAGTCTTCACGACACAGGGTATCCTAGTGTGAAGATCAGTGTCATATTTGCTAAGAAACATATTTTTTAAGAAAGATGTACCAATGTAGGTATATTGAATTTCAATAAAGATATCTAGTAATATCTATTTTCACCATCAAAGCTTTTTTGTATTTCCACAAAGGCTCGTATCTTGTTAGGTACTTATAGATGAAAATATCTTTTTACGTTCTCTGTTCCTACTGATTCCCTGAACAGGAATTTATTTCGTCTCTAGTTTCTACAAGGCACAAGACTCTAGACTGCTCTCTTGTGTGAAATCCAATATTATTGCAAGAACATGACATTTTTTACAAAACATCGTATCGGGCGAAGAGCACATTATTACTTGGATGTTTCTTGAACCTCTTACAACGTAGTTATATTCAGACTAGATAAATGACAAAATAATATTGGAGAAATGTGTACTATGAATAAATCATTAGTAAGTTTAACAACACATACGCCTCTTACATACTAACAATAAATACATAATCGGTAACTTTCCAAAAACCAATGTTATCTTACCGATTATATTTATTGAGCAAAGCAGCATCAATAAAAAAATCCTGTTTAATTCTGATAAAAACTTGGTATACTTAACTCACATTTCGATTTGTATCAAAGTCACTGTGGCTGCCAAAGGCTATGAAGTCCGAGTTCGATTGTAGATAAGTATTACCGACTGCCTTACATGCCGGTCATTTGACCTTCCAACCTCATCAGCTCCAATGTCGAATACAAAGCTTCATCCTTCAGTTAACCAGTAGGTGTACAAAGTACTTTTTGTACACTCATGTAAGATACTGAAATTATTTTTTACCTAGAAATCATTTTCGATTAGAAGAACCTGAATAAAAGGTCAACTCGTGCATGAGAGTGATCTAAATTACCTAAGACCGTGGCTCAAAATACTCTGACTAGATATTATACTTTAATCCAATTCCAATTTTTTTTCCTATTTCCAAAACCGGCAACGTTTGAACATCAGTCCTTCAAACTAACAAATGAACTTAACTAAGTACAGTTGTGATGTGGATTAAATTATAGGTGTACACTATCCCTAATAGATTAAACATTATGTTGATTATAGTTATTTCCTTATAACGAATAATCAGATATCATAGAACAACTTGTCTGTTATGTACCCGTATATAATTATTAAACTGAACTTACTTACTGCCTTTTACAAGTATGTTATCCATATTTGCATTAATTTTAATTAATAAATGATAAAACATGAATTTTCTAGAATTTTGTTGCAAATCTCAAAGTCGTGTCTTAAAATTATTCGGTGTTATTCTTATCTTTTCACTTTTTCTTCGCAAAAATCAACAAATTTTAGTGTCGCAACCGGTCGTCTTGTCTGACCACTAATGAAATGTTACATAGCCGTTAAGAGTCCATATGACGCCAAATAGACTATTACTTTGATCTAGATCTCAGGACTCGTGAGGTCTGCTGAATTAAAATTTCAACACTGACAACTTCAGTTCATGAACTAAAATCGCTCTAGCCTCGAAAAACGATTACTGATAAAATCCTCGATAGATTTTTGTGTTGAAAATACCTCGATTTCTTGAAATTTTAAGCTAGATCTCGTATATTATAAGTTGTTTTTGTAATATAAAATATTTATAAGAAAGACAATAGTAAAATCTTCATTTGCACTAGAATTTTTTTTAATTTTAATTTTTAGGTTATAGTTTTTTTATAATTAATTTATTTCCTTAAAAGCGCACAAAAACCGATCGCATCTCTCTCTTTCTTTTACACTAAAATGTATATCTTCTATCTTCTTTTAACAATTTGGCGTCTGGTAGGCTCTTAAGTCCAGAGCTCATAGTGATAACTTTTTGCTCGCAAAGCTAGCAGACAGTGTCACTCTTTGTTAAGGAGATGTATTACGTATAGTTGTGCCTAGCTGTTGCCTGCGACTTCGTAGACTGCATTTTATAAGTGGTTATTTAGATTGATATAACGTTTTTATTTATGAACCGATTGACTTAATGTTAAGTGGAGCAAACCGCAACGCAATTAAGAAAACCGCATTGCAATCGGTTGAGCGGTTGCTGAGATTAGCGTGCACAAGCGTACAGACAAACAGACAGTTACGATTCTATTATATGTATTGATTGATGATGATATTGATTGATTGATATGATATTCATATTGATTAATGATGTCAGTTTTTTTTTTTTTTTTTAACGTGAGGGAAAATCCTCGTAGGATGCTATGCCGGACTCTTACCGACTAAAAAACCTCACGTAACGCCCAACAGCCTATGGTTGAGAGCCCCGGGTAAGCCCTCAGGAAGGATGTCCCGTGAAGTATTAATGATGTCAGTAGTACTTGAAGGCGACATATTATAATCACGTAGTGCCCTTGAACGTGCCAAGATAATTTCATGAATACGAGTAGTAATCTTACTAATGGTACTGCGTAGTATTAGTAAGATTATACACAAGTATATTGTCAACTAACAACACTAATAATAGTTTCCAAAAAATATTCTTTAAAAGTTTACACACTAAATTGCAAAGCCATAGTAATCTCAATGTGAATGTTTTTGCATCATCATTCGTCACAAACTTTTTTCACAATCTCAAACTTCAACTGCAAAGCTCATAACTTTTCCACTTGCTTGCTAACTGATTCTTGAAATAATATATATTTTCTACAACTTCTGGTGAAAACATAAAAATGTGCTTTATTTTCCTGTACAATCTGCAGCCCGTTTGTGAATAAAATAGAGTGTTTGTCCAGTTTGTTTTGTACACACACAAAAATTGTGTTTATAATATTTTTTTTTTATTTTTTTTTTTTATATTCACGGACATTTCACACAACGCTATCTGATCCCAAAGTAAGCTAGGAATAACCTGCTTGTGTTATGGGTATCAGACCACGGATATTAATACTTATATACTTTTAAATACATACTTATTATACATAGAAACACCCAGACTCTTGAGACAAACATTTATGGGTCACACAAATATTTGTCTCCGGTGGGAATCGAACCCACGACCTCCAGCGCCACAGGCGGTATCACTACCGACCGCGCCACAGAGGCAGTCAAAAACATGCATTCTAACCAAATTCAAAAATAATTTGGCAAGAGACCATTCTTATTTAATTCTATTTTGTACATATACGGTCCTCTGATTAAATTTTGTAATCAAATCATAATCAAATGCACCACTCACGATTACCTACTACTAACCGTAAAAACCCTACTAAAACTTGAAAAACCCTATACCATAAATATTAATTTTAGTAAGAGATTATTAAAATAAATTTTGCAATCAGTGCAACAAAAAATAATTCCAAGGAGTTGAAAATGAATTGGAAGAAAACGATAATGGATAACTTAAAAAGCTACACCAGCTGTTATTTTAAAATTGAATTTGGCGTAAACACGTTTTGTTAATCGTCAATAAGGTGTGCGGTAGTGCCTGCACAGTACATTGAGCTCTGAGTGCTATCCTCGCTAAGCCTTACTAACTAACTCTATTTCAGTAATCTCTACTTCCCATACAAGTTAGGCGTGTATTGTGAGAGCCGATACGTATAAGGCACTGCGGCATACTAATCCACTTATTTAATGATATCGTTTATTATTTACTTAGTAAACGTTGTCTTGGTTCATTGGTATTATTTTTGATTAGCTAATCAACTCGCAGATTATCATGCAAAAGGTTCTTTGTTATGTATGAGATGAGGTTCTAACATTATCTGTCACCGCTGTCTGTTGTTGTTCAGATATTATTAGTCATATCGTTTCAAGATAATGTTTGTTGCACACACACACAAAGGGTGCAAAATAAACAGTTTTTTTTTTACAAATAATCACATTTTTTGTACTTTTTTGGAATTTCTATTTATTTATTTTGTTATTAATTTACTAATCTAAGGTCTAAACTTATAATATTAAAATCTAATTACTCATACTCCAAAAATTCTCACCATATTAGCCTGAACCTTTAAAATTACTTTCTCAACTTTCCAAATCCGTGCATTTAATTTAAAACATATTTTTGGAGTGCTTAGGCTCATCTTACCTATAATATTTGCTGACCTATCCATACCATATTTTTAGCCCTATGGAATAACCCGTACTTTATACAGGACTAAGAATCAGTTCTTAATTTGACCTTTGCATAGAATTATTATTATTATTATTTTCTTGTGGGGGACGCCGGCCATGCCGAGCGGACGATCCGACCGCCTATTCTGCTGCCCATTTCGTCCATTTCCCCAGCCACCTCTCTGGGATTAGATTGGGTATCCCAGCATTCTTCACGGCGCCCCGTCAAATCTTCTAGTATCCTTGCAGAATCGGACTATCTGATCCACCTTCAAAAGTTCCAGATCCTCTTTGTTCAGTCTGTCCGTGCCCATAGTCTCCCATCTGCTTAGAGAGTACATTGGGCACTCAGCCAGTAGGTGGAGACTGGTCTCTTCTTCTTCCAAGCATTCTGGGCATATGGGGTCGTCTTTAACTCCTATCACTGTCAAGTGCCTATTTAGGCGACAGTGTCCTGTTATTATCTCAATAACCAGCCTCATATTTGCTCTGGTCAATTTAACCAGTTGGCTGGTTCTTTTCGCATCCATACCTTTGATGAAGATCTTTGACTGTCTCATTCCAGTCGATGATCTCCATCGGCGGTTGGTTTCTACTGTTATGCTCCTGCTGATTACTCCCTTGGTGATTTTGTGAGCGATGGGAATCCCAGGCTCAGGTCCCACCAAGCTTTCTTCTGCTCCCTTTCGGGCTAGATTGTCTGCTATTTCGTTGCCCGGGACTCCCGCGTGCCCGGGCACCCAGGCTAGACTCACTTGAGTGCTTTCCGCCAGCCTGTCGAGTGACTCTCTGCACTCTTTGACAATTGCTGACATTATCTCTTCTTTATTCAGTGCTTTCAGTGCCGCCTGGCTATCGCTATATATGGTTGCCTTTCTGGTCTTTTGACGGGAAACCATTTGCGCACACTCCGTGATGGCGCTGATCTCCGCCTGAAAGACGCTAGCGTATTTGCCTAGGCTTATATGTCTATTGATCTCAGTTCCGTTTTCGCATTTAATGTACACTCCAGAACCGGATTGCTTTATTGACTCCATTCTGGAGCCATCTGTGTAGCAGATAACGCCCCTGCTGTCGTCTATCTGCCAGTTTTCCTTTGTTCCTATGTGAACTCTATATTTTTTGTCAAAGATCCTCTCTTTTCTGATAAGATCATTGTTGATTAGGATCATTGACATTTTGTCCTCATATGCCTTGCTAATATTTGCATGTCCGCCGTCTGCTGGGGTCACCCTCCATAGGCCCATGCTCTTTAGCTTGAACCACTGTTCAACAGCTTTCTTCTTTATTTCTAAGTCCAGGGGATGCAGCCCCAGGATGATCTCTAGCGCGGCTGTTGGTGTGGTCCTCATCGCACCCGTGGTCATCAGGGTCGCTAGCCTCTGTACCTTATCTAGTTTTGTCTGGTTTGTCTTGTTGGCGGCTTTGTGCCACCATACTATTGCTCCGTGTAGGATTCTCGGTAGGATTATAGCCTTGTATATCCATATTACTGTCGCAGGTTTTATCCCCCACGTTTTTCCTATTGCACTTTTGCACTGCATTAGTGCCATTTTGGCCCTTAAGCATGTGCTTTCAATGTGCTTCTTGAAGGTTAGTTTGCTGTCCAGCGTGACTCCCAGGTATTTTATTTCGTTTACCACTTCCAAAACCTGGTCATTCAGTCTCACCGGATCAGCGCTATTAATCTTTCTTTTGTTAGTGAACAGTACTACTTTAGTCTTATCTGGGTTTAGATTAAGACCTTTGCTTTTGCACCATGCCAGGGCCACCTTCAGGCCCCTGTTCATAATGTCGCTTATAACGCTTAGCACTGGGCCTGTGACAAGAATTACCCCGTCGTCAGAGTATGCCTGTGCGTATATATGCATTCTATTAAGTTTGCTAATTAGCTCATCTATTAGCAGGCACCATAGTAGCGGTGATAGGCATCCCCCTTGTGGGAATCCTCTACTGGCCCGTGCTTTAATCGTGATGCCTGCCATCTCTGCCTGTATCAGTCGGTGTTTCAGCATGTGTTTCACCCATTCTGATATATCTCTGTCAATTCCTTCGCGATTTAGGGTGGCCTCTATTGATTCAGGGGTGGCCATGTCAAAGGCCCCTTCTATATCAAAGAAGCATCCTAGTGCGTACTGTCTCGCGTTTATTGACCTCTGCACCCTACTGACCAGGCTATGGAGGGCAGTGTCCGTTGATCTGCCCTCCATGTAAGCATGTTGATTTGCGTGCAGAGGATTTCCGCTCTTATCTATTTGTTCCCTAATCAGTCGGTCTAGTATTTTTTCTAATATCTTGAGCAGGAAGGAGGAGAGACTTATGCACCGGAAGGCCTTTGCCTCCTGGTAAGAGGGTTTTCCTGGCTTTGGTATAAATACTGCTCTTACCTCCCTCCATGCTCTTGGGATGTATTTTAACTCAATGCTGCAGTTGTACATAGCAAGAAGGTCCTGAGCTATGTAGCTTATCACTGTCTGTAGCATCTTTGGGAATATACCGTCTGGTCCTGCCGCCTTGTACGGCTGAAAGGACCTAACACTCCATTGCAGGTGTTCCTCAGTTATAATACTATTCGGCCTTCTTTCACCGATCTCGATGATCGGTGCAGCCGATACGGTGTCGTCTTTGTGTTCTTTACATTCTGGAAAGTGCGTTTTGAGCATAATTTCCAGAATCTTTGCAGGTTCGGTGATGAGTTTATCCCCCTGTCTTATGCTGCCTAGTTTGCAGGCATGAGCCTTTGATAGCGTTTTGACCAGTCTTGCTGCGTCTGGTTGCTTCTCAACCCCTTCGCAGAACGCCCTCCAGCTTTGCCTACTCTCCTTTCTACATTCGTCTTTGAATGCATTTCTAGTCTGCCTATACGATTGCCAGCTCTCGTTGTCCCCTTTCTTGAGGGCTTGTCTGAGAGCTCGCCTTGTCTTTTTCCTGCTTTTCCCCAGTGCCTTCGTCCACCAGGGTTGTCCTTTGCCTGGTTTGATTTCTCTAAGGGGACATGCCCTATGGTACGCTTCCCGAAGAGTTTCGTCCAGCTTGTTCGATACCCTTTCTAAATCTATGTTGCTTTGAATGGAGGTTTCGTGTACTGGGCTCCATATTTCCTTTATCTCGTCTTCGAAAACCGCCCAGTTTGTTTTCCTCGCATTCCTAATCATTAGTCTTTCGATTCTGCCTTCCAGACTGAAGGTGATTCTTCTGTGGTCCGACATGGAGTCACTTTCGTCCACCCTCCAGTCTGTGATGTGTTGGATTATCTTGTCATTGGCGACTGTGATATCCAACACCTCGTTCCTCGTGCGAGTGATAAAGGTGGGTGTGTTGCCCACATTTACTATCCCTAGATCAGAGGAGCTTAGAAATTCTAAAAGTAGTTCTCCCTTCTTGTTGCAGTCTGTGCTGCCCCAGGCCATGTGATGTGCGTTGGCATCACAGCCTACAACAATGGGGATGTTCTTACCTTGGTACTTTTCAACGACTTCTTGTAGTTCTGGCGTTGGCGGCTCGAAGTCTCTCTCACTCGGTAGATATGCTGAGACGAGGAGCACCCTTTCTTTTTCCCTGCGCGTCTCCAGTGTTATTTCGACGCTGGCTAGGTCACTGTAACAATCCGCCTTTATTAGTCCTATGGTTCTCGTCCTACTGCTTGCATAGATGCATGCTCTAGGAGTTGACTCACCATCCTCATGGTAGTAGATGTCTCCTCCCAGAGATCCGAGCCCAGTTATACGACCTTTCGATACGTATGGCTCTTGCAGTAGGGCGATATCTATTGCCTCACCCACCACATAGCGGCTGAACTCAGTCATAGCCTCGCGACAGTGGTGCAGGTTTAGTTGTACTATTTTTATTTTATTTTGTTTTGTGTTTGTGTGTGTGTTCATGTTTGTTTTGTGCTTGAAAGTGTACGTGTGTGAATTTTGGTGTGTGTGTAGGTGAGTGTTGGTGTGTGTGTTAGTGTGTTAGTGTGTCCCCTACTTGCTGTCGGGTCCTGCGGCCCGCTCCCCACACCAGCTCGGTTGCAGCCGCGCTACACTCGGCGGGGGAGTGATATCATTCCGCAGAGCAGGGGAGTGATGGCGTGGTGTGTTTGTAGGTGTGTTGAGGTTGGGGGTTGCCTGCTGGGTTTCAGCAGCTTCGCGATTCGCATAAGGTGTTTCCCTAGGAACTTCCTTTTGCCCTTCGCCCGTGCTGCCTGGAGTCGCCCCCCTTCCCGTGCTAGAGGGTGCTGTATTGGGAGTGGCCCTTTGCTGGCTTGGTCTCCATATCCCAGTGTAACCTCCTGTAGAGGTCCCCGGCTGGGCTATGTCGCTACTGCCAGCAGGTGCGATTCCCTGCTGTAGGCTCTCCTCTTCTCTGCCGTCTCCAGAGCCTTTCAGTGGGAGCGGCCGGGCTAGGACTCGTGTGGCTTGGTAGTTTATCCACACGGGTCCCAGCCCCACCACCTCCTCTGGGACGCCCACCACCAGTCGCATTCCCAGAGGAAGTGTATCCCTGCGGATGGGCACCCACTGTGATATCTTAAGCTCCTCCTCCCTGAAATCGTTTTGGGCCCTGATAAACACCATGGGATCCATGATGTGGTCCTCCGCGCTTCCAGGGAGCCAAATTGTGATCCTATGCTTCTGGATTCTCTTGGCCTTCAGGGGAACCCCATCTTGGTCGCCGAAGTCGCAACCAAGCAGCCACTCCATGGTTTCCTCATTCCCCGGTGTGACTAGGTAGAAGCCTTCGGCCACCAGGCCTGAGGCCACAAAATTTAGGCTCAGCCCACGCGTTCCGGCGTTTATGGCTCTTCCTATGTGGCTCGTAAGCTTCCGCCTAACGTCCGCAGCCATCGCACCATCCATCGGCGCCCCGTCGTCCCGATGAACGATGACCGAGAAGTCGCTTGGACCTGCTATAGATCTTCGCGGCACCTCGGCCCCCTCATCGGGCTGACGCTTTGGGCGCTTCGGTGGAAGCTGCGCTGTCTGCTCACCCGGGTCGGTGCCTTGCCTCCTGACCTTTTTGGCCCTGGGGACTGCTTGCCCTTCCGCCGCTTCAGCCGTGTTGGCTGTGGCAGCTCCCTGGCCTGCTTGTCCCTGAGCCTTCTTCTTCCTTTTTTTGAGGCGCTTCCACCTTGAATTCGGGATCCAGCCCTCCTCGTTTAACCTAACTCTGGACATGTCGTCCCCGAGAGACTCAGATATAGTCCTTCCGGCACGCACATGTCCCCTCTGTGTTTCTGTGGTGTTACTGTTTGTTGTATTAGTTTGTCGCGCCAATTGCTCCTCCACAAATACGTCGGAGCTGCCCATGCCACTCAATGGCTCAGGGAGGGATTCTCCGGCTCCGCCGGTACCCTCTTGTGGTACATTATACTTTTTACCAGCGCTCATAATTTTTTGGTTTTACCGGGGCTGCCGGTGATTGTTTGGGGGGGAGGGGTAGGAGTGGAGGGGTGAGGATGTTGGAGGGGATTTGTACCCGCCAGTCACGCCGCCCTGCCGACTCTCACAACTTAGTGATAATCGACCAGCCAACGCCTCTGGCCCAGGTGTGGTGTGGGTGGGAAAGGACTATCAGGATGGGGTATTTTCCCTGACGTGCGCATCAGCCCGACCACTTCCGCTCTCACGCTTCCGACAGTCGGGGACCCGCCAGTCCGTCAGGGAGATGGAGCTAGGGTTTGGGCGGGGAGGGACGGGAGGGAGTGGATGTTATGGATCATGGGATCGAGGGTTAGGGGATCAACGTCGTCTACCTGGATTCGTGGACGCCGCCCTTCCCTTGTCCGGGGCCCATCAAGGGCGTCCCCGCACCCTGTAACAGGTACGGGGCGGTCTATCCGCAACCTGACCACCCGCTCGGTAGCATGGGAAGAATGCTAGTCCCTGGGAGGCGCTGCCCTACTCTCCCACTTCTATGGTCGAGCATGACACCCCCTCACCAGAGACCGTCCGAGAAATAGTAAGTAATCCTTTGCATAGAAAGGCTCGATGGTAATTTTGCTCAGTATTAAGTAAACTATCACTACGTAGTAAACTGTCAAAGGTCGCAGGAACTGACTGTTTTGGAGTAGAGACCAGTTGCCAATACTAGTCAAAGCTTAGTTGAAGGACTGCAACCGGATTATGTAACTCCGGATTCTTATCACAAATTACATTCATGAAAACTGAAAAATAGAAAATGTTTACAGAATTATAATGTTTGGTTTTAAAAAAAAATTCAAGCCGACCAAATGGAAGAAAGAATGTCCAGTAGGTACACATCGTACCTAATAATTTGATTTAATAAATTTATTCAATCAAATGTGGCGAGAACCGAAATGCCTAATGTGAATTTTACAGCTGACTTAAATCGGTCTGCGGGCTTCGAATAAAAATGAGATGAAAAGAATCGTAATACTAAATATGCAACAAGGGTACCTACATAAAGTAGGTATAGGCAGATGATGGGGCACCCGGTGCTTTTAGTCAGTAGAAATCCGGTATAACATCCATGAGAATTTCCACTCGTCAAATAAAAAGCGATATTATAGAGTTTGAACCAAATGTTTAAATTGAAAGCTTGACAGATTAACTCACAAAATATTCCAATACCCTTAATTCCATTGCTAATTACGTAGGTACTACGCCTCATAGATAGACTAAAGGGTGATGTTCCCCTAAGCGACAAGTCACAGACTTTGCCTCTCTTACACCTCGTGCCTTCTCACAATAAGTACGATTACACTAGAACATTGATTTATGGAGGTGAAAAATATTACTATCCGATAGCCGGAGCGAAGGACGCAATAATATTTGTGAAAATGCCATGTCCAGTAGTAGCCCTTGTACTAAAAAAAAGTTACTTCTTTTTTTGTTTCAGGAGTGATAGAGAATAGAGAAATTACTTTTATTTTCGAAACTGTTGTAACAAGAAAATATTTTGATACATAACTCCTTAAATAAAGTATAGTTATATGAAAAAGTTTTTATATTTATTCTCTGTGAGATTATTTCAGTTAAATGTTATAAAGATTAACTCAAAAGTCCGGCGTGGCCAAAGGGTAAAAACGGGACCCAATTCGTGAGACTCCACCGTCTCTGTTCTGCTCTCTAGTCTCTTCGACGTTCATCTCAGGAACCGTGATAGTCAGAGAGCTAATTTCTTTTACATTTTTTCTAATTATTTTACACGCATACATCTTGCTGTCAAGTTCAGCGGATACCATGGTTATCATAATCCTTGGTTAGCTCATCGTGGCACTCGCAGGGATACATCATTTTGTAAGATTAAACTAGTACATCTCATTGTAGTTGACTGTACAATGCTTGTCTCATTATGGATTGTCACCGTACAATGGATCACTGAAATGAAATATCAATACTGATTAGTTCTCTGAAAGCGATATCAGGTAACTCTGTCGCTGACTCATTTGATGGAGTGATTAGATGTATAGTGGTATTACAATTTAAACTATGCAAATTTAATATACAATGCTGCAATTTCGATGTATTGATTTAATTCTATAATACATTAATCTTGAAAAAGTAAGTCTGTATGTGATAATAATTATTTTTGATTTTACCCTGAACCGATTATAATTCAGATGATTTTTTCCAAAAAGACAAAATAGAGCGTTTGAAATGGTACGAGTAACCATAGGTTAAAAGTAGCTTTTATTCCAAGATCAGGTTCCTATTTGTAACACACAGGCAAAATCACAAACATAGCTAGTTTAAACTAAAACTGTGCAAGAAAAGAAAAGGTGACCTATCTTATAGGTACTAGTCTATTTATAAATGTAGGTATAAAGGGTGTACGCTGTACATAGTACTATGAACACTTAAAGTATTTTTTTATATTAAGCACGCCAAATTGACACTTGAGGGTCACTCTAACATTCCATACACAGCCACTTGCTGCTAATGGTTCTTAAGTTGGCGGCTCTGTGAAAATCATGAAGTTCCTTACTGTGTGGCTTAAGTCAGTCGAGTACTTCATGTCCATCTTACTTTTAGGCCTGGTCTCTTGACGGCATCCGAAGGGACCCTGAAGTAGCTATCAAATTTAAGTAGAAAAATATCATTATAATAGTCATTTTCTTCTTAACAATCTGTAGCCACAGTAAAATAAAGTCTAATTAAAAGTCTCAAGAAATTCATCAGTGTTAAATTACGTAGAACATTTGCATTGTTAATTTTATTTAACTCACCTCGGCTCTATTTATTATGTATTCAGCTGCAGCTGTAGGAAGATTTAATAATATCATTTATTGTTTGCGTCTTTGGAGCTTCGTGCACATACCCTATTTGTAAATTTCATCAAACGACCTACGAGTACATTTGTTAGTTTTATGATAACTTAAATACTCATACTATTTTTGTTGTTTTTTTTTAACGTGAGGGAAATCCTACGTGGATTGTATGCCGGACTCCTACCGACTAAAAACCACACGTATCCCACCTAACAGGCTACGGTTGGGAGCCCCGAGTAAGCCGTCGGAAGGATACCTCAGGACTTAATACTAATATTAATACTAAAATACTTTTGAAATAAAATACCTGTGTAAGTATTGTAGGATCATTTCAGACTTGTAATCTTTATATTCATAAACTAGCGGACGTCACGTGGTTTCACCTGCGTAGCTCCCGTTCCCGTTGAAATATGGGAATAAAATTTAGCCTATATTAAGATTGTATAGCTTTCCAACAGTGAAAGAATTTTTGAAATCGGCAAATTAGTATTTGAGTTTATTCATTACAAACATACACACAAAAAATACATTTTTTTCCTCTTTAAAATATTATTGTAGATGCAGATTTCGGCAACTATCACTTTAATAATGATCTAGTTGAATACAGCTATACCAAAGTGTTAATAACTTAGATGCGGTTCCAAGCTAAAGCACTCTACAGATGAGAAGTATTAAAAATCGTGAGCGTTATCACAATAGCTTCGCATTATATACTCGAGGTCCTGAACAAGGTGTGAAAAACCATCACGTATGGGCACCTGTGTCTTTCGTATAATATTCATGGCTGTATGAAAAATATAGCCCTCTTACTGTTTTTTTTTTCATACAGATTACAGCGCTGAAGAGCATTTTACATGTGGTAGGTTTAAGGTTACAGAATTAATTACAATAGTTCTGTAATTTTTACACACTTTCATTACAAACCAGCTGATGTTACACGGTTTCACCTACGTAGTTTTCGTCCCGTGGGAAAACGGGTATACAATATAGCCTATGTCACTCGAGGATAATATAGCCTCCCAAATTACATTGATTTAAAAGAATTGGTTAAGTAGTTTAGGAGCTACCGACTAAGAGGTGGTGTCATAGAAGGATCACTCAAAACCTGTATCAACCCGTCTAGCCAAGGTGATGTGAAAGTTGTGAGAGGCCCATGTTCAGCAGTGGCCTACGATAGGCTGATTTGATGAATTGATTATTTCAACAGCCTTGAGGAATGTGTTAATTAGTCCCCGATATTTAATAATTATAGTGCATCATAAAATATACATTGACACTTTAGTTTACTTTACATAATCAGTAAAAAAAATTCGTTAAACGCGGATTTTAGACAGTTGAAAACTAACAAAATCTCAGTTTTGTTTGAATTTGCATCAAAGTAAATAACGCCAAAGAATAAAGTGTGCAAGCGGCCTCGGAACAAATAAAAGCCCTAACGAATAATTGGAGTTCCGGTAATATCGTTACAATTGTACCTACGCAGTGAAACTTTTTCATTTATTTACACGGAAATACGAATACCTACAAACATTGATGCTATACGGATTAATAAAATCATTGGCCTTTCACCGAAAAGATTAAATAAAATTGACGTGAATCGAATCTGTATTTCCAACGATTTATCTGGATTGCCAAATTTAACACATAAAATAAAGCAGAATTGATAAATGTGTTGACAAGAAGGACCTGTTTGAATTGTGTCGGAGTCAGGAGTCCTAGGATTATCCGTCCGAGGGCGCACCCAGAACGTCCGCCCCGTAAGCAGATTGTTTAACACCGTGTAGTTTTAGCTGATAGAAGTCCTGTATAACATCTACGCGGGTCCACGTTTAAATAAACAACTGTTGTGTCTCTGACTCCTTGACCATTTTTCTGATGTTTTTAGTTTGTAACCTGTGATGTTTCTGTGAAATAAATTATTAATTTAACTAACTAAGCAACGTGTATGTCGAAATTTTTTAATACACAATTAACTGAATCTACTATTGATGCACGCATGTACAAAAATGGAGTTTCATAAATTTGCCCACTTGCAGCAGAAGCAGCAGAAGATTACTGTATGCAACAGATTTTGGGTTTTACGTTTACGATATTGAAAACTACAGTAAAGTGAAGTACCTACCTATAGGAAGTAAGTGCAGATTTTTGTAAGAAACTCTAGTCTAAAGTGTCTTAAGCATCCCTACACAGCACGATATTTTGAGCCCCAGACTCCGTATAAAATATAACTCAGTAAAGTTATTATGTAGATCGTATGTCACGAATTTGACTTTGAGTAAAACCCAGCTTTATCTTTTGAGGTGTTATTATGTACCTACACGCAATTTTAACACACAGCATTGTGGTTCTGTTAAATATGAACTTTATGAAATTATGATTATAGATACGTCCGGCAGAAGCACTCATTACACGAACACAAATTACACCCCTCCATTTTACACATTCTAAGATTTTTTGTAAAAATTGTACTAACCCCTTTGGGCCAGTGTATTATAATTACAGCAATCACCCTACCATCAACGAGTTGAAAGTAGGTGAGGCAGTAGCTGCCCGCTCAATGAATCTATCGCAGTTTACTTTGGAAAGTAAATTGCGATAGATTAATTTATTGAACCTTTTCCAACTTACCTGTAAATTAATAATCATATTCTATTCCATATACATACTTGATTTGACTGTAACATGCCTCCACCTGTGATGATGGTTGTTTTAATCATCGACGAAAATAATAGGTGTAATATGTTTGACGAGTGTACCTGGGCCAATTTTGATGCGGTTTCTTTTCTGTTTAAAAACTTAGCTCTCAAATATAAATTTTGAACATCATCAGCTCACTTCCCGAGTAATAATAAGTGATACGATTCATAATATATGTGATACCATGCTACTTTTATAGTATTATCTCGACATGGTCGACACCACATATCGATAGATACCATGTGTGGGCTTAGTAGAACCGCCTTAAGGTGGAGCTTTTTCTTAACTTTCAAATTAATACTAGTTGTGATTGTTCGGCCTTCTTTCTCATAATCGCAGCTATCAATCACTTTTGAGCAAAAGCTTGGCCTTGGCTGAGATTATGAAATATTAAAATGTTTATTTATCATGTAAAATAAAAAATTAAACTATAATGATAGGTGCAATACAGACTCATTGGTTCATTGAGAATTTATACATAGTTTCATAAGCCTCTTTGGAATAAAAATAAAATATATACCCGTACTGCTCGTTCGCTCTAACTTTGCCGCTCGGCTCCATACTAAAGTTGAATTTTTAATTAGACGAAGTAAATTGAGAGCAACTAATGTCACTTCTTCATACAATGTTGCATATTTTCTATGACGAAGTGACATTAGCTACTGTCAATTTACTTCGTCTAATTAAAAAATCGGGTATACGCCTCCACGCCAGCGGCAAAGTTAGAGCGAACGGGTAGTACCTGCTTATAATTCGTTTATCCTAAGTCCCACATAATACATTGTTAAGTAAAAGTAAAAAAAAAATGCTTAACATGTAACGGGCTTTTTGTAGCTAGCCAATTTCCAGTTGATTGGATTGCTCTTGCGACATCAGCAATTTACGGGAATGTACCTACCTATACTTTCGTTTGGATAGCTACAATATCATATTGGTAGTAAGTTTCGGGACATTTTGTGATCACGTTTTGTCATAAAAATGGAAGTGGTTTATACGTTATTTGATGTATATTACGAGTTTCTTATAAAATGGAAACGCCGAATACGTACAAGCCGGAAAATATTATGACGAAATCCGTTTTTTACATTCTTTTGTAGATTTCGAAATTCTAATTCCAATTTATTTAGTTGAAATTCAGTTGTGTGACATACGAACGGTTTCCCCTTTCCTACCCATTATATTGGAGCGTAAAAGAACCAATATTAAAGTCTGCGTCCAGCAGCGGCGGGAGAGTGAGATTGTTGAGATCTATTATTATTAGAATATGAGACTGTTCTTATCGATACACATAGTGTTTAGCTAAATCATTTTTAAGATGATTTTAATACATTTGATTACATTTATATTTAATTTGATCTAAATACTTACACTTTAACCAAATATTTTCATTTGAGATTCATGAGGGATTTTACCACATAAATCAGATACAGAATGTTCAGAAACTAAAATCTTTAATTCCTTGTGATACATATTTACGGTTATATTTATTTTTAACCATAAAAATATTAAACCCAATCGCTTTTCTAGATGCATAGTTTCAAGTTGTAAAACTCGGTAATACTATTTATAAACTAGATATACTGATCAGAAATCCACTTGAACCACGAACATATGAATCAAATACTTACGTTTATATCTCCGATTCAAAGCCCAATTAGTGGCAGGTTCCACTTTAGGCTCAATCTACGCATAACTGACTACCCTCCGCGTGGAAATAAGATGATTTTACTTTTCAATTCCGCCAAGTAGGTATATACGCCGCCGAATGAAGTGCGCGGCACATAAATCAGAGTTTTCTGCCGGACATCTTATTACGTTTTTATAATAAGAAAACCCACATATACGTTACTAATACATTTTTGGGTTAAAGGACAACTAATCGTATTTTAGATAATCTTAATAAAAACAGTGCTTTTTAAATAATTGTCATTGAAAATTTTGTTCAGGAAAATGGTGAACTGGCACGCTATACTGATCAGAATAACGAGATTGAACGATTTTTTTAATATGCTTATATTACCATAATTATACAAACGGTCCAAGATAGATAATAGTCCGAAGTTTACCTGAAAAAAAAATCTGATCGTTTCATTACATACAGTTACGAAGATCAAAAATTCAAGGTCTGAAATTCACCCTACTGACGAAAATACAATAACAACATAATTAATAAATTGCAATTAAATAGTTTATGATATTCAATTACGGACGCGTATTTTAACAAGTTGAATCAGTACAAATCACTAATTCTCTAATCTAACCTCATTACACAAATCCATTACCCATATTCCGAAAATTTAATCAAATTAGTCTGAACCTTCATAATTACTTTCCCAACTTTCGAAATCCGTGCCACCATTCGTTTTAGTTAAAAATTGTTTTAGGGTGTTGCTACCCAACGATGTTTTAATATCTACTAGCTGTGCCTTACGACTGTGCCCGTGAAACTAAAAACTCCGAGGCACCCATTTTACCCATTTTTGCGCAACTGCACTTCACAAACAGATATAAACATTATAAATCCCACCCCTGGTACCAATTACCTACCCTGGTGGTGGTTAATTTGTAATTACAAACAGACACTTAATTGTTTTTATGGATGTACTTACATGTACAATATGTGAATATATTATAGGTATTTAAACTTTCATGGTCACTAACACTATTATTAGAGTTAACGGGATATTTACCCTGTCTTTTTGAGTATTTCCGATATTTCGGCGCTGTTGCAAGTGCCATGATCACGGAGGAACTGAAGTATTGGCGGTTGAAAGTATAAGTCTTAGCACATATATCGATCTACCCTCCTTCGCACTCGTTTGTGTCGTACAACACCACTACTATTGGTTTCACTTTCACTGTACAGTCGCACTGGAACTCGGTCGCGACACACAACACTCACAGTATCTACACGCGGTTTCGGTTGGATATATTTACTTTTATTTATGCACACACGGACCACTGGATGCCAGACGCTCGGCAACTGAAACCCGTCTTCACGATTGAAATTTTTATATTTTTTAATTTCAATCGCTTCCCTAACCATTCTTGGTATATAATGGCGTTCTGTCGACAGCATCTTTGGGTTATGTAATTCGATCCAGTGGTCTGTACCAGACTCCAATAGGTGTTCAGCTATTGCAGATTTCTGTGGTTCGTTTCTCACATCACGTCATTCAGAAATCTCACATCGGAACATCCCACATGAATGTACTATGACTCCCACTGACTAAAAACCACAAGTATCCTACCTAACAGCCTACGATTGGGAGCCCCGGGTAAGCCCTCTAAAGGATACCCTAGGCCTGCGCTAGATGGATAGGAAGAGACCTCATGGTTTTAGTGGGTCCAAGGCCGGTATGACGTACGTGTTTATTAATTAGCCCCTTTAATAATTATAAGAGTAAGTAGTATGGTGAAGCGCGAATACGAAACGTTTGTTAGATTAGGGCCACAGACTGAAAACTTTACGCATAATCGGAAGAGTTGAGACGATAACACTAACGCTAACGGTAGCCAGTAAATGGCAGTCGTTAAACCAAGTTGAAGACCTTATAGATTTAATAATTTTCAAAAGTAGGCAGTACTAACGCCTGTCCATTTCAACACGGCAATGCGGCTCACCACCTATTACGTTACGTGGGACAAATTAAAAAAAGGTAAACATATAATATGCCTCGATACCCCTTTGGGGATAAAGGCGTGACCGTATGCATGTACTTATTATGTTTAAGGTGATTTAATTTATGTACCCATGTCACTGTAGCCAAAGCTCAACATTTTTCAGTAAAGTTGTTTTAAGAATGTTCATTATAAACAACGTTTGTGTGGCGTGTTGGCTTAATCATAAAAGAGCTTAATGGTTAAGGCTATTGTAAAATAATTCTGAATTGCTTTAGAATAAATAGACTTAATCTTTAAGCTCTTTTTTGATTAAGCAAACAGGGCTGTTTCACACGCTGCTTGATGAGTATGATGAAGAAATACCTCTCCTTTCATAGATCTTATGTGACGTAAATGAAGTTGCGAGGGTTAGCTAGTCTATACATATAGTAAAACTGTTGAGGGTCGAGAGTCTACTGAAGCCGAAAATGAAATTACATTTTTCATGTGTGTCTGTCTGTCTGTATTCCGAATAAGTATCACGCCGAAGTTACTGAATGGATTTGAATGAAACTTAGTACAATCAGAGCTTATAATCCGAGGAAGGTTCTAGGATACTTAGAATCCGAGGAAAGGGCAACGTTTTAGTTTAATCAATCCACATACTTACATATGGCACTACCCTGTGCCTAGTTCCTAGGATATGTAGCGTGATAATATATAGCCTATTTAAAGATCCTACCTCTAGATTGCTATTCAAATAAAAGATTAATTAAAATTATTCAGTAATTTCTGTATTTTGCAAAAATATACAAACAGATTTTCATTGTTCTCTGCCGAGCTCCTAAGAAATTTAGCGTAAAAATATGTTGTCTGAGTGTAAAACCTATCTCCTACTAATATTCCTGCTACGTTTTAGTTTAATCAATCCAACGGTTTAAACATTTCATTGCTCTTTGCTTAGCCCCTAGGATATGTGGCGTGATAATATATAGCCTATTTTAAGACCACACCCCTAAGTAATATTTGTGCAAAATTTGAACCAAATCTGTTCAGTACTTTTCGAGATCCTTCCGGACAAAGCAAAGCAAACAGACAAACAGACAAAAAAAATCTAACTATATTTTCAGCTTCGGTATCTCATGTAGAACACCCAGCGAGTATTTTTTTGTTAATATTTCCAATGTACAGTTTTGGCTTTTCTATCATTTTATTATATGTGTAGATATATTTTTGAAATATAGGTATAAGTATGTATATCAGTGGTCTGGATATCATAGCCAACACAGGATTTAATTTTTCTCTATCGGGCCTTCAAGATATTTAGCGTGATAATGTAGCCGGTGTGTAAAACCGATCTCTTACTAATATTCCTGCAACGTTTTAGTTTAATCAATCCACATACTTACATATGGCACTACCCTGTGCCTAGTTCCTAGGATATGTAGCGTGATAATATATAGCCTATTTAAAGATCCTACCTCTAGATTGCTCTTCAAGTAAAAGATTAATTAAAATTATTCAGTCGTTTCTCTATTTTGCAAAAATATACAAAAAAATTGTCATTGTTCTCTGCCGAGCTCCCAAAATATTTAGCGTAATAATATGTTGTCTGAGTGTAAAACCTAACTCTTACTAATATTCCTGCTACGTTTTAGTTAAATCAATCCACCGGTTAAAACATTTCATTGCTCTCTGCTTAGCCCCTAGGATATGTAGCGTGATAATATATAGCCTATTTTAAGACCCCACCCATCTATACTAATATTATAAAGAGGTAAAGTTTGTGTGTTTGTATATTTGTTAAATTGTAAGGGGTAATCTCGGGATCTACTGAACCGATTTTAAAAATTCTTTCACCAATAGAAAGCTACGTTATTGTGGAGTGTCATAGGCTATATAGCATCACGCTACAACGAATAAGAGCGGAGCAGTAATAGTAAATGTTTTAAAAACGGGGGAAAAGTTATTCCTTTTGAGAGCTTCGTTGCGTGTGCTGCGTGACTAATATTATTTAACCGACTTCAAACAAGGAGGAGGTTACTCAATTTAACCATTTTTTTATGTTTTTTCACGTAGAACTCCGTCGTTTATAGACCGATTTGAAAATTTTTTTTTCGTTCTAAAGTAGATAGGTACTCCCAAGGTGGTCCCATTTTAAGGAAGCCAGGATCTGATAATGGCATCCTGGAGAAATCGAAAGGAACTTTTAAAAATTGTAGGGGCATCTAGGGCGTTTGTAATTTTTTTTATTAAGGGCCTTAAAGTAGTACAACTTAATGAAGGCCTGGAGTCGATCTGATGATGGAGACGATAGACAGTAGAGAGAATTCCCTAACGATATACAGCAGTTACTTTGTGTTTGGGTTTGATTAATTTGTACTGTCGAGAACTTTACACCTAGATAGATAGATTTTCAGTCCACACGACACTAAAAATAGTGAAAAAAAAAATTGAACAAAAAAGAAACCGACTTCAAACAAAACTAAAAACTGAAAAGTAAAATTTACTTAGCACAAAGTTAGTATATTCTGATTTATCAGATATCATTAAATATAATACTGAAGTCAGTGCCAATATGACTATGAGAGAGATTAATAATGTCTACCTAAGCCTACATAGTTTTACTGGGCACTGATTTGAGTATTATATTCAATGATATCTGATAAATTTACGCTTTTACAACAGGCTTTTTTTTTTTTTTTTTTTTTTTTTTTTTTAACGTGAGGGAAAATCCTCCTAGGATGCTATGCCGGACTCTTACCGACTAAAAAACCTCACGTAGCGCCCAACAGCCTATGGTTGAGAGCCCCGGGTAAGCCCTCAGGAAGGATGTCCCGTGACTCCCAACAGACCTACGGCCGCCAATGCGGCCTCGCCCAGGGGGTGGTTCGGGTGCAATCCCGCGTCTATGGGGGGTTTCGGGTGTGACCCCGCTTCTAAGGGGGGGGGGCGTGCGTGAGTGCTCACGTCACGCTGCCGTCATGGGCCTGCTTCTGTAAGGACGGTGAGCGGCCCTCTCACCGTCCTCAGACCCCCGGTCATGGAGGCCAATAGTCCTCGGCGAAGACACGTCGGCGGCGCCCAGGGCGCCGACTGCGGAACTCGGGTGGGAGAGTTCTCTCCCGCACCCGGCCCGCCGCCTCCTTTGCGAGCATGACCTGCTCGCAGAAAGAGGCGGCGCAGTCCCACTTACTCCCGCCGGAGAGCATGGCTCGCACCATGGCCTCAAGCGAGAGAGTGTCCACGCCCAGACCCACTACGAGGACCTGTCGCTGTTGTGCCCACGCCGTGCACTCCACCAGCGTGTGGAGCGCCGTGTCATCGCTGCGGTCCTCGCAGTGCTGACATTCGGCCGTGGTTTCCCGGTGTTTTCGCCACAGATACCTACCGAAGCTACCGTGCCCGGCAAGCATCTGTGTCAACCGGTAGGAGAGAGCACCGTGTCTTCTCTCCAGCCACTCGTCCATGACCGGTCTGACGGCCGCGATTGTGGCGAATCCCCCCTTTGGTTGCTCAAGTCGCATCTTCCATGTCTCCAGGGTTTCCTGGTAGAGCAGGGTCCGCTGGGCCTCGATTTCTCGAGACGCAGGCCTTTGGCCCCGCTCCAGCGCCTCCTTGCGCCATCTGAACAGTGACGCAAGGGCTCTCGCTTCCAGGTCCCATGGAGGGGTCCCGGCTAGGAGACATGCCGCCTCACCGGAGATCGTGCGGTATCCTCTTATCACCCTGACGGCCATCACTCTCTGCGGGCTCATCAGTCTAGCCTCATTGCTGGCCGTCAGGGTCTCCGCCCATACGGGAGCCCCGTACAGGGCCATGCTTCGCACGATCCCAAGGTACAGCCTCCTGTAGGGAGCGTTGGGTCCCCTGATGTTGGGCATCAGCCGCGCGAGTGCGGCCGATGCTCCCCTCAGTTTTGGGACCAAACTTCGGAAATGATGTCCGAAGTTCCACCGGCCATCGAGTACGAGCCCCAGATACTTCATCGAGGGCTCGATGCCGATGCTGACGCCCCCCACCTGTAGGCTGGAGCCCGCAGGTGGCCTTTTACAACAGGCTACCAGACGAAATTAAAAGTATGTCCCTTAATAAATTTAAAAAGGTTGTAAAAAGTAAATTGTACTGCAGGGGCTACTATACAATTGGTGATTATTTGTTGGACGGAGAAGCCTGGAAATGACCTGCTCTACTGGATTCTCAAAAAATTGTTAAAATGGATAGTTTTTAGATTCATTTTGTAAATAGAGCTCTAAAAAGAATAACCCGCTGAGTTTCTTGCCAGGTTTTCTCAGGTGGGTCGCGTTGTGAACTGGTGGTAGATTTTGATTTATATTCTGGACGTTTTACAAGAGCATCTGTATATGCCTATGTGAAATAAATTTATTTTTCTTTCTTTCTTTCTTTCTTTCTTAAATCAGAATATACTAACTTTGTGCAAAGCAAATTTTTTAAGAAGTAAAGTTTGTGTGTTTGTATATCTCTTCGACTGCCTCTGTGGCGTGGTCGGTAGTGATACCGCTTGCGGCGCGTGAGGTCCTGGGTTCGATTCCTGGGTCGGTCCAAATATTTGTGTGATCCACAAATGTTTGTTTCGGAGTTTGGGTTTTTTCTATGTATAATATGTATGTATTTAGAAATATAAAAGCATGTATATCAGTCGTCTTGATCCCATAGCAAAAGCTTTATAGCTTAGTTTGGGCTAGATGATGTTGTGTGAGAATGTCCAACAATATCAATATTCTTAAATAAATTGTAAGTAAAATGTTTCAAAAACGTTGGAAAAGTTATTCCTTTTGAGAGCTTCGTTGCGTGTGCTGCGTAAATATTTATAGTTATGTAAAAAATATGTACCTACTACAAAATTGTTTCTCTCAAAAAAGTTCTTAAAAAAATTGCGCGATAGCATGTGTCTATCTCTGGGTTGGTGCACAATAACCATTTTAATAGCAATCAATTTTTTCTACAATAATGCCACGGGATACCTCTTTTGTAAACGAAATTGTTCTTAAAAATAATGCGACGGGAATACACGCGACGACAAACCTTTCTCTCTCTCTCTCTCTCTCACGTAGTATTGAATATTAACAACGAGACGCTACGGGAATAAACGCAACGTGACAGGAGTAAATGCGACGGGAACAGGTAATACTCTCTCTTATGTGGCGCAAACGAAGTTGCGCGGGTCAGCTAGTAAGAGATATTTGTGCAAAATTTGAACCAAATCTGTTTAGTACTTTTCGAGATCCTTCCGGACAAAGCAAAGCAAACAGACAAACAGATAAACAGACAAACAGACAAACAGACAAAAAAATTTCTAACTATATTTTTGGGTTCGGTATCTTGCGTAGAACACCTAGCGAGTATTTTTTTCTTAATATTTCCAATGTACAGTTTTGGCTTTTCTATCATTTTATTATATGTATAGATAGAATTGTAAAATGATTTTACCCATAGCTGTAGCACAACCTCGTTAACAGTAACGAGACTGTGCAAGTGCTAAACTCTAGAATCTCCAATCTCCTATTTCGACTTGGGAGCCATTCCGATCCCTCAGTGTCATTCACGAATACATAATCTTGCTACATTGTTTGAAACACTCCACTATGATTAAGCGGGACACCGGGCACGTTTAACAATTTATTTGATATATCCAACAAATTAATACAATAAATGATCAAGACACACAGATCAATACACAAAAAGTTCAAGCCTGTACCACATATCGATTAAGGAAGTCGATGTGCGATGATTGAAAATGCTGTCTACAAAGTCACTATGAGTTCTTTCAGCTAGAGTCCCTAGAATTTTTACTTCAGCTTTTGATTGTTATTATTCTTAGTAATATAGCATGAATAATTTCAAATCAAAAAGACAGATAGAGATTTGAATTTGTTAATCGTTTTTTTTTTTCATAGATGTGTAACCCAACTTAAATTGTCAGTTTTGCTTGTAGAACAAGATAAAAGTTCGAGGTTGTAATATTTAGCTGGAGTCTCTATTGAGGGCCACTCTCACAATTCTTTAGACTAGTCAAAATGTACCTCAAGTTGGCGGCCGAATTTTGTACCTACCTCTTCACGCTCCGTATGATGAACTCCTTACACGCGTAGTTCGGGATCGAAAGAAGATGGTGGGATTAAGTTGAAGAGCTATTCAGAACACAGACCGTCATAGATTCGTTAGAATGCAGTCAAAGACGCTATAGTTCTCGTAGCGTCAAAGGCTCAAGACTTCCAGAAAGAACAATGGATATTGCCGCACTAGACTGTGAAGTTATTTAAAATATACCCCAGAAGTTAAAAGTATTTTCTCTGGTGATATTAATTGCATAACAGACCCTGTATCTACTTCTACTTTAACCAGCAAGTTTCCAAATTATAAGGACCCTAAGTATCTGCCTCTATATAACTAAAAGGAAAACAATTTAACCCTAAGCTACCCTTATCACACACCATCTACATTATAATCTCTTCGAGGGTACAGCAACGAAGTGTGGCATGACAAGGAGATACGTCAAATCAAATAATTTCATTGTTCCTCAACTTCGCTGGGGAAACTTCCAAACTACTTTATTCATAATACATGACCTCACAATGTTACAGATAAGATTGTGTAAGTATTTATTATATTTATATCTGTTCAATGTTAGAAGAGTGTTTTTTCTCCGCCAAGTAAACCCCAATTACTGTAGCGCCGCAATTTCAGGGCACATCTCTTTCCATCTCCAAAAGTATACGGATCCTAGGCGTTGACATCTCCAGTGACGTTCAGTTCCGTAGTCATTTGGAGGACAAGGCTAAGCTGGCGTCCAAGAAGCTAGGTGTGCTCAACAGGGCGCGGCAATACTTCACTGCGGCGCAAACACTGCTTTTCTATATGTAGCAAGTGCGGCCTCACATTGAGTACTGCTGTCACCTCTGGGCTTGGGCACCTGAATATCAGCTTCGTCCATTTGACTCGGTGCAAAGACGAGCTGTGAGAGTTGTCAACGATCACGTTCTATCGTCGCACTGCTCGCAACAGACAGGGAGTTCATCCTCACACTCTACGTCCGGAGCGTTCCATCACGGTTAGATCCGATAGGGGTTTTCTTCCGCGCACGCATAGGTTGTAGCATGATCTCTCTGCCTCGGTTTTCCCAAACGTCTACAGTATGGGGTTCTTCAAAAGGGGTCTTAGAAGGTTTTTACAGGGTCGGCAGTGCAAGTGTGGCGCCTCTGGTGTTGCAAAGGTTCATAGGGTGCGGTGACCGCCGGTCCTTCTGGTGGGCCGTATGCTTGTCTGCCACCTTATTAGTGGTATAAAAAAATACATTTTGTGTCTATTATAATATAATATACTAGCGAACGTTACGTGGTTTCACCCGCGTAGCTCCCGTTCCCGTGGGAATGCGGGAACAAAATATAGCCTATGTCACCCGGGTATATTGTACTCGTAGCTTCCTAACAGTGAAAGAAATTTTAAAATCGGTTTGGTAGTTACGGAGCCTATTGAATACAAACAAACAAATAATCAAATCTTTCCTGTTTATAATATTAGTATTGGCAAAGATAAGATTAGTAGCTATTTTCAAAAATATTCAATGCATTGCATAATGCATTGCATAGCTGCTATGCAATGCAATGCAAGTAATATCTCTGATGATAATATAAATTTAATGTCCGTAAGTTGATCATTGAATATTTTTGAAAATAGCTTTGCTGCAGCAGCTGCAGCAAACCCTGTAAAAACTTCTAAGGTATCTTTGAAAAACTCCATAGTCTAGTTTTTTTGAAAAAAAAGTAGCAGTTAGAGCTCTGAAAGTACGCCGTATCCCAGTATTTTCATTACGTAGTTCCATGATGGAACTACTGGGATGATTTTTTTTACCCAGTAGTTCCATGGAACTGTTATTAAAGTGTAAACACTGTAAACAATAGTAAAAGTTTGAGCTCACAGTTTAGCAGTTACGTTTTAGAAGTTCACTCTTCATTAGTTAACTGCAATTTATCAAAATGGACAGAAACATTGTCCTTACACCTACTAAGGACTCCACTCAATTTCAGGGCAAGTGCGTTTAAGAGTAGTAATATTAACGCAACAGTAACTGAATCCTCTATAATGACCAAGTTCAATGCAAACCAATATTGATTAGTATTATTATAGCAATTTGAATTATATTACTGTATGTATGTACCTGACATGTATATGTAGCTGTACCATATAGAAATGCCCGCAACAAATATAAAACCCCGTTAATATTACTTTTTAAGGTCTTTCCTTTTAGATTCTATTATCTATATAACAAAATAAACAAAGTTCGTAACTGGTTTGAACTGTGCGTTAAAGAATCACTCAGGGCGGATTCGACCAAAATTAAGACTTTACTTGAGAATAAGTTGTACTGAAGTAGTCTACTTCAGTACTGTTACCATAGTTACGTCTACTTCAGTATGGTTACTAAAGTTACTTTTTGCTTATTAGTTGTTAGTAAAATTGAAAATAACCTTACTTTTAGAATAAGTACAAGTTACTCTCTGGTATAGTCTTACTCCGATTTTGGTCGAATCCGCCCTCAGTCAGTTGTTATGTCAGTATCAGTAATTTTACAGAAATAACGTACCACTTTATTAAATTTGTGGTGGATTACGACTGTGTAGCGCTCGTTACGTTAACTTTATGTCAATGTAAGAAAGGTGGTTATAACTTTTAAGAACCACACATTTACTTAGTCAATGTACAAACTGAATATGATTCTACTGCTCTGCGAGCAGGTCATTCTCGTGAAAGAGGCAGCAGGGCGGGAGCGAGAGAAAACTGTCCCACCCGAGTTCCGCAGTCAGCGGCTTGGGCGCCGCCGACGTGTCTTCGCCGAAGACTATCGGCCTCCATGACCGGGGGCCTGAGGACGGTGAGGGGGCTGCTCACCGTCCTTATAGAAGGAGGCCCATGACGGCAACGTGACGTAAGGGATTCACGCACGCCCTCTCTAAGAAGCGGCTGCTCACCGTCCTTATAGAAGGAGGCCCATGACGGCAACGTGACGTAAGGGATTCACGCACGCCCTCTCTAAGAAGCGGCATGGCTCCCGAAAACCCCCTAAACACGCGGAATAGCACCCGAACCACCCCCTAGACGAGGCCGCAGTGGTAGCCGTAGGTTTATTGGGAGTCCTAGGACATCCTTCCGAGGGCTTCCTCGGGGCTCTCAACCGTAAGCTGCTGGGCGTTACGTGAGGTGTTTTAGTCGTTAGGAGTCCGGCATAGCATCCATGAAGAATTTTCCCTAACGTTAAAAAAATATTTATATAAGATTCTACTGAATCAATACCTACTTATTGTGCTTGTAACAACTGCTGTATCTACTACGAGTACTGTTAACTGTAGATAATACGCAATGTAACTTGGGCAAAGAAAACCACCCGAAAAATATCGGTGCGACGTGCTTTGATACAAAATGTTACGCTATTAGTTCTCTTGGTCGACATTTGACCAAAGTGTCAACCTCATTTGGCAGTTATGGCTGTATTTTTGTGTGTCATAAAGGCAGAAGATGAGAAAGATAATACTCTTTATGGAGGTGTTAACACGATGTTTTATAGAAATAGTTTTTCATAATTTTCCATAATAAAACGGACAGTGAAAAACAATGAAGCTGACACTTTTAATCTTTCGTTCATAAGCAGCCTCTAAACGATACGGAAAAATATGAAACTTTTTCGTGTTTTCATTAAGCAAAGTTGTAGAAATCATAAATTTGAATGATTCCGAGCAAGTTTTAAAGTTATGAGCTTTTGGATCGACTTTTGGAGTAGGAAAAGAATTTGGTGACAAATTACAATGCATAAATATTCAACATGTAAATGGCTGTTATTCACATTGAGATTTCACCGGATTTGAAACTTTGTGTGGCAAAGTTGCCACTAAGCTAAGTGCGTCACAATGTGCTAAAGTTTTAATCGCTTGGTCAATAAACATTTTGCAAGCAAGCGGCATAAATCACAAATCTTTATTACATTCAAGTTATGCCCTTGGCACTCAATAAACACATCAAGATCCCATAAATTTATTTTGGATTCTCTTTTATTTTGGATAAACTTTAGTAATAGGTAGTTGTGAACTGCAATATATGGGATACTGTTGCTTAAAGTATAATTGAAAGTGGTTTAAGGTTACTAGCAGACTTCTGAGTTTAAAAGTGTTGAACCAAGACATTTTTTCGTCGAAATTCTTTTGTAAACTAATACAACTACCTACCTACGTAAATCATGTTTAAAAAAAATCTATTTACTTATAGAACTTGATTCCGATAGCAAATGTGTTTGTGATATTGGTGTGTCCATTTGTCTGTCCTTCCCGAGAACCTCGAAAAATAGAAAAGGAATTCATGTTAAACTTGGCATGATGTACATTATATAGACGGGCTCACGTCATACATTACGAACTCAAAAAGTGAGACTAGTTTATACACAAAGATATTGCAGAAACGACACGACATGCACACATACATTCTTTTTTCGAATTTAAGGTAGTGTTTTTACACTTGATTAATGCACAGGAAGGCATCATGCGTAAAATGTCTTACGTTGCCACGTGTTTCACCTTTGGAACAATAACGCCGACTACGACCAAATGAGCGCATGCCCTTACTTTAACGTCTTCAAAACTAATGTATGTATGTTGGTCGCATTAAACTTATTACAAGAATTGGGAGAGGATTCCTAAACCTTTTTGAAAATAATTAATTTACGTGTAAACTAACTCTAACAAAATCTCATAGACACTTAATAGGTTTAATTTCCAAACAACGAAATCGTCTGCAAGCGTTCGTTTGCAAGCAAAAAAAATATCATTAAGTCCCTGTCTTGTCTCGGGCTTGGAGGCTATATAACATTTCATTAGTGGTCAGCCAAGACGCTCCGGTTGCGGCAATAAATTTTCATTTTTGCAAAGGACAAGTGAAAAGAAAAGATAAATAGTGAAGAAACGCTGCGATATGAGAACATAAACTATCCGCCTTCTGTGATGTAAGTAAAAATAATATGACTGTAATGAAATTATGAGAATAGATACTCAATTCAAGATCACTGATACGTTACATGAACTAAAACTGTATTTAATTCAAAGTAATAACAAGGTATGCAAATATAATGGAGTAGAGAAGAAAATTTTAAAACAAAACGCTGTTCTAGTTCTACGTCCTGTGGCCAGCGTGAGTCAGGTAAATTTTCCTCCCAAAATTACCAAATATTTTTGCAAAACATTGGACTATGATAGGCCGATTTGATTGATAAACAAAAAGGAAAAAGGAAGTGATACGGAGCTCCTTGAAGATGGTAAGAGACAGCTATTCAAAGACTCGGGAAGTAATTTTAATTTAAAAGATTTTTCTTTCCAAAATTTATTTTGGAAAGAAAAATCTTTTCGGAATAGAAATATGTAGGAGGTATTCAATTTAAAATCATGTATTTAAAAACATTGTTTCAGTCGATAAACATTTATTTAAAGTGCCGGTGATCACAACCCTGAATAAAATATTTTAAATCCATCCACTTTACTTTACTGGAAAAATTGTCCCTAAGAAATATTATGAAATGTTATATTATTTTTATTATGAAATGTTTTCTTTTAAATTTCATGTTTAAATAGTCTGATTTCGGATTCGGAAATTGCGAAATTTCAAAATAATCCAAAGAGGTTATTTGAGGCATGCTGAAATTTTAACTTGACAATATTTATAAATACTTCGATGAGGCGAGTTTAAATACCACACCAAGGACTTCGTCGAGTTTTGAAATTTATAAATAAAATGTTCTAATAAAATAGTAACATCAAATTGTCAATTATATATTTCGATTAAGGCTTCCGTATTCGACATCGACATACCCTAAGGCAAATAGAAGGATTGCAGCGTACGCTTATGCCAGATTTCATTCCATTCTAATACATTATATTATTATTGTTATAAAATCTGAGGGGTAAAGAAAAAAACTAGCCGTAGAATATTTTTATAAAGATCTACATCTATTTTGTGACAAGTTTTTATGAGGATTAAACTAATTTATTTAAATAAATAAGAACATTACTTACTTGATAAGATTTTTGCAATATATCTCATTTTTCGATAGCGATTTCGTTCAAACAAAGTTTTCCTAATCGTATTTTAAACCGTTAAAAAGCAAGAGTATTTAATAAATTATAATAATATAGTTTTATCAGATCAAATCAAAGAATATTTCCTAGTATAAAGTTCACTCTAAGATGAGTCTCTTTAGAATGTATTAGCCTTAAGACCTGGTTGTAAAATTGGTAGCGGTTTGATCACTTAAATAACAAAGGAAGTAAATTTTCAATTGATCTGCTAACCATGGAATGTATTGAATCGTTTCTTCCAAAGCTCTCTTCACTGTTAAGGAATAAGGGGAATAGAAGTCAAATAATACGATTCATTCAAATTACAGATTAACTTTTCAAATGACTTTATCTTTGGGCAAACACTAATTATATGGTGTTTTTGTCTTACAAGTAATGCGGTTACATGATTGTTGCTGAATCCTCTGTATTGATAGTTAAGCCTGTTTAATTATATCGTCGACAATAGGTAGTGAATCTATAACTTCCGACGAAAATGCAGGGAACTTTAAAAATTAAATTGTGGTTTTGTCTGTTCTTATTAGAACAGCCTCAGTGTCGTAATATTATTACTAGGATTGTTATTCGTAGATTATTACTTAAATTAAACACTTCTTTTACATACAAAAGACCTGTTAAAGATTCGAATAGGTATTACTTATTAACAAGCAATAATATGCAAGGTGACTGCTAAAGACTGTCAGTTTGAAACACCATTTGAATATTGGTTTATTTATACTATCAGCAGTTCCCATTAAATTTCGTATCCAATATTATAAGCTGTGTAGAAAGTCGGTCTTGGCGGTACCGACTTTCTACACAGGAGCTCTTATCTCGTAAGTTTTCGTGGACACGAGGCACTTTAGCGTAGGATTATTTATTATCAAGGAACACGATGAGTGGCTAAATTATGTAATGACTAGAAGTGGACCATGGCTTTGTCCGTGGAATGCCTATATTTACAACAATGTATGGAAAACAGCCAGATTGTTAATACAACATCGAAGGGTTTTTTTTAAATCAGCTGAATAGTTTTAGAGTTTATCGAAACAAATCTATTTCCAATAAACTACTTATAGGAGTTCTAGTCGCATTAAATCTTAGTAGGAATAATAATAAAATTCTTCTGTGCTTTTTGATAATATTGTCATTCACAGTGATAATTATGTGACACAATTTGACCGATTACAGTAAGTTTATACCGAATTGGCCATAAAAATGTATGTATATAAACATAGCAAATCGATTAATTATACTTTTGTATTTTAAATACACAAACAGTTATAATGTGTACCCAGGTAACCTATTTGCCTTGTGTACATATTAATTTGGATCAAAAAGGCACAATAAAACAATATTATATTTTGTAGAACACCTCATCAATTTTGTATCACGAACCGTCCCTTATAAATATTTGCAGGTACCTGGCAATGTGTTTTATAATTAGCTTGTAATAACTTCACAGAATTTCGTAATACATGAAAATGTTTTACCGGCCCTTGCTGGAAAAGTTTATGATTTCAATGAAAGTATGCAAGCTTGGTTAATTCGTTCTTTTTTATCATTTCATCATAGCGTAGCGTTCTAACTCAGTTAAAACTTATTACAAAACCTCAATTTCTAATAAAGCTCCGGTAGGAATTTAGTTTAGCACTTTTTTGTAATCGTAAAGTGACTACCATATAACCTCGTATCCAGGGGATTCCGTAACATACCTCCGACAGACGTTTCTCTGCCGGATGAGGCGCCGACAGAACGTTTTGAATATGAGTTGTTCACCGATAAAACCTTTCAACTACCAACGTTTCGCCGACAGAACGATTAATTCATGAGTAATTATCGACGACAGATTCGTTCACCAAATAGGAACTCTTCGACAAAACAAGAGCTCACGCTCCGCTTCGCTCCCGCTTTAGCTTTCTAACCTAACCTATCGGAGTCGGGGTGTTAACCATTCACTTATTATGGTTGAATTAATCGTTCTGTCGGCGAAACGTTCGTAGTTGAAAGGTTCTGTCGGTGAACAACTCATCATCGAAACGTTTTGTCGGCGATTCATCCGGCAGAGAAACGTCTGTCGGAGGTAAGTTACAGAATCCCCTGGATACGAGGTTATATTGGTAGTCACTTTACGATTACAAAAAAATGAGTCCACGTCATTACATATAAATAATCTGGCCGACCCTCAAAATTCCGAACGCTCATTTCGCCGATGATAAATTCAACGAATGGTTGTATGGTCGACTGTTAAAACTCCGAATGGTCATTTCGCCGATGATCACTTTTACGAATGATTGTATGAAATTGATGTTGGTGTTGGATGGTTATAAAAAAAAAAAACCACGAAGGCTAAGGCGGGAGCTCCGCTCCGCTTCGCTCCCGCCTTAGCCTTCTAACCTAACCTATCCGAGTCGAGGTGTTAACCATAATAAGTGAATGGTTAACACCCCGACTCAGAGTACCCCGATACAATCATTTGTAAAACTGATCATCGGTGAAATGACCATTCGGAGTTTTAACAGTCGACCATACAACCATTCGTTGAATTTATCATCGGCGAAATGAGCGTTCAGAATTTTGAAGGTCGGCCAGATTATTTCGAAATTATGACATACGCCCCAAAAAAAATGCCAAACTAAATTCCTACCGGAGTTTTATTAGAAATTGAGGTTTTGTAATAAGTTTTAAATGAGTTAGAACGCTACGCTTTGATGAAATGATAAAAAAGAACGAATTAACCAAGCTCGCATACTTTCATTGAAATCATAAACTTTTCCAGCAACGGCCTGTAATACATTTTCATGTACACTCGAGAGCAATGAATCCGGGTCACTTAAAGAATCCTAAAAATCTCGGAAACTTAAAATGCTAGGTTAATGCAATAAATTGTATTTAATAGACAATGTAATACTCCTTAAATGAAGGTATTAAAACTTCTTAGTTATTGTAAAGTTATATCATAAAAAAATCAAATTTGAAAAAGGGCCACTTTCGAAGATGGAACTACGAAATTACAGCATTTGGTGTTGCTTTTGTTTGTAATCTGTCATTTATGTGGGTACATAAACCATGTTGATAGTGCTCTATATTCATTAATCAAGCTGAAATTATGTCGCTTACGCCTGAAGAATGCACCAGAATACTTACAATGCTGGAAACCGGCCGGAGTCAGCGCGATACAGCCAGGACTGTCGGTGTGTCGCTGTCAACAGTACAAAGAGTTCTCCGACGTTACGAAGAAACTGGTTCTAACCTACGCAGACCAGGAACGGGCAGAACCAGGTGTACCACAGCACGAGAAGACCGATACTTGGTGAACACCATGCTTCGAAATCGCTTTCTCACAGGAACTGAACTCACCAATCAGTTTCGACGCCTCGGAGGAAGTAACCCAAGTGCATGGACAGTAAGACGTCGGCTTGCTGAATCTAACTTAAAACCCCTTAGACCTGCAAACGGCCCTAAACTGGAGCGTGGGCATCGTATTTCGAGACTAAGGTATGCCCAGAGCCACGTAAATTGGAGTATTGAAGATTGGTCAAAAGTTATGTTCTCCGACGAATCAAAATTTATGCTCTACAAGCACGATGGAAGACACAGAGTGTATCGAAGACCAGGGGAAAGATTCAAGCAAGCATGCATCGAAGAAAAAGTAGCCTACGGTGGTGGGTCTGTACTTGTGTGGGCCGGAATTTCTTCTGAAAGTCGCACAGAGCTGGTGATCATAGAAAACGGCTCTTTAACTAGCGTAAGATATGTGGAAGAAATCCTCAATGATCACGTTGGTCCATTTATGGTCAATTTAGGTGAGGATGCTATATTTATGCATGACAATGCCCGACCTCATACAGGTAGGATTGTGAATGACTACCTTCAAGAGATGAACATTACTCGTATGGAGTGGCCAGCGCGCAGCCCGGATATCAACCCGATCGAGCATGCTTGGGACGAGCTAGGCAGATGCGTAAAACAACGAAACCCTCCCCCAATCACGCTTCGTGAGCTCAAAATTGCTCTCACAGAGGAATGGGAGAATATTCCCCAAAATCGTATAAGGAACTTGGTGTACAGCATGCCAAACCGCGTAAACGCAGTAATGGAAGCACGAGGAGGCAATACGAAGTATTAAAATTCAAGAAAATCGTAATAAAGTTCAAAAAATTCATGTTTCCTATTTTTGTTTTAAGGAGAGATCGGCAGTTTTTTCTTTATGTAATTTTGTGTTAATAAAATGTATGGTGACTCATATTTTTTTTACTTTCATTTAAGGAGTCTGCTTCTAAGGAGACTGCCTCTGTGGCGCGGTCGGTAGTGATACCGCCTGCGGCGCTGGAGGTCGTGGGTTCGATTCCCACCGGAGACAAATATTTGTATGACCCATAAATGTTTGTCTCAAGAGTCTGGGTGTTTCTATGTATAATATGTATGTATTTAAAAAAAAAAAAAAAAAGTATATAAGTATTAATATCCGTGGTCTGATACCCATAACACAAGCAGGTTATTCCTAGCTTACTTTGGGATCAGATAGCGTTGTGTGAAATGTCCTAGGAGTATTACATTGTCTATTAAATACAATTTATTGCATTAACCTATCATTTTTAGTTTCCGAGATTTTTAACATTCTTTAAGTGACCCGGATTCATTGCTCTCGAGTGTATTACGAAATTCTGTAAAGTTATTACAAGCTAATTATAAAACACATTGCCAGGTACCTGCAAATATTTATAAGGGACGGTTCGTGATACAAAATTGATGAGGTGTTCTACAAAATATAACATTGTTTTATTGTGCCTTTTTGATCCAAATTAATATGTACACAAGGCAAATAGGTTACCTGGGTACACATTATAACTGTTTGTGTATTTAAAATACGAAAGTATAATTGTGTTCTCACTCTCTGCATGTGCACCACAAAGCTTTATCCCGTTAAGATAAAGTCCATTTTCGTTGACGTTAATACCAAAAACTGTAAAGGCTGCATTAGTGTCTTGTCAGTCAATCAGTAGGTCCACCAACGTACAGTTCACGTACTCGTGGACACCGAAAATAATGAAACGAACATTTTCAATTTTAAACGAGTTCTCCCCACTTTCAATATACCTTCCAGTCAAAATGGAACGTGTTATTCAATGCAATCATTCACACGTCAATATGAAACTAAAATACGATTTTGATTACACTAACTTAAAATGGTAGGTAGTTACCAGAACTCATAGGGTAGCACCCTTTAAGAAGAAATCTACGTATCTAAAAATATGCCAATGTTTCTCGAATTACGAGTATAATATAGGTGAATGAAAATGACAGATAGTAGATATTAGTGCGACAAATAAATAAAAATATCCCTGCAATATGTCTCAACACGGTTTTGTTATCCATGTTCTAGCGAGTATAGTTTTGGTAGGACAAGTGAAAATTGTGACACAGCCACCGATTTACTTGTGATGAAATCATTGAAATTCATCAGGATTTTCACTGCGAATAAGACAAACCAATATCAATCAATCAATATCAATCGTAACTGTCTGTTTGTCTCTACGTTTGTGCACGCTAATCTCAGCAACCGCTGAACCGATTGCAATGCGGTGTTTTATTGCGTTGCGGTTAACTTCACTTAACATTTAATGTTTGTTTCAAGTCAATCGGTTCATAAATAAAAAGTTATATCAATCTAAAGAATCACATATAAAATGCAGCGTACAAAGTCGCAGGCAACAGCTAGTATGTAATAAAAACACCTGTTAAATGGATTTTATTATACTTACCTACCTTATTAAGAAAGAAACGAAAGCACAACATAGCATGCTACTACGATATCTCTATCTCGGCAACTTAGAAAGTTTGCACAAGAATACAGAAACTAAAGCGTCTTTTTTCCGTTCTACAACAAGTTACCGATACAAAATTCAGTGTTTCTATAGACCACGGACAACCTAAACTAGACTCAGATCTAACTTTCTACAGTTTAGTTTATAATATTTAGTACAAAGCAAATCCACTGATGGATATCTTCATTTCATTTGTTAACAGTATAGTTTGTATATATTCGTACTTACACAATTCTACGGGTAGATATATTATGATGTCCCAAACTTCTCTCTGATTGTTTAGGGATAAAGGGAATAAGGACTCCTACTCGATATTTTCGTCAATTGCTTTTTGGCAGTATTTGCAGAACACAATCGAAACTAATAGTTTTCGAAGACACAGGCTGAATTTAACATTACTTATTTAAACAGAACGTGCTTTTAACTTTTTCGTTGGAATTACCTAAATTGTAGTTTAGTACACAAAACAAAATATATCTCGTGAAAAATTGTAGTAATTTCAAATACACATGATTGTCTCATTGTTATAATAATGTCAATAATAACCACCTTGTACTACTCAATCAATCAATCAATCATCAATATCATTAATCAATCAAGGTCGCTGTCTGTACATTGAGGATATTTATGAAAAAAATTAATAGGGAGGCTTTATGAACGCAATAGAACCCAAAACAATCGATCGCAATGCGGTTTTCTTCATTGCGTTGCGGTTTGCTCCACTGTACACAGCTAGTGTACAATATATTTCATAATCTAATACTCTCATTTGCGTTGCTAAATTGAAACCACTCCATGGATGTAAAAATCAAATGTCAAAGTCATGCAAATTTACTTCGGCGATTACTGAAGTTGGTTCTCATAAGATTTTATTAACTTTCCTTGAATTTATTCGCAATCACTTCCGCGGTATAACACCGTAAATTAAGATTTACATATCCAAAAAACTTTAGAAAGCACAATTACAGAAGTTTTAACACAGAGTCTGTAACTGTTGGTAATCACATTTGTTGGGAACTTGCTGGGGGGAAATTGTCTGAGGCGCTTGAAACGAGGACCAACCCGTTGCAATTGCTGTGTTGAGAAGATCGACGTGAATTTATTAGTGATAACTCTGCTCTTACTTAAAATTTTAATAATTTAAATTGTTAAGATTGGCACTTTGATATTGCTTTATTGGATGTTTTTTGTATTTATTTAAACTTTAGAACACTGAAACTTAAAATTAACACAAATAAACGCCAAACTGTCGAGCAGTTTTTTGGCGATAAGTAATAGCTCTTACCAAATTACATTTTTTTCTTCTTCTTATAACCAGTATAATCTATAGGAACATGCACAGTGCACGATGAAACACGAGATGAAACAAAATAACGCTGATGGATTGCAGGGAGACAGAGACTCAGAAAGGTTATTAATACCTGTGAAAACTAGAATGTGGGAGATTTATTTTACAAAACTTTCTGGGCTATAGTAGGTTAAGAATATTTGAAGAAAAGTGGGACGTAGATTTTTTTATTCTGGAATGAAATAAACAGGTATTTTTTTTCATGAATAACAAAATGTCACTAACACCAACGACCAAACTTACAAGAACAAAGTACCGTATTAAAACGAATTGGAAATCTTTCATAATCATACAATACCTAATAGTTTGGTAATGAACAGAAATATAAACCCAAAACTGCAATATTTTACAAGACAATCAGTAAATTGCAGCAAAAACGAATCAATTATTTACCCCGTCATCGTCCGGAGAATTCAGAGAGTTGCTCTTAGATTCCATATCGTGTGCGGGTTCTAGCAATTTGGGAGTAAGCCCTCCATCTATATAATGACTCTGAACTAGTATATCCCCACTTTTGTGTTCTAGTTGAACTCAAAGGAAATTTAAGCAACTAGGAATGTAGAAGTAATTAAATTAGCGAATACCTTACCTATTAATGGGACGTGGAAAACTAGAATATCCGGGCAGTGGGAAAATGTAGTGATATAGACATTTATGATCACGCCTTCATCCCCGAAGGGGTAGGCAAAGGCATATTACATGCCTACATTTCACCTTTTGTTTAGAAATTTTCCCACGTAATGGTGGTGAGCCGTATTGCCGATATGGACAGACGCAGGTTGTGACTGCCTGCTGTTGAATTTTTTTAAGTACCTAATCCCCATAAAGGCCTTTAACTTGGCTCAACGACTCCCATTTTACGGCAATCGGGGCCAACGGCTTAACGAGCCTTGCACGGAAACGCTCGCCAATAAATGACACAAAGTGGTCATGTGATGGTCACCCATCCATAAGCGGTCATAGTAAATGTTGGTTACTACTTTATTTATTATAATCTTACAAGGTACATCTAATGTAAATAAGAAAGTTTGTGAACGTCGAGGTCTAAAAGGTTTGTTACTCTTTCACGCTCTGGAAAGAGCTACTGTTGCGTACACTCCGTAAATGTTTAAAATGACGTAAAAATTTTGTATTACAAAAAAAATCCTCTTAAAAAGTTCTAATAAATCCGGCGATAACATATGTCTATATTTAATGTTTCGCTCACAATAACCTCCATAATTTGTTCTAAAATGGTAGGTAGTAAATGCACCGGGAAACAATGAAATTAAAATAGTAATTTCCGGTCTGTCTATCTCTCTCTCTCTCTCTCTCTCTCTCTCTCTCTCTCTCTCTCTCTCTCTCTCTCTCTCTCTCTATCTCTCTCTCTCTCTCTTTCTCTCTCTCTCATGTGACGCTGCAAACAAAGTCACGCGGATTAGCTAGTGTTGGATAGAGGATATCCACATTTTAGTGCTGATCTGTATAATATCTCGGTAGCATTAACTAATAACCGCATTTACGTTTCCTGTGTTTTTCTTTTCCCACAAGTTAAACACTACACATTATAAGAAAACCCATAAATAAACGTAACCAAGTATGCTTACTCAAAGAAGATGCATGAATAACAAAAATATAAATCCCTACAGAAGCTTATCCAGTAAGTAGGTATATTTCTTTAGAGACGTCACCAAAGTACCAAAGTACATACAAAATCTCGGTTTTCCTCATAATTCTTCAATAACGTGATATACAAAGCTCAGAGAAGTGTAGTACTCGTACTATTATATTTTCTTCGGTAGTAGTCTTAACCGACTTGAGAGGTGCCTTATTAATTTATTTTGCTTTGCCTAAATGTTTTACGTGTATACATTATTATTACCTCAAATGGCTAAGTTAAAACAACAAGTGTGTGCTTGTTTAGTAAAAAAGTCATAAGAACTGTTTTAAAACAATTTTGTATGCTTTATGAGTATTGAATACAGGACTGTTGAAAGTTTAAATCTGTTGAACAAATTATAAAACAAAATTTCCACTTTTTGATTTTCTTAGTCAAAACAGATAGAAACTGTGAAAACTCCCGAAGTGTCTGAAATTAATTTTAATTTAATTTTTTTTTTTTTATAATTCACCGCAGATTAATTTGTTTCAACACGGAGAGATAATGTGGTAAATGGTCATAGAATTAACCCCCTAATTTTGACATGAATGCATTTTATGATTTCAATTTTTATCAATATGATAGGTATTACCACTTTTTACTTTGCGTTATGGCTGAAAAGAGTTACGACGATACATAGTGGAGGCTTATCCACGATGTAGTGTCCTCAATATTCACTGTTTCAACTGTTTTAGCATTCAGGACGGCGGCGTTCACTCTTGCGTTGCGATACAAAGTAGCTACACTAAACTTCCTGTAGAAACAAATTGTTACACATTTCAGAAAAAAATGAAGAGATTGCCATTCACATTGTTACCTGTGCGTTTAAATGTTATATCTATTCAAGATTATTATATAGCCGGTACGGACACGTGGTTCCTATTATTTGTATTTATTTTTGCACAGTAGGTACTTTTGGTCAATTATTTTGTAATAGGTAACTGCTTAAATGGACGGACACAAATAATTGTCACACACAAATTAATCGCTGTCTGAAGTGAAAATGACTATTCATTCCTCAAAGTTACGAAAGTTAATAACGTGCACCTGGCTTAGGTAACTGACTACGTAGGTCCTACCTTATCGTTAGAAAGTTTTGCAAGTGAAATAAGTATTTGGAAACAATTTATGAGTAACTTTTCGAAGTTAATTACCTATTTCTGGCCGAGCAAACGATTTTAATTTGTTACATAACCTTATATTGAGATTCATAGCTATAGTGTGTCTAGTTCATTATTGTGCTAAGTAGGTATACTCTAAGTTATATAATGAGGCATCAATTCTATTATCTTCTACAGAGTGTAAGTAAAACAACTTAAATTTTAAATCGTTAATAAATAATTGAATTACCCTTTGTGAACAGTAGTCTTTCAATTTATTGCTCACAAATAGGTAGAAAAACAGACAGACGCGGCAGGAAAAAATGTAAGGACCCCAGTTCAATTTTCAATCGTGAATCGATTACTAACATTTTATTGTGTATCGAGTTTCACACAATTTACAATATATGTTGGCATTCGCAATATAGAAATAGCTTTACCGCAATGTGTGCTGTACTGTGCCGACGACATCGCCACTTACATCCTTTTCTCTACTATAGTATTTGCGCCTTGTGGGTATTTGTTTTCTTAACCAAGTGAAAAATACACAGGGTATGCAAGGAGCTCAAGCAATAATACAACGGGGATAAGTTTTATTAAAACCAGCCAAGTGCGAGTCGCAATCGCGCACGGAATGTTTCGTACCAAAAACGGCAAAATATTATTTTTGTTATAATACGGGAGCTCCTCCTTGATTTTTTTTCTGATATTTGTGTTTTTTTGTTATGGCGGCAACAAAATACATTATCTGTAAATATTTCAGCTGCCTAGCTTTCACGGTTTGTGAGATATAGCCTGCAGACAGGCATTCATATATCATTAATCTTGTTCGAAAACACATAAAGCGCCATAAATAGAAATACAATTCTTATGGCGTTGATGACATTGTTGTAGTTATTTGGTTTCAGTGGTGTATGTAACTACATAACTATTTAACCAGTGTTTAATAAACTAAACTACGAAGTTAGAGATTAAACCTATGAGATCAGAAAAGCCTTATTTTATTTACTTAAGTCAGTCTTAATTGTAAACAATGACATCATATTTTCACTCAGAAAACAATATATGGCGAAAAAGAAAATAAACCGGCCAAGTGCGAGTTGGACTCGCCAATGAAGGGTTTCGTAGCAGCAAGTAACTTAATATAAAAGTTCTTATAGTTCGTTGTAACTTTGACTGATGTTTTAACATGTTAGCAGTGGTAGTGAAATTGTGGTTTATGACGTATTAAAAAAAACTACCAGCTCTATCTCGTTCAAACTAGTTTTCGTTGGTAGTTTTTATGGCAATGTACATCATATATTTTTTTTTAGATTTATCATTCTCTTAGTTTGGAAGTTAGAGTGGGGGGACACACATTTTTCCACTTTGGAAGTGTCTCTTGCGCAAACTATTCACTTTAGAAAAAAAATATTTTAGGAACCTCAATAGCATTTTTGAAGACCTATCTATAAATACCCCACACGTATGGGTTTGATGAAAAAAATATTTAGAGTTTCAGTTCTGAGTATGGGGACCCCCAAAATTTACTGTTTTTCATTCTAGTTTTATATAAGAATCTTAATGCGGTTCACAGAATACATCTAGCTACCAAGTTTCAATAGCATAGACTTTATAGTTTCGGAGAAAAGTGGCTGTGACACACGGACGGACAGACAGACAGATATGACGAATCTATAAGGGTTCCGTTTTTGCCATTTGGCTACGAAACCCTAAAAAGACGTGGAAAAGGTACTTCCATGTTCTAATATCTATTGCATTGCCATCATTGACTGAATCGATGCAGTTGGATATTCCACAGTGTCATCGAAATCGGAATAAAACTGTGGTGATTATTGGACCTCCCAAAAGAACTGCTTGAAGAAATGAATGACACCATTAAACATTCTTATCATTGCCATTATCACTATGATCGTCAATAAATGTAAGTTCTTTAGAACTAAATAATATTCAGTTACGTCACGTATCCAAGATATATTGTATATATTATTTTCACATAGTAAATACATACTGTAACGTCCATTATCCCTGCTTGCATGGTCTTTAGCCATTACAGCGATAAAACGTTACATTTTCTATCTATATCCTCGGAACACTTCAGCACAGATTTTATCAGTTTTAACACGGATCGTCTGCCCCCGAACTTTTGCTCCTAAACAAAGATACCAATAAGCTGATATTGTGATGAGGAAATGATACTCCAATGATTATTATCCTTCACATGTTTATTCGCTTTCTCTTCATACAATAATGAATGATACCTTCTAGCAAAGGTGATGTCAGACCGCCCTGCCTCACCCCGCACTGCAACCCATAGCCCTCGGATAGCGATCTTTTAAGTCTATTCTCTTTGAGCATATTGTAGGTATAGTTAGAGAGGGGTAAAAGAGTCTTTTTTTACAACAATAATTTACAAAGAAATTAATTACTAGCTGTTGTTTTCTCAGGGTTCATAGATAGATCTCAAAACATTGATATTGTGTACCCGACCTAAAATGGAACATTTTTAGCAGAAAATTCGAGTCATGAAAGCGCGATAAAAACGGTGATTTTTATCTTAAGGCAAATACGCTTCTTACATTTTCTTGTTAAAATATTGGTGAGTCGAGCATTGAGGTCCTCAAGTCTTAAATCTGTGCTTAAATAAATGACACCGTTATTTGTTTTTATCGGGGCCATTACTCACAATAATAGTTTGTTCATCTTCGTTTCAAAAACAGTAATGTTGACTGGATTAGTTCGAGTATATCCCTTAAGTATATACTCAAACTAAACTAGTACTATACGAGACCAATAAATAATATATGTGATTGATTAATTGTTTCTAATAAGAAGGCGTGTAATGTTATGGAAATATAATGAAACGCTCTGTGTCATGTCAACGTATCTGTCACCACTTTATACTGCAGCATGCATGTAGGGACAGCGGGGCGACTCTGTGTGGGAAACCTGAAACTCTTTTTGGAGGGACCACATGGGCGCCCATTCACTAGCTCCTTAAGAGGTAACGAGGGTTTCGTTAATCCGTCCGTCTGTGCTTCCCTTCGTCTGTCTGTCAAAAACTTTTATCTCTTGAATGCGACATAAACAACCACAACCTTTTTCCGCGTTAACTTAGAAGTTTGATTTTTTTAAAATAACGTCTAGGAATCATACCCTTTGATACTCTACAAAAATACTTATCATTATAAATGCCATAATATGTAATATGATTATATATACCATAATATAAAACTGTTTTTTTTTCTGGATTTGGATACGAAAAAAAATCTGTTTTATTTAAACACCCACCCCTTAATGAAACCATATTTCACACCCAATAGAAACCTACGACAAAAATAAACAATCTGAATCATGTAAAACATTTCTTTGCAAAACGTTCAATTCAAATTTCTTTCAGCTTCATGGAAAGCCAACTGTTTTATTAACGTACTGAATTTCAAATGAAATACTATGAATACATTTGTTAAAATATTTTTGTAGAAAACTTTGTAAGCGTTTCAGTGGTTGGTTTCGTCGTCTTTATTCAAATGCTACATTGACAGTCGGTCTTCTTTCTTTTCTCAAAGTATTTCAATATCCGAGATAAGTTGGCTGACATTTTGAAAAGTATAACCATCTAGCGGTTCCCTGCCACGGTTCGCTGTGACTATTTATGGTTGCATGTACCTATGAGAAATGAGTAACTTACCAAAATTACTACGGGTACTGTTCAAAAAGTCTAATTTTGAGCCGTAAGTATAATCAAAAATATTTTATCAAAACCAATTCACACAGAGTCTTTAAAAAATCTATTCTGAGCCCAATGTTCCATTTCCAAAACACCGCGCCCGCGCGCTTCGATAAAATAAGTTCACTGTGATAATTTTTCTGCGCAATACGGCGCCACCTCTTACGTGGGACAAAAATAAAATGCGTGATCATAATTATGTATGTATGTGTATGATAACGATTTAAAATGAAATGTTATTGGTTTACACTACACAACAAGTTGATGTAAAGGTTTTCAAGAAACGTAAGTACATCGGTACTGTTTCACCATATAGCTGAAAATACACATAATGTTTCAGCTAATTGCAGTAAATAATATTAAGATGGCGTTTATTCATTAAAATTACACTATTACACTGCGGGTATTATCTTTCCTAGTACTTTCATGGGAGGTATTCATTATATTCAAATGCTCGCAAAGTCTACTTCACACTCCGAGGACTAGTGGCTCATCAACATCTTAAAATTATTTTTAACTCTCTTTCAATTTCATTTCCAGGAAGCCTTTGTAAATATTGTTCATGCTTGCAAATTATATTGCTCTCTCAGAACCACTATGTAATGTAATTTTCAGTGCCAAAGGACTGCACTTTAACAAGAACGTAAATCACTTTCAGATAGTTATCTATTGTGCTCGTGGCCCCGCGGACTCAGTGTTCTGTAAACGATCACTGCAGTAAGCAACTTTCACTATGGCCGGTCCATGGATGGATGACCATCCATGTGATCACTTTGTGACATTTATTTGAGCGTTTCCGTGCTTCGGAAGGCATGTTAAGCTGTTGGTCCCGGTTGCCAGTAAAATGGCAGTCGTTAAGCTAAGTTGAAGGCTTTATTTCAACAGCAGACAGTCACAAACTGCGCCTGTCCTTTTAAACACGGCAATACGGCTCACCACCTATTACGTGGGATAAATTATACAAAGGTGAAATGTGGGCATATAATATGCCTCTGCCTACCCCTTCGGGGATAAAAAGCGTGACCATATGTATGTATCTATTGTGCACATTGTGCATTATGCATATTCGGTAACAGGGATATTAATAAAAGTTCAGCACAACAATCTGTATTCGTAAATAAACCTATTCATCCAAAGGTTGCCTGGAAGATATAGCTGTGTGCAATAAGGCCGCCTATTGTACTTTAAAACCTTCAGTATTTATGTACCTTTTATTATTTTGAAAGCTATATAGTTAGTACAAACAAGCATATATCCATCTATCTATCTATCTCAAATGCAAAAAAATGACATCGGTAACTACGAAACAAAATAATCAGTATCATTATTATGAATTGTATCATTTGACAGACATTTTTATTTATGTGAATCGCACACGGTTGACCAAATGCCACCGCCATCCAATAGAATAGGGCCATTCCATTAATCAAAGCCCAGCCAATATCAAGATTTTATTACCCTGTATGTACGAACGTAGGGATCTTCGTTATGGAATTAAATTTGAAAATGGGCTTATTTTATAATTTATTTATGTTTCAAACACAACCTCCATTATTCATTCCAATGTTATAAGTCTGACAGGGTTGAAGGGTGTTCGAAATTACTTTCATCTGGTGAAAGTCGAGAATTGAGATGATTCTCTATTACACCCATTATACATTTTTATTTTTGGTTTACATAATTTTTATTGTTATTTTATTGTTTTAATACTTTTAAGTAGGCGCAAAGTCTCTTTTAGTGAATGAGTGTATTGACGTAGATATTTGTAAATGGATCTAGGTGGAACTGATCAAGGTTACACGTAATAATCAAAGTGTAAACCAGATGTTGAACATAATTTTAGACATTATATTCACGCGTATCTCGCTGGAAGTTAATTACGTATAAGTACATTTTTTTATAAAAATGATAGTGAGCTATCCCTGTAAGGCAAGGTGTCCCACTATCGCTCCAAATTAGGTGTACTTTTTGACTAAAATCATATAAAAAGTGAACCTAAGTGCAGAATTCACTAATATATTATTTTGGTAACTCAAAGTTCTGGAACTAAGTTAGTAAAGGTAACAAGATTTACCTTCGTGTTACAAATATACAGAATGATCATTTCAAATGGGTCAGTAGGGAGAAATCAGAAACTATGAGAGATGTTCTTAGGAACCACAGCTTTGATTTTAGATTTAATAATAATGACATTCCAAATTTCTCTCAAAATATCATACTTAACCGGTCTCTGTAAACAATGTAAAGGTTTTGAAAATGCGAGTTTGATTTAGAACACAACTGTTATTCATCTCAAGAAAACAAATGTTATTAAGTGTTGCATTTTCAAATTTTGCCCACTGAACAATGGCGTTCCAATTTTAAATAAAACTCAATTTGTAATGCATAATAGCGATGTAGATAAAATACACATGTATTAATAAGTGCTATTTTCAGATAAATGATTCAAAATGATAACCGATTATTACAAATTATTTGAATTATGGGCATTTAAGTCTAATGTTTACACAAGATTTCATGGCAATTTTTTTCCTTATACTTTCAGGATAAATTAAACAAATAAACACTACACACGATTACATACAACAAATATTGACCAGGTTTGATTCCCGGTTATGCATGTGAGTTTGAGAAAAAGTTTGAATGTCATTATCATTAAATCTAAAATCAAAGCCATGGGTCCTATAGTTCGGTCAAACTGCAACTAGAGGCTAAGAACAGATGGCGCTATCTGTCATAGTTTCCGACTTCTCCCTACTGACCCATTTGGATTGATCATCCTGTATAGTAAACTATTTGACCCAATTTGTGAATATTGATACTTTAATATCTACTAACTATCAATAGTGTTTTTGGTATAACAGTATTAAATTATACAATTTAAACTTCCCTTTGATAATATTATTTTAGACGTAATAAAATTGCTGTGTGAAACTAAATTATTGAAAGCTAATTCAATGTTTCGATCGGTTAAATTTTCATGCGTCAGTAATCTTATGGAGACCAGCCATGTGAGTTATCTATTATATTATAACATAATACTACAAATGTCACGTTATAATTTATGACATACATTTGTGAGAACGCATGGTAACACAGAATTACATGTATCAAACTAATGGACTAACCACACACCAATTTATGGAATGAATCAAAACTTTCCGAGATTGCCAATAGTTGGGTTGTACGGTGGAGTTGAAATTTCAGCTGGTGTAAGGACATTAATGAGCTCTACGAGAGTTAGTGTCTCATGGATAGTTCGTGCATAATTATTGATTGCTTACTAGTTGCATATTGCAGGGGTACTCTACCAACTAGGTTAATTTAATATCATTCATAGAAGGACCCCATACAAATTCGTCTAACTTATTCTACAACTTCTACTAAACCTATTCTCAACCGGGGGTCTGGGGACGGCGAGAGGGTCGCTCACCGTCCTTACAGAAGCAGGCCCATGACGGCAGCGTGACGTGAGAAGCTCACGCACGCCCCCCCCCCCCCCCTTAGAAGCGGGATCACACCCGAAACCCCCCAAAGACGCGGCTAGCACCCGAACCTCCCCCTGGGCGAGGCCGCAGTGGCGGCTGTAGGTCTGTTGGGAGTCCTGGGACATCCTCCCGAGGGCTTACCCGGGGCTCTCAACCATAGGCTGTTGGGCGTTACGTGAGGTTTTTTTAGTAGGTAGGAGTCAGGCATAACATCCATGAGGATTTTCCCTCACGTAAAAAAAAAAAAAAACCTATTCTCAAATTTTATTCACTATTTTATTTGCGTAATCAATTTAAACTGTTCAACTTTCAACGTATATGTGTGTGAAAGTTTGAGCTGTAATCTCTTGTATGAATTGGTAAGAGTATTTTTGCAAATTATGGCATATGACTGTAGCCACAGAATGAAATTGCAAGTACATGTAGGATGTATGTACAGTCAGGTTCAGAATGAGATTCGCTTTTAGCACACTTGTACACTAAAAAGGCCAATTCAAAGTTAGTTAATTATAACAAATGTTAATTACAACAAATCAATAACCAACCATTTTGTCAATGAACAACAAGATCATAAACCTCGATACATTGCTTAGAAATATATTACAAAGGCGATCAGTCTAGTCTCTGTCTGATCTGAATATACACACACCTCAAGTTGCCGTCAGCTTTGTCAATGTTCACCAATACAGAACACAAAGGCGTTGTTTGATCTATGTGATTAATAGCAGACCGATACTATCCGAATGATGACATCAGTTCAACTAATATGGTTACTACTGACAGCGTGGAGTATGTTGTTACTGAAGGCAAAATCTTGCAGCTTCTGTGTTCGATGTTAGTTTTAGATTTTCTTCTTTACTTGCACGATATTATTTACCAAATTTGAATGTTTTAAGGCAGCAAAAGCGTACCGTATTATTTTCACTCTCTTGTTTCTTTGCAAGGATGTAGATTTTTTTTACAGCTTTGACGTGTATAGTCTACGTATTCACGAGATAAACGTTCATGACAGACAGACGGACGGACGGACAACAAAGTGATCCTATACGGGTTCTGTTTTCCCTTTCAGTAAATTAAGAATAGATACAACAAATAACATAAGAGCAGCAAACCACATATCCGATTTTTAAAATTTCTTTCACTATAAGATACCTAGGTCATAAAAATCTAATCGTAGAAAATCTTTTTTAAAAGTATGTATCAAGTTATTAGATTTTCAAAAGAATAATATGAAAGGACAACATAAAATAAAGAAACTAAAAAATGTGTGCGTGTACTAGTGTACACACGTAAGAAGTGAAACTTCTTCATAACCTTATTTTTCAAGCCCAAAAGCCCAAAAGTCCAAAAGTCCAAAAGCCCAAAAGTCCAAAAGTCCAAAAGCCCAAAAGCCCAAAAACCCAAAAGCCGAAAAGCCGAAAAGCCCAAGAGCCCAAAAGCCGAAAAGCCGAAAAGCCGAAAAACCCGAAAGCCGAAAAGCCGAAAATCCGAAAAGCCCAAAAGCCGAAAAGCCGAAAAGCCGAAAAGCCGAAGAGCCCGAAAGCCGAAAAGCCGAAAAGCCGAAAAGCCGAAAAGCCGAAAAGCCGAAAAGCCGAAAAGCCCGAAAGCCGAAAAGCCGAAAAGCCCAAAAGCCGAAAAGCCGAAAAGCTCAAAAGCCGAAAAGCCCTAAAGCCCAAAAGCCCAAAAGTCCAAAAGCCCAAAGTACAAAAGTTCAAAAATCTACAAACGACATGCTATCCCTGGATAAAGTACTCTTAATTCGAATCCACCGTGGTGGGGAACAGAACAAAGATGGCGCGTAACCAAAAATCGTGACGTGACGTGACGTGACGTGACGCAAATTTTTTTCCAACGCCGATAAAGAAGTTTCACTTCAAAAAAAAACAATTGCCGTACTTTTGCCTCCTACATAATAAACATCATATTATAAAAATATGAAGATCATTACGGCATGGAAAATGCTCTACCGGTTTTATGAAGAGGTAAAAATACGAGTCCAATTTTAGACATGCGTCGCGTCATCTACAGCAGTACGTGGATGGAAGAAAACGAATTTTGTAGAATAAACATAATCCTTGAACATGTTATGCCGCTTGTGCTCTAAGGAATTGTTTGAGTATGATGCCCACGGCTACTTTCTATTAACACACCGATCACCATTATACAGAATGTTCATAATCTGACGTATATTTCATATAATGTAGGTATCCTACTATCGTACCTGCTAATCGCTAGAAAGTTGTTGATGTAGGTAGGTATGTTACTCAATCACGCTCTAACGGTTGACCGAGTCTGGCTGAAATTGGTAGAAGAAAATATACAGCACTTATGCTACTTGCATTCCTGGAACATATTCCTATGGGAAGCTGAAACGGTACCAGAATTTCGTACGAGTGATGCCGCTGGCATTTGCATAATAATGTCAAGGTATGTGATCACTGTTTCGTCTTTTTTATACCACTTTTAAAGTAGTTAGTTGTGGATATAATACATTCATTACATAATCAACTTTTTCACTTATTTTTTTAATTATAATATACTTTTATCTATACATATAATAAAACTGTAGAGGGTCGAGAGTCTGTACATGGAAGATATTTTAAAAATTTTATCTATACATATAATAAAACTGTAGAGGGTCGAGAGTCTGTACATGGAAGATATTTTAAAAATTTTAATTGGAGGGCGTTCTCTAATCGATACTGAAGCCGAAAATGTAATTTAAACTTTCCACGTCTGTCTGTCTGTCTGTCTGTCTGTCTGTCTGTCTGTCTGTATCCCAAATAAGTATCACGCCGAAACCACTGAACCGATTTGAATGATACTTGGTACATTCCGAGCTTATAGTCCGAGGAAGGTTTTAGGATACTTTTAATCTCGATATTTTGCATGGTTCCTGCGGGAGAGGGGATGAAAGACAAAATGGTTTTTCAGTTATAGTTTCTCAACGTGTGGTCCGATTTCAAATATTGTTTTAGTGTTGGAAAGGGAGTACCTAAAGGACCATTCCACACAAGTTTCAATATTGTGGGTTTTGTAGTTCAGAAATTAGAGACATCTCAACTTTCACTAAACCTATAATTCAGGGGTTCCTTTAAATGTAAGGGTCATTCTAAACTGGCGTGTTTGCTTAGTCATAAAAGAACTTAAAGATTAAGGGTATTGTAAAACAATTTCAGTCCCCGCCTTCGGCGTGGACTGAAATGGTTTAGAATAGACTTAAACTTTAAGTTCTTTTCTGATTAAGCAAACAGGGCTGTTTCACACGCTCCTAGGAATCTGATTAAGATATACCTCTCTTTTCATAGACCTTATGTGACGTAAACGAAGTTGCGAGGGTCAGCTAGTACTTATAATAAAACTGTTGAGGGTCGACAGTCTACATGGAAGATATTTTGAAAATTTTAATTGGAGGGCGTTATCTAATCGATACTGAAGCCGAAAATGTAATTTAAACTTTTCATGTCTGTCTGTCTGTCTGTCTGTATCCCGAATAAGTATCACGCCGAAACTAATGAACCGATTTAAATGATACTTGGTACACTTGAAGCTTATAGTCCGAGGAAGGTTTTAGGATACTTTTGATCCCAAAGTTTTGCGCGGCTCCTGCGAGAGAGGGGATGAAAGATAAAATGGTTTTTCAGTTGTAATTTCTCAACGCGTGATGCGATTCCAAAAATTTTTTCAGTGTTATAAAGGGAGTACTTTAAGGATTGTTGTAAGTTCAGGAATTAAATGCAACTCAACTTTCGCAAAACCTAGAATTCAAGGGTTTCTTTGAATGTGAGGGTAATTCTAAACGGGCGTGTTGGCTTAATCATAAAAGAGCTTAATGATTAAGACTATTGTAAAATAATTCAGTCCGCGCCGAAGGCGGGGACTGAATTGTTTTAGAATAGCCTTAATCTTTAAGCTCTTTTATGATTAAGCAAACAGGGCCGTTTCACACGCTGCTTGATGAGTGTGATGAAGAAGGAGAGGTTTGTGAATGGAGAGGCCATTCACAAACCTTATGTGACGTAAACGAAGTTGCGAGGGTCAGCTAGTCTAAAATAAAAACGGAATTCAAATGCTACTGAGTCTCTGAGTCATTTATTATTAACATTTTTTTAGCATATTGAGATAGTTATTATAAAAGACTTAATTCAATTTCTTTATCCCTATCCCTACTTAATATTATAGATGCGAAAGTAACTCTGTCTGTCTGTCTGCTGTCTTTCTGTCTGTTACGACTTCTACGCGGTCGAAGCCGCGGGGAACAGCTAGTTTAAAATAATAAGTAATTTAAACTTTTTTGCATGACAATGGCCAGGGTAATGTAATTGACAATAGTCAGGGTAATGTACAGTTTACTTAGCCATGACAAGCGGATAGATATTGTACAAGACGAGATAAATGATAAAATAATACAAATTGTGTTCTGTAGTTCGGCCTATTTCAAAAACTAGCCACCCAAATACCATCAGAGACCTTCGGCCTATCAGTATACTTCCTTGTTTGTCAAAGGTGTTGGAAAGGGTGGTGCATATGCAAGTAATGGAGTACCTTGAACAAAATAGTATTCTCCCTGATAGGCAGTCAGGATTTAGAAAGGGGCGGGGTACAGCCATGGCTTTGTGTGATGTGGTTGGCAACATTTTGGAGGCTAGGGACCGCGGAGAGGGCACAGCTCTAGTGCTACTGGACTACTCCCGCGCTTTTGATGCCCTAGATATTTCACTTTTATTATCAAAGTTGACCTTCTATGGGTTTACGTCAGATACTGTCAGGTGGTTTGATAGTTACCTCACGAATCGTACACAGTATGTTGAGCTGCAGAAAGAGGATGGCACAGTGATGACATCATCCCCGCTTAGGGTGACTCGAGGGGTGCCACAGGGATCAATCTTGGGTCCACTTTTGTTCATTTTATATACTGCAGATATCACAGGATCCTTTCAACACTGTCGGTTCCATATGTATGCAGATGATACACAATTATATTTGTATTTTAAACCTGACGACACGCTTTCAGCCATATCTAAAGTAAATGAGGACCTGGAAAGGGTGGTTACGTGGTCAAAAGAACACTCACTGATCTTAAATCCCCTTAAATCAAAATTCATGATACTGGGTAGTGTTGGTTGGTTTCTTCAGATTGTGTAATAAAACAATAGGTAGTTTTGAATCGTGATGTATTCGCCATTACAGTGCGTACAAGAGAGCGACGTGGCGTGACAATAGACATTATCATAGACTAGACTATAATAGACATAGAGTATTATTACAACATCTCCCCTCAAACTTAAAACAAAACATTTTCTAATAACAGACTAGGCTGTATGGCTCCAATTGCCTTTGCCTATCCGAAAATAACTACTACTTCACATTTGACAGACATGAATGACATTGACATTTGCATGAACTTGTAATCAAACAATTTATCTTACAATCTACAAACTATGTTATACAAAAGCAAAACATTTGACACTGTATAAACTTATATCTAATATAGTTACATACTAAAGTATTACATATCTATTTGTAAGTTTCTATAAGCCGTTCTGGCTTCCTGATCTCTCTACCTGAACGAGAATATTTGGATTGTTGTGCTTGCTTAGGTGAACTGAGACTAATTTGTTGAGGAGATTGACTGTGTTTATTATTTGAGTAACTGGTAGTGAAGCAAGGAGTATAGCTTATATAAGCCTGATTGGAATTGACTGGTTGAGTGTTAGACTCATTAGTATGCGAGTCATGTGACTGATTCTGTCTGAGTATTATGTGTTGCCTATTGCGACGATATGTACCATTTTCAGTTTTTATAATATAAGATCTAGGTTCAGGACCAACATGCTGTATGATACCTGGAAACCAAGAAGACTGTGGATGTTTTTGAAACATAACATGACTGTTTACCTCCAACGGTTTAAGATCCCTGGAATTCCTGTTGTAGTATTCTTTTATTTTATTAAGATTTTTTTCATTAACCTGCCTAAGGCGTCTATAGTTACACAATTTAGGTTTTAGAAGCTTTTCTACAATAGGTAGCTTAGAGCGAAGTCTACGTGACATGGAAAGCTGAGCTGGGGAACATAAATTGTTCTTAGGAGTATTGCGATATTGCAATAATGCTAAATATGGATCTGTTCTATCTATTAAACATTTTTTAAGCATATTTTTTATTATTCCTACTGTCCTTTCTACCATACCATTAGAACGACTATGATAGGGACTAGAAGTGACATGGTGAATATTCCAATTGTGTGTGAAGTCATGAAAAGATTTGGAATTCATCGGGGGGCCATTATCAGAAATTAATGTATGGGGAATACCATGACGAGCAAATATAGATTTCAAGTTAGTTATGACTTGTTGTGCACTGTAACCATGACTTAGAATTGCTATTTCTACATATTTTGAGAAATAATCAACCACAATCAAGTATGTATGTTTGTTGAATTCAAAGAAATCCATACCTACCTTATGCCAAGGAAGGTATTTGTAATCATGAGGTAATAAGCTTTCTTTAGTGTTACTTTTTCTTAAAGTGAGACATATTTCACAATTATTTATGTAATTATCTATATCATGATTTATATTTGGCCAGTAAATAGTATGTCTTGCCAAACTTTTACAACTATTCATGCCTTGATGACCTTCATGTAGTTGTTGTAAGAAATCTTTTCTTAAAGACAAGGGTATAATAACTCTATCTGACAAAAACAAAAGGTTATTAGCATAATGAATCTCATCCTTAACAGGAAAGTAGGGTTTAATACAATCTTCAACTTTATGCTTTGAATTTGGAAATCCATTTTTACAGTAATTTATGAGAGTTTGAAGAGTTTGATCTGACATAGTAGCTTGTTCAATTTGTTGTAATTTGAAAGGACTAAGTGACAAATTGGCTGTGAGTAAATTAACATGAAGCTTAACATCATCATCCAATTCAACTAAAGTATTTTCTGGTAATGCAGCACGAGACAGTGTATCTGCGACATATAAATATTTACCTGGTTTATAAGTAACAATAAGGTCATAGGGTTGTAAACGGAGCATTATTCGTTGTAATCTAGGTGGAATATTGAACAATGGTTTACTAAACAAGGATACAATAGGTTTGTGATCTGTTTCAACTAGGACCCTGCTGCCAAAAATGTATTGATGGAACTTAGTACATCCAAATAAAATTGCTAGGAGTTCCTTTTCAATCTGAGAGTAGTTTTGTTGAGACTTTGTAAGAGAAGCTGAACCATATGCTATAGGACTAATATTATGTGAGATGACTGCACCTAAAGCATCTTTTGAGGCATCCACTGAAAGAGTCAGTGGTTTCTGAGGATCAAAATAAGTTAAGACTGATGAAGAACTGATAAGGGATTTTAGTTTATTGAATTCACTCTCATGACTGTCATTCCATGACCATGGTGTATTTTTATTAAGCAACTGTCTTAAATTAGAAGTTTCTTTTGACAAATCTTTAATAAATGAGCCTAGAAAATTGATCATGCCCAGAAATCTTTGAACATCTGTGACACATTTAGGCTGTGGCATTTTGCAAATGGATTCTACTTTGGATGGATCTACAGACACTCCATTTTTATTGAATATAAAACCCAAATATTTAACTTCACTTTGACAAATATTACACTTATCACTATTAAATGTAAGACCTATATCTTTTGCACGACTAAGAACTTTTTCCAAAATTTGATCATGTTCCTGAATAGTTTTAGCATGAATAAGAAAATCATCCATCATTATTTTAATACCATGTATGTCACCAAATCTAGAAACCATTTCTTTATGAAAAATCTCAGGAGAGGCGTTTACTCCGAACGTAAGTCTAAGGAACCGAAATCTACCAAACGGTGTTATAAAAGTACAAAGTTTCGATGATTCTTCATCCAAAACAAGATTCCAAAAACCTGACTTAGCATCTAAATTAGAAAAATAGCACGAACCATTTAATTCTGATTTAATTTCATCTATAAGTGGAAACGGGTAATGTGAACGTTTAATAGCATTGTTTAACTTACGTGGATCTAGACATAGTCTAATGCTTCCATCTTTTTTAGAGACAATTACCATAGAGTTGACCCAATCCGCTGGTTCATCAACTCTAGCAATAATACCAGTAGCCTCTAACTTCTTGAGTTCTAGTTTGACTTTATCCTGTAATTTAAAAGGAATTTTTCTGCATGCGTCTACAGACGGCTTGACATTCTCTTTGAGAGTTAAATGACATTTATAGTTTTTAAGAGCTCCAATGCCTTTGAAAACACTACTATATTTATTAAGTAACTAGCTGAGCCCGCAACTTCGTTTACGTCACATAAGGTGTATGAAAGGAAAGGTATTTCTTCATCAGAGTCATCAAGCAGCGTCTGAAACTGCCCTGTTTGCTTAATCATAAAAGAGCTTAATGATTAAGTCTATTTTAAAACAATTCATCTCTCTCATTCTCTTTTATGATTAAGCCAACACGCCAGTTTAGGTTCACTCACATTCAAAGAAACCCCTACAATTAAAATTTTCAAAATATCTGATTCTTAAAAGTGTTATAACTCTTTTATTTCTAAACCGATTTACATAAAACAAACGCTAAATGTTAACTGGAGCAAACCTCAATACAATAAAAAAAACCGCATTGCAATCGGTTGAGCGGTTACTGAGATTAGCGTGCACAACTGTACAGACAAACAGACATACAGACATACAGACATACAGACATACAGACAAACAGACAAAAATTCTAAAAATCATTGTTTTGGGTTCTATTGCGTTCATAAAGCCCCCCTACAATATTTTTTCTTATTTATCTTCCATGTACAGACAGCGACCTGTTACGATTTTATTATATGTATTGATTGATTGATGACAGACTGTTTGACTTGGCAGGGACTTTATGATAAATTGATGGAGATATGACATTAGTTTGACTGATAGACTGACTTGACTGTACTGTGTTAGAGTTGCTGTGTTGACTGTACTGACTAAGATTATTGTAAGGACTGTATTCAGCTATTTTATCAGAAAATGTTACAGAATGTATTCTTTTAATGACTTTTAACTGCTGACATGACTGTCTACCAAGTATATTTTTACAATCTAAAGGTGTAATATGGAAATATAAGTTATAAAAATTATCATTATACTTACAAGGTAATGTATAACAACCGATTGTAGGTATATTTTGACCTGTAAATGTTGTTAAGCTATATGGTGTTTGTGTAAGGTGTGCGTCTTTCAATGCTAGCTTATCGAATGCTGTTTTGGACATCAGATTCACATCTGCACCTGAATCAATCAGAAAATTAACATATTGATTGCAAACACTTAGGGTAATTGACCATTGATCACTACAGTTTACAGAGTTACATTGGTATACAGCACCCAAAAAAGCAGAGGCATTATGATTATTGCTAGAAAAATCCTCCTGTATATAATTAACATGTTTTTGTTTAGACTTACACATTTTAGAATAATGGTTAAATTTCTGACAAAAATTACATTTCACACCAATAGCAGGACATTTAAAGCGATGCATTTGACCACATTTTGAACACAATGACTTTTTAGAAGAAATATGATGATTATCTTTAAAATTATTAGGTGACCGCTGTGGACTACTATACCGAGATGAACGGGGACTAGTGTGGGACTGGTGACGACTATTCCTTGACTGACTGCGACTATGATCTCTTGAGTGGCGATACTGTGACTGACTAGTATTATTAGACTGATAACGACTTCTATTGTATAAACTAGCTACTGAGACATTGTGATTAGTACCTGACAATATCTGAACTTCCTTACGGGATGCTTCTAGAGACTTGGCAATTTTGATTGTTGCATCTAAAGATGTAGGTGTTTCTTGTAATATTTTCTCCTTAATATACTGGTTATTATCATTCAGGTTCCAGCTAAAAATATCTTTTAACAAATCATCTTGCAAGGTTCCAAAATTGCATTGATGTGCTATATTTTTCAGATCCGTGATGTAATTATCTAGATGTTCGTTTTGAAGTTGTTTTCTGTTGAACAGTTTATGCCGTATCATAGTAATATTGACCTTTGGACTGAAATATTCTGTAAATTTCTCAATCAAATCTTGCAGCTTTACTGTATCGACTTCGAGGTTAAAAGAATAAAATATATGGAGGCAATCTGGACCTATAAAATGTAATAATAGTGCAACTCGCCTGTCTTCGCTTTCTTTATCCAGATTGAAAGCTTTTAAATATATTTTGAACTTTGTAATCCAATTTTTCCACGTGAGCGGCAAGTTGGATGCATGCACGTCCATGTGCTCTAGACGACCCGACGTTGGTGGCGGCGTAGTTGACGTCGCTGGACCCGATTTTTTTATTTCTTCCATGTTTATTTTGTTTTTCCAGGACCCCACACCTGATGTTGGTTGGTTTCTTCAGATTGTGTAATAAAACAATAGGTAGTTTTGAATCGTGATGTATTCGCCATTACAGTGCGTACAAGAGAGCGACGTGGCGTGACCATAGACATTATCATAGACTAGACTATAATAGACATAGAGTATTATTACAACAGGTAGTAAGAAACAAATTCAGTCAATTTTGAAATATGATCCCACCATTGTCATTAATGGTCAGAAAGTGGCAAGGGTCGAAGAAGCCACCAACCTTGGTCTCCTGATGGACCCTCAGCTACAGTTTGAGGGACACATAGGTAGTATAGTAAAGAATTGCTTTTATAGGTTAAAAATTCTATACAATATTCGGGACTATATAGGGATTCCACTAAGAAAGCAACTGGTGGACAGTCTCATACTATCTAGATTCAATTACTGTGACATAGTTTACGGTCCATGTTTGCTGGCTAAAACTAAAAATCTCATACAGCGCATACAAAATGCATGTGCCCGATATTGTTTTCAAATACCAAGACGTCAACATGTAACAGCTTACATTAATAGTAATAATATATTGAAGATGGAGGCTAGAAGAAGGCTACATTTAGCCATTATGCTTTTTGATTTGTTAAAAAGTAAAAAACCTAGCTATTTATATGTAAAAATATGTTTAAGACAAAACCGCTATCGTTACCCTGTCCGGTCCGGAACTAGTACATTATCTGTGCCAAGGCACAAGACTATGGTCTTCCGAAGTTGTCTGAAGTATGCGGCGGCGCGGGTCTGGAATGATCTGCCACCACCAATTAGGAACCTAAAATCAAAACACACATTTAGGGTGAGGTACAAAGCATTGCTCTTACAATATCAAAAGAGCATGCCTTGAGTTATGCTAATATATCTGCATTATCTGCAGATGGATGTATATTAAAAATGCATCTATTTGTATATTCACAATCTCCGAATCTTACCTATAAATGTTTGGCTCCCCTGCTTATAGGTCATTCCAGAGTCGTCCCTCTGTGTGCTGGACACCGAATTGCCTTATTGTGCATTGGTTGGATGGTGCGGTTGCGGGCCTGCGATGGTAGAAATGGTGCATTGAATTTTAAAATTGCATTTATAGATACCCGTGAAATTGTCAAATTATTGGTTAGTGCGTAATATCTGTGAGAAATTCCTTACCCATTTGGCTTTAAGCTTATGTTCTTTAACCGACTTCAAAAAAAGGAGGAGGTTCTCAATTCGTCTGTATGTATTTTTTTTATGTATGTCAAGCGATATTTCCGTCAATTATAGACGGATTTCAAAATTTATTTTTTTGTTGAATAGGGTTTACTTCTGAGGTGGTCCCATTTTCACCAGGTCAGGATCTGATGATGGGATCCAGGAGAAAACGAGGGCAACCACCGAAAATTTTAGGGACAACTAGTGCACTTGTTAACTTTTTAATTAAGTGCTTTAATGTTCTACACTTTAATGAAGGTCTGGAGTCGACCTGATGATAGAGTCGAAAGACAGTCGAGGGCATTCCTTATCAATTTACAGTAGTTACCTTGTGTTTGGGCTTGATTGATTTGTATTGATGAGAACTTTGCACCTAGATTAATAGATCCGCCTTCAAAAAAAAAAGGAAGTTCCCAATGTTTTATGTATGTTCACCGATATTTCCGTCAATTATAAACGGATTTAAATTGTTTTCTTTCTTGAATAGGTGAGTGACTTCTGAGGTGGTCCTATTTTAATCAGATCAGGATCTAATGATGGGATCCAGGAGAAATCGAGGGCAACCACCGAAAATTGTAGGGACAACCAGTGCATTTGTTAACTTTTTAATTCAGTGTTTTAATGTACTACAATTTAATGAATATCTGGAGTCGATCTGATTATGGAACCGAAAGACAGTCGAGGGAAATCCTTAACGATTTACAGCAGCTACCTTGGGGGTTGTCCATTAATCACGTGAGGCACGAAAGGGGGGGGGGGAGGGGGTCTGACAAAAATCACGAAACATCACCATGGGGGGTGGGGGGTGTAGTGAGATATCACGTGTAATGATTTATGAATAATTCATAAACCACTTAATTCCTTTCTTACATCAGAAATTAATTGAAATCGAAATACCTATGCGTTGATCATACAACACAAAAATCATTTCGTTTTTCATCGTGTCTCCCAAAGGAACCGCGCAGAATATCGGCATTAATCCGATCAATAATAATCCATAGTTTTGGCGTGATACAGAAAGACATAAAAAAAACTATTTTAGCTTCAGTAACCGTATGCAATGAAAGTTACATAGATAGAATGTCTAGTTAAAAAAATATCTTGGAAAATAATTACCAAATATATTCGACGTACAGATTTTCGATTCTCTATAGCTTTATTCTAAGTTATATATATTAGACAAGCCGATGCACGCAGCTATGACCCCGTCCACCGATGATCATTGTTCCGGAGATGCCTTCAGAGCCCACCCGCTCACCGCTCTCTACCCTCTCTGCTTCCAGAGAAGCGCTCGAGAGCGGTGCAATGCGGGCGAGAACCCCGGAAGTGTTGGGAGCCCCCGGCCGGGCCGGGCCGACGTGAATAATCTTTGGATATCCATGCCGGCTGTAGGACGAGGAGGGACACCGCGAGGTTTAGTGGGTAGGACGGTACCTTTTCGGGACCGGGAGCCCCATACACCATCCCGGCTGCCTCCGCAGCTAGGATGATGGTGCTCAACCGCATTCCCCCCGTAACAAAAAAAAACGCAGCTTAGTCCATGTGGATATCGATAGTCGTGACCAAAAGCATAATGATTGCAAGGAAATATAACCTTGATTGCTGTAGTTTTGTTCATAACTTCGCTTCTATTTAGCCAACTGCGATCAAACCAACGTAAGATTTTAAGCTTGACAAACTGACACCTTCTTATTAGCTCTAAAATAATGAATATTATATAGAAACACGACGGGAGTAAATGCAACAGAATATATTAAAATATTAATAACATTTCTATCTCTATTATGTGACGCAAACGAAGTTGCGCGGATTAGCTAGTATCTGTATAGAACTATGGATAGATCATAACAACAGAGACTTATATTAAAAATAAAAAAAAAACTTTGTAGTTACTAAAAATACACGTGATTCGGCCCAGGGGGGGGAGGGGTAATCTGAAACCTCACCAAATATCACCAAGGGGGAGGGGGGGTCCAAAAAATGCCCAAAAAAACCTCACGCGATTAATGGACGACCCCTTGTGTGTGGGCTTGATTGATTTGTAGGTATTGATGAATACTTTTACCTAGATAGATATATTTTTCGGTTCACCCGTCACTTAAAATAATGAAAAAAAATTTTTCAATAAAAAATAAAACCGACTTCCAACAAATCCTGAAAAATAAAATTTACTTAGCACAAAGTAAAATGTATTTTGATTTATCAAATTTTTTTCAATATAGTATTGAAGTTGGTGCCATGAATAATACCTACATAAACCTATGGGTTTACTTGGCGCCGACTTCAATATGCTACTGAATAAAAATCAGATAAATCAAAATACATTTTACATTGTGCTAAGTAAATTTTATTTTTCAGGATTTGTTGGAAGTCGGTTTTATTTTTTATTGAAAAATTTTTTTTTCCATTACATATTTAAATCTGTTGTTGATAGTAAACTTTAAGTATTCAATATGTGTTTAAGTAAATTAAAACGTAATTGCCTGATGACGTCAGGTGACGCTAAGGTTGGCACTGAAAACCAGTACTGGGTGGTTAATACCCATCTCAGTGTATGCTGAGTGTCAATCCGGTTGCGGACACAGCGTACATGATATAGTATAAGATTAGTAATAACTTTACTTGGTAATTCAAGTACTTATTCAGTGCAGAGAAAAGTGCAAGGGACACGTGAGGCCGTTGCCACGTAAAGACACGTCGACTGTCGCGTCACTCGCGTCGACCACAGAGTAGGTACACTTTGGTTACCCTTGACAGTTGACAGTGATGTGACAGCTGACAGCTGACACGAAACATCATCAAAGGCAGCGGCGGCCACAGATTAATGGAAATTTGCCGTTTAGTTTTCGAACGTTTTACCTCCTGGTCTGTGTGCCTTTCTTGCGTTGTTGTTTTTGTACTTTTTTTTATCTTTTTTAAGTCTGTTTTTTGTTTTCTCTGTTCTTTTATTTTATTATAAAGTTATGTTACTATTGTTTGGTGTGGGTATGTACGTTATGATCCAAAATAAAAATATTTTCTTTCTTTCTTTCTTTCTAAATTTAAATGTGACTGCTTTGTCTTTCGTGACTTCTTTGTGGTCTTCAATTATTTCATGAAACGTGACTGCTAGTTATGTGTTTGTTCACTTGGTTTCTCCAACCTTTTACAAAACAATCTGCAATGTCTTTTGTAGTAATCACAAGGCTAACTTTAAAGTGCTCTGTACGACTGAAGCTTTGAATGCTTAAGAACCTTCTTATTTTTCAACATAAAATGAGACAGTTTAATATGAAATTTATAACTAAACATTCTTTGTTAAATAAAGTCAATTCCTAGTAGATACTTATTTTTTACATGTAGAAATTCCTCATGGAAGCCTAGACTTTTACCGACTAAAACCACACGGTGCCTTGCCATCTGTCTGAGGCCAGGAGTCCCGGGTAAGTCCTCGGAAGGATAACCCCAGCGCTCCCGACACAGACTTTGTCCACCATCGCGGACTCTCCCTATGGGTTTGGGTTCAGATAGATTATGGTCTGGGTATGAAAAATGGGGATGTTCATATTAACACGGTAAAACGTTCATCTGGCAACTGGTGCAACGTAAATTTATAATGTGCTTCTGTCCAGCTCTTCTGCGAAAAGACGTGACTGTATGATGTAAACAGCGTGTGCTATCATCGAAGTTCTAGCAAAAATTTTCACTTGTTAACGTCATGTACTTTGCAAACTCGTTTATTCGATCCTAAACAAATATAACACCAAATAGCAGTAGGCGAAACCGAAGGGAAGAGGCAATGTCTAAAGACACTTTTAACCTAAGCTAACATTATTCTTGGACTAATGTTTAACCGTTCATAACAGGATATTATATTAAATTTTATGATAAATTTGTGACTAGCGAATGTCACGCGTTTTTACTCACGTAGTTTCCATACCCGTGGGAACACGGAAATAAAATATAGCGTATGTTCATCGGGGATCGTGTAGCTTCTCAACAGTGATAGATATGGTCAAATCGGTTCAGTATTTAACAAACAGACAATCAAATCTTCCTCTTGATAATATTAGTATAGATTATTGGTTATCGTGTAGAAATCCTACTTAAATGCTAGGCTGGACTCCTACAGACCTAACTCCTAAAGCCACACAGTGCCTTACAACAGTCTATGGCCGGGAGTCCCGGGTAAGCCCTCGGAAGGATGTCCCAGGGTAATATTAAAATAAGCAGAAAATTGCGTGGATATAGCTATGCGCAGCTTCTGCTATACGATTTAGACAACTGATACCTAAATATACGGATTACACATGTCATAGGAAACACCCAAACTCTTAAGTTTACATTTGCAGATCACACCATTATAATATTTCGTGTCGGAATTCAAATCTGTGACCTGAGTAACGACAACCCCCTCGGTAAACCTGTTCCCAAGACAAAAAGTGGCATTAATAATGAATTACAGCTATGTCTCCAACAAATTTGCTGCCAAAACAGATCAGGGTTTGGAACTAAAATGTTTAAATCCTACTAATATTACAAACATGAAAGTTTGTGCCAATGTTTGGGCATTTGTTACTCAATCACGCTCTAACGGCTGAACGAATCTGGTTAAAATTTGACACACGAATAGATCAGTAATGTTCCCACGGGACGCGGGATCGGAAACAGAATTCCACACGGCTGAACACAATATAAAAACTTTATGGCAAAAATCGCATTTTATGCAGTAACATTCTCTGTTTAGTTCTGCCTTGTTGAAACTGAGAACTTGTCTACTTCGCCTTGAGAAAAGTGAAGGATATGAGTGGCTTTTATCCTCATACCAAACGCAAATTGTAGCAAAATGCATGCTTCTAGACTGATTGCAAAGGCTATGTATGAGGTACCCTCGAGCGCGCTTCTATCTCCGACGAGCGTACTTGAAAATAAGTGTGGAATAAGTTCTACAGAAAACCAACAAATGGTGTTCAGATCATAGTATTTTTATATCTACGTATAAGAATATCTGTCGAGGTAAGGTGGTTTTGGTAGCTTGTGTATAATCATGCTTAGTACATGCCTAGTGGTAGGTACCTAGTATAGTTTAATTAAGTAACTTCTCTTTCCTGGGGATATTCTTCCGAGGTTTTTAGTCGGTAAAAGTCTGGTACTCCCGTTTTGCGAAGACGAGAAAAGAAACAGAGTTAGAGCAGTCATGGGTAATTAGAGTGTCAAATATAGTTATGTAATTTATGGGTCCCAAACAAACAAAAAAACCGGCCAAGTGCGAGTTGGACTCGCCCATGAAGGGTTCCGTAGCAGCAAGTTACATAATATAAAAGTTCTTGTAGTTCGTTGTAACTTTCATTATTGTTTTTAACACGTTCGCAGTGGTAGTGATTTTTCTAGCCGAAAATTGCGGTATATGACGTATTAAAAATAACCGGCCAAGTGCGAGTCGGACTCCCGCACGGAGGGTTCCGTGCCAAAAAACAACAAAAAGTCGTATTTGTTGCATGGGAGCCCCCCATTTTTCTTTTTATTTACCAAGAGGGAAAATCCTTTATGGATGATATGCCGGACTCCTACCGACTAAAAAACCCCACGTAACGGCTAACAGCCTACGGTTGGGAGCCCCGGGTAAGCTCTCGAAAGGATGTCCCACTAAAGGTCCATATTGTTTTAATTATTTTTTTTATGAAAATACACTGCTCGATATTCTGTGACCCCTAGGGTTTTGTGAGTATTTCAAGCGTCTACTCGTTGCCCTCATTACCTATTTACACAGAGCAACGCGTGCCTTAGACAGTTCGCGTTGCTCAGTCTAAAGTGTTATACAACGCGCGTCTTTAGACTATTCAAGTTGCTCTATAGTGTTATACAACGCGCGTCTTTAGACAGTTCGCGTTGCTCTATAGTGTTATACAACGCGCGTCTTTAGACAGTTCGCGTTGCTCTATAGTTTTAACTATTCTTGTATAGATCCTCTACGGTAGGTACAGTATATATTTCAAAAAGAGTTTGTGAACTCTATGTTCAATTTCTTTTTCAGAATATTGATGACATTTCAATGATGACATTATAAACACGATGTCTACAACATAAATTGTGTGTTTGTACGTAAATTGTTTATACTGGAGAAAAATCTAAAATATGGACTATTTGTTTACTATTTCCTATGAAATAGCTATCTTTGAAATATTGCACCTACCTAAAGTAATCTGCTGAAAGCGTTGTTCACTTTTTAAACAAAAAAATATTTACGATGAAAGTCGAAAAATAAGTTAGTATGTGACCCGTATAATGATCAATCATGGCGACACGAAATTAATTTCATTGAGCAACATTTGATTGTGCTATACCTCCTAAAGTATTCATTTAATTTGCATGGTGTTAAGAGAATGAATGATCTTGATGAAATGTTCAAATTAACTAACGTATTTAAATTGAGAAGGATACCTTAAAACCGAATATATAAGACAAAATCGCGAAAAAACACGTTTGTTGTATGGAAGCCCCCTTAAATATTATTATGTTTTTGTTTTTAGCATTTGTTGTTATAGCGGCAACAAAAACACATAATCTGTGAAAATTTCAACTCTCTAGCTATCACCGTTCATGAGATACAGCCTCCTGACGGACAGACAGACAGACAGACAGACAGACGGACAGCGAAATCTCGTGAATAGGGTCCCGTTCTTTACCCTTTGGGTACGGAACCCTAAAAAACTTGGTAGTTTTTTAGGGTTCCGTGAAAATTAGTTTTAACGAGATCGAGTTGGTACTCGATCTCGTTCAAACTAATTTTCATTGCTAGATTTTATAGCAATGTACATCTATACTAATATTATAAAGAGAAAAGATTTGTTTTTTTGTTGGTTTGTTTGTTTGTTTGTAACGAATAGGCTCTGGAACTACTAGACCAATTTGAAAAATTCTTTCACTGTTGGAAAGCTACACTCTTTGCGATGAACATAGGCTATATTTTATTCCCAAATTCCCACGGGAACGGGAACTACGCGGGTGAAACCGCGTGACGTCCGCTAGTCATATATATTTTTTTAGATTTATCATTCTCTTAATTTAGAAGTTAGAGGGGGGGGGGGGCACACATTTTTCCACTTTGAAAGTGTCTCTTGCGCAAACCATTCGCTTTAGAAAAAAATGATGTTAAAAAACCTCCATAGCATTTTTAAAGACGTATGGGTTTAATGTAAAAAAAAATTTTGAGTTTCAGTTCTGAGTATGGGGACCGCCAAAATTAAATACTTTTTTCTAGTTTCATCCAAATATCTTGATGCGGTTCACAGAATACATCTACGTACCAAGTTTCAAGAGCATAAGCCTTATAGTTTCGGAGAAAAGTGGCTGTGACATACGGACGGACAGACAGACAGACATGACGAATCTATAAGGGTTCCGTTTTTGCCATTTGGCTACGGAACCCTAAAAACAAAAACAAAAATGGGTTACAAAGTCCCAACAATGCCTGAAATAATAAAATAAATTAAAGGTTCTACTGGCAGTCAAGAAAGAAGCCCCAGGTTCCAAATACAGAAGAGGAGAGTTACAGAACAAATCTTACTAATAAATATTACAAATGCGATAGGTTGTAAGTGTAGACGTTGCTTACTCTATCACGTTCTAACTGCTAAACGGATCTGACTGTTTGGTACAGGGATAGATTACAGTCTAGAAGAACATGTAGGCTACTTTTATCCCGAGAATAAATTCCCATGGGAAGCAGAGACAGGCTAAATTCCATGCAAATGATAACGCGGGTTAATATGTAGTACTATACAATTATGTATGTTAGTTGAACATTACGCATTCAAAGTGCTTCTTGGGTGTTCGGGTTTTCGCAAAATCCTAACAGTTTTGCTATCAACTTCGTGAAATAAGCTAAGATTGTATTAGGTGTTTACAGCGAACCGTTAAGAAAGTTTTAAGCCTACTTTCTCATAATTTCTAGGGGCGGAGGCTTCGGAGGATTATACTTGCCAAACTTTATTATACCTACGGAAGAGTTTCATTATTGTTTTTTTTTCTTTTTAATTACAACTTCATGAATCGAGAATCTTCATTAAAATAATTTTTGTTTTGAATTTAAACAATAAACATCTAAATACCTACTGCCGAGATATCCAAGTTTGCCAATGAAAAAAGTTTGAATCAGCATTATTGTTTTCCAAATGCAATCTATAAAGTTTTTAATATTTTTTTGGCAATGTAAATATGTAGTTAGACTACTTTGCATCGTATTCGTTCAACCGAACAGTGTGTGTAGTTTTTTGCTGAGTACTTTATTGAGACTGGTTGAATCCGTAACTAGAACTTTGGCTTTCTCTGGCTAAATCTGGTCCATTACATAACAAATTATGCAAAAGCCATATGGTCACGCCTTTCCCCGAACAGGTAGGCAGAGGCATATTATATGCCCACATTTTCATCTTTTTGATTTTGTCCCACGTGATAGGTGGTGAGCCTTGTTGCCGTGTTGATATGGATAGGCGCAGTTTGTGAAAGTCAGATCAATAAAAATCAAAAAGTTGCTAAGATCGGAATGTTTCCGAGTGGACCCTAGGTCCATTGATAAATCAACTGGAATTAAAAGTAACTGGATAACAATGACTGACAGTACCAACTAAATCTATCTTGAACAACTTTCAAAAGGTTGCTACGATATTACTCGTATTTATCCAATCTGCTAAATGATCGATCTTGATGGATTGAAGTGTCAGAGATTGCTTTGAGATTTTTATTATAGACGTGTTCCAATACGTTAATGCAGCTAATATTCCAAGCTCGAAAGTAACAAAACCAGCTAAGTGCAAGACGGATTCGCAATAGGGTTTTGTGGAGGGTTTCGTACCAAAAATGGCAAACAATTATGGTTATTGTAGCCCCACTTGTTGTGATACTTTCAACTATCTAGCTATCACGGTTCCTGAGGTACAACCTGATGACAGGCAAGCCGACGATCAGCGGATTCTCAGTAATAGAGTAGTAATATAATCGTTTGCGTACGGATCCTAAAAAACCGGCCAAGTGTGAGTCGGACTTGCGCACAGAGGGATCTGTACAAAAAACGGCAAATAAGAATAATAATAAATAAATAAATATTCACGGACATTTCACACAACGCTATCTGATCCCAAAGTAAGCTAGGAATAACTTGCTTGTGTTATGGGTATCAGATATCAGACCACGGATATTAATACTCATATACTTTTTAAATTTTAAATACATACATATTATACATAGAAACACCCAGACTAATGGGACAAACATATATGGGTCACACAAATATTTGTCCCCGGTGGGAATCGAACCCACGACCTCCAGCGCTGCAAGCGGTATCACTACCGACCGCACCACAGAGACAGTCAGCAAAGGATCACGTTTGTTGTGTGGGAGCCCCCCTTAAACCCTGATATTGGTATTTTTTGTCATGGCGGCAACAGAAATAGATTCTCTATGAAATCCACCTCTCTAGCTATCACGGTACCTGGATACAGCCTCACATGACGTACAGACAGGCAGACATACAGTCAGACATCGAAGTCATCAGACGGACAGCGAAGTCTCATGAATAGGGTCCCGTTTTTATTTACCCTTTGGGTACGGAATTCTAAAAAGGTTGAAATGGCGAGCAACATTATTAGATGTATCAGAAATTCTTAACGCCTGGAAATTTTCGTTGATGCAGGATCCCCTCTAATAATGAACCGTTCTATAGTCAATGTGTGTGTGTAGGTACCTACTGTGACTGTAGAGTGATTTAGTAGGCTGTTGTGACTCTTACAGACTAAAAAAAAATGTGTTATGTAAATACGTTAAGATGTCAAATAGACTTTATTTATTTCAAAGAGAATTATTATTGCTGTCTTATGTGTTTCATCAAGAGAAATTGTTAATCATGTTCTACGCACAACACGATATTTAACTTTCTATACAGGAATCAATATGCATACCTCCCTAAATATGACATGATAAGTTTTGTAATTAAACAATCGTCAATATTGACTATAAAAAAAACCCTTCGACTACATCGTTATATAGTAATAATTGTATCTCCAAACTTCCATTTTCGAACACAGAACGAGAGCGTTTTAGTTTTACCAAATGCTCATCCCATCCCAGCCTTTCACAATTGGTAACTTTTAATGGCACCATCAACAACAGCGTAGATATTAAGCGTCAAAGTTCACATTTTATTCAACTCTGAATGTGCCTTTCAACTGAACGTTCCATTACCGTGGTCGTAAATTTCAAACCCTTTTCATCATTTGATAAATGAATAAACTGATTTTGAATAGTTATTTATGAGAGTAATTATGTTCTCTGAAAAGTTTATTGTACCTAGTTTATCTATATAGATTATTTAATTAATGTTACTGAGGAGGCAGACAAACATACGGTTCAACTGATTAAAAGTAGTTACGGTATGTTACGACCGTTTTCAACACCAGAATTGTTGCACTTGCGCTTCTGTGGCCACTTTTAAATGACAGGAGTGGGCTGTGGTTATCAGCAGTAGCTGCGTTAAGTGTAACATAGTAATGTTACACTTCCTTTCAAAGTCCGGAAATGCTCGTAAATGTATTGATATGCCATAAACGGTTAACCATCTCAGTACCAACAACAGCTTATGTCACCGCTGGAATAGTTCACAAAACACTAAGCTAGCGGACCTATACTCACTTTTAATTATAATTTAGTTTACCTATAATAATACTACAAGGCGAAATAAGAAATTTTACCACTCTTAAAATCTTCTCCCAGGAGATAAAAATTGTACAGGTCTCTGATCATAAAAGTATGTTAGTTAGTTGAAGCAAACTCTATTATAATAAAAATAGTTTTAAGGCAGTAATTCCACTTTGTCACACCAAAGGGGTTTGTCACACTAGTGGGGACACTAGTAAATCAAAATAGAATGTAAAAAATATCCATATCCACATTCCCCTTATAGTCTTAACCTTCGAATTAGACCAAGATATTATAGTGGAAACAACCAAGACAAATGCGAAATGTACATTATTATAAATTCTTACAGATAATATTATACTATGTAGCTCCAGCTTTAATAACACATAACATAGTCCCTTTTATACTCGTAGTAGCAATGTCGCAAATATGCTCAAATACATCTCCTTGCGTCTATTTTAGACCCCTGTAATGAACTCAACATTGTCAGGCAGTTCTAAAATAATAATCATGCTAACAAGGCGTTGGTTTTAACATATTATATCCAAGGCAGTGAACCGAGGTGTCAAGAGATAATCAGGTGTGAAACGAGTGTGTAAAATGTATCGTTCACACACTTTGTGGTAGCCTTTGAGTTAAATATAAGCCTGACGGCGTGCTCAATGGTATGAAGTATGAATATTTTTGTAACGGCTGAAAAAACAAAGAACGAGAATTTTTCGATAGGCAAGCGGTAAGTACGTTCTTTTTTATCTCGATGCGTAGACTAGTACTATGTTCATTAGGCGATAAAACGTAAATTAACTTTTAAGTTTTTATGCTTCTATTTTCATTAGTATGCTATTAGTAAAGTACAAAATGTTACTATAGCGTATAATTAGGGAGATACACCAATGTGTCTCTTAAATTATTTCGATACTGTAATTTTACAGAGAAAAAGAAGCATAATGAGTTCAATAAATGCCCATAACTATTCTCTGTGTGACAAGAAACGTCTCATAAACGTATCATATTTCAATGAGACAGTAGATTTCTAACTTACAACCTTCAACTCACCATAAATAGTGAGTTAGTATGTTAATAACGTTACTGTCAAACTGCTCTGTAGGTTTGATATAGGTCGAAATGGTTTCAATTGCGTTCCCAAATCCCGCAGCACTATTTCACCTGAAAAGTGTACGAGAAAACATTGGGCAAATATGTTTTTAAACAAAAAAAAGCTGAAACTAGAGAGATTGTTTTTCGGAACGCAGCTATCGTATGAATATTTGCTAGCAAAATAAAGGTAGCGTTGCCGATTGTAGTGCTATAATTTAATATAATATAGTGCTTGAAAGGGTAAGCTTGGGACTAATTTCATCACTGACACTTCTTAACTCTTGTGATTTTTCTACATCAATTAATAGAGGCACGAAGCCCTAGAAACATTGCGCTCGAACTCTGTAAGTTCTTAAGAAAAGTTATCGACATATAAGAAAGATCAACTTGTTGGCGTTAAGTAATACTAGTACGTGCTAATACTATTTCATTATCTTTGGTAATATACCATAATAAAGCTATTTCCAAAAACTTTCTATAACATTTTATATTAACCACGACTGTATCCAAAATGTACCACTTCATCCGTTTTTGAATTATGAATATCAACAACAAAACCCTACTAAGTGCTATATTATTTACTGCTATGTACTGTTTACTTCGCGTGTGTGTTTAAAAACCTTAATCTTACAAAGGGTTCCTACAACCTAATTTACATAATGAGTCCCTTTTATATTCTTTCAGTTCTGAAAACAACTTTTTACAGCGCCCACGATAAAACGTCAAGCTCAAGTCCTTAACACGATTAAATAGGGCTTTCCTTCGAAAAGGCAGTTTATTTTTTTAAAGTTGAGAGGTTTTTATCTCAAAAATGTGATTGAAGAAAGATTTTCTATGTTGGTTTCATCTGGAGCTTTTATTTTATAACCTTTTGTTTGCATTTGTGCCATAAGTTAAATATTTCTTACGGTCTTAAACGTCCCAGAGGTAACAGGAATGTCATCATAATGTAGCCCAAATTTTTTGCCCGATAATTTATTTCGCCTCGACAGGACTGACCGACCTGACTGTCCCGTGGGTATGGTCAAGCGGGCTAGGTTCACATTATATTAGATTTACACACAATAAGTTCCATTAGAGATACAAGTGAAAAGAGGTTATACGAAATGAATTTTTTTGGTAGATATTATGACCTTGCCGTTGATGTTTTTGGAGAAGAAAATGATACGCATTTCATGGATTCACCGTGCGGGGGTTTTACAAGTCTTGCGAACCATTTGAGTACGTTTAGGGTGGCCACCTTATGACGCATCAGCGCTCACCTTCACCATTTACCATGTGCCGTTCTCTGCCTAACCATCCTATAAACGCCGCTTGGGGTATACGATTTAGTAAAGAGTTTGTTGAAGCCCTTTACTAAAACGAATAATCCAATTAGATTTTTATTATCGGAACTAAGTTGTGGTTGCTGACGCGACTGGCCATTTGGCTACCCGCCAGGGTGAGCTGCCACGATCTTATAATTTACTCATGTGAAATGAAATTAACACGTGTTTAGCCAAGTTTTATTACATTATGTATTAGACTAGCTATACCCCACGGCATCACTTGATTATGCACGCCGTAGCACTCATTGAACCAATTATAATAATGTTTGGAAATCTGCAAGATTTATTGATAAGTTTTTTTTAAACTGCTTCTTTAGAGAATAAACTTGCAAGTAGCATGATTGTGTTACTTCTGAATAACTTGACGTTTATTATTGTCAAATAATTGGTTGGGTACTTCCAGACCAGACAAACAAACAGATTGCAGATAGATTGCCTCTATGGCGCAGTGGTAGAGTAAGTGACTGCTAATATGCTCACGTCTCGCTCGAGTTGGAATTCCGGATTGTGCGTGTTTCGAAAAATGTTTGTTTTGAATTCATTTTTTTTATCTAAGTACCTATTTAGAAATTTAAGTAAGTTTATAAGTTAAGATGCCGTAGTACAAACTTTTACCTATATACTTAGTTTTAAAGGACAATCTCAAAAATAAAAACAAAATTATTACTCTCAATAAACAAGAAAGCTATTATTGAGGAAAAACAAAATGACATTTTCTCTGTCATTTTGTTTTATAAATTAAAGTCAGCGGCAACGGCATAAACTTTTAGCATAAATTTCTACTTAGCCGAACTTTGAAATGTTAAAATTAATCGTCCAGAAGCATTTTGTGTTCGGTAACTGGTTCTTAAGCAGAACAGGACTTAGACGAGGTGACAATAATGGTATAATAAATAAACAGCTGTCACTAAATATTATCCTTAAGAAGTAATTTAATATAATATTATTATGAACACCTTTTTAGGGTTTCGTAGCCAAACGGCAAAAACGGAACCCTTATAGATTCGTCATGTCTGTCTGTCTGTCTGTCTGTCTGTCCGTCCGTGTGTCACAGCCACTTTTCTCCGAAACTATACTGCCTATGCTATTGAAACTTGGTAACTAGATGTATCCTGTGAACCGCATTAAGATTCTTATATAACACTCGAAAAAAAGCAGTAAATTTTGGGGGTCCCCATACTCAGAACTGAAACTCAACATTTTTATTTTCATGAAACCCATACGTGTGGGGTATCTATAGATAGGTCTTCCAAAATGCTGTTGAGGTTTCTAACATCATTTTTTTCTAAAGTGAATAGTTTGCGCAAGAGGGACTTCCAAAGTCGAAAAATGAGTGTCCCCCCCCCCCTCTAACTTCTAAACTAAGAGAGTGATAAATCTAAAAAAAATATATGATGTACATTACCATAAAAACTACCAACGAAAATTAGTTGGAACGAGATAGAGCTGGTAGTTTTTTTTTAATACGTCATAAACCGCAATTTTTGGTTAGAAAAATCACTACCACTGCGAACGTGTTAAAACATCAATCAAAGTTACATCGAACTATAAGAACTTTAATATTATGTTACTTGCTGCTACGAAACCCTTCATGGGCGAGTCCAACTCGCACTTGGCCGGTTTATTGTACTTATGATTACGAAACAAATAAATTGAATTGAATTTTATTGAAAAAAACTTCAAGGAGTTATACTTGTACCTACTCTATAATCGTACAGTTTATCGATAACTGTTTTTTTTATACTAAGCTCACTAAATTGACGTCGCCAGCCTGATGGAAAGTCATGGCACGTCTAGCGATTGGGGGCCACTCTCATAGTCCGTAAGACTTCTGATAGTGGTCCTCAAGTTGGCGGATGGCGGCTACTGTCTTTGTGCGAGGTCTTCTATCTATGGATCATACGGTATTCCGTATGATCTACCAATACGTGCTCTGTCGCTTGAAAAAAAAAAGAAACATAATCTATAGGAATAATTCTGGGGTTTAGGCAATGACGTATTATAATTGGACACGCCATGCACGAATATCACGGCTGTCAAAAACAGCGGCACTTTTAGTACCTTTGCAGTGTTGTTAACGTATCTATAGGAAGGTTCTGTACCTCCTCTTTATTTTCTGATAAACGTTTTCGGGTATTTTGTCATCTATAACCTACTATTTGACTCTTTGTTTCCTTCTTGATGTTTATATTATATTCAGCCTACCTTAGCTATGGCTACAAGTTGACATTGACGAGTTGACTTAACAAAAGACCCGAAAACCATCACGAATTATATATAAATCGTGGGAGTTTGAAGACAATACAACTTTGAACAATGAAACATAAACTAACTAATATGAGATAGTTTACTGACATACATTATACTCATTCATGCTTGTATCCCTTTGACGGCACCAAACCCTTTCATGTTTACCATCAAGGTACCTACACCGAACCTCGTCCTTAGTCCAATCTTGGTAAGAATTGTTTTAATAAAGTCACAAGAAAAGCTGTGGAGGTTTTTTGTGAATATATTATAATAAAATAATTAAATTACAAAATTATGTCTATGCATTCTTCTTCACTTACGGAGTTCATGTAAAAAGTTTTGAACCTAGTCGCACATTCAAGCGGGACCGGGAGAGAAATCTTTCTCCCGAGTTCCGCAGTCGGCAGTGGGGTCGTCGCAGGCTGCTATACGCCCAAGACTAAGCCTACATGACCGGGGGCCGGAGAACGGTGAGCTCGTTGCTCGCCGTTCTCTGGCCCCCGGACAGGGTTACCCGGGACTCCCGGCCGTAGACAGTTGTAACACATCGTGTGGTTTTAGTTGGTAGGAATTCGACATAACATCCATGTAGGATTTCCAAACGTAAAATAAAAAAAAGCTAGCCTGCCCCCTGACAATTTCAACATGGAAATAGGCTCACAAAATTTATTATTCTGGACAAAAAGCTAGAACTAGTGAGTGAGCGTAACCTCTGCCTACTGTATGAAAAGTTGTGGTATACATACAGTATAATATGGTGTAACAGCAACTAAAATAAAAGTTACCTTGAATAAGTATTGTTTTTACTTAATTAATTTATAATGTAACCTGAAGTGTAGTATAAACATTAAATCAAAATGTCCCGGTACAGTTGACACTGCCTACATGACGATGTTGAGCTTAGCGAAACATAAAACGGGTACATAAACATATTCAGTATACATAGCTGGCGCCGACTACAATCTGGACCACTGAATTTATTCACACCGAAAAATCTTGTACGATGGCCGAACCGAACAGCGTCAGAAAAACGTATTTAATTGCACCCAAGGAGTGGCGAAAATGGTGAAAATTCGGGTAGAGAATTTATGGGAGCTATTTGGATGCAAATGATGAGCTCCAGGCGGCCTTCGCTAGCGATGATGTAACCCCAAAAGAATAAGTGAGAAATATCTTACGAGAAAAACGCTCGTGAATATCGTGACTTACTTTTCTATTTTATTCACAGGCTGAGTGCGGCTTAACAGGGTCTCTGAATGGCATTTAGGGCTTTTGACTAATGTATTCAACTATGTTGTTAATATTTAGTGTCGTGCTGCTATTTCAAAGCATTAACTAAATTACATAAAAGAATCTATAGTTAACTAGCTGATGCCCGCGGCTCCGCCCGCGTGGAATGTGATTCCCGGTCACTTAGGGGTATGAAAAATAGATGTTGGCCGATTCTCAGACCTACTCAATATGCTCACAAAATTTCATGAGAATTGATCAAGCCGTTTCGGAGGAGTATGGCAACAAAAACTGTGACACGAGAATTTTATATATTAGATAAAAAAGATTTGCTGCACTATCAGTTTTCTTCTAGTATATTATACCAAGTAAAGATTTTACTCGCGTTATAAGATACAAGCTACATGCCTTGTTATCGCAGAGTCTTGATTATAGCTTATAACAGCTTTGAACCTTTCAATGCTTTGCTTTGAGGCAATGAGTCGTACGTGAGTCACAGTTGCATTTAAAGACCTCGTTTGGAGGTGTTGCCTTCCCTTTTTTAATCTCACATTTCATTTCACCGGGTCTTTGAAATCCTAATGAACCATCTAAAAACATTGTACTTTTAAAATATTAAAACCCGTTCTAACAATTTGTGCAATTGCATGCTTTTTGCTTTATGCAAAAAGTTTTAAGTATTTTTTTCGTTGAAGCGAAAAGCTTAAAACTGATTTTTTTTCCATAACATTCCTAGTCAGTTTTAAACAAAACAGACACTTCAAATCAAAAGCTGAAATTTCACAACAAGAGAAGAGAAATTTACACGAGATTTTGGAGCATGAATGCACTTAACTTTCGTCTTTTGTTTGAAATACTTGCAGTAAACAAGTTCGACACTCAATCATTTGTGAGACAGTTTGAAAAGTTTTAAGAAAAGACCCATGTTAGTGGTGGAGTGGTTGATGTGACGAACTCGGCGCCTGCCTTCCGGTGACCACTGACTATCTGAAAGGCGCGCTGTTTATCTTTGTATAAGGTAAACATGGTTCAAACTTGTTAGGAAAATTTTACACAAGTAAATCAGCGGGATTTGGATTGATAAAGTTCAAATCAACAGTATAATTTAAGTAGTTCATTCACCATTTCAAATATAAAAGAAATCTGACATGGGTAGGTACTTATTCAATACATATACTTGTAATTCTTTATTTTAAACAGGAGCTTAAACCTTTTATTTTATTTCTTCCTTGAATTGTGTTGTGTGTTAGAACTCAGCATAAAGTAGGTAGATTTACCTCAACATAAAAGAAAAAAAAACGATTTTTCTGATGTTAGACCCTTGTTTGTGACTTCGCAAAAAGACTGTTACAACACCCGTTCCAAATATTTTGTATATTTTCTTACTTTTACATTGGTTTGAGAAATAAAAATATTTTATATACATGAGTAGGAATATTATAACTGTTTTTATTGCTTCTCTTGATGATTCATTTGTTAACGGTATACTGCAGCATCCCTACTCAAAATCTATACTTATAATAAATCTGTAGAAGTGAAAATTCTGTACATTCAAAATATCAAAATAATAAATAGCAGGGCGTGTTACTAGACCGACTTCGGTGTCGAGTACCCAAAAATGTGATTAAAAAATTTTTTGTCTGTCTGTCTGTCTGTTTGTTTAGGCATCACGCAAAAACTACCGGTTCGATTACGATGAAACTTGGTATAATTATTCTTTAATAGCCTGGGCAGCACACTGGATACTTTTTATCCCGGAAAAGTATATAGAATTCAAACCAAACTAAATTTTTCGATTCGATCCCCAGACCCAAAGTTAATATCAATTATTGCTTAAACGGTTAATGGTACAATGATTAAACTAAGCATGAGCGTTATTTGTTACAATTTCAAAAAAGTAATATTAACATTTTTGCTAATTCCACCTCCAAAAGTATAAAAAAGGACGGTAAAGTTTGTATGGGACAACTTGATTCCTTGGTCCGATCTACTTAAAATTTGGCATTTAGCATTATTAACATTATTGATGGAAGACGTGTTTCGTATTTTATTGAATGTATACTATAACGAGCTAAAAAGGGAATGTAAATTATTTTAGGGCTGATTTTCTCCGTAGTTGATATCAATACTCCTTAAATACCTACTTTTGTTTTTTATATAAATTACTTTTTATTTTGACACATTTGTGAAAGTACAATTCAATTGACGTTGTAATTTTTGTTTTTTTTTTTTCAATCTTCAATCAGATGTTTTTCTAGGTATAAGTATAGTGATATTTTGGTATTAACCAAACATGCTTTAGTACTGTCTCCTAAAATTATAATGAAGTCATCCTCATCTATTTTTTTATGGGAAGTATTATTGTAAAATTTTTACCAAATTTTGTATGAAAAAATTATATATTTGTGAAGTTCGAAGATGGCTAGCCAGGAATAATGAAAAACCACGCTTCAGGTAGTGTCCACTGTTCATTAGAATAACACCGCAAGTTACCATCTACGCTCAATCCATACGATAAAGATTGTCAGCAGCCCTAAGCGACTAGTCATGGAAGGCAATAATTTTTCTATTAGATAGTGCTGACTGCATTTTGTCAGGACACGGACTCACTAAGTCTTTGTAAAATGTGTGAATGGCTCCAACGAAGACTATATTCGACAAATAAAAAGAGCCATTAAACTGAACATGAACGTTTAGCAGATAAAATTTACATTATTATTACGTTACCAGGTCATGTTTGGACCATCTGTATTAGGAAGACAAAGCCTACAGTAGTTCTGTTTGCCCACACGTCGTAGGCTTACAATATGATACCTGAAAAAGGAACTTAGTTACGATGTCAATTGCTTAGAAGAGAATTTGTGTCAAGTAGTAGTCTAGCCAATGAATTAAGAAATGTATTTAATAAATAAATTTACTTAGCTCATGAATTTGTTAATCAGAAATCTATCTATCTAACTACAAATCTAAATGCGAATGTTTCTGAGTGTGGATGTTTGTTACTCTTTCACGCTGTAACTGCTGAACGGATCTAGCTGAAATTTGGTACCTACGGAAATAGGTTATAGCCTAGGAACAAAATTTCCCCACGCAGGCGAAGCTGCGGGCATCAGCTTGTATCTAATAAACGCAACAGTAACTATTGTATCTGTTACGTTTTAACGATTGAATTACATAATTGATTCAGATGAAATTTGGTACAGAGACAGAATAGAGCTCGGGAAAGTACAAAGGTTACTTTTATCCCTAAACAAGTTTTTTTTTAACATGAGGGAAAATCCATCATGGATGCTGGATGCTATGCCGGACTCCTACCGACTAAAGTAACCTCACATAACGCCCAACAGCCTATGGTTGGAAGCCCCGGGTAAGCCCTCGGTAGAATGTCCCAGGACTCCCAACAGACCCACGGCCACCACTGCTGCCTCGCCCAAACCCAGCAACAAGTTCCTGTGGAAAACGCGCTTTAATTAGTGTAAATAAATATACCATTTGCTTAGTGGTCTGTAAATGGACACTTGATTAACCGCCTTAGCTAGTTTATACAGTTAGTCTTGAGATAGGTGACATTTTCGGCATTATGGAAAGACACGTTAAGCCATTGTCACTAAAATAGTAATCAACTACAATTTTTTTTTTTGTTTAACGTGAGGAAAATTCTACATATATGTTATAGGGAAAAGGACATTTCGAGAAAAGGGCATTTCGAGAAAAGGACATTATGAGATGAGACGTTTTTTAACTATCACCGTTTCTAACACTCATACTTCTATAAGTATGAGTCGCCAATTCTATGAATTGGCGACTTCACGAGAAATACCATTGACTTACATTCACCGACGTTTCGGACACGTTTCGGATCACTTTGCGTTTTTTGTCGATCCCGCCTCTCGATGCTATGCATGAGTCCTACCGACTAAAAGCCACTCGTATCCTGCTTAAAAGCCTACAGTTGGGAGCACCGGGTAAGCCTTCGGAAGGATACTCTAGGACTCCCAATAGACCAAATACAACCAATTACTACTTGTTGCAAATACATTGCTGGTTTCTACCTCGAGTTGAGCGGGATCATTAATGTGAACTACAATGAGATCGTTCGGCTGGCGATGGAAGCAGGCCTTTACTATTTGCAACGTGAAGTAGTCAGTTTCTCCATGATTGCAACAACCATTGCAACAGTTAAAACATCCTATCGTATTTTTTTGGGTAGGTTTACCCCCCGCCATATGAACAGACGATCTGAAGAAGGAAGGCAGTGACTGGATGTGCAAGGCTTGGGACCGTTTATTGTGGCGATATTTGGGAGAAGCCTACGTCTAGAAGTGGACTGCCATAGGCTGATTTGATTGGTAAGTTTTTCAAAACATAGTTATAAAACAAAATTTACCATAAGTACCATCGTGGATTTGAAACACTCGATTCAACAACCAATTTTTCAATCTAACCATCGATTAAAAATGTATTTATATTTTATGACGGTGGCTATCATTGAAGATTACTCAATGAAAGGGGTGAAAATGCTTCCGTAATAAAAGCGATATTGGATAATTTTAAGTGGAAAAATTCTAAGCCACGGCTACCCTTCGACCCATTGACGTTGGAACTCGCAATTAACGTTCCAGTTAAAATTTGAATAATTTATTAACATTTCATGCTCAGGTGGCGATTATTTTTGTCTTTAATATTACAGATTCTGTTATTATTAATTTACTGTTTAGATTAGATGATAGACAAGCCATATCCGTGTTTTGGTAAAAAAGTAAAGTATAAGGTATTATTTATATACTTACGTAAATACATATGGCTTTATTACAAAACATGGTTGAACTATAATTAGTACTCTAATAAATATGTAGAAAAATAATGTATAGAGCTGCCGTATCATTCTCACAAGTTTATTTAGTCTCAAGATCGGGGGTTTTTAAGGATTGTTGAGCAGGATTCCAGTGCCAGGTAAAATGATGATGATCATCATCATGATGATGACGATGAACTTCCTAATTAAAACCAGCACAGACAGATAATACTACTCAAATTAAGTAAAAATGTACAAAGTAACATTGTTATTATACTTACGAACAAAAATACGTAATTTTATCCTGTCAGCTGCTGGGTTTCCCATACGAAATCACAGAGGCTAATTGAGTAAATGAACTACTTAATTGTTATTATTACGTTGACATTGTCGTAATAATAAGGCCGTCTACTGCGTTGAGCGGGAAACTGCGCGTCAAGACGTTTTATTTTTGAAGTGAGAACTTCTTTAGCATAGGTACACTTTTTGGGATGGGTAAAATATGTATCTATGTAAAATTCGGTCAAGACACGTGACCTGATCAAAAATTCGTAAGACGGAGGTATACCTAACAAACATTGACAATGGTACTGAAGTGTAATATAATATAAACTAAACATTTTATTGTCGCGTTTGTGTCCGATCCAAATGAAGATCGATAAAACAAATGACGATCGACATAACAAATGACGGTCGGATAAACAAATGACGTTCGAAAAAACATGCAGATCAGTAAAACAAAAGACTATAAGCAAGTTGATACGGTCAAAAATTACTTGCAGCCATATTTTGTAATCTAGATGCGATTGCCATGCAAAAAGATAAATGCAAGCAAATCTCGACCTTAATGACACTTCTCTAAAAATGTGCTTTTTGGCGTTTATAGACATCACCGATCATGAATATGTAAAAATAAATAAATATTATGCATGATCATAAGGTAAAGAATTGCTTGCATCTATTTTTTGAATGTTTATTGCATCTAGAATACAAAAAGGGTCCAAGCAAATTTCAACCTTATGGGCATGCATAATATCTATTTATTTTTTATATATTTGTGATCAGTGGTCTAAAAACGCGTAAAAGCACATTTTTATAGAAGTGTCATGAAGGTCGAGAATTGCTTTAACCTATTTTTTTGAATAGCACTCGCATCTAGATTACAAAATATCGCTGCAAGTAGTTTTTGACCTTATCAACTTGCTCAAAGTCTTTTCTTTTATTGATCTGCATATGTTTTTCGATCGTCATTTGTTTATCCAACCGTCATTTGTTTTGCCGATCATTATTTGTTTTGTCGATCTTCATTTGTTTTTCGATCTTCATTTGTTTCGTCGAACTTCATTTGTTTTGTCGATCTTCATTTGTTTTGACGATCTTCATTTGTTTTGTTGATCTGTATTTGTAAATAAAAATAGAATTTTAAATTTGATTTTTTACCAACGCACCTGTCTTATATTATTTGTTGGGAGCAATAGAACTAAAAAAAAGAATGAAAAAAATATTCCCGTTCGTCCCCCCAAAAAAATTAAGGGGACCATCGGGAAAGTAAAACATTGAATTCTCGTTCGTACCCGGGGACGAACGGGAATACACAAACTCGTTGTTTTTTTTATACTACTGAGGCAGCACACAACCTTAGGCCTATCTGATAGAAAATTCATGTAAACCAAGGTTACGTGACTTACATCGAGAAGTGCGCGTTACCCGTGCATACAAGTGAAACGAGTGGATATGGTTCTCGAAAATAGCCCTTCTAGCATGGTACCGTCTTTAGTATCAAAAGTTTGAGCCATACCAACCGGTACAAAATAAGTATTTTGTGCAACCGGCTCATCATGAACATTAGACTTTTCTTAATACCTAAATAAGAAGATAAAAAAGCTCTCTCAAGATAAAAAGATACTTTTAATTCTGAAATTTCGATACCATATTTTTATGTAGACATTACATAGTGTGAATGTCAATTTATGTGAAACCCATTACAATTTGACTACACACATCCACGTGGAAACTAAGATGATAAGTGAGGCGGGTCAGACGCAACGGTAAAAAAACCTGCGGGTATTCAACTCGCTCGCTCAACCCAACAAACGGCCTAAAAATATACTGTAAGTCGTGAAAAGATACCCAGTTAGGGTCTTTGAGGAAAATAATATTATTAATTGTATCCGAATAGGTACAAAAATATAATAAATTTGAGTATTCTTTTCATTTTATTTTTAATTTTAAATTCAAAACACTTTGTTAGGTATCATAAATAATTACTTAGGATATAATGTTTACTTATTTTACTTGTGTAGTCATTATGTATGTACTTTAAACGTGATTCTTTTTCTTGGATAAGTAATTGTTGGGTAGCTCTGAGGGTCCAGTAGTTTTATTAGTATATCAATTATTGCCATGAAAGAGCATCATAAAGACTATTATCTCTTCAGCATATTTAATGCCCGTACATGGTATACTCAGTGCGTATTTTTGGGCGGGGGCAACCGCAATGGGCGGACCTCCTTATCTCCTTTAGCCCTCGAAGGCCCTTCAGAAAGCAGATTTGGTTAACAATTTAATCTCGAGGCCATTCTATTATAGTCGAAGACGCATTACCGTGTAAAGATACCCAAGGCCAATTTTAAGTTTTCTATGACTTGTCATATCATTTCTCTGAAACGAAGCTGTCCAATGTCCATATTGTCTTCAACGGGCAACCAAAAACCACAGCCTCAACATAACCTTTAAACAAGCAAATATTCGTAAATGGAAATACCACAAACGGTCACCAATCTCGAGATTAACTGTAGCAAGATGCTTAACGCAGTGATCGTTTACAAACACCGAGCTAGAGCGGCTACGAGAAATTAATCCCAACAAACGGCGTTGATAAGAATCGGGCATTAAAGAAAGATTACAGGCCTGGTTTGTTAAGGAACTGAGACACAATATAATTAATTCTAGTAACCTAGCTATATCGGTTAAAATAGTCGTACGTGTGTTAAAAATTTTACCTTCTTTTTTGATTTAGTAAACGGTAACAAGTTCCTACGGTGATTTTATTGGCATCCCTGAATGCTTTTATTCAATGCAGCAAACCACAGCTGCACTTATCCCTTGGCACCACAGAAACATTTTACAAATCGAAGTTCTCCGCAAAGTCGGAATCGGTTAAAAAAAGACATGACTCGTTAAAAGGCCGGCCGAGCACAGCTCCTTCCGGCACTATCCCACCGCCGGAGATGGGCTATTCATCGAGATATCGATAATACTGTACCTATAGCCAAAACTTTATACTTTGTACGAAGAAAATCTATTACGATATGTGTTCCACTATAGATGGATATTTTGGATTCATGTTAGGCTGCTCGCACATTTGTCAGCACCGTACGCGCCGGACGCGCCGTACGCGCCGCATTTTAGAATTCGTTGTATGAAATTTTATGGAACCTCGCACATTACACCCGCACCGTACGCGCCGCATTTCGTGAAATGCGGTAGGCATCTGAATAACATTCTGATGACGTCGCGTCATAATGCGGCGCGTACGGCGCGTGCTGGTGCTCGATGTAGCCGCATGCATGCTCAGTGTTGCGATAAATACGTATTTACCCGTATCTATACGGAAATAATGTTCAAACCGGACGATCAACACGGACTTTTATACTGAGATTCCATTACGTGGTTCCATGATGGAACTACTGGGATTTTTATACACAAGAAAATTAATCCCAATAGTTCCGGTAGATACAGTTACAATCACAATAACATTCACCCATTTATTTGCAATGTTGAAATCCTTTAATATTCTATTTTTATTTGCAAATGAAGATCGACATAACAAATGACGCTCGAATAAAGATATGAAGATCGGCGAAACAAATGAAGATCACCAAACAAATCACGGTTGGTAAACAAATGAAGATCGACAAAACAAATAAAGATTGACAAAACAAAATGAAAATCGACCAAACAAATGACGGCCGGATAAACAAATGACGATCGGCAAAACAAATGACGCGATGGTCGAAAAAACATATGCAGATCAATAAAACAAAAGACTATAAGCAATTTGACAAGATCAAAAAATACTTACAGCCATATTATCTATATTCTATATACTCATAATAAAACTGTAGAGGGTCGAGAGTCTGTACATGGAAGATATTTTGAAAATTTTAATTGGAGGGCGTTCTCTAATCGATACTGAAGCCGAAAATGTAATTTAAACTTTTCATGTCTGTCTGTCTGTCTGTCTGTCTGTATCCTGAATAAGTATCACGCCGAAACTACTGAACCGATTTGAATGATACTTGGTACATTCCGAGCTTATAGACCGAGGAAGGTTCTAAGATACTTTTGATTCCGAAGTTTTGCGTGGTTCCTGCGGGAGAGGGAATGAAAGATAAAATGGTTTTTCAGTTATAATTTCTCAACGCGTGATGCGATTTAAAATATTTTTTTAGTATTGAAAGGGAGTACTTTAGGGATGTTTCGACCCAAGTTTCAAGATTAAGGGGTTTGTAGTTCAGAAATTAGAGGCATCTCAACTTTCGCCAAACCTAGAATTCAAGGGTTCCTTTGAATGAGAGGGTAAATCTAAACAGGCGTGTTGGCCTCATTTTAGACTGAATTGTTTTAGAATAGCCTTAATCTTTAAGCTCTTTTATGATTAAGCAAATAGGGCCGGTTCACACGGTGCTTGACGAGTCTGATGAAGAATTACCTCTCCTTTCGTGCACATTATGTAACGTAAAGGAAGTTGCGAGGGTCAGCTAGTGTAATCTAGATGTGATTGCCATTCAAAAAAATAGGTGCAAGCAAATCTCGACCCTAATGACTTTTCTCTTAAATCGTGCTTTTAGGCGTTAATAGACTTCACTGATCACGAATATGTAAAAATTTAATAAATATTATTCATGTTCATAAGGTCGAAAATTTCTTGCACCTATTTTTTTGAATGGTTATAGCATCTAGATAACAGAAAAATGGTGCAAGCAAATTTCAACCTTATGAGCATGCATAATAACTATTTATTTTTTATATATTCGTGATCAGCGATGTCTATAAACGCCTAAAAGCACATTTTTAGAGACAAGTCATTAAGGTCGAGAATTGCTTGCACCTATTTTTTTTAATGGCAATCGCATCTAGATTACAAAATATGGCTGCAAGTATTTTTTGATCTTGTCAAATAGCTTATATAGTCTTTTGTTTTATTGATCTGCATATGTTTTTTCGACCGTCGCGTCATTTGTTTTGCCGATCGTCATTTGTTTATCCGACCGTCATTTATTTTGTCGATCTTCATTTGTTTCGCCGATCTTCATTTGTTTTGTCGATCTTAATTTGTTTTTTCGAGCTCCATTTGATACCTATATGATAATTAATTCACTACTTAACTGTACTTTTATTCGTGTAATGGAACTACTGGGACACAACAAAATAAGATAACAGTTCCATGGGATAAAAAAATCCCAGTAGTTCCATCAGTTCCATGGGATAAAAAAATCCCAGTAGTTCCATCATGGAACTACGCAATGAAACTACTTGGATACGGGGGAATCAGGAACATGCAAAGAAAAATTTCTTGATATTTCTAAGAAAATGAATTTAAATAAACGGAACTTTATTTGATCTTTCATAAACTAGGGATTTCTATTTCTAAATGAAATATTTACTCCTTTCATTTTCTTCTCCCTCCGCCAATAAGCAGGCTATGACAACAATTTCTTCCATAGCTCACTGTCACAATACCACTCACTGTTCCGTTTCACACAAGAGGTAAAAGAAACTGCAAAAATAGTTGGCAATACCAAAGATTTGCTTACGGCGCGTACGGTGCGTATGTGCGAGGCTATCAGGAAATGCGGCGCGTACGGCGCGAGCGGCGCGTACGGTGCTGACAAATGTGCGATCAGCTTAAATACCTATTGTAATATCGAGATACTCACTTTTGATTTATTTTCGGACAGTAGCTGTTACTAAGACCCTCACTGTTGATACAGTAGTATTACAAGTTTATTATGAAAGTTTACTATCCAAGCTTCATGAGGTAGATGCAAGGAAACATCTAAAGTCTCATCAACGATCTAGGGCTGTTTAGACAAGACATTGAAGCCTGGGTATTTCACTACAGCATACCTGTCTCTACAATACACACTTCTTTCCTGTGACGTGTCACGTTTTACAGCCGTAAATCTAAAACCATGAATCATCATTCTTGAATCAAGTTTGTAGAGACGGTGGCCTGACACTAGTTACCCGCGTATCCAGTTAAGTCGAAAATACAGTATATTTCAGCCTTAATCAGTTGTCGGGCACCGCGTGGTTGTATCTGGTAGGAATCCGTGAACTTTCCAAGAGGATTTCCAAAAAAAAATTAGGCTGAGGACTATTTTGAAGTTTTGTACAATGTCACGAATATGAAAGCTCACTCCAAACGTTCACTGCAACATATTCACGTCAGTGACATGTTATTTATATGTCACAATGCATAACAGAAGCCTCTCCCATTATTTAGGTATGTAATAACATGTTTGTATGTGTTGACTAAACTGATCATAAAACTTTAGCCTACCTCTTACTACCAATAAACAAAAGCTATTAAGTAGGTATGTCTTATATCGAAACTGCTCCAATAATTCGGTTACTTAACTCTCAAGTTGTTTCTATCAATATACTTAGTAGTTGCACAAAAAGTTTAATAAGTTACTCGGCGCTGAACTGTTTCAGCTTGTTAGTTCTAATTCTATTCGAAAGATCGTTCTTACTTTTTGTTGTTTCGTAAAGTTATCAAGGCTAGTTAATCTGCTCCTAACTACAGTTACAGGTGAAAGTGAAAGTGATTTATAAAATAATCTGTGCAAGAATGGAACTGTTTGCTTTGTTGGTTCTGCTGGATTGAAATAATACAAATACCCATGATTTTTTTTATATGTGGAAATCTTTTGTGGAGGTTATGCCGGGTTCTTAACGACTAAAGCGACACGGTTTTACTAAGAGACGAGTACGTATCAGCGTAAGTAGTAAGTGTGAAAAACCCGTTAGATTGTAATTCACCAAGCGAGTTTGCAAACTGTCGAAATATTATGAAAAGAAAAGGATGGTTACCTAAAATATGAAAAGGTTACGTTGAAACAGTGACCACGAACACGCGAAGGAGAGCGAGCGAAGCGAGTGGATCGCGCCAAATACCCATTAGTCTCCTTTTTATCACAATTAATATTCGTTATATTTTAAACTCGAGATAGTTAATCTCGCTTGGTAGATTACAATCTAATGATTTATAAACAACTAACTGTGCCCCCCCGACTTCGCCCGGGATATATTTCGATAAACATCCCATTAGGGCTGTAATTTGCTGGGCTGGGCGCTGATAGATTACCATTATGTAATTTTATCATCATAGATTGATTATTGAGTGTTTCCCAATTATTAATCCTTCAGGAAAGATTTTCGACAAATCCTGAAACACTTTTTTATTTTTTTTCTATTTAAAAGCAGGTTCATGAAATTTGAAGTACCTAGTTGTGTTTGAAAATAAAGATGTTTCCATACAAACTTACATTCCTTATATTGATTTTTTTTTAAATCCCTGATACATGTGTGTCTATTGTTTCATAATGAAAAACACGTGTATGTAGTTTCATGCTGCTAACTTTAAAAAAGGTGAAGTTCCATACAATCTTTTATACCTTAATTGACCACCTTAATGATAGAATTTCCAAAAACCTTTCTTATTCGTAGCCTAAAGGTAGCTTACCCTAAAATTTCAAGTATTTTGGGTCTAAGGGTTTGAGCCGGGCACGGATGGATGACGAGATTACCTTTATACTCTTGATTGTTGGCACTTGGTGGTATTTCTTGTAACACATTATGCACTTTTTGCTTAATCACTTGTACTTTTCCACTATTTTTAAAAATAGTGGAAAAGTACAAGTGATTAAGCAAAAAGTGCATAATGTGAGACTAGATTTCCCTGTAATTTTATTAATATAGATAGATGTGCCCTTATTTTTCAAAATAACGCTGGGATATTTTTTAGATTATAACTATGACACTTAGTCGTAGACATAGTAGTCACAGCGAGTTCTTCTCTAGTCTATTATAATCATAGAACACACTTGGTAGAGACAAAAATATGCCGTGATGCTTTACTGTATAACCCGGACCCTCCCCAGGAACGGTGATTCAATTAAAATCTCTCTGCTGTTGGGTCATAGCGCTTAGTTGTATTACACCAGACCAAAATAAAACAATACAATTAACGTTGATAAATTTAGGTTCAAATTTTAGGCATACTGAAATAAGTGTTTCACACTCTTTCAACATTCCAATAGATTCCAATGTAGTCATCGCAACTAATTGAAATGTTTATTGTTATAGCAGAATTGTATTTCACAGAATAATAAAATTCATTGCCACGAGTGGATTAAAAACCTACATTTTTTTTAACTTGAGGGAAAATCCGTCATGGATGCTATGCCGGACTCCTACCGACTAAAAAACCTCCTCGTAACGCCCAACAGCCTATGGTTGGGAGCCCCGGGTAAGCCCTTGGAAGGATGTTTACTATTAATTCCAACTTGAGCAAATAATACCACATACCACCCCATCCATTGTTACACAATAAACCGGCCAAGTGCGAGTTGGACTCGCCCATGAAGGGTTTCGTAGCAGCAAGTAACATAATATAAAAGTTCTTATAGTTTGTTGTAACTGATTGATGTTTTAACACGTTCGCAGTGGTAGTGATTTTTCTAACCAAAATTGCGGCTTATGACGTATTAAATAAAAACTACAAGCTCTATCACGTTCGTACCAATTTTCGTTGGTAGTTTTTATGGCAATGTACATCATATATTTTTTTTAGATTTATCATTCTCTTAGTTTAGAAGTTAGAGGGGGGGGGGACAGACATTTTTCCACTTTGGAAGTGTCTCTTGCACAAACTATTAATTTTAGAAAAAAAGGATGTTAGGAACCTCAATAGCATTTTTAAAGACCTATCTATAGATAACCCACACCCATATGGTTTGATGAAAAAAAAAAATTTGAGTTTCAGTTCTGAGTATGGGGACCCCCAAAATTTACTACTTTTTTTCTAGTTTTATATAAGAATCTTAATGCGGTTCACAGAATACATCTAGTTGCCAAGTTTCAATAGCATAGGCCTTATAGTTTCGGAGAAAAATGGCTGTGACACACGGACGGACAGACAGACAGACAGACAGACAGACAGACAGACAGACAGACATGACGAATCTATAAGGGTTCCGTTTTTGCCATTTGGCTACGAAACCCCAAAAAAACAGGGCCTACGTTACAATACTGATAGTTCCTTAATTAACATAATTGATTTTAAGGAGTCATGAAAGAAGTGAAAGTTATTTGTTTTTACCGATAACGATGTGAGTCAGATCAACTTAATAATTACACAAAAACTAGCAGCAACGGCGACATTTGTGTCGCCGTAGAATCTGGTTCTGATCTCGAAAATGATTTCTTGTGAACGATACATATAAAATAGACTGATGTAAGTTTATATTTAAAATTAAATGTACTGTAGACTTTAAAATTCACCTTTGCACCACCGGGAATAATTTATGATGTTCACATACCACAATATAAATTTGCCTAAATACTAGGTACTCGGTAATTTGTTAAGTAGGTACAATTTGCAATGTACTTTGGACGCTGAAACGCTGAAACGCGTTGCTGACTCAAATATTTATGGTATAGACTAAAGGTTGTTACACGGTGAATAACATGAAATCCGTATTGTACTAAAATTAGATGTGCACTTTCACATCATCATTATCCTCTGAGCCTTTTCCCAACCCAGTTGGGGTCAGCTTTCAAGTGTAACTGCGATGCGGCTGTCATTCGATATTACCGTAAAGCGACTACCATCTGATCTTCATTACCAATTGGGAATGTGATTTTTTTTTTGTGATAAATGGAAAGATCATACATATAACATTCATAACAAAACTATTTTTGTTTTTATGATTTTCGCAATAATTCAGAAGATAAACCAATTTAAAAATTCAATAATGAGTCTAGTATACCGTCCGAAAACACGGCGACAGCTCCCGAACATATCCGAGCGCGTGTGACAATACATCATCTTCACAGTTTTCAATCATTATAGTTGTACTAGCTGATGCGCGCGGCTTCGCCCGCGTAAAATTTGGTTCCCGTTCCCGCTTCCCGTGGGAACAATTTCCCGGGATAAAAAGTAGCCTATGTGTTATTCCGGACTACACTCTATCCCTGCAACAAATTTCAGCCAGATCCATTCAGCCGTTAGAGCGTGATTGAGTAACAAACATCCAAACATCTAAACATCCAAACATCTTCACACACTTTTACATTTATATTATATATATATAATATATATATATATATATATATATATATATATATATATATATATATATATAGTAGGAAGTAGGATCAACAGTTACGTACTTACAGTGGTAACGTACAACATCGTGAAGTCACAGCCATGGTAACCAATGTCGAGCGTTTAAAGTCGCATGGTCGTATTTCAAATTTTATCAATTTTAAATGGTTCATAAATCATAATTTAATCATAAACTTTTTTTTTAAGTTTTTGAAATCAATATCGATATTATTAATGATAAGCTTTAAAAATACGTAAATAAAATCAAGGTTCTGTGGTTACATTTTAACAAAGCTTCTTTACTTTTATCACTAGCTGACCCGCTGAACTTCGTACTGCCACGAATCAAAATTATCCATACTGTTCCACTTATTTTCAAGTTTCAGGCAATTGAATAAGTAACCATTCATTTTGTGTATATTGAGCTGCAAAATATGACGGCTATGTTATTGAAACGTGACATGTTTAAAAAATACAGTATCGTTCTTATATTCTGAAAAATAGTACCTATACGGAAAATGGCGGAAGATTTTGAGAGTATAATGTAGGTTGATAATGCTCTGAGCATTTGATGTGTAGTCTTGTACTACTAGTTTCTTGAACATAATTGATCTTATATTGATCAAAACAACATGTTAAGTAGAAAACGTTTCTCGCTAACTTAGGTTAAATTGTAGTTGCATTTTAACTTTTATAATTTCATGAATTTTTGTGTTTTAATGTAATTTAAAAATTTGTACTACTAAACATACTTTTACCTTTTTTATGTATTACTTTAGTCTGCTACGTGAACAAATTGCTTCTCCCGTAATAGGCTTGATGTCGGAGCCATCGTGTGATTTTGTTGGGTTTCAGACATAAGCGCTTTACTGTGAGTGGTGGGCTTGGTAGAGTGGCCTGAATAATTTTTATTTACTAAATAATAAAAGTTTTCTGTTTATGTGTATTTATTCTTAGAAGTCAAATACTTTAGAAATTCTAAATTTTAAAAGTTGCTGTGTCTATGTTACTGCTAATACCCGAAGTGCGGCTGCACCTAGTTTTAGCCAGTTAGAACTAGGTGTAGCCACTTACTCTTGGTTAAACCTAGTAAGAGCCGATTGTTTTCGGGTGAAACTAGGTCTAGCCTTCATCATGCCGGCTACAACTAGGTCCAGCCATTCCCTGTTTGATAAAACTAGGTACATCTGATATTATTCCGGCTAGAACTAGGTCCAGACAATCCCTGTTGGATAAAACTTAGATGCGTGTCCCGCCAAGCCTTTATATATGTTACGGCTAAAGGTAGGTGTGAACATAAACTTAAGATTAGCCGGCAAAAATATAAATCAGGATAATATGAATCAACAGATTCAACGACTGACCTGATTAAATATTAATGACGAAGCGGTTCCGGCGGAAACTATTTGTTTAGTTGTCAAAGAATTAATCATAACCGATATATCCTTTGAATTTTTTGTACTACGTAGGTCTATTTGAAATAGGTCAATGCTGTATTGAAAATATTTCAAAACAATTTTGAAATATTATTGCTGAACTAGAAATTTCTGTAACTAATTTCGAAGTTCCAAGATCTCATTTGACTTCAAGTCTTAGAAATGTTTCGGAACGGTGTGGGTGCCTATTCGTGAATTTTCAAGTTACAAAGCCAATAACAATGCTGAAATTGTTTTTAACGCCTTATAAAGTATGCCTCCACTTTATTTGAGACTTGCATTAGCTTGTGCCTGTTACGAACTGCAACCGTTCTCCGAAGAACGATTCGCCATTGGACTATTCGTCGACAGGATGATTCACTTATTTCCGTTTCCCCAGCAGGGTCTTTCACCTGTGGACATTTCGTCGACAGAACCTTTCATATGCGTTACTTTCGACGACAGCCCTTTTCAGCTACTAAGTGTTTCACCGACACGACGATAAACCTATAGCTCTTTTAACTACAGACCTTTCCATTTACGAAGATGAACAATTCGCCGTCAATCTTAAGACAAACAATAATACAAAAAATGCATATACAGTCCAAACGCTAGGGTGTGATAGAACAGGTGCATACTATAACATACTACAATTTCATCCAAATTTACTTAAGGGTTACAGAAAAAAATAACTTTTTTAAAAAATCGTCAATGGCACAAACACATGTGACCCATCCAAGGACTGGTCATAGTGAAAGTTGCTTACAAATGTTCATCATTCCAATAAATTGTGCTCTGCTGACATACGAATTTGAGGACTGGTGAGAAAATATTTGTTGCACGATGTACCCTTCGGCAGTAAGTCTGTTGGGAGTCCTGAGACATCCTTCCGAGGGCTTACCCGGGGCTCCCACCCATAAGCTGTTGGGCGTTACGTGAGGTTTTTTAGTCGGTAGGAGTCCGGCATAGCATGCGACTTTCCCTCACGTTAAAAAAAAGCACCTATTAACCTTTACATAATCAATAGTTTGTTTCCAAACCGTTTTTCTGTTCTCTGTTGACGTTGAAAAGCATGATCTTTATTAAGTACTTACCCTCAATGAGTACATCAAACAACCGTTCAATTTTTGTAAAAATAATAATATGTTAGTTCATATCTTAGATCATCTAACCACAGGATGCGCCTTACTTAAGCATTGTTTTCTGCCATTGCACATGACCATTTGGTCTTTTGGCTTTATGAAAAGCCTGTACATCAGTACATCATTTTATATGATTAAACTAGTACATTACATTGTAGTTGACTGTACAATAACAATTAACACACAACAGCCATTACGCGTTTGTCGATTAATACATTTTTAAATGCAATTAAATTTTATATGTCTTTGTGTTTCCCCCTTCACTTGTATGAAAACTGGCAGAATATTTTTGTTCGCAAAGGCTAGTCCCGTGTTATATGGTCTAAGGTTCATATGCATGAGTTGTCAAAATTATTGCTTACTTATATTTGACAATGTTAAAGGAGCGACCAAATGATCATATAAGCTACTAAGATTGATATAATTATATAAGTATTTCAAAATAATATCGATGTTTTATATAAATGTTCTCAAGTAAAAAAACTCAAACCAGAAAAAGTAACGCACTACATTAAAGAAACCGCGATCACCTTTACAAATAACAATGTCAAAGCAACAGATGGCAACGATGTTTTATATCGGTCACTTGGGTCAAGAAGGTAAAACTGATTTATAGAACTCATAAACACTGCTAAAAGCTGGCAGGCAAGAATGTTGCTTGCGTCAGCACCTTTCAATGGTTTGAGTGTTTTGTGTAATGAAGTATTTTGATTTTGTCGAACGTTTTCTATGACTAGCTTCATTTAAATTAGAATCGGATACTACACTAAACAACTGCCTACTACAAGAAATAATATTATAGTACTAGCTGTGACCCCCGGCTTCGCCCGGGACTTCGTAAACTTAAATGTCCTATTTTCCCAATTAGGGGCTTCGAAATCTTTTTCTCGTGGATCCCTACATTAGAAGGGTAGCTGGAAGGTTTTTTTTTTGGGCACCGTCATTCCATCAACGGGGGTAGTTGGTAAGTTGGGACGGTGTGTCGGGACGAACTTTCGATACAAACGTTTATCACCTATTTTACCCTCTTAGTAGCAAAATTTTGAAAAACGCTGATACGCGCACGTGTTCATTTATTTCTTAAAAGGCACAGGTTTATGAAATTTTGTGCATCTAGCTCTGAAAATGACGGACTTACATACAAATTTCCATCCCTTATTTAACCCCATTAGTAGCAGAATTCACAAAAATCCTTTCATAGTGGATAGGTACTTACATCATAAAATGCATCTTCTGTCAAATTTTCAAGTTTATAAGTCCAGCGGTTTAGGCTGTGCGTTGATAAATCAGTCAGACAGGACAAGTAATTTTATATGTATAGACTAGCTAACCCGCGCAACTTCGTTTGCAACATATGAGAGTGAGAGAGAGAGAGAGAGAGAGGTATGGTATTAAAATTTCAAGTATTATAATGTTTCCCGTAGCATTTACTTCCGTCGCGTCGCTTATATTCAATGACGAACTTTACCATTCACCCGTTCGTCGTCTATTTTACCCTCTTAGTTGTAAAAATCATTAACATTATAAAAAACGCTGCTACATTTATTCATCATCATGTATTTCTAAAAAGACGCAGGTGTACGAAGTTTCATGCTTCCAACTTTGAAAATGACGAACTTTCCATACAAAAGTTTATCACCTATAAGTTTATCTCTTAGTAGTAAAATTTTGAAAAACGCTGATACACGTGTTCATTTATTTCTTAAAAGACACAGGTTTAAGAAGTTTCGTGCATCTAGCTCTGAAAATGACGGACTTTCATACACACTTACATCCCTTATTTTACCCCTTTAGTAGCAGAATTTCCATAAATCTTTCTTAGTGGATGCTTACATCATAAATTAAAATGCATCGACTATCAAAATTTCAAGTTTGTAGGTCCAGCGGTTTAGGCTTTGCGTTGATAAATCAGTCAGTCAGTCAGTCGGGACAAGTAATTTCATATGTATAGATTACCCTGTAATTATATTACTAGAGAAGATACTACACTTAACAATGTATGTAAAAATGAAATAATATTGGTATAAATTTTATGCTGTACATAGTTATCCTTGTCCTGGTGACTTCTGAACTCTTCATTTCTCTCTATCCGTATCCGCTTCCTCCGTTTCGTACGTTCGTTGTAGGTACTTATTTTATTATATTACCTAATGTTATATTTTTATTTGTACGTGCATGAACCATTATCCTTGTAGCCGAGGTGTACGTGACAAATAATCGACCAACAAAAAGGCAAATAATAAAGGCAATAAGGCTTTATCTATGACGTACTTATGCATAATCTATTATGTTGTTATTATGATTGATATTCCTGGTGACTGTACTTGTTTCGCAGTGACTGTACTATTTTCATTGTGGGTGTACTTCCCAACTCAGTAATAATACAAGAAAACATTGACAATTTGTTGAAATTAAGAGTCAGGGTAATTCTATCAAAATGCACGAATTTGCTCTACGCTCACTTTTGCACTATGAAGACTGCAAACTACGGAAACCAAAGACTTCTATATAAACTGAGGTAGACATGCCCTTACGCAGTGATTTTCGAAACCTATAAACGGTGCCAATTGGCACCGTTACGCGCACTGTAGCAAGTCAAACCTTCTCTTGTACTCTTGTTCTATTCGTATATTGCTATTGTGGTGACAATTTCGTAAATATTATTTATTTGTGAGTGTATTCTTAGCAATGTGTGTATTTGAGGATTGTGATTTCGTTTGTTAAAGTATAGAGCGTCTACCTCAGTTTATATAGAAGTCTTTGATGGAAACGCCATCGCAGAATTTCTCATAGTTGCGGATATACTTATATCATATTGTTTATGTCCTGCTGTTGGAATTTTGACTCGGATTAAAAAGTCCTTGTATCTTTTTTCTTGTATATTATAAGCTCGATAATGACAATAGGTCTATTTCATTTTAGTTGGTACGACAAAGTTAAAGTTGAATCTGGGTGTGTAATTCACCCTATGTCTACCCCTTACTCCCTCGGGGATATAGACGTAACATTATATTATTATATCATAAAGTAACATTTTCTCTGGAATTCCGCTATTACTTGAAGAAAATTTTTTTATTAATAATCAAAACTTTTAACACAGTTGTAGATTTGTTCCTTTTAAAAGTTGAAGACCCTTAAAGAATAAGAAGAAACGAACAATTGTTTTTGACACCTTGGTATGTACTCGATTGAAGATTATTAAAATTGAAAGGATGTTCAATTCCCGTTGAAATTCATTTTGTTTGATTAAGTAGGCTGCCGCAAATTACAAAACTTTTTACCGTTTATACCAAGAATGAAAATTACTCTTTGAAAGATGTTTTTAAGTCTTTTCATTTGAATAAACAAAAGTTTTGCAAAAATTATTATTCTCTTAGCTGTCGTCGTTTCAAATAATGAAGATCGTGAATAGGTTGATGATAAATTTATTTTACGAACCATTTTAATGAACGTTACTTATTTTAAAAGTAATATCACGTATAATGGTGAACATTACACCAAAGTAAACATGGGCGCCACCATGTTAGGCACATTTACATTTTACTAAGTAAAATAAATAAATAAATATTCACGGACATTTTACACAACGCTATCTGATCCCAAAGTAAGCTAGGAATAACCTGCTTGCGTTATGGGTATCAGACCACGGATATTAATACTTATATACTTTTTTTAAATACATTCATATTATACATAGAAACACCCAGATTCCTGAGACAAACATTTATGGGTCACACAAATATTTGTATCCGGTGGGAATCGAACCCACGACCTCCAGCGCCGCAGGCGGTATTACTACCGACTGCGCCACAGAGGCAGTCAAGTGAAACAACACAACTTGGTTACCTAATATAATTATGTGAATATAGTAACACGATTAATTTTACTTGTAACTAAAAATGTAACCTGAAAGTGATATAAAAATGTCAACCAATTTGGTTTATTAATAACTTTTTCCCAGTTTTCGAAACATTTACTATTACTGCTCCGCTCGTATTCATTGTAGCGTGATGCTATATAGCCTATGACACTCCACAATAAAGTAGCTTTCTATTGGTGAAAGAATTTTTAAAATCGGTTCAGTAGATCCTGAGATTACCCCTAACAATTTAACAAACACACAAACTTTACTGCTTTATAATATTATACTAGCTGACCCGCGCAACTTCGTTTGCGCCACATAAGAGAGAGAGTATTACCTGTTCCCGTCGCATTTACTCCCGTCGCGTTGCGTTTACTCCCGTAAGTCTCGTCGTTAATATTCAATACTACGTGAGAGAGAGAGAGAGAGTGAGAGAAAGGTTTCTCGTCGCGTGTATTCCCGTCGCATTATTTTTAAGAACAATTTCGTTTATGAAAAAGGTATCCCGTGGCATTATTGTAGAAAAAAAATGATTGCCATTGAAATGGTTATTGTGCACCAACCCAAAGATAGACGCTATCGTGCCATTTTTTTAGAACTTTTTTTAAGAGAAACAATTTTGTAGTAAATATTTTTTACATAACTATAAATATTTACGCAGCACACGCAACGAAGCTCTCAAAAGGAATAACTTTTCCCCCGTTTTTGAAACATTTACTATTACTGCTCCGCTCCTATTCGTTGTAGCGTGATGCTATATAGCCTATGACACTCCACAATAACGTAGCTTCCTATTGGTGAAAGAATTTTTAAAATCGGTTCAGTAGATCCCGAGATTACCCCTTACAATTTAACAAACACACAAACTTTACTTCTTTATAATATTAGTATAGATTAGTATAGAAGATAATAGTGCAAGTAAATATTATGATCAGGGATGATTATGGTAAACAATATTAGTTCAAATGAATTTATGGAAAACGAGAGAAGACCAACCAATTTCATTTATTCCAAGTCTATTCTTTAGTACCTACTGAAGTAGAATCTCTAATTGAATTACATCCATTGAACGCGACTAAAACGTAAGTGATGGTATTCCAAAGAGAAAAGGACAGAACGAATGCCAGGATAACTGTAAATGATGTAGTGCTGGAACAGGTGGATGAGTTTGTATATCTTGGATGTGCATTTAGCAGGGATGGACGGTACTCCGCTGATGTCGAAAAGAGGGTAGCTGCGGGCAACAGTGTGAATGGAACGTTAGGCAAACTTTTAGGTACCAAGGCCTTAAGTCAAAAGGCCCAGCTCGCAGTACACAATGCGGTGCTGATACCTAGGTACGCTAACGTATGGAAGCGAGAGTTGGGTATGGCAGGAAACGCATGAAAGTAGAATAAACGCGGTCGAGATGCGCGCGCTACGCAAAATCTGCGGAGTAATGCTCGCAGATCGCGTTAGGAATGAAGATGTAAGAAAGAGAGTTGGTCTGAAAGAGAGTGTCTGTGTTAAAGTAAGGAAGGGCATGCTACGATGGTTCGGGCATGTGGAACGAATGGAAGATGAAAGAATGACAAAACAGATATACAACGCGAAAGTGGATGGACGTAGGAGTCGGGGAAGGCCACGACACACCTACCACGACCAAATTAATCGTGTGTTAGTTGAAGGTGGTGTCAAGAGCCGTAGGAACCGACGTGCATGCATGAAAAGAAAAATGAAAGTTGAAGAAGCAAGTGAGGTGTGTATGGACCGTGCCGTGTGGCGCTCGGTTCATTCTGCCTACCCCGCAAGGGATTTGGCGTGAAGATAGTTAGTTAGTTAGAATTACATCGATTCGAAATAAGAAGAAAGATTTGAATGAATCGTTTTCTACTTATCGAGAGATTGAAACTTAAAAAACAGATGTTGATAAACATCTGTTTTTTTAGTTTCAATCTGATACCTTAATATATTATAATATACACTCGAGAGCAATGAATCCGGGTCACTTAAAGAATGTTAAAAATCTCGGAAACTAAAAATGATAGGTTAATGCAATAAATTGTATTTAATAGACAATGTAATACTCCTTAAATGAAAGTAAAAAAAATATGAGTCACCATACATTTTATTAACACAAAATTACATAAAGAAAAAACTGCCGATCTCTCCTTAAAACAAAAATATGAAACATGAAATTTTTGAACTTTATTACGATTTTCTTGAATTTTAATACTTCGTATTGCCTCCTCGTGCTTCCATTACTGCGTTTACGCGGTTTGGCATGCTGTACACCAAGTTCCTTATACGATTTTGGGGAATATTCTCCCATTCCTCTGTGAGAGCAATTTTGAGCTCACGAAGCGTGATTGGGGGAGGGTTTCGTTGTTTTACGCATCTGCCTAGCTCGTCCCAAGCATGCTCGATCGGGTTGATATCCGGGCTGCGCGCTGGCCACTCCATACGAGTAATGTTCATCTCTTGAAGGTAGTCATTCACAATCCTACTTGTATGAGGTCGGGCATTGTCATGCATAAATATAGCATCCTCACCTAAATTGACCATAAATGGACCAACGTGATCATTGAGGATTTCTTCCACATATCTTACGCTAGTTAAAGAGCCGTTTTCTATGATCACCAGCTCTGTGCGACTTTCAGAAGAAATTCCGGCCCACACAAGTACAGACCCACCACCGTAGGCTACTTTTTCTTCGATGCATGCTTGCTTGAATCTTTCCCCTGGTCTTCGATACACTCTGTGTCTTCCATCGTGCTTGTAGAGCATAAATTTTGATTCGTCGGAGAACATAACTTTTGACCAATCTTCAATACTCCAATTTACGTGGCTCTGGGCATACCTTAGTCTCGAAATACGATGCCCACGCTCCAGTTTAGGGCCGTTTGCAGGTCTAAGGGGTTTTAAGTTAGATTCAGCAAGCCGACGTCTTACTGTCCATGCACTTGGGTTACTTCCTCCGAGGCGTCGAAACTGATTGGTGAGTTCAGTTCCTGTGAGAAAGCGATTTCGAAGCATGGTGTTCACCAAGTATCGGTCTTCTCGTGCTGTGGTACACCTGGTTCTGCCCGTTCCTGGTCTGCGTAGGTTAGAACCAGTTTCTTCGTAACGTCGGAGAACTCTTTGTACTGTTGACAGCGACACACCGACAGTCCTGGCTGTATCGCGCTGACTCCGGCCGGTTTCCAGCATTGTAAGTATTCTGGTGCATTCTTCAGGCGTAAGCGACATAATTTCAGCTTGATTAATGAATATAGAGCACTATCAACATGGTTTATGTACCCACATAAATGACAGATTACAAACAAAAGCAACACCAAATGCTGTAATTTCGTAGTTCCATCTTCGAAAGTGGCCCTTTTTCAAATTTGATTTTTTTATGATATAACTTTACAATAACTAAGAAGTTTTAATACCTTCATTTAAGGAGTATTACATTGTCTATTAAATACAATTTATTGCATTAACCTAGCATTTTTAGTTTCCGAGATTTTTAGGATTCTTTAAGTGACCCGGATTCATTGCTCTCGAGTGTATTTATCAGATAACATCATAATTTGTACATTTGCATTGTTATTTTACTCATTTTGATCGATTTAGTTTTTCACTGCAGCTGTTGGGAGGTTCAATAATTAAATATGTAAGTATAAAACCGTACTAAATTTGTAACTTGCATCTCCACTCTTTCTGCATTAAACTTAAACTAATCTTCAAAGAATTCTAAAACGCACCTTAAACTGTGACATACATATTAATTAATCCCATATCATCTTAATTAATAAAGTTAATGGATGACTCACTTATCTATCGGCGCCCTCCTGAAACTCTTAGGCCCCGGAACTTGAACATTTAAAATGGTTATTTTTTGTTAAAGCTACCCTTACAACGTAGGTAGGTAAACTAGGGGGTTAAAGTTTATCGCAGTATATGCCTCCAATAATAATATGAACACACACATGCTACGAGTATACACTTGCTACATGCAGTAGTTTCTTTTTGGAAAGATATTCGGAAGGATATTTTTATTAGTAGCTTAGTTTAGAAAGACAGAATAAATTATTCCATAAATAAATTAATATAACATTTAAAAGACTAATATCATATTTCATATCTTACAATAACAGGCACAGTACTGTGTATTGTCTGTTAGCCCCCAGAAGGGGGGGGGGGGGTGGAATTATTTATGGTACAAAGCCAGCCCCAATGGAGGAGAATGATCCTGGGAATGAAAACGATTTGTAGGGAGTCAAGAACAGCGCCTGCGGAGAATAGCACTAGCGGCCGCAATGGGTGCTCTCCCGTGAATGACCATGGGTGGTGGAAATTTTCAACCCCGTTCACGTCTTACAATAATTCTCATAAAAAAACCGGCCAAGTGCGAGTTGAACTCGCCCATGAAGGGTTCCGTAGCAGCAAGTAACATAATATAAAAGTTCTTGTAGTTCGTTGTAACTTTCATTGATGTTTTAACACTTTCGCAGTGGTAGTGATTTATCTAACCGAAAATTGCAGTTTATGACGTATTAAAAAAAACTACCGACTCGATTTCGTTCAAACCAATTTTCGTTGGTAGATTTTATGGCAATGTACATTATATATTATTTTTAGATTTATCATTCTCTTAGTTTAGAAGTTAGGGGGGGGGGGGGCACATTTTTCCACTTTGGAAGTGTCTCTTGCGTAAACTATTTACTTTAGAAAAAAAATCTGTTAAAAATCTCAATGGCATTTTAAAGACCAATCTATAGATGATACACGCATGGGTTTGATTAAAAAAATTTTTGAGTTTCAGTTCTGAGTATGTGGACCCCCAAAATTAACTGCTTTTTTTCTAGTTTTATATAAAATCTTGATGCGGTTCACAGAATACATCTACTTACCAATTTTCAACAGCATAGACTTTATAGTTTCGGAGAAAAGTGGCTGTGACACACGGACGGATAGACAGACAGACAGACATGACGAATCTATAAGGGTTCCGTTTTTGCCATTTGGCTACTGAACCCTAAAAAAGTCATTGGGGTTTTATATCAATACACCAGCTATGTTATGTAACGGGGTAAAGGGTTATCGACATTATGTCGTTTAGCTTCAACATAATTATATAATGTGGGTAAGCTTCAATCCCATTATATAACATAACTAGATGTACCTACTATCATATAAAACACCACTTACATACATATAGTCACGCCTTTATCCTCGAAGGGGTAGGCAGAGGCATATTATATACCCACATTTTACCTTTAAGATTTTGTCCCACGTAATAGGTGGTGAGTCGTATTGCCGTGTTGATATGGACTGGCGTAGGTTGAGACTGCCCGCTGTTGAAAGTTTTTAAGCCGCCGTAAAAAGGCCTTCTACTTGGCTTAACGACTGCCATTTTACTTGCAACCGGGACCAACCGCTTTAAGTGCCTTCCGAAGCACGAAAACGCTCAAATAAATGTCACAAAGTGGTCACATGGGTGGTCACCTATCCAAGGACCGGCCATAGTGAATGTTGCTTACTGCAGTGATCGTTTACATAACGCTGAGTCCGCGGGTCCACGAGTGCTTCCCTTAATCCACTTATAGTAAGAAATAAAATACAATCGTTCATTATTAGTATATTAAGGTGAGTCAAAATTATAAATCAAATAATCATGCTGTTTTGAAAATAAGTCTTCAAATTTGAAAAAAATATTCAGTTTTATGAAAGTAACATTTAGTTTACCCACATGAACTTGTAAATTTCCAAGTATCTGAGCAAATAGCACAACAGTATCCGGTGTGCAAGCGGCCTTAGGGGAACAATAAAGGCTCTAACGAATAATGGCAGTTAAGGCAATATCGCTGCTATTGTATGCAGTGAAACATTTTCGTTTATTTACATGGAAATTTTAATACGAACAAACATTACAGCTGTACGGATTTATGAAATTATTAGTCTTTCACAGAAAAGGGTTAAATGAACGGAAATGTTGTCTAATAAGTTGATAATTTTATTATTTAGTAGCAGTGACCCTCGGTTCAACTTGTGACATACTATAAAGCCTGTAGCTCTCATTAAATCAAACATTCTTACCCGTATTTATAGACAGAGCTTCAGAATAATTAAGGGCCTAATATCTAGAGATTCTTTTAAAATTGCTTCTGTAGTTCCAGAGTGTATTGATTACAAACACACAAATTTTTCCTCTTTATAATGTTAGTTTAGATTGTGTTTCATAACAAAAATGAATAGAAAGAGTACTTTTACCTATATATCCAAAATAAAGTATTTTTGAATGTGAAATCAATTACCATTATTTACTCCCAAGCAATACTAAATATTGAAAATGCTACACAAGGTAGTATTAAATGCGTGAAGTGGTTTTTTTTATTGATTCCAACAAAAACATTCAGTAGATAGCAACAGAAACATAGCATCATCCTCGTTTCATTCGCATTTATAATTTTCCTATAGCAGAGTGGTCGCTCACTTTACAACTTATATTGTATAATGTTAGTTGAGGCAACTAGCAGCAAACCTAATTACAGTGCACTCAGGTAGACCACTTGAGAGTGCCCGCGTCTATACAGTTTCTGCACATTCATTCATTTTCAAAGCGAAATATAATTTTTGTTGGTGTTCCTGAATTTGACTGTATATTTAAAACAGTTTGGTTTACTTTATACTTTACTAGCTGATGCACGCAGCGTGAAAATTTATTCCCATTCCCGCATCCCCTGGGAACGTATTCCCGCAAAAAAAAAACCTGTGTGTTATTCCAGACTCTAATGGTAACATCTCCTATTGGCTGACTTGGCTATCTATTCCTGTATATCTTCACAACTTTTAAATTAACATAAGAGTAGGTCTTCTTAGGTATTACTGATATAAACACACTGCAATCCTTGAAAAAACAAAGCAGTACACAATGTAGGTACTCGTACCTGTGCACAATGTAATAATTAGTACCTATACTTCCTTACAATTTTAAAATTAAAGATGTCATAGTCATCTTCTAAATGTACTTGTTATTAAATAATCTACCCGTAGAAATACATTGATAGCCTTCGAGGTCATAAGACATCCGAAATTAAAAGCACTTTATGTAATTACAATGGGTCCTGAATTGTATAAGGACTTCATAATGCTTTCTGTCCATGGAAATAATGGAAATCATTGTACTGAACGTCTTTTTATAAGCATTCCATTGTTCTTCGGTAATTTGTTGGAAAATGCTTTATATATAAAACGCACAATGGCTTCGTGCTCTAATTGAACTTCTACAGAGCTTTTCAGAGTTTTTCGTGTTCCGAATACCGAATTCGTGGTCAAATACTTCGACTAAGTAATTGGTAGAAGGTCAAATAGGTAATCTGTGTACCTACTACTTTTATAGACACACTTTTACTAAATCCGAATCGGATGTATTGTATAATCGGTTTGAGTGGATTGCATTTTTGCATTTAAAACAAATATGGCTTTGCAACATTACAGGTTTCAAAAAATCTTCGAAATTTGCCCTAATATTATAATATCGACATTTCGCAACAATAAAGTAAATTGAATTGAAATTGAAGTCCAATTGAGACTGTTCAAATTAGCCTAAACATGATGCTGTGATTATCTGCGATCTAGCAGATACTTGATGCGGTCGCTACTTCCAGGTTAGCATGTCGTGGAAATATCATCAAAGTAACAGTAGGTACTTATTCAAAATTCATATCAATAGGAACTGAGTTTAATTAAAATATACCTTCACAGTCTAGAAAGTGACCCGCTGATCTTTAAAATTTATGGCAAAAGACCATCACAATCAATGGTTTAAACAAAAAAATGATCCCAGAATTGGTTCATCAGTATGTCAGTGATGCTACACAGGCAGACAAACATTTATAACACTCCTGGTTTTCATCGGGGGTTAAAAATGTAAAGCATAAAAGAAAAAGGCATTCTCTTTTGCTCAGAGTGTAATACTTAACAAAATCTACGTGGTTATTTTACTAGGAGCTAGCATGAAGCAGCCTTTGTGTCGCAAATTGAATCACAAGGCAGCTTTAATAAATTAATCGCTAAGTAGTCCTGTCACCCCTTCCGAAGGCTTTTGCTCTTTACTAGAATAATTCAATATTCGCGATATTCATGCCAATTAGGCAACTATATTGAATTTACCTGCACAGATGTTCAATCGATCACTTTGATGAGTTTCTACGGCAAGGTGTTTTGAATTTGAATTGTATCAAGGAATCGAGTAAAAGAAATTTCAGTTTAGAGTATAATTAGATATATATTTATGAAACCGGCCAAGTGTGAGTCGGATTCGCGCACGAAGTCATGTTTGTCTTAAATATTATTAATTTTCTGATTCTATTTGTTGTTACAGCGGCAACAGAAATATATCATCTGCGGAAATTTCAGCTCCTGTGATACCTACAGCCTCGTGACGGACTGATAGACAGAGGGATAGACAGACAGACAGACGGACGGCAAAGTCTCATGCATAGGGTACTAATGTTATCCTTTAGGTAAGGAACCATAAAAACGAATGGTTAAAGGCGTGGCTCAATGTACAACTTAACAAAAAGTAGGAGGTTCTCAATTAGACATTTTTATTTCTTTAGATATAGTGATTAAGCTTTACAATAAAAATATATTTTACATGATCTTCCTTTAATTTAAGATACTATGTTGTTTTAAAGAAATTGTTCCTTATTAAAGACTCTTTCGGTTGGCTATCATAAAATATAGGGCTTTTTTTACATCTTCCAGGTTCGATTACCAGCTCAAGCTGGTGATTTTTCAAAAATCTTTAAATGCAGTTTTACTTACTTTTGAAAATTAGGGAATGTTTCCTTTCAGCAAAACTTGCCATTATCAATATTAAGGGTACTTTACCTCCAACTATCGTCTTTAAATTCCAGCCTGTATTATGTGTGACCAGATTGTGCTCACTTCCCATGGAAACTTATTCCCGAAATAAGAAATGGCCTTTGTGTCTTAGGTTATTTATACTGTTGATTGATGGAACTTGCTGCACATTTTGAAAACGACGCATGTACTGTTCCACAAGTTTTGAAAATTTCGTGAGGCGAATCCGGTCAGGTTTAAATTAATAAATATCGTGGAACAGTTAAGAGTGTCGTTTTATAATACTAGCCTACGTGTCATTATAAATTAATTATAGTCCAGACTGTAGCATATGCTTGTACCAAATTTCAGCCAGATTCGGTCAGCCGTACCTCTAAATTTAGCGAATTTAGTCATAATACTTTTAAAAGCTATTTTTTTAAATTTGTGTGAAATCTTGCACCCAAAATCAAAAACGCACTGTAGTAAACATTTGCGCTTGTGTGTCAACATAACGCCCGGGTTTCTTGTTACTTGACGTTTGGAAGTGTATGTTTACCCTTTCGGGATGTCGAGATTCACTTACGAGATAGGACACACAACATTTACGTTCGTAGGTAAATGAAAGACTCTTTGTAGAAGGTTTGGTCAAAGTAAATGATATATACGAATATTATACGTAATATTTTCATTAATTACATTTTTTTTGTACTTTTTTGGAGTTCCTGTTAATTTATTTTGTTCTTAAATTAAATTACTAATTTATTTTCGTCAGAAAAATAAGTCAGTGGTTTGGTCTAAACTCACAATATTAAAATCTCATAATTCATATTCCGAAAATTCTAACCATATTATCTTGAACCTTCATATTTACTTTCTCAACTTCCCAAATTCTTGCATTTTTAATGTGACGAAAATTCTACATGGATGCTGACTCGTGCATTTCATTAAAAAAAAATATTAGGGTGCAGCCACACAAGGTTTCTTAGGCTCAGCGTACTTATAATATTTGCTGACCTACCCATACCATATTTTTAGCCCATTGGAAGCACCCTTAGCCCTACTTCTACGTAATATCTACTTAATACTACAATTTTATTAATGTAGTCCTATTATAGTATCACCACATAAGTGGGACTACACAACTGCTTGGTCGTTAAGAGACCGGCATAGCATCCATGAAGAGTTTTCACACGTAAGAAAAACACATAAAAGGCCTCTCACCATTGCATACATTTTTACGATGTCTAGAATAGAATCTACCTAAAATTATTCAAATTATATACTTGTGATGTTTTGGAGTAGAGACCGATTGCCAATACTAATCAAAGATTAGTTGAAGGTCTGTAACCGGATTTGGTAACAGATAACTCCGGATTCTTATCACAAATTACGGTCATGGGAACTGAATGCCTCTTACTTATCTAGTTATGTAGATCTTTTCAGTCTCTGTGTAAATAAACTATTCCTGATTAAGATCAGTCTTGTGTCGGTTTTCATGAATGTCCAGTATTTTTTTTTCAATGGAACCCGACCGAATGGAAGAATGTACACATCGGAATAATTTCATTTGATAAATGAACGTCAGTCAAATGTGGCGAGAACCGGAATGCCAAGATTAATTTTACAGCTGACTTAAATCTGTCGTAATTTGAATATTAAACCCTAAACGTTTCAAATATCAATCATGGCACTTTTGAAACTTTTAGGGTCGTTACACTAAAAGTGCAACAATCATGAACATTGACCCAACAAAATGTTTGACAGATTAAGCCACAAATATTTCAATATCCTTATTTTCGACTCAAAATATATCCGGTCCTTCATAGGCTTAAGGGCGTTGTCTCCCAAGGGACAAGTCACAGACTTTGCCCCTATATCACGCTGACCGAAACATCTCTTGCTTTCTCACGATAAGTAGCATCACACTAGAACAGTGATTTATAGAGGTGAAAAATATTTACTATCCGATAACTGGAGCGAAGGTCGCTATAATATTTGTGAAAAGGGGCCGTCGAGTTGTACTAAAGAAAGTAGTTTTTTTTTGTTTCAGGAATCATAGAGAATGTTGTCGTTGCGCCATGTCCATGTGCAGTTTTTTTTATTTTTGGAACGAAGTTCCTTATCGCGCGTTGTGAAAGGGGGCTAGACGGAAAAAATTCTCACGAAAAGTTGTAACGACACTTTTGGTAGTGATAGTGGTAGTGATAGTGGTAGTGATAGTGGTAGTGATAGTGGTAGTGATAGTGGTAGTGATAGTGGTAGTGATAGTGGTAGTGATAGTGGTAGTGATAGTGGTAGTGATAGTGGTAGTGGTAGTGATAGTGGTAGTGATAGTGATAGTGGTAGTGATAGTGATAGTGGTAGTAATAGTGGTAGTGATAGTGGTAGTGATAGTGATAGTGGTAGTGGTAGTGATAGTGGTAGTGATAGTGGTAGTGATAGTGGTAGTGATAGTGGTAGTAATAGTAGTAATGTTAGTGGTAGTGGTAGTGATAGTGGTAGTGCTAGTGCTAGCCAGGGGATGAACATGAACTCTACGAGCAACACCAAAGCAAATAGGAGTTTCGCTCTGTTCAGTTTCAGTCGCGCGTAAAGGTTACACGCACTCACTTTTTTTTTTATTTGTTTTCTTTTTGTTTTTGTTTCTGTTTTTCTTTTTGCTTACAATAAAATTTTAAAATTAAAATAAAATTTTATTACAATTCCTTCTCTTTAATCGAAAGGAACTTCGTTCCATCCGGGTGTCCCTTGACACCTCTCAAGTTTTTTTAATATTTACAATCTCCGTCTAAATCTACACGTGCTAGTAGTTGTGTAATGTTTAGCTCAGAACCGATTTTGCAATATTCTATGTTATAAACATGGGAAAAACTCGTGATGTGCAAACACGCACATATGGAATATAAACAAAGAACATGATAAACATGTAACAGTATGTTGACAAAAATGATCTCAGGTAACGACAACCATCATTTTAATTAGTATTAAAAAGAAAAGTGTGTCGAAATAAATTTATTTGTAGATAATAATATATGTGCTATTTATTTAATAACATTTGGTGTGGATAAAGTCCTACCCACAACATTACGAGTGATGCTCCTGCTGATGAACGGATGAGGTCATGACAGAGAGAAAGACAAACAAAACAAAGCACTGTACTAAGCCGTGTTTTCAACGTCGTCCAGTAAGGATCTAGTGAGACCGGAAGATAAGAGGACCCGGTTGGGGGGTGATATTCTCCATATTGTATTAATACTTTCGATCAACTCTTGTGATCGTGATGATGTGAGGTTGATGCTGATAGCAGATGGCTATCAGCATCAACCTCACCTGCAAATGAGACCCAGAAATCTTAATGCTGATTATTAAATAATAATAATATTCATTTATTTCAGATAAATCCATAGTTCGTTAATAATCTTAGACTATGTTAAAAATATATCAATAATTATAATAGACTAAATAAGATACATTATGTTATGATCAAAATTAAAATTAAAATACATTTTTTTAACTACTTAATTAAATTAAAAAATAAAATAAAATGTCAATATTAAGAGTCCATATGACGCCAAATAGACTATTACATTGATCTAGATCTCAAGACTCGTGAGGTCTGCTTAATTAAAATTTGAACACAGACAACTTTAGTTCATGAACTAAAAACGCTCTAGGCTCGAAACACGATTACTGATAAAATCCTCGATAGATTTTTGTGTTGAAAATCTCGTAAGTTATAAGTTGCTTTTATAATATAAAATATTTATAAGAAAGGCAATAGTAAAATCTTCATTTCCACTAGAGCATTTTTTTCATATTGGTTATAGTTTTTTTATAATTAATTTATTTCGTTAAAAGCGCACAAAATCCGATCGCATCTCTCTCTTTCTTGCACGCTAAAATGTATATCTTCTATCTTCTTTTAACACTTTGGCCTCTGGTAGGCTCTTAAAGTAATCCAATTTAAAATACCAGAATCGAATAGATTTTAAAAATGTCAATAAGTACATAAAACACAATTCTTAAGTAATATAAAAATAAAAACATATTAAACTCAAGAGTAATAGAATAATTAAGGTGCATTATATATTTTGATCAAATTTAAAATTAAAAGTTTATCTCTCTTTAACTAATTAAAAATTAATAAAATGAAACAAAATGTCAATATTTAAAATAATCAAATTTAAAAATATCAGCCCCTAATAAATTAAATGTCACCACTTAAAACACAATTCCAAAATAAAATAAATATAAAATACTGATAATGTGAATAATAATGATTCTATTCTATAGGGGTACTCTGGAACCCATGTGTATGTCTTAATGTATAATATGTGTATAAGTAGTTGACTTACTAGACTAGAGTCAACTAGACGAACTAGAAAGTATTCTAGTTCGTCTAGTTCTAGACTGATAGGGAAATCAGTACCTGGCGTCTAGGGCTAAAGATAAGATATAGCAAAAGCTACACTCAGTCGATTTTGCGTCAACATAACAAAGAAAAACAATCCAACTTTCACCCGTTAGTTCTTGCAAATAACCAAACCGTGGGACCTAAAATGTATGCGTATAGCAAAGGTACTCAGAAACATAATGAGCGTATTATAAAATAATAGCTTATGTAGACGTAATAATGGTTAAAAAGTACATAGACTTGAAAAATAATACACTGGTGTAACAAAAGATTAGGTAACTCTGTTTTACATTCGATTTATTAATACGATTCCAGAGTTGTCTGTACCTAAATACTAATTTGAACTACTATTTGCAATGGCAAAGAGTAGTTCAAATAAACAAAACACTGGACATACCTTACATATATTTCATATGTGTGTTTTGTTATGTCACACAAACTCCCAAACATTAGTAAACAATGGTTTTCAGTCATAAATTTAGGACAGATGTTGAATACAAACCCTTACGTTAAATGTTTAAGCATAAGATTTTAACACACACAACGATATCATTTTCAAACAATGTCCATTCATTACTACTACAGCCATCTTTTGAATTATCTGTCTAAACTGCTGTGTGTATCACACTTATCAGCATCCATACTATTATTTGCCCTGTCACTGACCTCCTTGATTACTTATTTCTTAGGTAACAGAAATAAATCATAGAATAGATAAGGTAGAATGTACCTACTTTCTTTAAAATGAATAAGAATATAAATACAACTAATATATAAAAGTGAAAGTAACCTTGTCTCTCTGTAACGCATTTATGTCTCAACAATCAAACTGATTCTGGTAAAATTTAGTACTGCTCGTTCGCTCTAACTTTGCCGCTCGGCTCCATACTAATATTATTCAGGCGGGTATACGCCACTACGCCAACGGCAAAGTTAGAGCGAACGGGTAGCAAGTATACTAATAATAATAGTACGTAGGTACTTATAAAACTTGGGATATAAAATATGGTTATCTATCTGCAGTAAACCAATTTCGGTGGACAATTGGTACAGGAAAACATTAAGCACATTAGCTAGTAGAATAAAACATTAATCACTAAAATATTTCAAACTACCCTCTAAGTCCCTAAATTCTAACGCCTATTAGTATCGGCCTCAATAAAGCTTAACGCAAAACAATTTAACCCTAAGCTACCCTTATCAAACACCATCTACATTATAATCTCTCTGAGGGTACAACAACAAAGTGTGACACAACAAGATGACACGTGTCGAGCGAAATAATTTCGTTGTTCCTCAACTTGGCTGGACAAACTTCCAAACTTCTTTATTGCTAGTATATACAAATAATAAAGAAGTAGAGTGCTGGCCATGCATTATGGCTTTTATAGCGTCACAATGACTTACAGTTTACCTAAAACTTTATGTATTTAGGTATATAAACATTAATAAAGATGATATTTCACAACTAGCGGACGTCACGCGGTTACACCCGCGTAGTTCCGTTTCCCGTAGGTTTAACAAAATAAAATTTAGCCTTTGTCACCCGGGGATAGTAGCTTCCCAATAGAGAAAGATTTTTTCAAATCGGTTCAGTAGTTTCGGAGCCTATTCGATGCAAACAAACAATAAAATATTTTCTCTGATAATAGTATTTGTTAGTTAGTTAAAGGTATCAATTTCATGCATTGGAAATATTAGAGAAAGATACAAATTATCGAAACTATTTAGATATAAACCTGCGGCTTAACACCTCCATAAAACATTTTTCTCATTTTACGCTCCATCTTATTTATGACAAACGAAAATAAAGCCATAACTATAAAGTAAGGTTGGCAGTTTGCTCAAATGTCGGCCAAGAGAACTAATAGTGCAATATTTTGTATTAGAGCTTTGAGCACGTCACACCGATATTTCGCGTGGCTTTCTTTGGCCGAATGACGCTACACATTGTCCACAGTTACAGTGATTAAATGACTCACCAGTTGTTGCAAACACAATACCCAGAGCACACAATATGCCGCTTTTGTAGATTTATTATTCTGAGATTTTTGTTTTGATTGGCCAGAAAAGTTTTTGAGTGTTAACTGCGGGGATGATATAGATCAGGTATATATATAATGGATTTCATGTAATGAAACTCAAAGGTCCCCTGGATGAAGACAGCACAAAGTTGAAGTAATAATGTTATATAAAGCAGGCAGATCAGCAAACACTGATATCTGTCTCTGATAGACGGTCTCGGTGCCGCACTGGTAAGTGTATTCGACTGCCGTAATGAAATGCCGAGTTCGGATCGAACGTTTGAGTTGGAGTTTAAAATGTTTCTATGTCTGTAAGAGAAAATCCTCATGGATGTTATGCCGGACTCCTACCGACTAAAAACCTCACGTCACGCCCAACAGCCTGTGGTTGGGAGCCCCGGGGAAGCCCTCGGAAGGATGTCCCAGAACTTCCAACAGACCCACGGCCGCCACTGCGGCCTCGCCCAGGGGGTGGTTCGGGTGCTATCCCGCGTCTTTGGGGGGTTTCGGGTGTGATCCCGCTTCTAAGGGGGGCGTGCGTGAATTGCTCACGTCACGCTGCCGTCATGGGCCTGCTTCTGTAAGGACGGTGAGCCGCCCTCTCACCGTCCTCAGACCCCCGGTCATGGAGGCCGATTGTCCTCGGCGAAGACACGTCGGCGGCGCCCAGGCCGCCGACTGCGGAACTCGGGTGGGAAAGTTCTCTCCCGCCCGTACCCGTCCCGCCGCCTCCTTCACGAGCATGACCTGCTCGCAGAAGGAGGCGGCGCAGTTCCACTTACTCCCGCTGGAGAGCATGGCTCGCACCATGGTCTCGAGCGAGAGAGTGTCCACGTCCAGACCCACTACGAGGAACTGGCGCTGTTGCGCCCACGCCGTGCACTCCACCAGCGTGTGGAGCGCGGGTTTACCACTGGTGACCGAAATTCATTTGATCATTTGATGTGTGACCGAAAAAACATTAGGCCATTCTACTACTGATCGAATGAACAATTGACCAATAGAGTTTTTATCGAACAAACATTTGGTATTTTTACTACTGATCGATTGAACGTTTGGTCGAAAAACAGTTGACTAAAGAATAATTTAACAAATAAAAGCGAAATAAGTAGAATTCGGTTCTGGCACTCGCCGGCCGCTGCCGTGGCACGCTCGCTTCGCTCGCTCGGCTCGTGCATTATGGTCGCAGTTCTAACCTAACCTAACCTAGCCATTTTGATTCAGCCCCTGTTAAAATATTCTTTAGTCAACTGTTTTTCGGCCAAACGTTCATTCGATCAGTAGTAAAAATACCAAATGTTTGTTCGATAAAAACTCTTTGGGTCAATTGTTCATTCGATCACAAGTAGAATGGCCTAATGTTTTTTCGGTCACACGTCAAACGATCAAATGAATTGCGGTCAACAGTGGTAAACCGGTGGAGCGCTGTGTCATCGCTGCGGTCCTCGCAGTGCTGACACTCGGCCGTGGTTTCCCGGTGTTTTCACCACAGATACCTACCAAAGCTACCGTGCCCGGCAAGCATCTGTGTCAACCGGTAGGAGAGAGAACCGTGTCTCCTCTCCAGCCACTCGTCCATGACCGGTCTGACGGCTGCGATTGTGGCGAATCCCCCCTTTGCGCTGCAGACCCTATAAAAACCCTCTTACACCCCTTTTAAAGATCCCCACACTGTAGGCGTTTGGGAAAACCGAGGCAGGGAGATCATTCCACAACCTAAGCGTGCGCGGAAGAAAGCCCCTATCGGATATAACATTTAGGCGCAAGTAGTCCAATTCACGATTTGTACGTTAATCAGTTGTCTACGTCCTACTCAGGCGCCATCTAGTATTGTTTATTTTAGTTTATGATTAAATATAATTTGTATGTCTACATAGCTTCCTCGTTAGATTTCTGTAAGTAAGGTACCTCAAAATATTCGTATAAATCATTTACTCTCATGAAACCTATAAGGACAAAGCATTCGTCTTTCATTTACCTACGAAAGTAAACGTTGTATGTCCTATCTCGTAAGTGGATCTCGACATCCCGAAGCGAAAGGGTAAACAGACACTTCCAAACGTCAAGTAACAAGGAGCCCGGGCGTAATGATGACACACAAGCGCAATGGATTACTACACGTTCTGGGTTTTGAGTGCACGATTGCATTCAAACTAATTTAAAACATTGCTCATAAAAGTATTGTGACTAAATCCGCTCAATTTAGAGGTATGGGTGACCGAATTTGGCTGAAATTTAGTACAGGGATATGCTAAAGTCTGGACCGTAATTAATTTATAATGACACAGGCTACTTTTTATTCCGGTAATATGTTCCCATGGGAAACGGGTGTCATCTAGGCCCACATAAATACATTGAGCCACGCCTCTAACCATTCGTTTTTAGGGTTCCATACCCAAAGGGTAAAAAACTTGACAGTCTATCTGTCTGTCTGTCCGTCACGAGGCTGTATCTCAAGCTGATAGCTAAAGAGCTGAAATTTTCACAGATGATGTATTTCTGTTGCCGTTATAACAACAAATAGAATCAACATTATTATTTGCAGTATTTTGGTTCGGAACCCCCGTGCGCGCATCCGACTCGCACTTGGCCGATTTTATAATAAAAATATAATTAAACCCTTAAGGGGAGTGGTTGACAAAGTTTGCGAAAAAGAGGTGCAAATAAAGACGTTCTTCTCGGTATTAGTATACGAAAAATGGCAGCCAAAAGTAGATTTTAAATCTAAAAGATGTGTGTCAAAAGATGGTTTTATCAGAAATTGTGTATTTATTATAAATAATTAGTAAAACATCATTGAAATAGCCCATATTTTTTTAGAAGAAGACGTTTTATGACATCTATTTATTAATGAATGATAATAAAATTTATATCAGAGACTAAAGAAAACATAGACCTCTAAAATGGTTTTCTTCAATTTTGAATTAGTATAAGTTTTAACTAATTATAACTAATAATGTATTCAAAGAATACATCACATTGCTTGCTTCCCCGCGCTCGCCCGAAAATCTAGTGCGGTGGGAGTCGTATTGCTAGACGGACGTGTGTCGCTCTGGTCTGCAAAATATTCTCGTAAAATGTTATATTTTCATTCATGTACAGAGTAATGCGTGTAACAGAGCCAGTGCCCGAGTTACACAATGCATACTGCATTACATGAGAATATAATGCATTTCAATTTATTTTTTGTATTGTTTTATTAAATTACTTCGTAAGGTAGTCATACTTATATTGTAAGCGGTACTTAATCATTTCAATATAAATAAATGAAGAAATATTTGTGGACATTCGCACACAACTTAAGCTATTATAACTTTGTGCTAAGGGATATAGCTAACTGATGAAAATACTTATATTACAGTTATTATTAACACACTGCTTTTTTTTGAGACACTGGTCTCAACTTGACTGCCTCTGTGGCGCAGTCGGAAGTGATACCGCCTGCGGCGCTGGAGGTCGTGGGTTCGATTCCCACCGGAGACAAATATTTGTGTGACCCATAAATGTTTGTGTCAAGAGTCTGGGTGTTTCTATGTATAATATGTATGTATTCAAAAAGTATATAAGTATTATTATCCGTGGTCTTATAGCCATAACACAAGCAGGTCATTCCTAGCTTACTTTGGGATTAGATAGCCTTGTGCGAAATGTCCGTGAATATATTTATTTATATTTATTTATTTATATTAACCGTCAATTTTTTCAGCTTATTACGTCTTGGGGTGACGTAGGCACCAACTACCGGCAACTTGGTTAAAGTAATGAAGTGAAGGAATTGACGGTCGAGAGCAGTGTCTCGTTGGTCCAATGGTGAGGCCGTCTGGTCCGGCAAACCAGAAGACGCAGGTTCGAATCCTGCTCGGGACCAAAAATTGTATTCAATTATTTGCTAGACAAGTAAGTCTGGAAATGATCTGCTGGCTCTGTTGGATTCTCAAACAATTTGTTATGATTTTTTAAGTCTATATTACAGTAAGCAGAGTACTAAAAAGAATAACCCGCCGAGTTTCTTGCTAGTCTATATCTATACATAATAATAAAACTGTTGAGGGTCGAGAGTCTGAACATGAAAGCTATTTAAAAAAAAAGAACGCGTTCTCTAATCAATACCTACTTAAGCCAAAATGAAATTTAAAATTTTCATGTCCGTCTGTATTCCGAATACGTATCACGCCGAAACTACTGATTTGAATGAAAATTGATCCGAGGAAGTTCAGGAGTTGGAGACATCTCAACTTCTCAAAACCTAGAATTCAAGAGTTCCTTTGAATGTGAGTGTAAATCTAAACCGGCGTGTTGGCTTTATCATAAGAGCTTAATGATTAAGTACGCGCCGAAGGCGTGAACTGAAATAAATTATTTTAGAGTAGATTCTAAAACAATTCAGTCCACGCCCTCGACGTGTACGTTCTTTTATGATAAAACAAACAGCGCAGTTTCACTCACCACTTGCTGAGTCTGATGAAGAAATACCTCCCCTTTCATACACCTTAAGCGTCGTAAAGGAAGTTGTGAGGGTCAGCTAGTTACATACATACATAAATGTGGTCACGCCTTTATAGGCGTGACCATACATACATAATATACATATTTATGTATGTATTTATGTATGTATCTGCCTACCCCTTCGGGGATAACCCCGAAGGGGTAGGCATAGCATCATATAGAGGCATTATTATGTCCCCACATTTCACCTTTTTAGAATTTGTGCCACGTAATAGGTGGCTGTATTTCCGTGTTGAGATAGACAGGCGCAGGTTGTGACTGCCTGCTGTTGAAATTATTTAAGCCGCCAAAAAGGCCTTCTACTTGGCTTAATGACTGCCATTTTACGGGCAAGTTTCGTTCGTTCCGTAAGTTTCGAAAGGCACGTTCAGCCGTTGCTTAACGTGCCTTCCGAAACACGGAAACGGCACGAACAAATAACTTCACAAAGTGGTCACATGGATGGTCACCCATCCAAGGACTGGCCATAGTGAATGAGCTTACTACAGTGATCGTTTACAAAACACTGAGTCCGCGGTGCCACGAGCGCTTCTTATTTATACATAACTAGCTGACCCTCGCAACTGCGTTTACGACAATTTTTGTTTGTTATAATAAAATGAAATGAAATTTTGTTCCAAAAGTAAGAAAAATTTTAAGCGAGTGGAAGACCCCTCTTGTCTGGATTTGTAATAATTTACGTAAAACAATGAATATATGAACATGCGTCTTTGTGAATTCGTCACATTTAATTTTTACGTAATAATCAATCACATTTTTTGCAGTGTATTTTTACACTTAAAAACGAAGGAAAATTTAAATACAAACGTTCCTTTGTTTTTTAATTTATTTTCGCCTCTCTCTATAAAATAGAGTGCAGAGGGGCTTATGACGAGACTTTGTCTGTAGTCTGTGACTCTGTTGCATTAAACTAAGTCACTAGGTCACGTGGATCATCTGTTCAAAGTTTGAAATAAAACAAAAATGACAACGTCAATCGGATTGAACTCTCACAATAAACGTTTTAGAGAGGGGCAGTCGCGTGAGACCGTCTCACAGCTTCTTGTTTATTTGGTGAAGCGAGGAACGCTTTTCCGCTACTATTTTTCTTCTCCTTCCGTATTTCTTTTACTCTGATGTCTCTGTAGTTGCGCTACTCTATGTTGGCGAGTCATATCGCCCATATGCTCAAGGTCGTTAGCCGTGGGTATGGCCTTAACTGGAATTCCTTATAGTCGATTCCTTGTAACAATGTACCTACAACTTACTCATCAAAGTGATTGATTGAACACCTGTGCAGGTAAATTCAATATAGTTGCCTAATTGGCATGAATATCACGAATATTGAATTATTCTAGTAAAGAGCAAAAGCCTTCGGAGGGGTGGCAGGACTACTTAGCGATTAATTTATTAAAGCTGCCTTGTGATTCAATTTGCGACACAAAGGCTGCTTCATGCTAGCTCCTAGTACAATAACCACGTAGATTTTGTTAAGTATTTCACTCTGAGCAAAAGAGAATGCCTTTTTCTTTTATGCTATACATTTTTAACCCCCGATGAAAACCAGGAGTGTAATAAATGCTTGTCTGCTGCACAGTAGCATCACTGACATACAGATGGACCAATTCTGGGATATTTTTTTTGTTTGAAAACCATTGATTGTGATGGTCTTGTGCCATCGATTTTGAAGATCAGCGGCTCACTTTCTAAACTGTGAAGGTATATTTCACTTAAACTCACAGTTCCTATTGATCTGAATTTTGTATTAGTATCAACTATTGCTTCGATGATATTTCCACGACATGCTAACCTGGAAGTAGCGACCGCATCAAGTATCTGCTAGATCGCAGATAATCACAGCATCATGTTTAGGCTAATTTAAACAGTCTCAATGGGGCTTCAATTTCATTTCAATTCACTTTATTGTTTCGAAATGTCAATGTTATAATGTTGCTGTAATGTTGCTAAGCCTTATTTGTTTTAAATCCAAAAATGCAATCCACTCAATCCGATTACACAATACATCCGATTCGGATATAGTAAAAGTGTGTCTATAAAAGTAGTACACAGATTACCTATTTGACCTTCTACCAATTACTTAGTCGAAGTATTTGACCACGAATTCGGTATTCGGAACACGAAAAACTCTGAAAAGCTCTGTAGAAGTTCAATTAGAGCACGAAGCCATTGTGCGTTTTATATATAAAGCATTTTCCAACAAATTACCAAAGAACAATAGAATGCTTATAAAAAGACGTTCAGTACAATGATTTCCATTATTTCCATGGACAGATAGCATTATGAAGTCCTTATACAATTCAGGACCCATTGTAATTACATAAAGTGCTTTTAATTTCGGATGTCTTTTGACCTTGAAGGCATCAATGTATTTCTACGGGTAGATTTTTTGATAACAAATTCATTTAGAAGGTGAATTAGTCCATTGAAATGTTACAATTTAAGGACCGAATATTGCATTTCTAAGAGGATGCAATTTTATTTTTGGGACATATGTGGGGGGTCAATAGAAGCTTAACCTCAAGTTTGTGGGGTCGCCACCCTTGTCCCCCGGCCGCAATCTTAAAAAGGGGTGAAAACACTTTTTTCCCAATATCTCGGAAACTATGAGTCTTACAAAAAATTTGTGACATCATAATTTGTAGCAAATTGTTTTGCCTACAAATATGTTAAACAAATTTTTGCCCTAAATTAAAAATTAAAGAAGTTGTAAACAAAAAATTGAAAATAAAATTATAAAAACTTACTTTTATGCTCTGTGGCGTTTTTTTTTAATTTCTCTTAAAAGATCATCTACAAGATAAGTCTTGAGGTATTTTTTTTGTAAAATGTATAAAAAAAAGTTATAGAGCAAAAAAGAAAATTTTTATAAAAATTTTATAAAAATTTTGTAAAATTTTTTGTTAAGTTATAAACACATTTGTAGGCAAAACAATATGCTACAAATTATGTCTCAACAATTTTTTTGTAAGACTCATAGTTTCCGAAATATTGCGAAAAAGTGTTTTTTCCCCCTCTTTTCAAGATGGCGGCCCCACAACCTTGAGGTTAAGCTTCTATTGACCCCTCACACATGTCCGCGAAAATAAAATTGCGTCCTCTAATAAATGCAAAGCTCATGTAACATTTCAATGGACTAAATATGAAATCTTTTATTTTAAAATTGTAAGGAAGAAAAGGTACTATTTCCTACATTATGCACAGGTTACTGCTTTGTTTTTTTAAGGATTGCAATGTGTTTATATAAACAGTAATCCTCCTCATAAGTAAATTTGAAAGTTGTAAAGATGTTTAAATATTTTTTAAATAGGTAGGTACCTACTCAATCACGCTTTAACGGCTAAATGGATCTGTCTGAAATTTGGTACAGGAATAGATAGCCGAGTCAGCCAAAAGGCGATGTTACCATTAGAGCCTGGAATAACACATAGGTTTTATTTGCGGGAAAACGTTCCCAGGGCATGCGGGAATGGGAACGAATACACATACACAGCTAGAAAAGTATAAAGTGAACCGAACTGTTTTAAATGTACAGTCAATTTCAGGAATACCAACAAAAATTATATTTCGCTTTGAAAATGAATGAATGTGCAGAAACTGTATAGACGTGGGCACTCTCAAGTGGTTTACCTGAGTGCACTGTAATTAGGTTTGCTGCTAGTTGCCTCCACTAACATTATACAATATAAGTTGTAAAGTGAGCGACCACTCGGCTATAGGAAAATTATAAATGCGAATGAAACGAGGATGATGCTATGTTTCTGTTGCTATCTACTGAATATTTTTGTTGGAATCAATAAAAAAAACCACCTCACGCATTTTATACTAGCTTGTGTAGCATTTTCAATATTTAGTATTGCTTGGGAGTAAATAATGGTAATTAAGTTCACATTCAAAAGACTTTTTTTGGATATATAGGTAAAACTACTCTTTCTATGCATTAATGTTATGAAACACAATCTAAACTAACATTATAGTAAGAAAAGATTTGTGTGTTTGTAATCGATACACTCTGGAACTACAGAAGCGATTTAAAAAAAATCTTTAGACATAAGGCCCTCAATTATTCTGAAGCTCTGTCTGTAAATACGGGTAAGTATGTTTGATTTAATGGGAGCTACGGGCTATAAAGTATGTCACAAGGTAAACCGAGGGGCACTGCTACTAAATAATAAAAATATCAACTTATTAGACAACATTTCCGTTCATTTAACCCTTTTCTGTGAAAGACTAATAATTTCATTAATCCGTACAGCTGTAATGTTTGTTCATATTAAAATTTCCATGTAAATAAACGAAAATGTTTCTCTGCATACAATAGCAGCGATATTGCCTTAACTGCCATTATTCGTTAGAGCCTTTATTGTTCCCCTAAGGCCGCTTGCACACCGGATACTGTAGTGCTATTTGCTCAGATACTGATGCAAAACAGAGCATCGTTTTTTTTGGAAATTTACAAGTTTATTTCGGTAAACTAAATTTTACTTTTATAAAACTAAATAACTTGTTCAAATTTAAAGACTTATTTTCAAAACAGCATGATTATTTGGTTTACAATTTTGACACACCTAAATATACAAAAGGCGCGCGTTGCTCTGTGTACGAATATAATGAACTTACTCAAAATATTTGGTAAGTTTGACACGGACCATTTTTATGACGATATTTGACACCAATGAAAGAGCTCCTTTCTATATAATATATAATTGTATAAAACGGAGCCCTATTTCCTTGGTCACGGCATCACGCGTGAACGGCTGTACCGATTTCGCTAATTCTGTTTTTGTTGTGTTTGTTATTGTCAGGAAAAGGTTCTATTAAAGAAAAATATAAAAAAATGCGCTGAAAATTAAAAAAATTAAGAATACTTAACCACCATACAATATTATTTCTAATCTAACCTTACTTTGGACAATAATTATCTTTTTTCTTGCAACATTATGACATTTGACATAAAATTAACAGAATGCTGCAAATATTATCAAAAAGGATGTAAAAATATAATATCGTTTAAAAATGAACAAATTTAAATTTATATTCTTAAATGAATCTGCGAAATGTAAGTATGTACGCGCATAACTTCAGAACGGCTGGATCGATTTCGCTAATTCTTTTTTTGTGTTTGTTATTATCAGGAGAAGGTTTAAAAAAATGGGTGAAAATTTTTAAATAACTTTAACCCACTTGAACTGTAAGAAGAAATAGTTTCTATTGCGATTTTGGATCGGTTCTTAGAACTGGAAACTTCGAAATGGGAACTGGGAATAGAAAGGCTGACAGGGAACTGGAATCCGGGAACCGAAAACCAGGAACTGGGAACCCACAATCTGAAACCGGGAATGGGAACAGGGGACCGGGAACTCAATCCGAAACCGGGAACAGGAAATCGGGTACGAGAACAGGGGACTGGGTACTGAGAACTCGGAATACCGATTTTTCATAGTTAAGGCAGGACAACGTCTGTCGGGTCAGCTAGTCTATACTAATATTATAAAGAGGAAAGATTTGTTTTTTTGTTTGTTTGTTTGTTTGTTTGTTTGTTTGTAACGAATAGGCTCCGGAACTACTGGACCGATTTGAAAAATTTTTTACTGTTGGAAAGCTACACTCTTTGCGGTGAACATAGGCTATATTTTATTCCCGTATTCCCACGGGAACGGCAACTACGCGGGTGAAACCGCGTGACGTCCGCTAGTATTAAATAAAATTAGAGCAGTAAAATTTTGCGATCCACTGTGTAGATGTAATTATACTCGTATTATAGAGGCAAAGATAAAGAAGAAACTTCGCTATGGTTGGTCCTTAGATGGGTGACCATTTGTCTGCGCATCATCGCGCGAACACACTTTTAGGGATATGGAAAAAAGACGAAGGTGGAAAACTCAAGCAAACAATGTTTTGTTTGTATATATTCTTCGTCATTTAAAGATGCAATGTTCTTCCACAAGAAATAGACTTTCAGCAATGTATAGCTGCAATTACTCAGCGTCTTCAACATGCACAGCTGTCTCAGAGATTAGAAAGCCACGTAGGGATGAATCAGTGTCTTATAAAATGATTTTCCTATATTTAGGTTCCCAGTGTACGTGATACTAGGTAAATACTTTCTTTGATGACACTCTTGATTTCCGTTTCGGGATAATCTATTGAGCTTTTCACCTGCTCCCGAATTCAATTATGTGAAAATAAGAAATAATGTTTTTTAGTATGACGAAATAAATAAATTGAATAACTAAGTTTACAAAGTCAAAATAAACCATGCCATAATAAAAATAAGTAAATATTACATGGTACTTACAGGTAAAAGAAAACCATTGTATTTGATTTCTTACAATAAGGGCAGATTCGACCAACGTGGGGTAAGAGAAAACTCGTAGGATATCTTCTACTTATTACAATATTGGGTATAGTGATTTTCCATTTTACCAACAACTGACATAAGCATAACGTAGAATATTGACGTGTATAATTTACGCTGACGATTTCGGCGGTGTAACAGTTATAATGTGAAAAAAACGGTTTCAACCCACGAGATGCCATTAAAAAAAATATAAAGAATAATTAGTTGTCAGTTGATATTACACGTATTATCCTATAAAATCAATTGTAATGGCATTTCAAGTCAAGGTCGAAGAAACAGTTGTACAATAGAATTTTGTTGAATTTTTCATTCCTTTATCATTATTTTAAACCCATTGAATAACAAAATTAGGTATAGTGGAACCCACAAGTTATTTAGAAAAACGTAAACGAACATTATATCGAATATCAATCAATACATATAATAAATTCGTAACTGTCTGTACGTTTGTGCTCGCTAATCTAAGCAACCCTTCAACCAATTGCAATGCTGTTTTCTTTATTGCGTTGCAATTTGCTCCACTTAACATTTAGTGTTTGTTTCATGTCAATCGGGTCATAAATAATAAAGTTATATCAATCTAAAGGACCACAAATAAATTAAAGCGTGCGAAGTCGCAGGCAACAGCTAGTCAAGTATAAATTCAAGGTGTAAAAACACACGTGTAACTTTGAGTTTGGTGGAATCCAGGAGGCTGAAGCTTACCAACATAATGTTAAAGCTTAAGCGCCCATTGCAGCCAGCTTAATGCTATTCTCCTCAGGGGCTGTTCTTGACTCCCTACAAATCGTTTCCATCCCCAGATTGATTCTCCTCCATCGGGGCTGGCTTTGTACACCATAATATACCCCCCCCCCCCTCCTCTGGGGCTGACAAACAATACACAATAACTGCGCGTGTTATTGTAAGACATGAAATACGATCGTTTTCTTTTACATGTTATATTTATTTATTTATGGCATAATTCATTCTGTTTTTCTTATCTAAGCCACCATTAGAATTTATAACAGCTAGGAATATCCTTCCGATATCCTAAGCTCCCAGGGCTTATTCTTTAATTTTCGTCTCGTTCAAAAAGAAACTACTAGTGTATGCATGTAGCTAGTGTATAGCATGTGTGTTTTCATAATATTATTGGAGGAATATATTGCGATAAACCTAAGCCCCCTACTTTACGCACCTACGTTGAAAGGGTAGATTTAACTAAAAATAACCATTATAAATCTTCAAGTTCCGGGGTTCAAGAGTTACAGGAGGGCGCCGATAGATAAGTGAGTCATCCATTTACTTTATAAATTAAGATGATTTTGGATTATTTAATATGAATGTCACTGTAAGGTGTGTTTTAGAATTATTTGAAGATTAGTTTAAGTTTAATTCAGAAAGAGTGGAGATGACATTTGTAAATTTAATAAGGTTAAAATACTTACATATTCAATTATTGTACCTCCCAACAGCTGCAGTGAATAACTAAATCAGTCAAAGTGAGTAAAATAACAATGGAAATGTTCAAATTATGTTCATTAACTTTCTAATAATATTTATCAGATTGAGACTCTAGCCTGTGTCGGAGGCACTGGGGTTATCCTTTTGAGGACGTATAGAGGACTTCCAGCAGTAGGCAGATGGTAGGCCACCGTATGGTTTATTCGGTGTCGAGTCCGGCATAACACCCATGAGGATTCCCAAAAGCAGATGTTGAAAATAGAAAAAGATTCATCCAAATCTTTCTTTATCGTTCGAATGGATGTAAGTCAATTAGAGATTCTACTTCAGTAGTAAAGAATGGACTTGAATCAAGACTACTCATAAGTCTTGATTAAATAAAATAGGTACATAATAATGGAATAAATGAAATTGGTTGACCTTTTTATATCACATTCGAATATTTTTTTTTTAGTAAAATTATTCTTGTTACTAATATTCAAGTAATTATAATAGGTACCCCAAACCAAGTTGTGTTGTTTCACTTAGTAAAATTTAAATGTGTGTGACATGGTTGCGGTCATGTTTACTTTGGTGTAATGTCCACCATTTCACGTGATTTTTATTTTGAAATAAGTAACGTTCATTAAAGTGGTTCGTAAAATAAATTTATCATCAACCTATTCACGATCTCCATTATTTAAAATGACAACAGCTAAGATAATAATAATTTTTGCAAAGCTTTTGTTTATAGAAATGAAAAGACTTAAAATCATCTTTCAAAGAGTTAATTTTCATTCTTGATCTGTGCCGTAAAAAGTTTTGTAATTTGCGGCAGCCTACTTATTCAAACAAAATGGATTTTAGCGGGAATTGAACAGCCTTTCAATTTCAATACTCTTCCATCCAGTACATACCAAGGTGTCAAAAACAAATGTTTGTTTCTTCTTATTCTTTAAAGGTTTTTAAGGGAACAAATTTACAACTGTTTTTAAAGTTTCTATTATTTATTAAATCGGTTTCTTCAAGTAATAGCGGAATTCCAGAAAAATCTTACTTTACGGTACAATATAATGTTATGTCCTAAGGGGGATAGATAGGTGAATTACACACCAAGATTCCCGATTCAACTCGTAAGTTTGTAATTATGTAACTATTGTAATTATAGAGCTATACTACTCGTATACAAGAGAAAATCTACAACCACTCTCAGATTCGAGTCCGAGACATAAATAAATGTGATATAAGTACATCCACAACTATGAGGTATTCCGCGATGGCGTTTTCGTAGTTTGCAGTGGTGGTAGTGCATAATGTGAGTGTTGAGTGCATCTTAGTAGAATTACCATGAGTCTTATTCTCAACAAATGGTCAACATTAATTTTTTGTGTTACTACACAATGAAAATAATACAGTCACTAGTGTTAAATAGGTACTAACATATGCACTTCAGAATTAAATTAAACTCTGCAAATATAACTTTTATATCTGACAATGTTTAAGCAGCGGAGTTAGCTATCTACTCGACAGATTTGTTAATTCGTCACTTTCGCCAACTGGTCACTTTTGAAATTAGTCAATTTCACTAATATCCTTAATTCGTCACTTTCTTTAATTCGTCAGTTGGCTTATCTGGTCAGTGTATGAATCTCGTCAGTTTATCAATTTCAACTGATTTCCGTATTTGGTCAGTTGTAGTACAGTCACATACTAAATGGATAATTTAAAATGGTCGATTTTTTTTGGACTGTACCTACCTACCGGTCTATTTATTTGGGGTAGGTCAGATAAATGTAGCATCCAGATTAATGTGTAGCATTTACATATGAAAATACATGTGAAAGTATAGTGTTTTATGCAGTTTGAATGATAACTTTTTGACCTACATTACTGACTGGTTATTTATACCCATTCTTTTGTTTAGAAAATATTGAGTCAATGTCAATGTCAACAGCGGTCGATTGTATTGGATAAACGCATCACAAATATAGTTTCTACTTTCATGATAGAAGATCTATTTGAAGAAGGAAGGAACGAAGTTTGGGATTGCTTGACCAAATTAGGTCTTATTAATACTATAAGAAACAATAAACGTGTTAACTAATGAATGTACATTTTTATTTAAAAATTACAAATTTATCCAAGTTCTATTTTCCATTTTTTTTTCAAAGTTTATAAAATAAAAATCAGATATGCCGATATTAACGACTGTACATCTAGTCAAATTGCATTAATTGACGAGATTCATACATTGACCTGATAACCCAACTGACGAATTAGGTATATTGACGAATTAGGGATTTTAATGAAATTGACCAATTGTAGAAAGTGGCCAGTTGACGAAAACGGCTAATTAACAAATCTGTCGAGTAGATAGCTAACTCCGTAACACCCTAGCTAAGCGATCAGTAATGACGAGAGTTCACAATATTCCCACCCGCCTTTTTATACATTTTCCCCCAACAGCTGCTAATTAGACAATAACATGTATGTAATACTCAACATTTAATTAACTTTTCTCTCCATTATAACTCAAAATTAGTTTTATGACAGTAGCTTACAATCTATATATATAAAAATCAATGCCACTTTTCGTTGTAATTTTATAACTCAAGAACGGGCTGACCTATCCAAACCAAATGTTTAGGCTTTGCTCGGACTATTTAGTAGATGGTTTATGTGAAGTTTGCACAAAATCCGTGTAGCGGTTCTTCATTTATCACGCATACGAAGTTGCGCGGGTCAGCTAGTCTTATATAATTGTTTTAGGGTTCGATATAATTCAAAACACAGTTATCAGCCGTTAGGAATTTTTGTAGTATTTTCTAACACTAGAAAACAAGTACAGTCACTAAGAATATCAATCATAATAACGACAAAATAGATTATGCTCAATAACGTCACATAGTACACGATTGATATTTGATAGATATTACCTTTTTGATAGATATTACCCTTTTAACTCGACATATTGACGACACCAGCGGTGCCAGGCAGTCTTTGCAGGAAACTCTCTGCGTGGCCGCGAAATAAAAATTATATTAAACAAAAAGCATACAGCGTCATCTACCACGTTTGCAGGCAACTCTTGCGTTATAATGAAACTAAATCAAATATCATGACAAGTCTCAATGTAACTGCAACGTTGACATCCTGTGTAAATTGGTTACATTATAATTCATTACACAGTGTTCTAAGTGTTAATATACCATGGGTACAGTCGTTAAAGAAAATGTCTAGTTCTTCAAGGAGAACTTGTTTAAGAATTCAGTTAAAAAAATTTAAGTGTCAATTCTATGTAATTAATATTTGTTATCACTACATTATTATCATAAAACAAAGTCCCCGCGCCACGTCTGTCTGTTCACGATAAACTTAAAAACTACTGCATGGATTTTCATGCTGACATCACCAATGATTCTCGAGAACGATTTGCGTATATAATTTGTTGAGTTTTTATATACATTGACTGAAATATAACGATATACAGGATGAATTTTTGAAAAGGGCTTGGATGGCCAAATCCGAAACTATAAGGAATACCTAAAAATGCTCAAAGGAGTCACGAGCCCGATTTTGATAAAACTTAATACCTCATCATAAGATTTTTGAAAAACCAATAATCCTAGCTGGGAATTGAACCCATTGATTTTGAAAAAAAAACACACTCTTTATTATTACACCAAACGATGGTGTCGCTGATAAGGATCAAATTCTGCGAAGTAATAATATACGGCAAATTTAAGGAAAGTGTAGAATTTTAATAGAATTCATATTTCATGTACCTAAATTTTGTATCATAATTTGTTTCGTTTGAAATCCCACAATAGATAGTAACTATTCCGTGTTTTAAATTATGCTCAGAATGATTTTTTGGAGAATATTCTAAACGAAATCAATAATATTGAATGCAGTTCGATCCTTGAAGTCTCGAATCCAGCTATGTATTGAAAACAATGGTCTACATTTTGAACAATTAATCAGTTAACGTAAGGAAAATAAATTGTATTTTGTTAAAGATGAGCACTTTCCTTTAGTTTGCCGTATGTCATTATTTCCCAGAATAAGATCCTTTATAGCAACACTATCCTACGGTGCAATAATATAGGGTGTGTATTTTTTTTTCAAAATCAATGGGTTCGATTCCCAGCTAGGATAATGGGTTTTTAAAAAATCTAATGATGAGGTTTTAAGTTTCATCAAAATCGGGCTCGTGACTCCTTTGAGCATTTTTCGCTATTCCTTATAGTTTCGGATTTGGCCATCCAATCCCTTTTGAAAAATTCATCCTGTATAACTGAAATATAACGCAATGCAGAATGTATTTTTAAAACGGGGCAGTAAGGGCAAGTACCTTAACCGTTGTAGTTACAGCAAAACGTTCTTAGGAGACCGTCCCTAACTTTTTAAGATATTTTGAACTGCATTCACAGATTTTGCAAAAATCTTACAAGTCGCAAAAAAAATGCAAAAAGTCCAAAAATATTTTTATTGTGCCAATTTATTTTATTTCATGTAGGGATCAAAAGACTCTATGTGATCATTTTAGCTTTGAGTACTAGGAAAGACAGAAATAGCCAAAAACGTTTCGCTTAACATCGAACAAAATGTGATGGGAATAATGAAATGTGATGGGAATAACGAACATTTAGGTCAAATTAATGAAAAGATGTGGCGTAATACAAATAAGAAGAATACTATCGACATTCTTATATGGAATCTGAATTTATAATTAACCTTGTCGAGAGCAGCGAATCCTAAAATTCCTCAATTTTATTATTCTAGCAGCGATATATATTAATATGTTGAACATACATTTCACCCATTAAGGTTTGATTTTTATTTTAGTTAAACAAGTATTTTTGTATTTTGTACTTAACTGTACCTCTTGTCACGCACACGAAGTCACTGTGTTTATACGAGGTTTACCCACACATAGGGCCGCGCGCAAAGATGAGTTGAACTTACTTATAGGTACATACTTAATAAGGATCATGCATAACAACATCAATAGAGAGCTGAAAAGCGGTTTGAAAACAAACTAGGTATCGATCGATACCTAGTTTGTAATCGATTATGTAAAAGTTCATAGGTGCTAAGGAGGCCACATGGTGCAGCAAATATTTTCTCACCAGTTCTCAAATTCGTATGTCGGCACAATTTATTAGCATCAAAAACATTTGTTTTACTGAGTAGAATCGGTCGCACAAACAATAGCTATTAAGTATACTAAACAATTCTGCTTCATTTTTTAGCTTTATTATCAGAGCAGCACTATATACCTACGTAATGAAAAAGTCATGAAAGAGAGCTTTATAATTACTTGTTTTACGAAGTTCCTTATCGCGCGTTGTGAAAGGGGGCTAGACGGAAAAAATTCTCACGAAAAGTTGTAACGACACTTTTTTAACCGACTTCAAAAAAGGAGGAGGTTACTCAATTCGGCCGTTTATATGTTTTTGCTATAGTATGGAGGGTAGAGGTAGCTCTACCCTCCTTTAATATGGGGATAATATGGGGGGGGGGATTTAATATGGGGGAGGGGTGGGGGTGGGAAGGGGGGAGGGGAAAAGGGGGGGAGGGGGGTAATAAAATGGGGGTTAATAATAAAAAAAAAAAATATTAATTATAAAATAAATTTTGTTTTTGTTTTTGTTTTTGTTTTTGTTTTTGTTTTTGTTTTTGTTTTTGTTTTTGTTTTTGTTTTTGTTTTTGTTTTTGTTTTTGTTTTTGTTTTTGTTTTTGTTTTTGTTTTTGTTTTTGTTTTTGTTTTTGTTTTTGTTTTTGTTTTTGTTTTTGTTTTTGTTTTTGTTTTTGTTTTTGTTTTTGTTTTTGTTTTTGTTTTTGTTTTTGTTTTTGTTTTTGTTTTTGTTTTTGTTTTTGTTTTTGTTTTTGTTTTTGTTTTTGTTTTTGTTTTTGTTTTTGTTTTTGTTTTTGTTTTTGTTTTTGTTTTTGTTTTTGTTTTTGTTTTTGTTTTTGTTTTTGTTTTTGTTTTTGTTTTTGTTTTTGTTTTTGTTTTTGTTTTTGTTTTTGTTTTTGTTTTTGTTTTTGTTTTTGTTTTTGTTTTTGTTTTTGTTTTTGTTTTTGTTTTTGTTTTTGTTTTTGTTTTTGTTTTTGTTTTTGTTTTTGTTTTTGTTTTTGTTTTTGTTTTTGTTTTTGTTTTTGTTTTTGTTTTTGTTTTTGTTTTTGTTTTTGTTTTTGTTTTTGTTTTTGTTTTTGTTTTTGTTTTTGTTTTTGTTTTTGTTTTTGTTTTTGTTTTTGTTTTTGTTTTTGTTTTTGTTTTTGTTTTTGTTTTTGTTTTTGTTTTTGTTTTTGTTTTTGTTTTTGTTTTTGTTTTTGTTTTTGTTTTTGTTTTTGTTTTTGTTTTTGTTTTTGTTTTTGTTTTTGTTTTTGTTTTTGTTTTTGTTTTTGTTTTTGTTTTTGTTTTTGTTTTTGTTTTTGTTTTTGTTTTTGTTTTTGTTTTTGTTTTTGTTTTTGTTTTTGTTTTTGTTTTTGTTTTTGTTTTTGTTTTTGTTTTTGTTTTTGTTTTTGTTTTTGTTTTTGTTTTTGTTTTTGTTTTTGTTTTTGTTTTTGTTTTTGTTTTTGTTTTTGTTTTTGTTTTTGTTTTTGTTTTTGTTTTTGTTTTTGTTTTTGTTTTTGTTTTTGTTTTTGTTTTTGTTTTTGTTTTTGTTTTTGTTTTTGTTTTTGTTTTTGTTTTTGTTTTTGTTTTTGTTTTTGTTTTTGTTTTTGTTTTTGTTTTTGTTTTTGTTTTTGTTTTTGTTTTTGTTTTTGTTTTTGTTTTTGTTTTTGTTTTTGTTTTTGTTTTTGTTTTTGTTTTTGTTTTTGTTTTTGTACAATTAAATTTTAAAATTAAAATAAAATTTTATTACAGTTCCTGCACTAATTAATTGAAAGGAACTTCGTTCCATTCGGGTGTCCCTTGACACCTCTCATTTTTTACATTTATGTAGTTCGTTTCACAGGCAAAAGCAATTGCAAGTTTTAAATAAAGTGGAGGCAAACTTTATAAGGCGTTATACGACAGTGCCAGCATTGTTTCCATATTGGCTTTGTAACTTGAAAATTCACGAATAGGTACACACACCGTTCCGAAACATTCCTAAAACTTGAAGTCTAATGAGATCTTGGAACTTCGAAATTAGTTACTAAAATGTCTAGTTCAGCAATAATATTTCAAATTTGTTTTCAAAATTTTTTAATACAGCACAGTTCTATTACAAATGGACCTGGGTGATACAAAATTGTTTGATATCATTTCGTACAAACATTTTGATGAATGGTGGTAATCGTATATTGACATCTTGGAAAGTATCATAAGATTTCATTATGTAATACAAATATGTCCCGTCCCACCCACCCTTTCCGCTGGTCGCATATTCACCGCCGCCGCCGCAATGTATTCATACAGAAAGCGCGCTACAGAGCAACTGGTTTACAAGACAATGGACCTATGGCGACTGTTTTTTTTCTGAAGACAGAAGTCACAGACACAAGCCATGATAAATACAGGACAGAGAAATCGCCTAGCATTGCCTGTTTTTAGATCACTAGGTCGTCAACAGTGCCCCTAGATCGAAGTTAAATAAAAATATTTACAAACTATTTTTAAACAACGCTCTATCTGATTCCAAAATAACCAAAGATTATTCTACTTTTGTTTGGTACCGAACAACGGATTTTAATACTTATTTACGTTCTTTTTAATGGGTGCGCATACCTACTTATGTACCTACATCCCCGAGGTGGGAATCGTACTCAATGATCGTACCCAACTCATTTCCAATTTTATGTACCCCTGATAGGCAGTCATACGCCAAGTATGTGACGGCTAAACCAACGAGGCAGTCAATTTGAGTAAATTCAAAGGACCTTTTGAAACTCGAATATTACCATCCTTTAGGACGATTATAACGGTTATGATTAATTCTCTGACAACTAAACAAATAGTTCCCGCCAGAACCGCTTCGTCATTAATATTTGATCAGATCAGCCATTGAATCTGTTGATTTGTATTATCCTTTGTAATATTCCCACCTTCATTGTGAAAGGACAACTGTTGCTGTTCTTTGATTACCTACTATTTTTATATTTTAGAACATGGCACTGACTTTCGCTGCCACGCTCTTAGTCCCGTTTCCCCCATTGTTCTATTAGTTCTGTAAAAGATTCACTACACTGACAGCGTTCTGCAGTCCGTACAAATGAAATTGAGAACCAGTATGTATAGACACAGTCACATTTAAGAGCCTACCGGACGCCAAATTGTTAAAAGAAGATAGAAGATATACATTTTGTCGTGCAAGAAAGAGAGAGATGCGATCGGTTTTTGTGCGCTTTTAACGAAATAAATTAATTATAAAAAAAAACTATAACTAATATGAAAAAGATGCTCTAGTGCAAATGAAGATTTTACTATTGTCTTTCTTACAAATATTTTATATTATAAAAACTAACATACGAGATCTAGCTTAAAATTTCACGAAATGGAGGTATTTTCAACACAAAAGTCTATCGAGGATTTTATCAGTAATCGTGTTTCGAGCCTAGAGCGTTTTTAGTTCATGAACTAAAGTTGTCTGTGTTCAAATTTTAATTCAGCAGACCCCACGAGTCCTGAGATCTAGATCAAAGTAATAGTCTATTTGGCGTCATATGGACTCTTAAGAATCAGAACCTATATAAACTAAAGATTCTGACTTCTAAGAATGAACACATAAACAGAAAACATTTATTTTTTAGTAAATAAAAATTATTCAGGCCACTCTACCAAGCCCACCACTCACAGTAAAGCGCTTATGTCTGAATCAGACCCAACAAAATCACACGATGGCTCCGACATCAAGCCTATTACGGGAGAAGCAATTTGTTCACGTAGCAGACTAAAGTAATACATGAAACAGGTAAAAGTATGTTCACTAGGTATAAAGTCTTTTTAAATTACATAAAAACGCAAACATTCATAAAATTATAAAGGTTTAAAATGCAACTTCAATTTAACTTAAGAAACTACCAATCTATACTTATAATAAAACTGTTGAGGGTCGAGAGTCTGTACATGGAAGATATTTTGAAAATTTTGATTGTAGGGCGTTCTCTAATCGATACTGAAGCCGAAAATGTAATTTAAAATTTTCATGTCTGTCTGTCTGTCTGTCTGTCTGTCTGTCTGTCTGTATCCCGAATAAGTATCACGCCAAAACTACTGAATGGATTTAAATGAAACTTGGTCTGAGCTTATAACCCGAGGAAGGTTCTAGGATACTTTTGATCCCGGTATTTTGCGCGGTTCCTTCGGGAGAGGAGATGAAAGACAAAACGGGTTTTTAATTGTAACTTCTCAATGCGTGGTCTGATTCCAAAAATTTTTTCAATGTTATAAAGGGAGTATTTTAAGGATTGTTTCACACAAGTTTCAATGTTGAGGGTTCTTTAGTTCAGATATTAGAGACATCTCAACCTTCGCAAAACCTCGAATTCAAGGACTCCTTTGAATGTGAGGGTAAATCTAAACGGGCGTGTTGGCTTAATCATAAAAGAGCTTAATGATTATGGCTATTGTAAAATAATTCAGTCCGCGCCGAAGGCGAGGACTGAATTGTTTTAGAATAGCCTAACAGGGCCGTTTCACACGGTACTTGACGAGTCTGATGAAGAATTACCTCTCCTTTCGTGCACATTATGTGACGTAAACGAAGTTGCGAGGGTCAGCTACACTCGAGAGCAATGAATCCGGGTCACTTAAAGAATGTTAAAAATCTCGGAAACTAAAAATTATAGGTTAATGCAATAAATTGTATTTAATAGACAATGTAATACTCCTTAAATGAAAGTAAAAAAAATATGAGTCACCATACATTTTATTAACACAAAATTACATAAAGAAAAAACTGCCGATCTCTCCTTAAAACAAAAATAGGAAACATGAAATTTTTGAACTTTATTACGATTTTCTTGAATTTTAATACTTCGTATTGCCTCCTCGTGCTTCCATTACTGCGTTTACGCGGTTTGGCATGCTGTACACCAAGTTCCTTATACGATATTGGGGAATATTCTCCCATTCCTCTGTGAGAGCAATTTTGAGCTCACGAAGCGTGATTGGGGAAGGGTTTCGTTGTTTTACGCATCTGCCTAGCTCGTCCCAAGCATGCTCGATCGGGTTGATATCCGGGCTGCGCGCTGGCCACTCCATACGAGTAATGTTCATCTCTTGAAGGTAGTCATTCACAATCCTACCTGTATGAGGTCGGGCATTGTCATGCATAAATATAGCATCCTCACCTAAATTGACCATAAATGGACCAACGTGATCATTGAGGATTTCTTCCACATATCTTACGCTAGTTAAAGAGCCGTTTTCTATGATCACCAGCTCTGTGCGACTTTCAGAAGAAATTCCGGCCCACACAAGTACAGACCCACCACCGTAGGCTACTTTTTCTTCGATGCATGCTTGCTTGAATCTTTCCCCTGGTCTTCGATACACTCTGTGTCTTCCATCGTGCTTGTAGAGCATACATTTTGATTCGTCGGAGAACATAACTTTTGACCAATCTTCAATACTCCAACTTACGTGGCTCTGGGCATACCTTAGTCTCGAAATACGATGCCCACGCTCCAGTTTAGGGCCGTTTGCAGGTCTAAGGGGTTTTAAGTTAGATTCAGCAAGCCGACGTCTTACTGTCCATGCACTTGGGTTACTTCCTCCGAGGCGTCGAAACTGATTGGTGAGTTCAGTTCCTGTGAGAAAGCGATTTCGAAGCATGGTGTTCACCAAGTATCGGTCTTCTCGTGCTGTGGTACACCTGGTTCTGCCCGTTCCTGGTCTGCGTAGGTTAGAACCAGTTTCTTCGTAACGTCGGAGAACTCTTTGTACTGTTGACAGCGACACACCGACAGTCCTGGCTGTATCGCGCTGACTCCGGCCGGTTTCCAGCATTGTAAGTATTCTGGTGCATTCTTCAGGCGTAAGCGACATAATTTCAGCTTGATTAATGAATATAGAGCACTATCAACATGGTTTATGTACCCACATAAATGACAGATTACAAACAAAAGCAACACCAAATGCTGTAATTTCGTAGTTCCATCTTCGAAAGTGGCCCTTTTTCAAATTTGATTTTTTTATGATATAACTTTACAATAACTAAGAAGTTTTAATACCTTCATTTAAGGAGTATTACATTGTCTATTAAATACAATTTATTGCATTAACCTAGCATTTTTAGTTTACGAGATTTTTAGGATTCTTTAAGTGACCCGGATTCATTGCTCTCGAGTGTAGTTAATAAATAAAATAATAGGTATTTATTATTATGTCCTTTATTCATTAAACACACTTTTAAGATATATTTCTTATATAAATTGAAAATGATACAAAAAATTCTATTTCAAAATATACACAATAGGTAAGCATTCCACCGGTATCGGATAAAGGGACCAAGTTACCGGTGGTTAGGGCTCCAGAGACAGAAACCTCCTCACAATACGTCCCGTATCGTAGTTTATTATTATTATTATTTATGTTCAAGAAACCTAGTTTGACATAATTGGCAGCACCCCAGGCCAAGACTACACAACAAATGCTCAGAGCACTATTTACCTACATTAAATTCTCAAAGTATTCCGCCATTTTTCGTAGATACACTAATAGTTCTCAGAATATTATATCGATACTGTATTCTTTATACATATCACGTTTCAAAATACATTGTTTTCGTATTTTGCAGCTCGATATACACCAAAACGAAAGGTTATTCAATTGCTGAAACACGAGAATGAGTGGACCAGTATGGATGATTTTGATTCGTGGCAGTACGAAGTTCAGCAGGTCAGCTAGTGATAAAAATAAAGTAGTTTTCTCAAAGTATCGCCACAGAACTTTGACATCGCCGATTGGTTATGAAGATCAGATGATGGTCGCTTTACGGTAAATATCGAAGTACAGCCGCATCGCAGTTAGACTGGAAAGCTGACCCCAACTGAGTTGGGAAAAGGCTCGGAGGATAATGATAATGTGAAATGTGAAATGTGTAATTAACCTGTACATTACGAGATTTTGCGTCCACCCATTTATTTCAAGGTACGTTGCAAATTGTACTCAACAAATTACTGAGTACCTAGTATTTAGGCAAATTTATATTGTGGTATGTGAACACCATAAATTATTCTCGGTCGTGCAAAGGTGAATTTTAAAGTCTATAGTATATTTATTTATTTACAACGGCACGCTGACAGATTACTGTCATTGATAAACATTTAAAGAATATTTAAAAGAAATTAAAGTCGAGACTTTAGAAAGTAGTTAGTCCAAAAAAAGCAAACACATCTTGAAACAAAATCCTAAAAAGATAATACTTGAAATATTTAATAAATATAATAATTAATATAAACTTATAACAGTATTTTAAATGTAACCTTCCCAAGAAATCACATTGTAAGGAACCAGATTCTATGGCATCACAAATTCGCCGGTACTACTGTTTTGAGTAATTATAAAGTTGCCCTGGCTCTAATCTTTATCAGTGAATAAACATACATATTATTACCTTTAACGTCTCTCATGACACTTTAAAATCAATATGTTTGATTAATGAACTATCAGAACTGTAACGTAGGCCCTGATTTTAATGTAACAATGGATGGGTGGTATTACTCGGGCAAGTTGGAATTAAAAGTAGACTTGTAATCCACTCGCGGGACTGAATTTTATTATTCTCTGGAATACAATTCTGCTATAACAATAAACATTAATAAACATTCCAACTCGTTACAATGACTATATTGGAATCTATTGGAATGTTACTAAAAGAATTAATTAGAAAAAAGAATCAATTATTTCACTGTGCCTAAAAGTTGTACCTAAATTTTACCAAGGTTTTTTTTTATTTTGGTCTGCTTAAATACATTTAAGCGCCACGACCCAATAGCAGAGAGGTTTTATTTGAATTATCAGTTCTGGAGAGGGTCCAAATTACACAGTACACCATCACGACTTATTGCCTTGTCTCTACCGAGTCCCATGATTATGATAGACCAGAGAGGAACTCGCTGCGACTACTATGTAGGAATTTACAGTTTTAATTCCAAAAAATCTCAGCGTTATTTTGAGGATTAAGAGCCTATTATTTATGTCTCCCTAAAATTATAAAAACCGAGATTGTAATCTACCTTGTGACATTATAAACTGCCGCGAGTTTATAATATAACGAATATTAATCAATAAGGCTGTGAACTAACGAAAATAAATATTGCAGAAAAGAGGGGCAGGTGCTTGGCGCGGTCCACTCGCTTTGCTCGCTCGCCTTTGCGCATTCGTGGTCACTGTTCCAACGTAACCTAATATTTTAGGTTATCGTCTTTTACTTTTCATAATATTTCGATAGTTTGCAAACTCGCTAGGTGGATAACAACCTAACGGGTCTGACACGCTGACTACTTGCGGTAAAACGTACGCTTGCTAAATTATGTCATGGGTCATCCATTCGAGGGCTTACCGGGGCTCCCAGTCATAGGTAGAAACGTGTGGCTTTAGTCGGTAAGAGCTCAGCATAGCGTCCATGAGAGATTTCCATATTGTAGTATTATTATTTCAATCGAGCAGAACCAACAAAGCAAACAGTTCCATTCTTGCACAGATTTATAAATCGCTTTCACTTTCACCTGTAACTGTAGTTAGGAGCAGATTAACTAACCTTGATAACTTTACGAAACAACAAAAAGTAAGAACGACCTTTCGAATAGAATTAGAACTAACAAGCTGAAACAGTTCAGCGCCGGGTAACTTTTAAACTTTTTGTGTAACTACTATATTGATAGAAACAACTTGAGAGTTGAGTAACTGAATTATTGTAGCTGTTTCGATATAAGACATTCTTAATAGCTTTTGTTTATTGGTAGTAAGAGGTAGGCCAAAGCTTTATGATCAGTTTAGTCGACACACACAAACATGTTATTATATACCTACATACCTAGTGTGTGTCAGAATGGCGTGAATGGTGTCTGAATAGTCACAAAACTAGGACCAAAAAACTGTACCTAAACTGTACTAAACTGTACCTATGTTAAAAAAAACTGTACCTCAAGCAATTCTATATAAATAGAAAAAAATATGGACACGCCATTCTGACGTCAGGTTGGCGCGCATAGTCGTGTATCGCCCCAACATGTGGAAACTATGTTCTGGAACATATATCAATAAACTGTACCTAAACTGTACCTCATAAAACTGCTATTAAAAAAATTAAAATCACACGTGATATCTGTTAAATCAAGAACAAAAATTTGTTAGGGTTTTAGTTTTTATATCATTGATGTTTGTTAAGTGTTTGACCATTGTTTATTAATTATTAAATAAATGAGCAATAACAATTTTTTGTTCTTGATTTGACAGATTTCACGTGTGATTTTAATTTTTTCTCCACATGGTATCAGGTAGTTAAAATCGCGTAGTATTCGTTCAGACATAGTGAGTGTAGTGCGTCGCAACCCTAATGAGTGTTAACAAAAATCTTTATGCTGGGTACGAGAGCACAGCGCCCGCTGCTTTCCTCAGTCTACTCGTGACCACGGCTATAGTCGAAACGTCTAGAGGTGAGAACAGGTAGAAGTATACGCAAAAAAGACCAGAATTATATTATAATGTGTAGTACAAATCGTGTGAGTTTCAAAACCTTAGCAAATTTTTATTCTTGATTTGACAGATATAACGTGTGATTTTAATTTTTTTAATAGCAGTTTTATGAGGTACAGTTTAGGTACAGTTTATTGATATATGTTCCAGAACATAGTTTCCACACGTTGGGGCGATACACGACTATGCGCGCCAACCTGACGTCAGAATGGCGTGTCCATATTTTTTTCTATTTATATAGAATTGCTTGAGGTACAGTTTTTTTTAACATAGGTATAGTTTAGTACAGTTTAGGTACAGTTTTTTGGTCCTAGTTTTGTGACTATTCAGACACCATTCACGCCATTCTGACACACACAGATAACGGGAGAGGCCTATGTTCAGTATTTGGACGCAATATACATATACATAACATGTCGCAGACGTGAATATGCTGCAATGGATGTTTGGAGCTTTCATACTATAGGTATTCGTCATATTGTACAAAACTTCAAAATATTCCACGGCACAATTTATTTGTAGAATATAATGTATTGAAGAGACAGGTGTGTTGAAGTAACTGGTTCTGATCACAAGGCTTCAATGTCTTATCTAAGCAGCCCTAGATCGTTGATGAGACTTTAGCTATTTCCTTGTACCTACCTCATGAAGTTTGGATAGTAAACTTTCACAATAAACCTGTATTACAACAGCAGCAACAGTGAGGGTCATAGTAACAGCTACTGTCCGAAAATAAATCAAAAGTGAGTATCTCGATATTACACAATATTTAACATGAATCCAAAATATCCATATAAAGTGGAACACATATCGCGATAAATTTTCTTCGTACAAAGTAGATAGTTTTGGCTATAGGTACAGTATTACCGATATCTCGATGAATAGCCCATCTCCGGCAGTGGGATAGTGCCGGAAGGAGCTGTGCTCGGCCGGCCTTTTAACGAGTCATGTCTTTTTTTAACCGAAGGCGACTTTGTGGAGAACTTCGATTTGTAAAATGTTTCTGTGGTGCCAAGGGATAAATGCAGCTGTGGGTTACTACATTGAATAAAGCATATTTAAAATCACCGTAGGAACTTGTTTCTGTTTTTTTAATTAAATAGGCGATAAAATTTTTGACACACGTACGACTTTTTCAAATGATCTAGCGGTTACGAGAATTAATTATATTCTGTCTCGGTTACTTGACAAAACAGGGCAGTAATCTTCCTTTAATGCCCGTTTCTTATCAACCCCATTTGTTGGGATTAATTTCTCGTAGCCGCTCTAGCTCGGTGTTCTGTAAACGCTCACCGCGTTAAGCATCTTGCTACAGTTAATCCCGAGATTGGTGACCGTTTTTGGTATTTCCATTTACGAATAATTCCTTGTTTAAAGGTCACGTTAAGGCCTTTGGTTTCGGTAGCCCATTAAAGACTCTATGGGCAATTGGGCAACTTCGTTTCAGAGGAATGATCTTACAAGTCATAGAAAAGTTAAAATTGGCCTTGGGCATCTTTACACGTTAATGCGTCTTCGACTTCAATAGAATGGCCGCGGGACTAAATTCTTCACCAAATCTGATTTCTGAAGAGCCCTCGAGAGCTAAAGGAGCCAGGGGTCCGTCCATCGCGGTTGCCACCACATGTGACATAACCTAACTGCATTCAACTACGCCAAAAATGCCCACTATGTAAACATTGTCGAACCAACGAAACAGGCATTGAAATATGCTGAAGAAATATTCTTTATGATGCTCTATCATGGCGATAATAGTTATACTAATATTAAAACTACTGGACCCCAAGAGTTTCCCAACAGTTACTTATCCAAGAAAAAGATTCACATTTAAAAATAGATAGTGACTACACAGGTATAATAATAATAATATTATATATCTGAGAGAATATTTTTGACCCCTAACAAAGATAAAATAAAAAGAAAACTCAAATTTATTATATTTTTCGTACCTATTTGGATACAATTAATATTATTTGCCTCAAAGACCCTAACTGGGTTTATTTTAACGTCTTTCAGTACAATTTTAGGCCATCCGTTGAGTTGAGCGAAAGAGTCGAATACCCGTAGGTATTTACCGTTGCGTCCGACCCGCCACACTTATCGTCTTAGTTTCCACGTGGATGTATAGTCGAATTGTAATGGGTTTGACATAAATTGACATGCACACTATTTAAATTTACTAATAAAAGAATAAAAAACAAAACAATAAAGGCAAAACTTGTTTTTAGCTTGTTTCATAGCGATTCTAGTGATATAAGTTTCGCATAAAGGAGAACGCCCACAGATCGTTTCTTTTTGAAAAACCTTAGTAAAAAGTGTATGGCTATCTAAGTAAATTGATAAATCATGGAATATTTTTTTAACAATCTTTTAATTCACTCGATCAAAATCTTTTGTGGCGTTTAAACTTTGATATAATTCGTGGTGTTATCGTTTTTACGCGTAGCGGACTGACCAAATGAATGGTACTGACGTGGCGAAGATGGCCGCCAATCGCAAATATCAATGTGCGGGGCCTATACTCAAATGCACATTATCATAGATAGTTTCAAAAGGATTAGTTTATGCAACAATTTATTTATTTATTTATTTCAACTTTCTGCACAAATACATGTACAAAGGCGGACTTAATGCCAACGGCATTCTCTACCAGTCTAACAATGTTGTTGAGATCATAGACTTAGTATCGACAAATTCTAAATCTATGTTTGACATAGAAGTAGGTACTATTACTAGCAGATTATTGCTTTTTTTATATAAAATAGCATTCCAACTATAGTAAAAATCTTGGCTGGTGATTAAAAATAAACGTTTTTTATTTTATTTATAAATAAAATATCAGTCTTGACTCAATGTTATTCACCGTTTTGCGAGTCCATCAGATACGAGACCATGCCGCTTGTGAATTTGTGAAAATGCTAGAAGCTAGCTCTTTGAACGAAATACGAACTGTCAAAAATTGAAAACTTTTGAACAAAACGTCTTTTCGGTAACGAATGTGCGGTTTTGCAGTAGATCAGATAAAAATGCCACGCTGTGTGAATTGTTCACTTTCTTTGATACATCCTCTACCTCGACGTTGACGACGATCTCTTTTTAAAATCAATTAGCGAGTACAACCGATTTACAACATTATACCAAAGACAAACAAGACTGAGAAAAATTATTTAATGACAAGGAAAAAATGGGAGTTTGCGCGGGAAATTGGAGACAAGCGGACTACTCCGTTGGAAAATTTTCCAAAATTAGTGTATTATGAGTGTTTTATGAGTAAAAATGGTGGATTTTTAAACCTAAAAGTTCGACAACGTGCACAAGTGTTGGAAAGTGATATAACACAGTGAAACGTGACTCTTTAATTTTTCGACAAACTCCTGAGACACTTCTAGTAAAGTCCCACCGCTTTACTAGAGAAGACTGACTTTAACTTAGGACCGTACTTGACTTTGACTTAGAGGACGAGGCCCGAGAAAAATGACATAAGCAGCTGAATATTAAATAATACAAGAGTTGGCAGTATGGTTTTAAATACCTTCGCCTGTCCTTTGGACGAATATAGCAACAACAACAAGGAAAAATGACAGTTAAAATTTTTTATCACCGAAGTATTTTTCATGAAATTATTTATATTCTAAAGGTAAATTGGTGTGAAATGTTTGTATAAAACAATGTATGATTCCTATAAAGTGATTATGATCAGGATTGATATTTCAATTGTAAGTAACTATGGAACAACCGATATTCAATTTGTTTATTTACTACATTATCTGAATAAGTTGAAATGTGATAAGTTTACACATTTTTAGAGTTATATATAAGTGTGTTGGAATTATTACTTCTATCTTTTTTGAATTAAACCCATGTTCATCTATGTAACGATTAGCATTTTTTGGACAAATTGTTGAGGAATGGATGGGCATTTGCTTCAAAACTAACCTCTAATTTGAACAGCAAAACGAAGAATGAGAGAAAACCCTACAAAATAACAGAATATTTTTTATTTCCTATGAAAGTACGATATCCATCCAATTTAATATCTTATTTTCACTGTCATACTAAATTATTTGTTATGAAACGGCGGTCCATTGAAAGGTGGGCAATCGCCTTTACACTTCAGAACCATTACATTGTCAATGTATGTTAGGTATGCCTTCATCTTACGATCAGGTATTTTGACCCAAATTTAACATTTTTTAGCCATTACAAAAAGTTTTCACTTTGAAAATAAAACGTCTCGACGCGCAGGTTCCCGAACAACGCAGTAGACGGCCTTTTTATCAGGGAAATGTCGACGTAATAATATAAATTAAGTTGTTCATTTACTCAATTAGCCCCTATGATTTCGTATGGGAAACCCAACAGCTGACAGGATAAAGTGACGTATTTTTTGTTCGTATATAAAACAATGTTACTTTGTATATTTTTAATTAATTTCAGAGTCTGTACTACTGTGATGAGTAATAGGCGTACTAAATAGCAACAATCTTATTTGGTCCTATAAAAGGACATAATACCGTGTTGAATAGGACTGAGACAGAATGCGGCTAAGTGCAAATAGGTTTCAATTGACTTAAAAAAACGTGGTAAACGCCTAAATAGAAAACCGCGGAAGTGCTCTTTGATGACAAAGTCGCAAACGTTTACCCAATTGTCCCTAAGACCCTAAGCGTTACTTCCGTCAGAAAAAAAATCGGAGTTACTCCCTAGTCGCGTCTTAAGAAGTTTTACTTCAAAATAGTATAGCCCCGCTTATTGAGTGGATAATCTAAGGTCAGTTGACCTTAGATTACCCACTCAGTAAGCAGGGCTATGAGCGCTTAATTTTATGCTTATTATTTTATTGGCTAAACTAAAACTTCATGTTATTACGTAAGTACATAAATAATACTTTAAACTTCACCTTCTTAGCAAAACACTGATATGGCTTGTCTATCATCTTAACAGTAAATTAATAATAACAGAATCACAAAAAACAATCGCCACCTGAGCGTGAAATGTTAATAAATTATTCAAATTTTAACTGGAACGTTAATTGCGAGTTCCAACGTCAACGGGTCGAAGGGAGCGGTGGCTTAGAAATTTTTCCACTTAAAATTATCCAATATCGCTTTTATTACGGAAGCATTTTCACCCCTTTCATTGAGTAATCTTCAATGATAGCCAGCGTCATAAAATATAAATACATTTTTAATCGTTGGTTATATTGCAAAATTTGTTGTTAAACCGGCTGTTTCAAATCCACAAGGGTACTATGGTAAAATTTTGTTTTATATCTTTGTTTTGAAAAACTATCAGGCAAATCAGCCTCTGGGCCATAGGCTGATATGACTGATAGTTTACGTAGGACGTAGGCCTCTCCCAAATATCGCCACAATACAGGGTTTTCAGCCTTTCGCATCCAGTCACTGCCTGCGAACTTCTTCAGGTTGTCTGTTCATCTGGCGGGGGGTAAACCTATCCAAAAAAAAAAACAATAGGACTTTTTAACTGTTGCAATGGTTGTAACAATTATGGAGAAACTAACAAATGCACGTAGCAAAATAATACTAAACGCCGGCTTCGATCGCGAGCTGAACGATCTCATTGTAGTTCCCATTAATGATTTCGCTCAACTTGAGGTAGAAAACCTGCAGTGTATTTGCAACAAGTAGTTAAATTAGCTATAGTATGTTACTATTTTAGTGACAATGGCTGAACGTGCCTTGCCGTAATGCCAAAAATGTCACCTATCTCAAGACTAACTGCATAAACTAGCTAAGGCGGTTAATCAAGTGACCGTTTACAGAACACTAAGCAAGTGGTACATTTATTTACACTAACTAAAGATTGCTTTCCACAGGAACTTGTTGGTGGGATAAAAAGTAACCATTTTACTTTATGCATTTTATTTCATTTTACATCTGAATCAATTCAGTAGTTCAATCGTTAAAACGTAACAGATACAATAGTTACTGTCGCGTTTATTTGTATTTTTAGTAGGGATGCTGCACTGCCCTGATAATTGCACTTGCAGTAATCGACATTTTTGAGATTTTCACTTTTTTGCAGAAATGGCATCCTAAGGACATAATCTATACGTAAAAAATATATCTATAACTTTTTTTCTATTACAAACGTGTTTTTTAGGTACTATGAAACGCAGTACTTGCATCTAAATGTAACTTGTGCTACAAAAATTTGAATCATTAAGCATTTGCTATAAGTTTATGCAGTACTTGCTACGATTACTGCGTAAGCTTGTAGCATAAATTTTTCTGAAACGAATGTTTACTTAGCCAATCGTAGTATTCTACAATCCTGCGTTTACGAGAAGCGAGAGTGAGAGGGAGCTATGTGTGTACGAATGCCGCACGGTATAGTGCCGTGTTTCATTTTAGCAAATCAGTGCGTCGACGTCACTCGCTGACGTGACAGTGTGCTCCGCGTGGTTGGTGGTCAAACATTCCAGTATTACGGTAAGTATACCGTAACTCCATAAGTATACCCAACCATGCCATAGTCAAAACCGGAGTAGTTTTGACTATGACAACGATGCATGCTAACATGTGCTAATACGTTTGAACTCGTCAAACGTATTAGCACAAATTAGTTAAATAAATAGTGAAGATGCCACAAATAATTCACTTGAAAAAAGCGCCGAAGAACTAATACAGCACCTTAGTAGCAAAATGTGTTACACATAATCCTTACTGAAGATCTACAGACTCATTTCACTCCTGAGCTGAGCCATGTCTACAAGTTGTTCTGGAGAGTAGTCATAAACCGCCTCGCTGGGAAACTCGACAAGTTCCAGACAAAGAAGTAAGCCGGATTTCCAAAAGGCTTTAGTACAGTGGACTACATCCATTCTGTTCGGCAAATTGTATGAAGTCCAACTAGCACAATCAGCCGTTGTGTATGGATTTCGTAGACTACGAGAAAGCCTTCGACTCTGTCGAAACCTGGGCAGTCCTAGAAGCTCTGCAGCGGTGTCATCTTGATTGGCGGTATATTGAGGTGTTGAGGGGCTTATATGATACCGTTACCATGACCGTCCAGTTGGAGGATAAGAAGACCAATCCGATAGCGCTGCGCAGAGGTGTGAAACAGGGAGATGTCGTGTCACCTAAGCTCCTCACTAATGGGACTTGCTTGGGACGTCTTAAAATCGTTGGCCTGTTGGTCCAAGACTACACTTACCTTGGGCAGGACATTTGAAACGAGTAACCTGGATAAGGAAATAGCGAGAAGGATTTGCTTGGGCTGGGCAGCATTCAGCGAACTGCATCGGGTTTTCTATTCGCCGATACCGCAATGCCTGAAGATGATAGTCTTCAGCCAGAGCATTCTACCAGTTATGACCTACGCCGCCGAGACGTGGACACTCACAATAGGGCTAGTCCACAGTAGGGGTGTCTCTGAGGGATAAGATCCGAAACGATGTTATCCGTTAGAAAACAAGAGTGGTCGACATAGCTTGCAGAGTATACGTTTCGAAGTGGCTGGCCACATTTGTAGAATAACTGATGCTCGATGGAGCAAGCGTGTTCTGGAGTGGAGACCGCGACTTGGTAAATGTCGGGTAGGACGACCCCCTGCCAGAAGGAGCGATGATCTAAAGAAGGTTGCAGGGATTGACTGGATGCGAAAAGCGCAGGACCGTGTGTTGTGGTGAAATTTGGGAGACGCCTATGTTCAGCAGTGGACTGCTATAGGCTAGATTGATTGATTGACTTTTGAAGTGCCTTTGATTTCGGAAGATTAACTTTTTTTAGTAATTATGAACATGAAAACGAAAGATGAAAACTTTAACATTATATTTAACCTTTTGTTTTACGGTACACCTGTAGTCAGACCAATTTCAGGTAACTTATAAATAACCGAGTTTTGTATAACTCCCCCAAAAGGACTTATCACAGCTAACTCTTATATCTTAACATACGGGGCGTCGCGTATTAGGTAATGTATGGTAGGCTTGTCATGCCTATCTCTGTTATTGAGTTTATTATAGTAAATATAGCTACAATAAAAAAAATGCTACTTCCCGATATCCGTCACATTAAAATATGTTACATTATTGAAAAATCTCATACTCGTTTGCATTAAATTTCTTTAAAAACGCAAATATCTGAAAAAATCTTTAGGATGCAATTTCTCAAAACTATGATTTTAAGATAACGTAGGTCTGACACGGCAGTACAGTCTGTTTAACTAATACCAGAGGTATGTAACATATTCAATGATTAATAATTACAAACGCAGTACTAAGCACGTGCTAGGTGAGTTTGCAGTAATAAGCACTATTACTGCATGTGATCTCAGTGATACTGTAATGCTCGCAAGCCCAGAAAGTTAATGAAAACGCAGTACTAAGCATTTTATCTGAGTAAGATAATAAAATAAGGAAAAAAATATATCAATAGAAAGATCGATTTTTTTACTATTTTTAAGTTACATTTTAAAAGTTATAGCACCGATATTTCTTCCTTAGATATGACGAAATATGTTTTTCGCGCTTATCTCGAAACCGCTATTTTGCAAGTACTGCGTTTGCAATAACGAGGGCAGTGCAGTATACCGTCAACAAATTGATCATCAAGTGAAGCAATAAGAACTGTTATAATATTTCTACTCATGTATATAAAATGTTTTTATTTCCCAAACCAATGTAAAAGTAAGAAAATATATAAAAGGTTTGAAATGGGTGCTGTAACAGTCTTTTTGCGAAGTCACAAAACAAGGGTCTTACATCAGAAAAATCGTCTTTCTTTTTTGTTGAGGCAAATCTACCTACTTTATGCTGAGTTATAACACACAACACAATTTAAGGAAGAAATAGGATAAAAGTTTAAAGCACCTGTTTAAAATAAAGAATAACAAGAATACCTTTTATAAATTGAATGAGTACCCATGTCAGACTTTTTTGTCTGTTGATTTGAATTTTAACAATCCAAATCCCGCTGATTCACTAGTGTAAAATTTTGCCCACCTAAAATCTCAATGAATCATTTAAAGCAGTCTTATCGTAGCTTGTTGAAGGTTGGGTAGGTTTCATTTTTTATTGCCATGCCAAATACACCCCGTATTTGGCTTTGCTGTACCCCGCTGGCCATACAATTTAGTGAAGGTTTTTTTTTGTTGAAGGGAGGCAATGGAATGCTCTAATTTTTCAACAGAGCTAGTTCTAGGTGGGCATCATTTTTTGCGTCCATCGCAAACAAACAGACAAGGATAAAAAAGTACTATCGATTTTAGTATATACCTATCGTTAATATTTATATTAACTAATACTCCATAATATTTATATTAATATCTTTTATATAAAAATAAGTCGGGTTTTCCTTCCGGATGAGTATAAAAGGTATAAACATGTCGCAAAAGAGGTGATAGAAAGAAAGAGAGAGGATGATAGGAATGTATTTCATAACCGGTTATCTGATAACTTCCAAGATAATATAAAATTCTTTTGGAAGTCTATAAGATCAATGAGGGCTCAAAAGACTACATCACAACTAAAACAGGTCAGAAACCGTGAGGGAAGTTTAGTGAGAGGAGAAGAATGTGTGCTAAAAAGATGGAAGGAATATTTTGAAAGTTTGTTTGAAAAAGAGGATTTACAAGGAGAGACCCATGTCTTGGAATGGAATGAAGTTGATGATGAAAGCGATTTAAGTATGGAAGAAATTGTGGAAGCGTTGAATGGTATGAAATTAGGAAAGGCTGCTGGAATTGATAGGATTTCTGTCGAGATGCTGAAAGCGGGACGTGGCGTGGTAGCTTGCCAGCTGTACCGCCTTTTTAACCTTTGCTGGCGAAGTGGCAGAGTACCAGAGGAATGGTGTAAATCTGTCATAGTGCCGCTGTACAAAGGGAAAGGGTCGCAGCAAGAGTGCAAGAACTACCGCTAATATGTGGTGTATGGAGAGAAATCAAATGCTTCCGTAGGTAGTAAACATATAATGCGAACTGGCTCATTACATTCTTGTTGCACACGTACATTTTACAATTTATAAATGGGGGTAAACCAATATACATTACAATCCTCCCCCTTAAATTACACATTTATTAATACTATGAAATATACAGGTATACCCAATAAGTAATTACAATTTCCTGAGTTAGAATTATATTGGAATCCAAACATCTTAGAACTTAGAACTAATAACTAAATACTTTATATGTAGGTACATATTTTCAGGTAAGTACTTAAACTAGGAATATCTATCTAAATTATCTTATGATTTACTCACTTATCTACTTATTATAAAAATCCGGAGCTCTTTTTAGACGACAAGTACGTATAGGACGAGAAACGACACTGGTTACAACCTCTGCGGATTCCTGACAACAGTTATCATCCTTCGAAGTAACTACACTAGACGGGGCTGTGGACGGTGACACATCGACAGTCACGGAACTGTCTTGACTCACCAACTCCCTTACACTCTGAGGGCTGTGCGTGACCTCCCCCGCCGAGCCCGGCGCGGGCGCGGGTGGCGTGAGCGCCACCTCAGGCACTGGACGCTCCACCTCGAGGGAACTCCGTTCTGACGCGCTGGTTGGACAAATTAATGAAGTACGTGATCGCTGTCTTAACTGGTCGATATGTCTATGCGATTCCTTACCCCACAGATCTACTACCCTGTAATCCGTAGTCCCCATCTTTCTAACTACTTGCCCAGGACACCATTTTTCATTTCCCTTATACTGCCTCATCCATACGTCCTCTCCTGCTTGCAACGATCGCTGGACGTCCGTCCCCTGTTTGATTTGCTGCTCCTGAGCATTCCTAACTTTATTGTCCCTATTTGGCCGCAAAGCATCTAATTTTGTTCGTAACTTTCTACCAAGCATTAAAGTCGCTGGACTTTCCCCCGTGGTACAGTGCTCCGTATTACGATAATGTAAAAGAAAATTATTCAAAAAGATATTGATGTTTTCTTTTAGTTTAACTGCTTTCTTAATAGTTCTTTTAACCGTACGCACTGCATTTTCCGCGGCTCCATTGGATGCTGGGTGGTAGGGAGCAGAAAAAATATGTTCTACGCCATGTTTCGTTAAAAACTCTGCCATTTCTTTACTAGTAAAGGGGGGTCCGTTATCAGAAACTATTTGTCTAGGTAATCCCCATCGCGCAAACAGTTCCGTAAGTTTTTCTATGGTATAACCCGCCGCCGTACTCGGTACAGGGAATACCTCTAACCATTTTGTTCTTGCGTCCACTATAACTAAATATATTTTTCCAAAAATAGGACCTAAAAAATCTAAATGTACCCTAGACCAGGGCCTGGACGGCCACGGCCACGGGGAGGTGGCGTGGCGCTGTGGCGCGTCCGCCTCCCCCGCGCACACCGCGCACGCCCGGCACGCCGCCTCCACCGCCTCGTCTATGCCCGGCCACCAAACATAACTCCTAGCGAATGATTTCGTCTTGACAATGCCCATATGAGGTTCATGTAACTCCATCAAGACTCGAGTTCGACAGCTCTCCGGAATCACTACCCTGTGTCCCCACATGACACAACCTAACTCCTCATATAATTCCCTACGACGGTTAACATATGGTTGCAATTCCCTTATTTCATTATCGGTGGGCCATATATCTCGAATAAAGCCTAACACTCTACTCAAAATTGGGTCTCTCATAGTATGTTGTTTAATGGTATTATAATCGAGTAATAATGCATTTTGCGCAAAGTGTAAATAAGTTTGTTCCGGCACATGCAATGACTCATCGCTGCTACATGCCACCGGTAGTCTCGACAAGCCATCGGCGCCGTTATCTTTCGTATTTACGTATTCTATATCATAGCTATAAGCGGATAAAATTATCGCCCAACGCTGTAATCGGCTTGCCGCCATCGCCGGGACGCCATGCTTTGGTCCAAATATACTAACTAAGGGTTTGTGATCCGTTCGCAACACAAATTGTTGCCCATACACGTATTGATGCAACCTTTGTAAACAAAACACTATAGCCAATGCTTCGCGATCAATTTGTGAGTAATGTTTCTCGGCGCTATTTAACGAGCGCGATACATAGACCACCGGCCGTTCGCGGCCGTCGGCGCCGGGCTGCGTGAGGACGCCGCCTATGCCTCGCGCGCTCGCGTCGCAAGTCAAAATTAAGGGTTTATTCAGATCATAATGAGGTAATACCTCCGCGCCTGTCAGTATTTTTTTTATTTTCGTAAACGCCTCTTCACACTTAAAACTCCAATACCAACGTACATTTTTCTTCAGAAGTTCATAAAGAGGTGCTAAAATCGAACTTAATCTTTTAACGAACTTAGCATAAAAATTAACCAACCCTAAGAAAGAACGCAACTCCTTAATATCTCGCGGTCGGGGCATTTTCAATATAGCACTCACTTTACCGGGATCTACCTTAATACCCTCACTGGAAATAATATACCCTAAGTATTGCACTTCGTCTACCATGAAAAGACATTTATTTCTTTTAAGTTTCATACCGTGATTTTGTAATCTCTGAAACACCGTTCCTAGAATCTCTAAGTGCTTAGCCGGTGTTCCCGAAGTTCCTATGATGACGTCATCCAGAAATATTTCTACACCGGGTATATCCCCAAGGAGGTTTGACATAATGCGCTGAAAAATCCCCGGGCTTGAAGATAACCCAAACACAAGCCTATTATATAAAAATAAACCTTTATGTGTGTTTATTACGGTTAATTCTTTCGAGTCATCCAGCTCGATCTGGTTATAGGCCTGCGATAGATCAATTTTAGAAAATAGGGTAGCCCCGTTTAATCGAACTAACAAATCATCGATCTTAGGTAACGGATATTTATCGACCAGTAAGACAGGATTTAAAGTAATTTTGTAATCAGCACAGATACGGAGTCCACCGTCGGCTTTACGTACCGGTACCAAAGGTGTCGCCCAGTCCGAGCACTCGACGGGCTCGATGATGCCCGCGCGCAGCATAGCCTCCAGTTCCGCGTCCACCGCGCCCTTCAGAGCGTAAGGCAGCGGCCGCGCCCGGCAAAACACAGGGCTCGCACCTTCCCGTAGCCGGAGTGTTGCTTTGCCCCCCGTGTACCGTCCCAGCCCGCCGTTAAACAGTTCCTTATACCTATTTAACAAAAAATTCACATCATAATTCTTGTCCATCGTATTATTATGATAGATGGATTGGTGAAATGGGGGTATTTTTATCTGCAATTCTGATAGCCACTGTCGGCCTAGTAAAGAAGTGGTACCACCGTCAATTACGAACAATTCTAAATACCTAATCTTATCTTTATACTGAACCTTTGGTCTTATAATTCCTAATGGCTTTATGTTACTACCATCATAAAACTTTAACACCAAGTTAAACGGCTCAATTGATCTACTACAAAAATATCGATCATAGGTTTTTTTACTTATACAAGACACCGCCGAACCTGTGTCTATTTCCATCTTGATATCGTAGTTATCAATAAGTAAAGATAAGCTTACCGGGGTATAACCGTTCAGACATAGTTGGTGTATGTCTTCCTCCAGCTCGTCCGTACTGGAGTCCTCCCTCAGGGCTTCCGGCTGTTCGTTCGCCGTGACAGCGAAATGGTTCACGCCGCGTCCCTTCGAACTCCGGCTCGGGCCCGAATTTGAACACACCCGTCTCAAATGTCCCATTTGCTTGCACTTGCTGCACACGAATTTTTTGTACCGGCACTCGTCTTTGGTGTGCCCGTGCCAACCGCACGCCGCGCACTCCGCGTTAGGCTTGACCGTGTTGCGCGCCGCTCGATCCCGGTCTGTGCGCTGCGCTGGAGGCCCCTTTGTTCTCAGTGCGTGTACCGTCGCCGGAATCTCCCCGCTCGACTTTTGTTCGACTAATGCCGCGTCCCTCTCGGCCGCTTCCAGCCCCAAGGCCAATCTGATTGCTCCCGAGTACGTCAAGTTATCTTCCGCGAACAGTCTTTGTCGGATGACGTCACTTTTCACTCCACACACAAATTGATCCCGCAGGTTTTCTTCTAAACTTTCTCCGAATTCACAAGTTTTCGATAACTTTTTCATCTCGGTCAGGTACTGTGTGATATTTTCGTCGTCCTTTTGTCGTCTTTGACGAAACCGATACCGTTCCGCCATGACCGCCGGCTTGGGTTGTAAATGATTTTTCAAAAGTGTAACGGCATTTTCGTACGTTATTTCCGCCGGGCGCTTTGGACTACACAAAGTGCTCAGCAACTCGTACGTCTCATCCCCCACGCCGGTGATCAGTATCGCCAACCACATGTCCGTGTCCACCTTATTCACCTTGAAGTACATCTCCAGACGTTCCACGTACAAAGTCCAATTTCCGGATTTCACATCAAAATCCCTTATTTTGCCGATTTTTCCCACCGACATGTTTCCTTTGTTTTCGTGAGTGATTTTCAGTAATCTGCACCGTGGGAACTCGAATTTCTTCGTCGCCAATATGTGGTGTATGGAGAGAAATCAAATGCTTCCGTAGGTAGTAAACATATAATGCGAACTGGCTCATTACATTCTTGTTGCACACGTACATTTTACAATTTATAAATGGGGGTAAACCAATATACATTACAATTAGCTTGCTCAGTGTCGTAGGCAAACTATATGCAAAAGTGCTGATAAAAAGAGTGATGAATGAAACGGAAGAAAAAATGTGGGATGTGCAAGCAGGATTTCGAAAAGGAAGGGGGTGCACGGATCAGGTCTTTTCCTTACGATGCGTAGCTGAAAAGGTGTTGGCAAAACGTCAAAAAGTCTACTGCATCTTTGTAGACTTGGAAAAGGCCTATGATAGAGTGGTGAGGAATGAAATGTGGACAACACTGTCCAGGTATGGAGTAAACAGAACCTTGATACGAGCACTGAAATCTCTGTATGAAGACTCCAGTGCTTGTGTCAGGATAAACGGAGCTTGCACAGACTTCTTTCACATTGAAAAAGGTGTGAGGCAAGGTTGTGTAGCATCACCGTGTCTGTTTAATCTGTATATGGACAGCTGCTTGAAAGAACTGCAAGAGTGTGCGTATGGTTTGAAAATGAAAGAGCTGACCATCAAATGCCTCCTATACGCGGATGATCAGGTGATATTAGCTTCATCGGCGGAGGAGTTGCAGTTGATGGTTAACATAATGCATGATGCGCTTAAAAGTAGAGGTATGAAAGTGAATGTAGAAAAGACGAAAGTAATGGTTTTTGAAAGAGAAGAAAATATAACGAATTGCCCAATTTACATCGAAGGGCAAAGAGTAGAACAGGTAAAAGAGTTTGTGTACTTGGGGTCAAAATTTGTAAGAGATGGAAAGTGTGACTATGATATTGAACGAAGAGTTTTGGCAGGTAATCAAGTGAATGGAGCCATTCACGCCTTTATGAGCAGTCAGGATGTGTCTAAAAAGGCAAGGATGGCTGTACATAGAGGAGTGCTTGTGCCTACACTTATGTATGGAAGTGAAAGCTGGGTGTTGCAGGAGACGCATGAAAGTAAAATTAATGCAGTGGAAATGAGAAGTTTGCGAAGCATAGCTGGAGTGACATTGATGGATAAACAAAGAAATTGTGTGATTAGGGAACATTGCGGCTTGACAGAAGATGTAGTGACTAAGATAGAAAAAGGGATGCTCAGATGGTTCGGACATGTGGAGAGAATGAATGAAAACAGACTAACAAAAGAGATTTATAAGGCGAGAGTGAATGGACAATCTGCCAGGGGCCGACCGCGTCGCACTTATGTCGACCAAATTGGACACCTTTTGGAAAAAGGCCAGGTCAAGAGTACCCCTAATCGGAGAGCATGTATGAAAACACTTATGAAAGTAGAAGAAGCGAAAGTGATATGTCAGGATCGTGGCAAGTGGAAAACCATAGTCTCTGCCTACCCCGTTGGGAAACAGGCGTGATGTTATGTATGTATGTTCCTTCCTGACGACGCGGCGACGCTATAACTCCAGAACGCACGAACCGATTTCCACGGTTTTGCATTCGTTGGAAAGGTCTCGGGCTCCGTGAGGTTTATAGCAAAGAAAATTCAGGAAAAATTTCAACAGTAAAGTGGGAAAATCATTTTTCACATACAGCGCCATCGCGGGCGAAGCTGCGGGCATCAGCTAGTTAGATATAAAAATGAATCGCAAAATGTGTTGGTAAGCGCATAACTTCAGAACGGGTGGACCGATTTCACTAATTCTTTTTTTGTTGTGTAAGGTATTGTCAGGAGAAGGTTCTTATGGAAGAAAAAATATTGTATTCCCACGGGAACGGGAACAACGCGGGTGAAACCGCGTCACGTCCTCTAGTTAATTATATACTTATCGTTAAAATAAAATTATGACCGAAATTAGTTGCGGAGAAAGACCAAGGTCGGACTTAAAATCTTGCGTTTGTCTCATCGCAATCGTTTAAGTAGAAGCGAAGATATGAACAAAAATATTAAGGTGCAATTTACGTGCGATCATTGTTCTTTTGGTGGCGATAACCGAAATATACCATTGCGGCAAGGAGGCATTTGCGAGTCATGGGCAAGTAGCATACGGACAGCAAATTTTTGTAAAAAAAAACATTTATTGAACATTCCTCTAAAAATATGAAAACGGAAATAACATACCTAAGCTAGGAATACATTCTAGCCTGGCGTAGATTACATCGTGACGCGTGTTACGAACACAAGCCTTGCTATATAGCAGCAGCTCTACATGTCTTAATATAAGTTACAGCGTCAGCGATAGCTTACATACAACCCTCAATTTTGAAAACAGGCAGTTTAAGCCGATTACATTTTAGCACCTGCAACGAAATAAGTCTCGTGCAATGTAAGACGTACCTGAATTTATATGTCTATACCTATAAATTACCGGGTGGGTACTCTGTCACTCATCTATATATGCCCTTCCAGAAATTGTTGAGCATAGAAACAAAAAAGTTGTAGAGTAAGTTACCAGTAAAATAAATAAAGATAAAGTAGCTACGAACGTAGAATATATTATTATTTCAAAGAGTTTATTTAACGCCTCTACTTTCATATTTTTCAAAGAAACAATGCAGTTTGCGAAAATATATTTCTCTGTATATTTCAATAAATATTTTACCTTACACAAAGATAAACAGCGCGCCTTTCAGATAGTCAGTGGTCACCGGAAGGCAGGCGCCGAGGTCGTCACATCAACCACTCCACCACTAACATGAGTCTTTTCTTAACTTTCCAAACTGTCTCACAAAGGATTGAGTGTCGAACTTGTTTACTGCAAGTATTTCAAACAAAAGACGAAAGTTAAGTGCATTCATGCTCCAAAGTCTCATGTAGATTTCTCTTCTCTTGTTGTGAAATTTCAGCTTTTGATTTGAAGTATCTGCTTTCCTTTGTTTGAAACTGACTTAAGTTTACGGAGAGAATTTCAGTTTTAAATTTTTCGCCTCGACGGAAAAAATACCTACCTAAAACTTTTGATTGCGTATATAATTAGAACGTGTTTTATTAGCGATTATAAGACCAGACGAAACGATATGGGAGAATAAAATAGGAAAGCTAACTCCAAGCGATGTCTTTAGATGCAACTGGGATTCACGTACGACTCAGTGACTCAAAGCAAAGACTACAATCAAAGCTTTCATAAGATATGATCAAGAGGGTACGATAACAAGGCAAGTAGCTTTTATTTTATAATGCGAGTAACATGATTACTTTGTAAAATAAAGATACTAGAAGAAAACTGATAGTGCAGCAATCTTTTTAATTAAATATAGATTATTTTATGTATATCAATAATGCTTTAAAATAGCAGCACGAAGCTGAATATTAACAACATAGTTGAATACATCAGTCGAAAGCCCTAAATGCCATTCAGAGACCCAGTTAAGCCGCACTCAGCCTGTGAATAAAATAGAAAAGTAAGTCACGATATTCACGAGCGTTTTTTCTCGTAAGATATTTCTCACTTATTCTTTTGGGGTTACATCATCGCTGGCGAAGGCCTCCCGGAGCTCATCATTTGCATCCAAATAGCTCCCATAAATTCGCTACCCGAATTTTCACCATTTTCTCCACTCCTTGGGTGCAATTAAATACGTTTTTCTGACGCTCTGTTCGGTTCGGCCATCGTACAAGATTTTTCGGTGTGAATAAATTCAGTGGTCCAGATTGTAGTCGGCGCCAGCTATTTTTACTGAATATGTTTATGTACACGTTTTATGTTGTCACTGTTATGTAGGCAGTGTCGACTATACCGGGACATTGATTTAATGTTTATACTACACTTCAGGTTACATTATAAATTAATTAAGTAAAAACAATACTTATTCAAGTTTACCTGATATTGAAGTAAAACTTCTTTAGGCGCGACTAGGGAGGAAATCAGATTTTTTTTTCTGACGGAAGTAACGCTTACTATGTATTCGAATTTTGAATAGCGGAAACTACACAGACTATGTGTGGTAGTTTAAATAAATAAATAAATAATTAATAAATATTCACGGATGCGCAATAACATTTTACATTTAAATGTAACAAAGTTTAGTTTTGTATATAATTTTTAATAAATTAGTTTTTGTGTAAAAACAAGTCTGAAAGCGAGGATAGTGGTAATCGTACACCACCAGACATTCTGGAAGCTGCGTCAAACATGACCATGAACCTGTTACCGGCGAAATCTAGGAGCAACCAAGGAGCATCTATATATCGGAAAATAAAATCAGGTATTATAGTATGAGAGTAAATAAAGTAGTGTATGACACTGTACATAACTTGGTCTTATTACACTCGTGTGATACTATAAAAAAACTCGCCTACTGCTCGTTTTTTTAAAACACATTCGTGTTATAAGAACCCTTATTATGCAACAGTATCATAAACTACTAATAAAGTGACTGAGCAACTGTTTAAGCATTAGCTTTCCAAAAAAAATACTAAGTGTAGGTAATATGGAAATCAAATTCTGTGCCGCATTAGTCTACGCCAAGTTTTAGAATTTGTTTTGCAGAAGCAGAGCAAGAAGAGAGACTTCAGGTCATAGGAACTGGAATGTTAGAAAAATATAATTCAGTCGCAACTTCTAAATCTTCTTTAATATCTAAATTATAAATTTTTAAATGAAAATAATTACTACGTATTTTAGATTTAACAGTTTCAATGTTTATGACATTCCAAGTTTCCTTAATAATATTAGGTATTTGAACATTTGATTTTATTTTTAAATAAATAGATTTTGCTCTAAGACGGGCTTGTCTGAATGTTTCTGAATTTTGTTTTAAATAATTCTTGAAAATGCGGATTGTAGTTGTAGGACTTCTCTTAATATTATAAACTAGCTGATGCGCGCGGCTTCGCCCGCGTGAAATTTGGTTCCCATTCCCGCTTCCTGTGGGAACATTTTTCCGGGATAAAAAGAAGCCTATGTGTTATTCCGGACTATAATCTACCCCGGTTCCAAATTTCAGCCCGATCCGTTCAGCCCTTAGAGCGTGATTGAGTAACAAACATCCAAACGTCCAAACATCCAAACATCCAAACATCTTCACAAACTTTCACATTTATAATATTACTAGGATAGTAGGATTCCAGAAGTTGCCCACTCAGTCCTCGTAGTGGGTCTGAACGTGGACACTCTCTCGCTCGAGACCATGATGCAAGCCATGATCTCCAGCGGGAGTAAGTGGGACTGCGCCGCCTCTTTCTGCGAGCAGGTCATGCGTCTGAGGACGGTGAGAGGGTCGCTCACCGTCCTTACAGAAGCAGACCCATGACTGCAGCGTGACGTGAGAAACTCACGCACGCCCCCCTTAGAAGCGGGATCACACCCGAACCCCCCCCCCCCCCCCCCAAAGACGCGGGATAGCACCCGAACCACCCACTGGGCGAGGCCGCAGCGGCGGCCGTAGGTCTGTTGGGAGTCCTGAGACATCCTTTCGACGACTTACCCGGGGCTCACAACCATAGGTTGTTGGGCGTCACGTGAGGTTTTTTGGTCGGTAGGAGTTCGGCATAACATGCATGAGGATTTTCCTTGACGAAAAAAAAAACAAAGGAGTTGCCCACTCACTCAAGGAGAAACGTTCATTAAAAGATCGGTGCTTAGGTGTGTTAATTGCACTGAACTCACCATTAATCAAGTTGACTAATGAGTTATACAAGTGATTCGCACTACTGTGATAGGGCAACAACTGTGCCTTTTGTGTAGTATTACATTTGTAATTTTGAACACGGCTTTCACTGAATGTTATCACATTTATTTGTCTCTTTTGGACTTTTTCAGAAATGCAGAATGAGACGAACTGCCCTGAGTGCCATTTGCGTGTCGGGTCATTTGCGTTTCTGGTCATATGCGTCGAAAGGTTGGTTGATGCTCGATATAATGCACCGTTTGTTTATTACTGGAGTTTAATTTAGATTACTTTGACTGTGCAACTAGGTTCAAAACTTTTACATGAGCCTCGTAAGTGAAGAAGAAAACATAGAAATATCTAATTAAATTATTATAATATAATAAAGTTCCAAGAAAAGCCTGCTTTTCTTGTGACTCTAAAACAATTCTTCAAAAACAATTCTTACCAAGATTGGACTAAGGACGAAGTTCGGTGTAGGTACCTTGATGGTAAACATAAAAGGGTTTGGTGCCGTCAAAGGGATACAAGCATGAATGAGTAGGTATAATGTATGTCAGTAAACTATCTCATATTAGTTAGTTTATGTTTCATTGTTCAAAGTTGTATTGTCTTCAAACTCCCACGATTTATATATAATTCGTGATGGTTTTCGGGTCTTTTGTTAAGTCAACTCGTCAATGTCAACTTGTAGCCATAGCTAAGGTAGGCTGAATATAATATAAACATCAAGAAGGAAACAAAGAGTCAAATAGTAGGTTACAGATGTCAAAATACCCTAACTATTATGAACAAGATTATAATGTTTATCAGAAAATAAAGAGTTGCCGCTGTTTTTGACAGCCGTGATGTTCGTGCATGGCGTGTCCAATTATAATACGTCATTGCCTAAACCGGAGATTATTCCTATAGATTGTTTCTTTTTTTTTCAAGCGACAGAGCACGTATTGGTAGATCATACGGAATACCGTATGATCCATAGATAGAAGGCCTCGCACAAAGACAGTAGCCGCCATCCGCCAACTTGAGGACCACTATCAGAAGTCTTACGGACTATGAGAGTGGCCCCCAAACGCTAGACGTGCCATGACTTTCCATCAGGCTGGCCACGTCAATTTAGTGAGCTTAGTATAAAAAAACAGTTATCGATAAACTGTACGATAATAGAGTAGGTACGAGTAACTCCTTGAAGTTTTTTTCAATAACATTCAATTCAATTTATTTGTAACTTAATCATAAGTACAAAAAGGTGTTAATAATAATATTATAGTCAAGTACTTCTTAAGGATAATATTTAGTGACAGCTGTTTATTTATTATACCATTATTGTCACCTCGTCTAAGTCCTGTTCTGCTTAAGAACCAGTTACCGAACACAAAATGCTTCTGAACGATTAATTTTAACATTTCAAAGTTCGGCTAAGTAGAAATTTATGCTAAAAGTTTATGCCGTTGCCGCTGACTTTAATTTATAAAACAAAATGACAGAGAGATTGTCATTTTGTTTTTCCTCAATATTAGCTTTCTTGTTTTTTTTTTTAATAGGTATTACTATTCAAAGGGGAAACTGCTACTTTTGGGCACAATGCCACGGGGGCCTTATTTAGGTTTAGTGTAGATAGTAATAATGTAAATACTTATATAAATCAATACATATAATAAAATCGTAACAGTTCGCTGTCTGTACATGGAAGATAAATAAGAAAAAATATTATAGGGGGGCTTTATGAACGCAATAGAACCCAAAACAATGATTTTTAGAATTTTTGTCTGTTTGTCTGTATGTCTGTATATCTGTTTGTCTGTACGGTTGTGCACGCTAATCTCAGTAACCGCTCAACCGATTGCAATGCGGTTTTTTTTATTGTGTTGAGGTTTGCTCCAGTTAACATTTAGCGTTTGTTTTATGTAAATCGGTTTAGAAATAAAAGAGTTATAACACTTTTAAGAATCAGATATTTTGAAAATTTTAATTGTAGGGGTTTCTTTGAATGTGAGTGAACCTAAACTGGCGTGTTGGCTTAATCATAAAAGAACTTAATGATTAAGACTATTTTAAAACAATTCAGTCCACGCCTTCGGCGCGGACTGAATTGTTTAAAAATAGTCTTAATCATTAAGCTCTTTTATGATTAAGCAAACAGGGCAGTTTCAGACGCTGCTTGATGACTTTGGTGAAGAAATACCTTTTCTTTCATACACCTTATGTGACGTAAACGAAGTTGCGGGCTCAGCTAGTATATAATAATTATGTTGCTCTGTAATTTTTAACAATAAATGTTTAAATCTCTTTGAAAGTAATAATTTTGTTTTTGTTTTTGAGATTGTCCTTTCCAACTATCACTACATATTATAAAACAAAGTCCCCCGCCGTGTCTGTCTGTCTGTCTGTTCGCGATAAACTTAAAAAATACTGCACGGAGTTTCATGCTGAGATTACCATTGGATATAGTGGTTCTCGAGGAAGGTTTGCGTACATAATTTGTTGAGTTTTTGTTTGTTGACTAAAATATTACGATATTAGGCGGACAGGTCGGAAAAAAATAAGGCGTCTGGGAGGTTTTAACGAAAACGCTGCCTAAACCCATCGAGGTATAACAAAATAATGTACGGTGGAATTGAGTATCTTATATAGGCCTACAGAAAAGTCCGCGGTAGCCTATGTTTATCTCTTAGGAATAGCATACAATATCAATTTTCATTCTTCGAAAAAATTAGCACTTATAAAGTGGTAATTGGAATGCTATTTACACCAAGAAAATCCACCTCAATTTAAATACATTAGTGGCCATGAACTTTAAAAAAACTCTTTATCTGTTCGATAGTAAGTAGATACATTTATTGAGAATGGCTTTATGCTACATAACATAAAGTAAGACGAGTAGGAGAGGAGCGGAGCAGCAATGAGAAATGTTACGAAAACTGGAAACATTCAATCGTTATAAGAGTAGGTATCCGTAACGCCTTTGCGTAAATGGTTGAAGTTACATAAAAATAATTTACTACAAAATTGTTCCTCTTAAAAAGTTCTGAAACGAAATACTAATATCTATTTATCTTTTAAAGTTCGCGCACAGTTACATTTTTTTTAAGTAAGGAAAATCCAACATGTATGCTATGCCGGACTCATACCGACTAAAAACCACACGTATCCTGCTTAAAAGCTTACGGTTGGGACGGGAACATGATATCAAAACATCAATAGCACACCGCGCTCTTTTTCACTCTCTTTCTCTCTCTCTCTCTCTTATGAGACGCAAGCGAAGTTGCGCGGGTCAGCTAGTATAGGTACAAATAAATATAAATAAATATTTTGTGGACAATCTCACACAACACCATCGAGCCCAAATTAAGCTAATATCAGCTGACAACTGATAGACATACTTATATTATTTCTAAATACATACCTACATAATTAATTATACATAGAACACACCCAAACTCCGAAACAAACATTTGTGATTCCCACAAATATTTGGACCGACCCAGGAATCGAACCCAGGACTTCCAGTGCCGCCGGCGGTATCACTACCGACTACGCCACAGAGGCAGTCAAAGTCAAAAGTTTGCACTACGGTATCTAAACTTACATACATTTTCTAAATAGGTACCTAGGTACCTACGAGTAGCGAAAAATCCAAAATGTATGGTACCTACATTCATAAAAAAATTCAATACATAATAAACATTTTTCGAAACACGTACAACCCGGAATTTCAACTCGAGCGAGACCGAGACCTGAGCATAATATCAGTCACTTACTCTACCACTGCGCCATAGAGACGGTCTATCTGCAATTGTTTGTATGTATCTACCTAATCAATAAATTCTGAAAGTACGTAACCAATACAGGACGACAGACAATATTAAACGTCAAGCTATTCAGAAGTAACACAATCTACAATCTACGTAATGGTACGTAGACTATCTACTTGCAAGTTTATTCTCTAAAGAGGCAGTTTTAAAATAATACTTGTCGATAAATCTTGCAGATTTCCATAAATTATTATAAATGTATCAATGAGTGCTACAGCGTTCATAATCAAGAGAAACCGTGGGGCATAGCTAGTCCAATAAAACTTGGCTAAACACGTGTTAATTTCATTCCACATGAGTAAATTATAGATCGTGGCAGCTCACCCTGGCGGGTAGCCAAATGGCCAGTCGCGTCAGCAACCACAACTTAGTGCCGATAATTCTTTCAATTCACGTTCCCGCAACCGTTTTAATATTTCTACAGCATCTTGTGGTAGCAATGTACGACTGCAATGGCAACTTTTGACTATTTACATAAATAATAATCTAATTGGATTATTCGTTTTAGTAAAGAGCTTTGGAGAGCTTTTTACTAAATCGTAAAGGTATCCAAAGCGGCATTTATAGGATGGTTAGGGCACATCGTAAATGGTGAGCGCTGACGCGTAGTAAGGTGGCCACCCTAAACGTACCCAAATGGATCGCAAGACTCGTAAAAGTCACACACCCATACCTACCGTGTCTTCCTCAGTACAACGGTACGGACTCGGCTGGGCGGCGGCGGCGGCACGGTGATTCCTTGGAATGCGTATCATTTTCTTCTTCAAAAACACCAACGGCAAGGTCTTTATACCAGAAGATCTAATTTCGTATTACCTCTTTCACTTGTCCCTAATGGAACTTAGTGTGTTTAAATCCAAATTAATGTGAATCTAACTCGCCTAACCCCCACGGGACAGTCAGGCCGGCCACTCCTGTCGGGGCGAGATAAATTATCTAAAAATGTTGGGTTTCATTAGGTATGTTACATGACGACATTCCTGTTACCTTCGGGACGCTTGAGACCGTAAGAAATATTTAACTCATGGCCCAAATACAAACAAAAGGTTATAAAATAAAAGTTCCAGATGAAACCAACATGGAAAATCTTTCTTCAATCACATTTTTGAAATAAAACCCTCTCAACTTAAAAAAATAAACTGCCTTTTCGAAGGAAAGCCCCATTTAATCGTGTTAAGGACTTGAGCTTGACGTTTTATCGTGGACGCTGTAAAAAGTTGTTTTCAGAACTGAAAGAATATAAAAGGGACTCATTATGTAAATTAGGTTGTAGGAACCCTTTGTAAGATTAAGGTTTTTAAACACACACGCGAAGTAAACAGTACATAGCAGTAAATAATGTAGCACTCGGTAGGTTTTGTTGATGTTATTTAAAATTCAAAAACGGATGATGTGGTATATTTTGAACACAATGTCAAAGAAAGTATTTGGAAACACACTTTATTATGTGTATCACATTATGCCTCCATCATAGTTGGTCTTATGTTATGCTGATAACTTTTCTTGGGAAATTGCAGAATTCGATGTTTTTGGGCTTCGTGGCTCTTTGATGAAAAAAAGTCACAAGAGTTAAGAATTGCGAGTGATATTTAGTTACAAGCTTACCTTTTCAAGCCTGCATTGTATTTAATTACGGCAATACAAGCGACAACGCAATCATTATTTTCTGCTATCAAATATTCATACGTATAGCTGCGTTTCGAAAAACAATCTCTCTAGTTTCAGCTTTTTTTTTCACATAAAAAACATATTTGCCCAATGTTTTCTCGTACACTTTTCAGGTGAAATAGTGCTGCGGGATTTGGGAAACGCAATTGAAACCATTTCGACCTATATCAAAGCTACAGAGCAGTTTGACAGTAACGTTATTAACATACCAACGCACTACGAGTATATATGGTGCGTTGAAAGTTATAAGACTTATATATAAGTTACAAATCTACTATCTCATAGGAATATGATGCGTTTATGAGACATTTATTGTTGGCAGATGATAGGTATGCCCGTTTTTTGAACTCGTTATGCTTCTTATTTGCTGTAAAACTACAATATTATTGTAATTCAACTGACACATTGATATTAACAAAACTTAGTAAAATTCAGATAATGAAAGTCGCTATCGTAGAAAATAAACTTAAAATACTATAATCGTAATCTACTTTTCACCGCATATTGAACATAATATTGCACAAGGAACAAATTCAAGTCTTCATAGCGAGGTAAAAAAAGATCGTACCGCTTGCCTACAGAAAAATTTGCGTTCCTTTTTCTTTTTTTTCTTTTTTCAGCCGTTACAAAAATATCCATACTTCATACCATTGAGCACGCCATCAGGCTTATATTAACTCAAAGGCTACCACAAAGTGTGTGAACGATACATTTTACACATTCGTTTCACACCTGATTATCTCTTGACACCTCGGTTCACTGCCTTGGATATAATATGTTAAAACCAACGCCTTGTTAGCATGATTATTATTTTAGAACTGCCTGACAATGTTGAGTTCATTACAGGGGTTTAAAATAGACGTAAGGAGATGTATTATGAGTATATTTGCGACTTTGCAACTACAAAAGGGACTGTGTTGCGTGTTATTAAAGCTGGAGTATAATGTTATCTGTAAGTATCTGTAATAATGTACATTTTACATTTGTCTTGGTTGTTTCCACTATAAAGGCTTGGTCCATTTTGAAGGTTAAGACTATTATAATTAGGGGAACGTGGACATGGACCTTTTAACATTCCATTTTGATTCACTAGTGGGGACACTTGGTGTGGCAAAGTGAAATTAGTGCCTTAAAAATACGGTTACTATTATAGTGTTTTACATAATACTTAAGCTTTAACCAACTAACATTTTATGATCAGTAACCTGTACAATTTATATCTCATGGGAGAAAATTTTAAGAGTGATAAAATTTCTTATTTCGTCTTGCAGTATTAATTTACTGAAACTGAAATTTGCTTAAATCTGATTTTAGGGCCGCTAGCTTAGGTTCTGTAAACTATTCCAGCGAGCTACGATTTGTACTGAGATGGGTAACCATTAATGGCATGTCGATGCATTTACGAGCATTTTGGTACTTAGGAAGGAATAGTAACAGGGTAGCAGATAGCCACAGCCCCTGTCTGTTCAGCATAGTCATAGAATCGCCAGCGCAAGAGTAACATTTGTGTTGTTACAAACATTCGTATCTTACGTTAACCTTTTCGATTTATGGACCGTATGTTTGTCTGCCACCTCTGCAGTATATCTATACATATAATAAAATGATAGAAAAGCCAAAACTGTACATTAGAAATATTTATAAAAAAATACTCGCTCGGTGTTCAACATAAGATGACGAAGCCGAAAATATAGTTAGAAAAAAATTTGTCTGTTTGTCTGTTTGCTTTACTTTGTCCGGAAGGATCTCGAAAAGTACTCAATAGATTTGATTCAAAATTTGCACAAATGTTAACTAGGGGTACGCTATCACGCTACATATCCTAGGGGCTAAGCAGAGAGCAAACAAATTGGCATTATAAAATTTTCACGCGTAAGAAGTCGCGGGCAACAGCTAGTAGAAAATAATTATAATGTGAACCATATAGGTATAAACCATGTACGCGTATCTACTCAGAGAACAAAATTATTGTCATAAATAAATATTCAAAATCAGTTTATTCATTTATCAAATGATGAAAAGGGTTTGAAATTTACGACCACGATAATGGGACGTTCAGTTGAAAGGCACATTCAGAGTTGAATAAAATGTGAACTTTGACGCTTAATATCTACGCTGTTGTTGATGGTGCCATTAAAAGTTACCAATTGTGAAAGGCTGGGATGGGATGAGCATTTGGTAAAACTAAAACGCTTTCGTTCTGTGTTCGAAAATGGAAGTTTGGAGTTGCAATATTATTACTATGAAACAATGTAGTCAAAGGGGTTTATAGTCAATATTGACGATTGTTTGATTACGAAACTTGTTATGTAATATTTGTAGAGTATTATATATTGATTCCCATATAGAACGTCAAATACCGTGTTGTGCGTAGAATATGATTAACAATTTCTTCTAAGGAAACAAATAAGACAGCAATAATAAGTCTCTTTGAAATAAATAATGTATAGACATCTTAAAACGTAATTTATATAACACATATTTATTTAGTCGGTAAGTCACAAACGACTAAATGACTTCACTCACATTACACGTTGACTGTAGAACGGTTCATTATGCTGATCCCATATTAACGAAAATTTCCAGGGGTAAAGAATCTCTGACACATCTAATAATATTTCTCGCCTGGGAATCAAAATAATGCCCTTTCAACCTTTTTAAGGATCCAGCGTACAGTACGGGGGTGAAATCAGTACCCCTTTATTATGACTCTGCCGACCGTCTGCTTGCCTGTCAGGCTGTATTTCAGGAACCGTGATAGCTAGACAGTTGAAAGTTTCACAGGAAGAATACTAAAAACAAGTATTGTATATGAACACTCCGTGTCCGAATTCATCTTGCACTTGGCCGGTTTTATTACTTTCGAGCTGAAATGTTAGCTGTGTTAACGTATTGGAACACGTCTATAATGAAAATCTCATAGCAATCTCTGACACTTCAATCCATCAAGATCGATCATTTAGTAGATTGGATAAATACGAGTAATATCGTAGCAACCTTTTAAAAGTTTTTCAAGATAGATTAAGTTAGGTACTGTCAGTAAATGTTATCCAGTTACTTTTAATTTGGGTTGATTTTACAATGGGCCTAGGGTCCACTGGGAAACATAACGGTCTAAGCAACTTTTTGATTTTTAATGATCTGACTTTCCCAAGTTGCGCCTGTCCATATCAACACGCACATCACCTGGGACGTGGGACAAAATCAAAAAGGTGAAATGTGGGCATATAATATGCCTCTGTCTACCCCTTCGGGGATAAAAGGCCTGACCATATCTATGACTTTTGCATAATTTGTTATTTAGTGCACCAGATGCAGCCAGAGAAAAGCAGTCATTTTAATGAAGGCAGAGTCCTAGTTGGGCATTTTTTTTTATACACGACCATACTCTAATTGAGCATGTCCCAGAGGTTTACCATTGTTTTTATGGAGAAATGAAAGAAAATTTACTATGACGTATCGATGGTAATAATATTTAATATTTAATATATCCGAAATACATCAAATTATGTGAATAGTTTATTAATAAATATAAAATATTACTGAATATCATTTTGAATACCCTTGATTTTACTCTGTCCTACATTGACCGGCTTAGTTTCGAGTTAAGTTTATTCGTGAATTTTCTTCAGTGGTAAGGGTAAAGAAGAATGAATAATATCGAAATATGATAATATTATCAGAATTAAACATAAAATAACACTACTTTAATAATTTAAACTATCTTTTGTAACATTATATTATGTCCCACAAATCCGACCGTGCATGGAATTACACTTTGTAACCGTAATTTGAAGCACTTTGTCGCCAAAAAATATACCACTGACTACAAATTTCTTCCCTGGCAACAATACTTCAGACTTCGCCATTTTGTAAAACAGTCAGAGAATGACCATTTTGACGCATTTCGCATCGAAACTTCTTGAGCGTTACCGTGCCAGAATTTTCATCCACTTTGTAATTGTGATTTTTACCGGTAGGATTGGTTTTTGTTTATAGAAATATAATTATGATAAACTACAAACGCATTATAAGCTATTAAAGTAGTGGTTTTTGTGTTCCATCTTTATTAAAGTTTATTTACAAGCAATCTTAGGTCGGCGATTGGAGATGCGTTACTTCCATTTTGTTTGGTTACATATAACGTGGAATACAAAAGTTACAAAATGGAAATATATAGCGAGTACAAATGCACGCAGGCATGTGTTTAATTATCTTTTTAGTGGATATAATGATAATATCTTGGAACAATAATTATTTTAGTACAATAATTATTTTTCGGTTACTTGAGTTGTGTTTCGGCCCCTTAGAGCTCCTCGCGGCGACCGGTCGCCGCGCATAATAATCAAGCTTTTCCGTTGAGCCCCGCGCGGCGACCGGTCGCCGCACCTACCCAGACGACTTTAAACTTAAATTTAGCCTCCTTACGTCCTACTTTTCTATGAACAGTTTGATTGCATGTGTAGTATATAACATTTTCTTGTTTTTGGAATCTTATAAAATGACGTCAATGGGCCAGAATTTTTTACAAAAATCGAACAGTTGAAGTTGAGAGTGGATTTGTGCATGGATGGCGTGCGTTTGTGTAGTACGTGTGTGTTTCGTGTTTTTATTATAAATAATGTGTTTGCATTATTATTTATTATTATACACAGTAAAATAAACAATATATCAATAATCCGGTTGGTGTTTACAGAATCGTAAAATATGGTGTGGTGGTAGAGTAATAAAGGTTTTTTTGTGTTGAGTGCATGTGTACCAAGTGCGTGTGTGCGTGTGTGTTTTGTTTTTTTATTATAAATAATGTGTTTTCATTATTATTTATTATTATACACAGTAAAACAAACAATTTATCAATAATCCGGTTGCTGTTTGCAGAATCGTAAAATTTGGTCTGGTAAGTGAGAAATAATTTTTTTTTTGGAAAATGAGAAATCTTTTTTCATTTTTAGGGTGGTGGAAATAGGTGCTTGCGATTATTGATTTTCGATATAAATTTTGTGTGGGTTGAAGGGGCTCTAAGGGTTAAAAATGTACTTGGGGCTCTTATTATGTTCATCAATTAATTTATAATTTGCTTAAAAATAGTGTTGGTATTTTTGGACGCTTTTATTTAACTTGCAATGTTCATATTGTGACTTTGCTGAATTCTTGAAAATCATTTTCGACCACTTCTGTTTATCCAATCGAGCTGAAATTTTTCTTCTAATTACTAGATTAGAGTGTTGTATTTGATATTTATCTATTTGTTGTATAATAATTTTAGATTGACTACCTTAAGGCAGTCTTTACATAGATAGATTTTTTGAGACTGAACTGAATTAAAAAGCTGAATAGAAATAAAAGGCGTTGATTACTAAAATATCATTTATTTATTTATATAAATACGGTAATATATAAAAGAAAATTATCTTTTATATATTACCGTCGTTCATGGTTTATCCCTTCCTATTTCATTACCACTGATTTGCAGTATTTTTTTATCAGGGTAAACTAAGCTTTACTACTGATTTTGTAACTGAGGCTTTCCATTTTGTAATTGTCTTTTGTTTAAATATTACTATTTCTTTAAATTTTACTGATCTTGAAAGTGAATTCCTTATTTTATTTTACTTTGCGTTGAATTATAAAAAAAGAGTTAATCATAAAAAAAATAGTCAATATCATTAGATGCTTGTTACACGATATAAATCGGAAGTTAACTGGGCTAAATTACCAAATAGTTACAAAATGGTTAAATTTTTTCTAAATACTAAAAATATATAACTTATTTTACTTAGGCTGTAATATTATTTAAAAGAATATTATATTTATAACCATATAAACGAAAATCTTTTATTAAGAATTTAGCAATTTTTATTTAATAATTCCAACCACTCTCGTGTTCTAAGAGAGTATTATTTTTATCCAAACTTGTATATTTATAGGGTAACTGTAGCTTTTTTATTGCTCTTTCAAGAATAACGAATCATTCTATAAATTTTGTTGTGCATTACCAATTTTTTTTATTATTTGATTCCATTTTGTAACCTGGACACGTATTTTAAAAAATGCCCAGTTACGGATTCAACCAGTCCTAATAAAGAGCTCAGCAAAAAAACTACACATACTGTTCGGTTGAATGAATACGATGTAAAGAGTCTGGCTATTTACATTGCAAAAATATAAAAACTTTTTAGATTGCATTTGGAAAATATCCTAATTCGAACTTTTTTCATTCGCAAACTCGGCTATTTCGGCAGTACGATTAGGTAGGTATTTAAAATATTTATAGTTTAAACTCAAAACAAAATTTATTTTAATGAATAATCTCGATTCATGAATACATTTATATGGTCACGCCTTTATTCACGAAGGGGTAGGCAGAGGCATATTATATGCCAACATTTTCACCTTTTTAGAATTTATCCCACGTAATAGATGGTAAGCCGTGTTGCCGTGTTTAGATGGACAGGCGCAGGTTGTGACTGCCTGCTGTTGAAATTTTTCACGCCGCCTAAAACGGCCTTCAACTTGGCTCAACGACTGTCATTTTACTGGCAACCGGGACCAACGGTTAAACGTGCCTTCCGAAGCACGGAAACGCTCAAATAAGTGTCACAAACTGTTCACCCATCCAAGGACTGGCTATAGTAAAAGTAGCTTGCTGCAGTGATCGTTTACAAAACACTGAGTAAGCGGGGCCACGAGCGCTTCGGTATAACTGTATTTAAAAAGAAAAAATAACTATAATGAAACTCTTCCGTAGAGCAACTAAGTTTGGCAAGTATAATCCTCCGAAGCCTCCGCCCCTAGAAATTATGAGAAAATAGGCTTAAAACTTTCTTAACGGTTCGCTGTAAACACCTAATACAATCTTAGCTTATTTCACGAAGTTAATAGGTAGCAAACTGTTAGGATTTTGCGAAAACCCGAACACCCAAGAAGCACTTTTAATGCGTAATGTTCAACTAACATACTTAATTTAATAGTACTATATAGCACGCGGCTCCGCTTTCATGGAATTTTGCCCGTCCCCGCTTCCTATGGGAATTTATTCACGGGATAAAAAGTAGCCTATATGTTATCCCTGTACAAAATTTTATTCAGATCCATTAAGCAGTTAGAGCTTGAAAGAGTAACAAACGTCCACAGTCACAACGTTTCGCATTTATGAATAATATTTGTGAGTTATCCTTCTTCAGCTTTTTCCATATCATTGCCGTCGTACATGGACTTGGAACCTGGGATCTACTTTCTTGACTGCTAGAATAACTTATTGATTCATTATTTCAAGCATTTTTGCGATTTCACACCCACAAATAACAGTCTACTTACCCATAACTGCTGCAACTGCTTTTATTCTCTTCTTTGCTAAACGAGAAAATTAACTGTACTTTGCAAAAAAACTACTATGGTAGGTACTAAGCATGATTATACAACAGCTACCAAAACCACCTTATCTCGACCAATATCCTTATACCTAGATATAAAAATAGTATGATCTCAACACTATTTGTTGGTTTTCTGTAGAACTTATTCCACACTTATTTTCAAGTATGCTCGTCGGAGATAGAAGCGCGCTCGAGGGTACGTCCTACATAGCCTTTGCAATCAGTCTAGAAGCATGCATTTTGCTACAATTTGCGTTTGGTATGAGGATAAAAGCCACTCATATCCTTTACTTTTCTCAAGGCAAAGTAGACAAGTTTCCAGTTTGAACAAGATTCAACTAAATAGCAGGATGTAACTGCAGATGACACGTTAATTTTTTTTTGTATTCCCGTGTCGCATTCTACTAAATACCCACGCAACTTTTTAGGTAAATGCATCAAAATTAACTTATTCATTTCAAGCATTTTCTGAAAATTAAGATAAGAAAGAAAACTGCATGAATGTCCTCATTCTTCAATAAATTATTTATTTCCTCCGTCAATTGACGAATGGTTTGACCCCCCATGGGCTTCACCCCGCCGGAGCCAACGGCAAAAGCTACTAATGACAGCATAAAATGTTTTCCCCATTTGATATCTCTAACCTCGATAGAGCCATGAAGTGGTGAATTATTGGATTTACTTTATTTTCCAAAACGATATTGCCTACAGGAAATCTCTTTTTGCTTTGCCATAAAGTTTTTATATCGTGTTTACCCGAGTGGAATTCTGTTTCCGATTCCGCGTCCAATTCTTTTTTTTTAACATGAAAATATCCTTAATGGATGCTATGCCGGACTCTTACCGTCTAAAAAGCCTCACGTAACGCCCAACAGCCTACGGTTGGGAGCCGCGGGTAAACCCTCGGAAGGATGTCCCAGGACTTCCAACCCAATACGACCATTACTGATCTATTTGTGCGTTTATTAATATATAAATTTTAACCAGATCATCTCTGCCGTTAGGGCGTGATTGAGTAACAAGCGTTCAAAAATCTTCACAAACTTCCATGTTTATAATGTATGCAGGAGTTAATTTTTTTTTTCAACCCCTGATCCATTTTGCAGCAGATTTGGTGTATACATAGCTGAGGTTCATTATTAACACAATATTATAATGCCACTTTTTGTCTTGGGAACAGGTTCACCAAGGGGGTTGTCGTTACTCAGGTCTCAGATTTGAATTCCGACACGAAATAAAAAATGGTGTGATCTGCAAATGTAAACTTGAGAGTCCTATGACATGTGTAATCCATATATTTATCAGTTGTCTAAATAGCATAGCAGCAGCACATGGCTGTATCATATCCATGACATCTTCTACCAATACTAGTATTATCAAGAGGAAAAATTTGACTGTTTGTTTGTTAAATACTGAACCGATTTGACAATATCTTTGTGTCTGTATACCCAGCAGGACTCTTCGTCTGATTCGATTGAGAACCACAGTTTTACTTTCGTAATATTTGCTACCTTCCGAATAGTGTAAGTAAAATTTTAGTACCTTAACAGTTATTCTGAAAAAATGAGTTTATTTCCAGCAGGACCCTCCGTGGTTTGAATGTCTTCAGACCTGTAGTGTATGTCTCTGCATAGCGGTGAATTAGTACCTTCAGATTATCTTCGTTTATTTTAAAAAAAGTAATTAGTTTATGAGAAATATACCTACAAAATGTTTATAATGCCAGCAGGACCCTTTTTTGTTCTGGGTCTTTCAGTCCACACACTCATATTTTCTAGCAGTATTCAATTGGTACCTTTCAAAAAACTCATCACTTAATTCAAATAATTAGTAATAATATGTAAAAAAAATCAGAGAAAATATTCTTAAGACGCCTATACACGCTGGCCGAGCGTTGCCGAGCGATGGCCAACGCCAACGTGTGGACAGTCAATTTGTCTTGTCTGGCCATCGCTCGGTGTCGCTTGCCTAGCTGGCCGAGTGAAGGCAAGCGCCAACGTGTGTAGAGCTCATAAAAAATAAAATAACATTACTCCGATATCCGATGACTGACGATGAATGATGCAACCAATGAAATAAAAATCTGTTTCAACTCGTATGTTATATTAGGTACCTACGTAAATATCAGCGTAAAAAAAATAATAATTATAAAAACAAATAAATGAAATTTACCACAATCTACAATAGGTACCTATAGCAATTAACAATCAAACGTTGTTCAGTGTAGGTTGATAGAGTTCATGTAGCAAATGAGTAACACAAGAACATGAGTATCAACAAAAATCATCGTATATAATATATCGTCGGCCTAATTCTATTAGGGCGTAAGTCAAAATTTTGCCAAACAGTGTATTTTTTCAGAAATAGGTAGAGTGATTGAAACTACGTCTATTAATCGATTTTTCATGTTAAGGAAAAAAACCGATTTATTAAAAATCGATTTTTCATGTAGGTACAATGTCACATCCCTGCCTCTTTTCTGTTAAGAGCTTTTTAGCAGGCGGCAATGAGATTTGAATTTGGAACTTAAACATTCATAGAAATCGAACGCAAATTGTATGAATTACTGGCTGATAGGTGTTGGCTGCACAGAACCGCGGTGACCTATGCTTATTAAAAAAAAACTAAAGAGCGCGATTTAATTTATCTCTCTGTTCTTGTACTTGTGATACTTCACCAAGCGAAGTTGACGATTCAAATATTACGAAAAATATCTATAAATCGATCGATTTTTGATTTGTCCTGAACTTAATTTACAAAAACGGATACATGAGCGTGGTCTGCACCCTTGCCGACGGTACTAAGGCGCTTCCGGTAAGTACCTGATGTAGGTGGAGGTATCAGGGTATCGGCGGTAAGGGATCATTCGCCGCGTTCGTCAACTTCGCTTGGTGGAGTATTTTATAATATTCTGCAAGTATAGTGACTTCTACGTCGAATTATGAAAGTGACAATGCATTAATTAACTCCTGAATGGATATGGAATGGACCTAACTATTAGAAGCTAACTACGTCGTACAAAGTGGTTTTTCTCATAGAAAGGGAATGAAAAGTAGAGTATATTACTCGAGAGCAAATTATTTTTCCCTCGGGCGGTGTACTTTGAATCCCTCACTGCGCTCAGGATTCTACGTTAGAATCCCTCGCTTTGCTCGGGATTCTATTCTAGAATCCTTCGCTTCGCTCGTGATTCAAAGTAGCGCGCTCGCCGTAAACTATTTTGCTCCCTTGTTATACAATCTACTATTGTTTTTCGACGATATTAAACTGCGTTCATAATATAAACACACAAACAGATTTTTATTACATTGGTTGTATCACATATATAAAACAATAGATAGTAAGTAAAGTTGCCTTTGGGAATCGGAGTAAATTTCGTATCTTTCCCGCGGCACTACCGTTTGGCACTACCAATAGAGTCACGGGAAATTTTATATTTTTTAGAATATTTTCTCTGATTTTTTTTACATATTATTACTAATTATTTGAATTAAGTGATGAGTTTTTTGAAAGGTACCAATTGAATACTGCTAGAAAATATGAGTGTGTGGACTGAAAGACCCAGAACAAAAAAGGGTCCTGCTGGCATTATAAACATTTTGTAGGTATATTTCTCATAAACTAATTACTTTTTTTAAAATAAACGAAGATAATCTGAAGGTACTAATTCACCGCTATGCAGAGACATACACTACAGGTCTGAAGACCTTCAAACCACGGAGGGTCCTGCTGGAAATAAACTCATTTTTTCAGAATAACTGTTAAGGTACTAAAATTTTACTTACACTATTCGGAAGGTAGCAAATATTACGAAAGTAAAACTGTGGTTCTCAATCGAATCAGACGAAGGGTCCTGCTGGGTATACAGACACAATATCTTTTACTCTTGAGAAGCTACGCGATCCCCGGTGAATATACACTCGAGAGCAATGAATCCGGGTCACTTAAAGAATCCTAAAAATCTCGGAAGCTAAAAATGCTAGGTTAATGCAATAAATTGTATTTAATAGACAATGTAATACTCCTTAAATGAAGGTATTAAAACTTCTTAGTTATTGTAAAGTTATATCATAAAAAAATCAAATTTGAAAAAGGGCCACTTTCGAAGATGGAACTACGAAATTACAGCATTTGGTGTTGCTTTTGTTTGTAATCTGTCATTTATGTGGGTACATAAACCATGTTGATAGTGCTCTATATTCATTAATCAAGCTGAAATTATGTCGCTTACGCCTGAAGAATGCACCAGAATACTTACAATGCTGGAAACCGGCCGGAGTCAGCGCGATACAGCCAGGACTGTCGGTGTGTCGCTGTCAACAGTACAAAGAGTTCTCCGACGTTACGAAGAAACTGGTTCTAACCTACGCAGACCAGGAACGGGCAGAACCAGGTGTACCACAGCACGAGAAGACCGATACTTGGTGAACACCATGCTTCGAAATCGCTTTCTCACAGGAACTGAACTCACCAATCAGTTTCGACGCCTCGGAGGAAGTAACCCAAGTGCATGGACAGTAAGACGTCGGCTTGCTGAATCTAACTTAAAACCCCTTAGACCTGCAAACGGCCCTAAACTGGAGCGTGGGCATCGTATTTCGAGACTAAGGTATGCCCAGAGCCACGTAAATTGGAGGATTGATTGGTCAAAAGTTATGTTCTCCGACGAATCAAAATTTATGCTCTACAAGCACGATGGAAGACACAGAGTGTATCGAAGACCAGAGGAAAGATTCAAGCAAGCATGCATCGAAGAAAAAGTAGCCTACGGTGGTGGGTCTGTACTTGTGTGGGCCGGAATTTCTTCTGAAAGTCGCACAGAGCTGGTGATCATAGAAAACGGCTCTTTAACTAGCGTAAGATATGTGGAAGAAATCCTCAATGATCACGTTGGTCCATTTATGGTCAATTTAGGTGAGGATGCTATATTTATGCATGACAATGCCCGACCTCATACAGGTAGGATTGTGAATGACTACCTTCAAGAGATGAACATTACTCGTATGGAGTGGCCAGCGCGCAGCCCGGATATCAACCCGATCGAGCATGCTTGGGACGAGCTAGGCAGATGCGTAAAACAACGAAACCCTCCCCCAATCACGCTTCGTGAGCTCAAAATTGCTCTCACAGAGGAATGGGAGAATATTCCCCAAAATCGTATAAGGAACTTGGTGTACAGCATGCCAAACCGCGTAAACGCAGTAATGGAAGCACGAGGAGGCAATACGAAGTATTAAAATTCAAGAAAATCGTAATAAAGTTCAAAAATTTCATGTTCCTATTTTTGTTATAAGGAGAGATCGGCAGTTTTTTCTTTATGTAATTTTGTGTTAATAAAATGTATGGTGACTCATATTTTTTTTACTTTCATTTAAGGAGTATTACATTGTCTATTAAATACAATTTATTGCATTAACCTATCATTTTTAGTTTCCGAGATTTTTAACATTCTTTAAGTGACCCGGATTCATTGCTCTCGAGTAGACTATATTTTATTTCCGTACTCCCAGGTACCGGTATGGAAACTACGCGAGTAAAAACGCGTGACATGCGCTAGTCACAAATACATTCATAAAATTTAATATAATATCTTGTTATGAACGGTTAAACATTAGTACAAGCATAATGTTAGCTTAGGTTAAAAGTGACTTTAGACATTGCCTTTACCTTTCGGTTTCGCCTACTGCTATTTGGTGTTATATTTGCTTAGGATCGAATAAACGAGTTTTCAAAGTACATGACGTTAATAAGTGATTTTTTTTGCTAGAACTACGATGACGGAAGTAGCCTGTATACATCATACAGTCACATCTTTTCGCAGAAGAGCTGGACAGAAGCACATTATACATTTACGTTGCACCAGTTGCCAGATGAACGTTTTACAATGTACGTTGTACATATGAACATATCTTTTCATACCCAGACCATAATCTATCTGAACCCAAACCCATAGAGAGAGCCCATAATGGTGGACTAAGTCAGTGTCGGGAGCTCTGGGGTAATCCTTCCGAGGGCTTACCCGGGACTCCTGGCCTTAGACAGATGCCAAGGCACCGTTTGGTTTTAGTCAGTAAATGTCTAGCTTCCATGAGAGATTTCCAAACGTAAAAAAATTGTAACTATTAGGAATTAACATTATTTAACAAAAAATGTTTAATTTTAAATTTCATATTAAACTGTCTCTCATTTTGCATTGGACAATAAGAAGTTTCTTAAGCATTCAAAGCTTCAGTCGTACAGAGCACTTTAAAGTTAGCCTTGTGAGTACTACAAAAGACATTGCAGATTGTTTTGTAAAAGGTTGGAGAAACGAAGTGAACAAACACATAACTAGTAGTCACGTTTCATGAAATAATTGAAGACCACAAAGAAGTCACGAAAGACAAAGCAGTCACATTTAAAGTTGTATTATTTCATCATTTATCCCTTCTTGTACCATATCTAAACCCTTGCCATGGTTATGTGAACTGTACTACTGTTACTGTACATTACCATCATAGTATGCCCTAAAATTGTTATGATATAATAAATAACTCAATAGAATTCGAATTCCATTTTGATTTTACTCGTAGGAAAAAGTATAGTATGTACATAATTATATATTATATCCAGAATACTTTATGGTGGTATAATAAAGAACGATCAATGATCTCATACCTTGAAGAGTTCACATTATTATGCAAAAGCCCGCGGCTTTGCTTGCATGAAATTCTGGTCCCCTTTCAACTTTCAAACTTCAAAAAAAGATATATGTTCCAAGAATGCAAGTAGCATATATTATATATGTGCTGTATATTCTGCTCTACCAAATTTCAGCCAGATCCGGTCAGCCGTTAGAGTGTGAATGAGTAACATACGTCAACATCATTCTCGTCATGAGTATGTACGATAGTAGGATACCTACATTATATGAAATATACGTCAGATTATGAACATATTGTATAATGGTGATCGGTGTGATAATAGAAAGTAGCCGTGGGCATCACACTCAAATAATTCCTTAGAGCACAAGCGGCAGAACATGTTCAAGGATTATGTTTATTCTATAAAATTCGTTTCATCCACGTACCGCTGTAGATGACGCGACGCATGTATAAAATTGGACTCATATTTTTACCTTCTCATAAAACCGGTAGAGCATTTTCCACGCCGTAATGATCTATAATAAGTATGATGTTTATAATGTTGGAGGCAAAAGTACAGCAATTGTTTATTTTTTATTTTAGTTTCTTTATTTTCTGTTGTACCTATTATTTCTACTTACATACTTTCATGAAAAGATTTTTCCTGAAAGTATGTAGGTACCTATCTAATAGCCCAGTTTAAAGAGAAACCCTACTATGTTTGTTAAGCCTATTCCTAATTTACTTACTACAAGTTTGTGGTAATAATAGTGAAACCGATAATATTGGTTCATATCTTTATTACCTACAAGGTTTTGCCCGCGACTTCGTTCGTGAGGTGATTTTATCTACAAAATCAATCGACTTTGACCTGTCCAATGTATAGGGCTTCTAGTAAAACATAGGTTAAGCTATATTATCATTTCCGCTGAACAGATTTTGATGAAACATACAGTGACATTTAAGTTGAATAAATACCTATAAAATCCCGATAGTACAATTATGATCAAGCTACTGAATTTTGCTCCAAACAAAAAAAAAACAGACACGAAGAAAATAATTATAGATTTGGACTCGGAAGCCCTAAATTAGTCTATTACAGTTATTTTTTAAATTTATCTTTAATGTACCGTCACAGCTATTTTTACAATTTTATAATAGTAGAGAGGAGAAGAGAAGAGATATACAAATATATGATGAGATGCGTTTTTGCGCTCTGTACCTGAAAAAAGAAAACAGACCCCGTATAGGATCACTTTGAAGTCCGTTCGTCCATCTGTCTGTTAAGACCCGTTTATCTCGTGAATAAGCGCGTAGAGGTATCGAGTTGAAATTAAACCCACATTTATTCAAGTAGTACCTATATAACCCACCAAAAACATTCTGTAAAAAACTAGCCAAGTCTCGATAGAGCTGCTTGTTTATCTCTAAAAAGTAATGAAATCTAGACAAAGTCGTGCCAAGTGTAAGGTTCCTTACTGCGATTTCTTTATTATTATAGTTAATGTTGTGTGACTTGGCCGTTGAAGGGTACACAAGGGTACAAAAACAGGTGCTCCATGACACCATTGCACCAATCTGTCGCCAGAACCGCTACCCATTGATGACAGAAAATTGCCACTAGGAAAACGTTGATTCAATAACCAGTCAATTGTAGGCTTGATAAAGCTGCGTATTTCAATAATACTTATGTATAGGCGATCCTGAAACAAATTTCACTTTTTTTTATAGAAAAGTGAGCATATTGATTTATTTTATTAGATTTCTTATTTGACACATTTTTTTTCTTTTTACGAGTACTTTTATTTATTATTACAAATCTTACTTTTTTTTCCGATTCTGATTCTTGTACAGTGGCAACAGTTTTTCGTATTGCCCATTCGCGTTCATTATTTATTCTTTTAGACGGTTTAATTTCTGAAAGATCGGCGCGGCATTTATGCCTATGCCGGTTGTATTCGGTGATCGCTGAAGCTTGACCTTTTATACTCTTGAAGTCAAGTGTATTAGTAGTTAACCTGCTTAGCAAACCTAACGAAATAATAATAAGCGAAATCAATGAAATGCAAATAATCCCTCCTAATCTCTAGCAAACGTTTTCAAGCGCAATAGAAGAATGTCGTAAACGACTGTAACGCGGCCGGTTGCCACTTCGCTAAATAAAGTTATCGGAAAAACAAACGTAAGAGCGTATTAAAATATAGTTAGCGCCATCTAGCAACGTGTCGGATATCACCGCCACTCTTAGTCCAATGCAATATATTATGTATTTTGACCAAATTTTGAACGAAATTAATATTTTAGTGTAATTCGTTTATTTATTTATGTGTAATGTTCGAGTAGAATAAAGTTAATCGTTCGACTATTTCTTCTTGTAAACTTATAAGTATAAGTATAAAAGCCAGTCTAGTCTCATCCAGAGTTTTCCTTTAATTTTATTTGTATGCGTATTAAAAGCAGAAGGGGAGGCATTCGCCCAGCAGTGGGACGCCATAGGCTTTTTTTTTTTTTTTTTTTTTAACGTGAGGGAAAATCCTCGTAGGATGCTATGCCGGACTCTTACCGACTAAAAAACCTCACGTAACGCCCAACAGCCTATGGTTGAGAGCCCCGGGTAAGCCCTCAGGAAGGATGTCCCGTGACTCCCAACAGACCTACGGCCGCCAATGCGGCCTCGCCCAGGGGGTGGTTCGGGTGCAATCCCGCGTCTATGGGGGGTTTCGGGTGTGACCCCGCTTCTAAGGCGTGAGTGCTCACGTCACGCTGCCGTCATGGGCCTGCTTCTGTAAGGACGGTGAGCGGCCCTCTCACCGTCCTCAGACCCCCGGTCATGGAGGCCGATAGTCCTCAGCGAAGACACGTCGGCGGCGCCCAGGGCGCCGACTGCGGAACTCGGGTGGGAGAGTTCTCTCCCGCACCCGGCCCGCCGCCTCCTTCGCGAGCATGACCTGCTCGCAGAAAGAGGCGGCGCAGTCCCACTTACTCCCGCTGGAGAGCATGGCTCGCACCATGGCCTCAAGCGAGAGAGTGTCCACGCCCAGACCCACTACGAGGACCTGTCGCTGTTGTGCCCACGCCGTGCACTCCACCAGCGTGTGGAGCGCCGTGTCATCGCTGCGGTCCTCGCAGTGCTGACATTCGGCCGTGGTTTCCCGGTGTTTTCGCCACAGATACCTACCGAAGCTACCGTGCCCGGCAAGCATCTGTGTCAACCGGTAGGAGAGAGCACCGTGTCTTCTCTCCAGCCACTCGTCCATGACCGGTCTGACGGCCGCGATTGTGGCGAATCCCCCCTTTGGTTGCTCAAGTCGCATCTTCCATGTCTCCAGGGTTTCCTGGTGGAGCAGGGTCCGCTGGGCCTCGATTTCTCGAGACGCAGGCCTTTGGCCCCGCTCCAGCGCCTCCTTGCGCCATCTGAACAGTGACGCAAGGACTCTCGCTTCCAGGTCCCATGGAGGGGTCCCGGCTAGGAGACATGCCGCCTCACCGGAGATCGTGCGGTATCCTCTTATCACCCTGACGGCCATCACTCTCTGCGGGCTCATCAGTCTAGCCTCATTGCTGGCCGTCAGGGTCTCCGCCCATACGGGAGCCCCGTACAGGGCCATGCTTCGCACGATCCCAAGGTACAGCCTCCTGTAGGGAGCGTTGGGTGGACGCCGTAGGCTATATTAAATTGAAAGATGTGTCCGACTACGCCGGATTTTTGCAATGACAGTCGATATTTTTATGTACCAATAGTAGAAGGGGGCATTACCATATCTCTAATACCTACAGCTGAGGGTTCTTCATCGGATACTTCAGACCTTTGATCAAAGGAAGCGACCCACCAAGTTGAATATTTTTTGTAAAGGTGGTATGTTCGATCTCTGATAGTTTGGTTGGGCTCTTGTGTTTTCTAATCAGTGTCACCAGGTACTCCAGATCTTCGATTATCCTAGTTTTTATAGTATTCCCTTTATGTGGCCATTAAACCCTAACTCTGTACCAAATTTCAGCTCTCTGAGTTTATGGAAAGTTCTAGTTCTATTCTGATGATCATGAGTGAGTGAATGAGTGAGTGTCATAAATACGAAACTTTGCTTTCGCTTACCTTCGGAACTAAATGACCTACAGACTTGAAATTTTGGATTTTAAGTATGTGATTATAACTTATTAGATGACGAAAATTTCTGCGTTCTGGTCTAATCCAGAGGTTCTCAAATAGGGGCCTATAATGCGGCGAAATGGGTCCAGTAAAGGATGGTACGGCAGTGTTCGCTTCGCGCTCGACTTGGCGTGGGCACTGCTGTGCCCCCAAATACGTGCCTTAAAGGTGTGAAAAAATCAAAATCCTAAATTAACGCAGAAAAAGTTACAGTCTTGCAAAGAAACAAGAGAATCAAAGTAATAGGGTACGCTCCGTTGCCTTAAAAAATTGAAATTTGGTAAGTAATATCGTGCAAGTAAAGGAGAAAAGCTAAAACTAACTTCGAACACAGAAGCTGCCAGTTTTTGCCTTCAGTAACAACATAATTCAAGCCGTCAGTTGTAACCATATTAGTTAACCCGGCGTCAGCATGGTAGAAAATAGGTACAGCAACTGCATGGTGGGTCATAATTACCCGATTTTAAGCCGTAGCTGATTTTTACCATTTCAATTAAATTTAGAGCAAATTTGTGTTTAACTTGATAAATAGTTCTTAAATTATAATATATTGGAGATAAAATATAAAAATTAAGTTATTTATAGATGTTTTTTTTGTATTAAAGAAATCGGAATAAAATTTACAACAAAAAATTCAACATCTTTTTAGATGTTGAATTTTTAGATGTTGAATGTTATTTTATTCGTAAGTTTTTACTTACGAATAAAATAACAAAAAATTACTAATTAACACTTGTTTTTAACTTTTTGGTATGACAAATGTAAGTAAATATATGTAAAAATCATAAAGAATCTTAGTGTTAATGTAAAAATCATAAAGAATCTTAGTGTACTATTAGCACCGTCATCTGCGCAACCGCCACAGAAATAAATTATGTCTTCAGGGCAGATGATTTTGTTGCATCTTTGACAGGTATGGGTAGTTTTCCTGTCTTTTATAGTGGGAAATATCTGGCATTTGTTTACAAACACCACGGCATTTAGCAGGGAGCTCCTCTGATGTTTCTCGCTAACGTGATCATCTTCCTCGTATTATGAAGAATTTTCACCCTCTTCCGAGCCGCTTTCTTCTAATATTTTCAGAATTCGCTGCCTTTCGCGTTTCTCTTTATCCATTATTCGAATATAACCAAAGAATAACAAAATATAATGCAATACGTAATGACGGTACAAATAAATAAACGAAATAATCAAATAATGAACTCAACGTAATTGGCACGAAATGGTATCATCGAATGTACAGTTGGGTCATATTTACCTTTTTGTTGTTTGACCGCGTCTATCTTTCTGCGCAGGCGCACACCGTCTAAGTTGACATAAGAAACGAGTGAGGCGGGTCACTAACCGCAGCTACTGAGAAGCGTGGTAACGTTACTCTATTATTTTCATAAATACCCGCATTTAAAAACATCACGGGTCATTATGACCCAACCTAGCAGACGCCGGGTTAAACTGATGTCATCATTCGGATAGTACCGGGTCTGCTATTAATCACATAGATCAAACAACGCATTTGTGTTCTGTGTTGGTGAACATTGACAAAGATGACGGCAACTCGAGGTGTGTGTATATTCAGATTGTGATATTTTCTAAACAAGGTTTCATTTAAAAAGGTTTACGAGTATGTTCATGATTTTGTTGTTCGTGGACATAATGGTTAGTTTCCTATTCATTTGCTGCACATTACTACACTGCTATGAATTTGCCCGTTTTACGGTCGCTAGTTTTTTTTAGCGTTCTATTTAATTTAGCGTGATGCTATACCTATAGCTAGCTAGTATATAGAATTCCTCAATAAATGGACTATAAAACTGTAAATGATTTTTTAAATCCAACCAGTTGTTCAACAAAAAAATAAACTCTTTAGCCATGAAATAATATACCTACCTAGGTAGTTTTGCAAAACTGCTCTTACCAATTCATACAAGAGATTCGAGCATTACATTCCACACAGATATAAGATCGATGATTTAAATTGTTTACGCAAATAAAATAATGAATGAAAACATGAGCGCAAAGCTTACCAAAATCGGTTCAGTGCAAGTCATTTGACGCAAAAACCATTTTGACGCATTTATATGGATTTTTGAGAGACCTTTTATGAATGATATCAAAATTTGTTGGTGGAGTACTCGAGCAGCATGCAACTATTAAGCAATGAATAATTATGTTCAAACTATCCATGAGACACTAACTCATTAATGTCCTTACACCAGCTGAAATTTCAACTCCACCGTACAACCCAACTATTGGGAATCTCGGAAAGTTTTGATTCATTCCATAAATTGGTGTGTGGTTAGTCCATTAGTTTGATACATGTAATTCTGAGTTGCCATGCGTTATCACAAACGTATGTGATATATTATAACATGACATTCGTGGGTATTATCTATACTAATATTATAGAGAGGATAGATTTGTTTTTTTGTTTGTTTGTTTGTAAGGAATAGGCTGCGGAACTACTGGACCGATTTGAAAAATTCTTTCACTGTTGGGAAGCTACACTCTTTGCGGTGAACATAGGCTATATTTTATTCCCATATTCCCACGGGAACGGGAACTACTTGGGTGAAACCGCGTGACGTCCGCTAGTGTTATAATATAATAGATTTCTCACATAGCTGGTTTCCACAAGATGAATGTCTCGATGCCATGAATTAGCTTTTAGGAGTTTAGTTTCCAACAGCTATTTTATTACGACTAAAATAATATTATCAAAGGGAAGTTTAAATTGTATAATTTAATACTGTTATACCAAAAACCAATATTGATAGTTAGCAGATATTAAACTATCAATATTTACAAATTGGATCAAATAGTTCACTAATATTTTTTAGCACGTAGGTAAATCTTGTTACCTTTGCTAACTTAGTTCCAGAACTTTGAGTTGCCAAAATAATATAATATATCTATTAGTGAATTCTGAACTTAGGTTTACTTTTTATTATGATTTTAATCAGTTCCAAAGGACACTTGATTTCGAGCAATAGTATAGAGGTACACCTTGCCCTGCACAGGGAAAGCTCACTATCATTTATAAAAAAAGTGTACATATACGTAACTAATTGCTCTAAATCTATCCCATTAAGTATTTATACAATGTAACTTCCAGAGAATTACGCGTGAACATAATGTCTAAAATTACGTTCAAAATCTAGTTTACACTTGGATTATTATACGTGTAACCTAGATCAGTGCCACCTAAGTTCATTTACAAAATATCTACGTCAATACACACATTCACTAAAAGAGGATTTGTGCCTGCTTAAAAGTATTAAAACAAAATAAAATAACAATAAAAAAGACGTAAACCAAAAATAAAAATGTATAATGGGTGAAATAGAGAATCATCTCAATTCTCGACTTTCACCAGATGAAAGTAATTTCGAACACCCTTCAACCCTGACAGACTTATAACATTGAAATTAATAATGGAGGTTGTGTTTGAAACATAAATAAATTATTAAATAAGCCCATTTTCAAATTTAATTCCCTAACAAAGATCCCTACGTTACATACAGGGTAATAAAATCTTGATATTGGCGAGGCATTGATTAATGGAACAGCTCTATTCTATTGGATGGCGGTGGCATTTGGTCAACCGTGTGCCATTCACAATAAATAAAAATGTCTGTCAAATGATCCAGTTCAAAATATCTAGTGATTAATTTCTTCCGTTACTTCTTTTTTTTTTTTTTTTTTATACCACTAAGGTGGCAGACAAGCATACGGCCCACCAGAAGGACTGGTGGTCACCGCAGCCTATGAACGTTTGCAACACCAGAGGCGCCACACTCGCGCTGCCGACCCTGTAAAAACCTTCTTAGACCCCTTTTGAAGAACCCCATACTGTAGGCGTTTGGGAAAACCGAGGCAGGAAGATCATTCCACAACCTAAGCGTTCGCGGAAGAAAACCCCTATCGGATCTAACCGTGCTCGAACGCTCCGGACGTAGGGTGTGAGGATGAAATCCCTGTCTATGGCGAGCGGTGCGATGATAGAACGTGCCTGGCGAGCGGTGCGATGATAGAACGTAGCCGTGGGCATCATGTCAAACAATTCCTCAGAGCACATACCATTGTACAGGCGGTAGAACACGCATAAGGAGGCAAAGTCTCTCCTGTCGCGAAGAGGTTCAACACCACCTGTCAGTATAGGATCGTTGACAACTCTCACAGCTCGCCTCTGCACCGAGTCAAATGGACGAAGCTGATATTCGGGTGCCCCCGCCCAGAGGTGACAGCAGTACTCCATGTGTGGCCGCACTTGCGACTTATAGAGAAGCAGTGTTTGCGCCGCAGTAAAGTACCGCCGCGCCCTGTTGAGCACACCGAGCTTCTTGGACGCCAGCTTGGCCTTGTCCTCCGAATGACTGCGGAACTGAACGTCACTGGAGATGTCAACACCAAGGATCCCTATACTTTTAGAGATGGAAAGAGATGTGCCCTGGAATTGTGGCGCTACAGTAATTGGGGCTTTCTTAGCGGTGAAGAAACACGCCTGTGTCTTCGAAGGGTTGAACTGGACAAGGTTTTGTTTACCCCAATCGGACACTCTAGTAAGAGTAGCCTCGATTTCAGACACAAGCTGTTCACGACTCTCTTCCACTGCGTCCCGAGAGATACCGGGGCGGCCTGTGTAACAAGTGTCCCCCGTACTGTCGTCTGCATAACAATGAATGCCGTCAATAGACAACATGTCATTGATATGCAGCAGAAACAGAGTAGGGGACAACACTGACCCTTGCGGTACTCCAGCGTTAATGGCCATGCAGTCAGAACAGCTGCCGTCGACAACAGCCCTGATGCTTCTACCGGCCAAAAAGCTGGACACCCATCCGCATAATCTCTCGGTCAGTCCGTAGGAGGGCAATTTTTTAAGAAGACCACGGTGCCAGACCCGGTCAAAGGCTTTAGAAATGTCGAGGCTCACTGCTAGAGCCTCGCCCTTACTCTCGATAGCCGTCGCCCATCGGTGTGTGAGGCACACGAGAAGATCGCCCGTCGAGCGACCGTGACGGAAACCGTACTGCCGGTCACTGAGCAGGTCGTTTTCCTCAAGGTACCTCAGGAGCTGTGTATTAATTACACGCTCCATCACCTTAGACAATAGGGAGGTGACGGCTATAGGCCTGTAATTGGCCGGGTCGGTCCTATCACCCTTCTTGGGCACAGGATGCACATACGCGATCTTCCACGACGCCGGGACTTGTCGCATGGAATATGAAAGCGTGAAAAGACGTGTAAGTACCGGACACAACTCTGGACCACACTGCTTAAGTACCACCGCGGGTATACCGTCCGGCCCACTCGACTTATGAACGTCCAGAGAACGAAGCTCCCGACGGACGTCCCGCTGCGTAAATTTAACTTCCGGCATGGAAGTTCCACACCACGGAACGTCCGGCGGCACAGCACCCCCGTCGCTCATGGTCGAGTTAGAGGCAAATAGAAAACCCAGAAGGTCGGCCTTCTCCCTGGCACTCTGGGCGAGACTACCGTTGGGTTTAAGCAAAGGTGGTAAACCAGACTTACAGAAGTTTCCCTCGGCAGCTTTGGCAAGCGACCAGAATTCACGACTCCCTGAAGGGTACCCCGCTAGCCGCTCACCAATTCTGCCGACGAAGTCGAATTTAGCCCTGACAATTGCTTTTTTGCTGGCCCTCGAGGCGGCATTTAATTTGCGTTTCACCTCAGAGATGGACCTGGACCACGGCTCGTGCAAATTCAGATCCTAACGATCTGAATTTGCACGAGCCGTGGTCCAGGCTCTGTAGGCAGATTCTTTCAGCATCAAAGCTTCTCTGCAGAGCCGATTGAACCACGGTCGCTTTTTTGCTCCCACAGGGATCCAGCGGTTGGGAATGAAGCACTCCATGCCCTCCAAGATCCCCTCAGCGACTGCTGCAGCGCAGGAATCCAGATCGTCTGAGGCAAAACAAAGCCGCCTCCACGGGTACGACGCGAAGAACTCCCGCAGTCCACCCCAGTCTGCTGACTTATAGTGCCACACATGTCGCCACTCCTTGGGCCGAGGTGGTTCAGGCCTTGCGAGAGGCACATGCGCCCGAATGATACAGTGGTGACTTCGTAGATAGAAATTCTATTTTTTTTAATATTTAAATAGATTAGCGGTTACTTGATCCATGGCATAAAATTACTCATTCGCGCCCCCAAATAGTGTGGTCGTAGGCAAAGAGATTGAATAAACCCCGTACGCCGATGCGCGAATGGCGGTTTGCAAACTCCGAGCTCAGGTGACGCTTGGCCTTCTCTTCTCTTCACCTTCTGCTTTCAGAGAACAGGAGAAATGCACCTTAAGAAGCTTGTGGGGGCCATTATATATCCCTTATGGTGGGCCTCTTCACGAAGATCTCCTTCGCTGGGTTTAAAGCGAAGCACAACACACTCAGTGGGTAGCCTCTAGTGGTAGTCTCTCTGGGAGTCTCACACCAAAGCCTATTAAAATAGCTCATTGGACTTTTACTCATGTATAATTAATAGGCAGTTCGCGGATGTGTTGAACTTTTATTAATGTTCCTGTTACCAAATATGCACAATAGATAATTATCTGAAAATGATTTACTTTCTTGTTAATGTGCATTCCTTTGCCACTGAAAATTACATTACAAAGCGGTTCTGAGAGAGCAATATAATTTGCGAACATGTACAATATTTTACAAAGGCTTCCTAGAAATGAAATTGAAAAAGAGTTAAAAATAATTAAAGATGCTAATACTGGTGGCTCGGAGTGTGAAGTAGACTTTGCGAGCACTTGAATGATATGAATACCTCCCATGGAATCAATATAAAAGAAAATGCCCGCAGTGCAATAGTGTAATCACACCATATCGTTTGTATTTTAGTGAAAAACGCAATTTTAATATTATTTACTACAATTAGTTACATAGCTGAAACAAATGTGTATTTTCGGTTATATGGTGAAACAGTACCGCTGAACTTACGTTTCTTGAAAACTTTTACGTCAACTTGTTGTGTAGTGTAAACCTTTAGTTATAATTTCATTATAAGTCGTTATCAATATGGTGGTACACCCAACTTCCCTTACTCTTCACCTCTTGGTGATTGGTGATATTTTACAAAATGTCACTACTTTTCTTACGGATATTGAAATAACACGGCCGAAATATCTGCGAACCTGGCTTATGACGTCATGTAAACTGTACAGCATAATCCGCGCGCAACGAGAATGTGCGGAGTCTTGTCAAATACCATACCATTCAATCGCGTGCGGGTTATACTAAATAGGCGAAAACAGGGTCAGGTGCGGGGAAGCGTGAGGGGAAGCCAGGTTCGCAGATATTTCCGCCGTGTTGAAAACAAAGAAGAACTGACTGTCAATGTAGCATTTGAATAAAGTCGACGAAACCAACCACTGAAACGCTTACAAAGTTTTCTACAAAAATATTTTAACAAATGTATTCATAGTATTTCATTTGAAATTCAGTACGTTAATAAAACAGTTGGCTTTCCGTGAAGCTGAAAGAAATTTGAATTGAACATTTAGCAAACAAATGTTTCACATCATTCAGATTGTTTATATTTTTTGTCGTAGTTTTCTATTGGGTGTGAAATATGGTTTCATTAAGGGGTGGGTGTTTAAATTAAGTCGTGTTTTTTTAGGATCTACTATTAGATATTTCATTATAATAGGTGTCTATCTGGCTAACACTGTTTAAAATTAGACTACTTATATAAACAGGTGTAGGGTATGCCATGATAGGGGTCCGAAATCCTGAATCCGTAACGAGAATTACATTTAGACCCGTTATTTTTTGACTATACCTTCTAGCGCCCGGACAATCGCTTTCTACTTTCTACGTCCTGTACTTTTAGAGGGGCCTCGAGGTCGTTGCATGAAACGCGTCAAATTCTTTGCTTGTTAAGGAGATCGTTAGTCGGCATTCATAAGGTTGTTCCGGAATCCAAAGAGAGTTCCGGAAGTCTCACACAAACTCACCACACTGTCCCTGCAGCAGTGTAAAGTGATTACACAGGGCACTCTATTATGCAAAATTTTACGAACATTCGACTATGTTTTAATTTTATTATGTATCTGCTTGTTAGGTCACACTATGGGCAAATAGAACAAAAGTAAATCACATATTTTTTGTCTCGTAAATAGTAGACGGGTTTAGTTTGAGTATTTAATACTCGAACTAAGCTTCTCAACCATTTTGTTTTCCGAAGCGGAGATGATCAAACTATTATAGTGAGTAATGGCCTCGATAAAAACAAATAACGCTGTCATTTATTTAAGCACAGATTTAAGACTTGAGGCCCTCAATGCTCGACTCACCAATATTTTAACAAGAAAATGTAGCAAGCGTATTTGCCTTAAGATAAAAATCACCGTTTTTATCACATTTTCATGACTTGAATTTTCTGCTAAAGATGTTTCATCTCAGGTCGGGTACACAATATCAATGTTTCGAGATCTATCTATGAACCTTGAGAAAACAACTAGTAATTGATTTCTTTGTAAGTTATTATTGTAAAAGAAAGACTTTTCTTTTACCGCATTGAATAATAATGTTACAGAAAAAAAAGACCACGAAGACTCAAAAAGTAACTACCTACTTAAAATATGAATGCTTTTTATAAATATATAATTGAAGAAAGAAAGAAAAGAAAGAAAACTGCATTTAATTCCGTCAAACAAGCGGCACATCGAAAACGGCATATCATAAATGTTTAGGCTTAGAACGCCTACACAAGATTTGAACTATTATTGATCATTCAACTATTGCCGTCAGTTATTGGTAGGCGCCTCTTTCAATGAGGTGCACTTGCACTGTATAAGTACCTACCTAATAATGCATTCTAAGTTCACCTACGAACCATGTAACACCGTCTTACCAAATTAAAGTTAATATTACTAAATACACGGTTTTTTAATCAAGAAAATCTGTAGTTGTGTCCTGCTTGGACATAATTTGGCGACCGTCTACAAGGACCTCAAAAAAACCTGCTGGAAAAATATTATCGTCGACCAGTTACCAGACCACTGCGAGGGCATCGGATCCACTTAAGGCCGACATTCTACGTGGAAACTGAGGAAGGCGAACTCTAATAATACTGAGCATTGAAGCAATCGACTCAGACGTAAAGTATTCCAGCTGCAAAATCACCTTCGGGACTTCGGAGCATACCACTACCAGATAAGTGCCCTCCTTACCCGTCTATTCTAATTATAAATCCTTCTATCGTTCCAAATATCACTAATCCTTATTCTATAAAGCTATTTAAGACGTGTGTTACCAGTTGTGCGATAATTTCTACAAATTACTGTGAATGTGATCCGGGGTCAAAGTCCAATCTTAATTTGCAAGTTCAAAATTAAACCCCAATCAAGTAATTCAATGCCAATTTCTATTATCTACCTAGTATACTCATAATCACAAGTTTATTTAACCGTAAATTACAATTTACAAGGAATTTCTGTAACTTTTGCTAACTTTTACCTACCTACATATACCAACATAGGCACATTCTAAGCTTTTTAATTATTTCTCCTCCCTTAAACATACTTTTAAAACAATAATAATCAGTCCTAATATCCCATTCTAAAATATTTGGCCGAACGTTTCCAGGTTGGTTCAAATCAAATCGAACATTCTACAGCTGTGATACCTAAGTACGCGTAAGGTACTACGCGGGCCAGCTGATAACAAACCTGTTTCTCGGCAAAGCAGTCTCAGTGAGGTGCGAAAGGTCTATTGTTTACGTAAGTTATTCAAACTATTATTAGCACTGATACACCTAACATTGAGCTATTGGATCGTACTTATTTTTATAACTTACTTTTTACTATTAGTTAGTGCATTTTAAAGCGATAAATGTTAAAAATGACTGCACTACGTGATTTAATTATACGACGTAGCTCAGTGAAGGGACAAATTACCAAGTTTAAAAACTATTTAGATAAAATATCTTCAGGCGTGTTGAACAATATTGAGGTTGCAGAGTTAACCCTTAAGCTTGGTAAATTTGAACAGTTATCAGCTAAGTTCGATGAGTTGCAAAGTGAGATAGAAGTCATGAACGGTGACAGCCTGGCATCAGAGCTTGACGAACGCGAGACCATTGAATGCGAAATTGTGAGTGCGCTCGCGATAGCCAAGGAGTTAGTCGCCAGGCATTCCAAGCAGCAGTGTACACATCATCTGAACGCTGAGCCCCAAGACTCTGGCGTCAGGTTGCCGCGGATTGAAATAGCCAAATTTGATGGTGCATATTTTAAGTGGCTCGAGTTTAGAGACACATTTTTAAGTCTAGTTGATAGCAATAAGCATCTCACTCCAGTTCACAAATTTTACTATCTTATATCGTATCTCGAAGGCGAAGCATCACGAATAATTTCCAACCTAGAAGTGTCTTCTGACAATTACACAGAAGCGTGGAAGTTATTGTGTGACCGCTACGATAATAAACGACTGTTAGTTAATCATCATTTAAATTCACTGTTCAATATTCAACAATTCAATAAAGAGTCAGAACGATCCCTTCGATTCTTAGTTGATCATGTCACTAAGAATTTAAGGGCTTTATCCAGCTTAGGCCAACCCACTGAGTATTGGGATACACTTATAATATTTAATATAGCTTCCAAACTGGACAGCAGCACTTTAATAAAATGGGAGGAATATAGAAACGATTTTGAGAATTTTCCTACATTAGAAAACTTTAAAAAATTTCTTGTTGATCGGGCTGATGTGCTCGAGGCCTTAAATAGAAATAAAATAAAACACAATTCAACAAATAATCCAGTTCGTTATAATTCACATTCACAATTTAATCAAACAAGTAACAATAATCAAAAACACATTAAATCTTTTACAAATATAAATAGTCGTCATCAGAGCGTTAATCCCGGTCGTGCTAACGGCGCACGCCATGGAGCCCATGGTGCTTTTAGCAATCGTTTTCAGTCATTAATGTGTATCATTTGCGATCAAGGCCATAGAATATACGACTGCCCCACATTTATACAGAAATCTTTAGAGGAAAGGTGGGCAGAAGTGGCTAGGTATAAGTTATGTGCCAACTGTCTGCGGCAGGGTCACCCTACCGGTGCATGTGGCCTTCGGCCATGCCCTGAATGCAATGAGAAACATAATCGTCACTTGCACACGCCATTGGTTACCAACAATCACATACAGACTGACACACATACAAACAACATTAACGTCAATACCACTACTGAGCGTCAGTACAGCCAGGTGTTATTAACTACAGCTTTGATAGATGTCTATAATCCTATAAACAATGTGCATGAGACCGTGCGTGCACTGCTGGACTGCGGTAGTCAGGCCAGTTTTATCACAAAATCACTTAGGGACAAATTGGCACTAAAGTCAATACCTATCACAAGTATAAACGTCATCGGCATCGGTAACCATTCTTCTGATAAGGTTGAAGAAAGTTGTGTTGCTCGATTGCAATCTAAATACAAACAATTCAATGTTACGCAAAATTTGCTAATAATGAAGGAATTAACGGGTCACTTACCTAAAAACCCTATTCCTATTAATTTTAATATTCCTAATCACGTTCAATTAGCTGATCCAAGGTTTTATGAACCTTCCCAGGTGGACATCCTGATAGGGGCTGACCTATTTTGGGATGTACTGGGCTCTGAACAAATATCAGTGGGATCCGACCACATAAGGTTACGAAATTCCGAATTTGGCTGGTTAATAACCGGTTCCATTAGTGTAATAAATCTAAATAGGTTACACTGTAATAATAGTTTAATTTCTAAAAATTCACAAACTTCTAGTGATATTCACATCGATCAATTACTCACAAAATTCTGGGAGATTGAAGACCTCCCAAATAAACCCATTTTCAACGAAATGGAAAGGGCATGTGAAAAACATTTCCAACAAAATACACTTCGCCTAAATAGTGGCCGCTTTATGGTAACACTACCTCTGAACTGTTCGCCGAATAACTTAGGCGAGTCCTACAATATTGCCAAAAAAAGATTATTTAATTTAGAACTACGTTTTAGGAAAAATCCTACACTTAAATTACAATATATACAATTCATGAAAGAATATGAAGAGTTGGGACACATGTCCTTCGCCCCTGAGGCTAAACCCTTACCTTCATACTTCCTATGCCACCATGCCGTATTTAAGCACAGTAGTGAGTCCACCAAGGTTCGTGTTGTTTTTGATGGATCAGTTCCCACATCTTCTGGTCTATCTGTCAACGACATACTAATGGTGGGCCCAAACATACAGGATTCTCTTTTCTCCATACTGGTAAGGGCTAGACAGTACAAGTATCTCTTGACGGGGGACATCGAAAAGATGTACCGTCAAGTAGATGTGGCTGAACCATCTAGAAATTTACAGTTGCTCTTATGGAGGGAGGATGAGTCACTGCCCATCAGAACGATGCGTCTGAATACTCTCACTTATGGAACCAGAAGTGCGAGCTATTTAAGCACTCGCTGTCTTTGGCAGGTTGGCGAGGAGTGTGGGGACGATACAATCAAAACAATAATACAGCACGACTTCTATGTCGACGATTTAATAACAGGGTGTAATGACCTTCAGCAATTACGTCATATTCAAAATTCGTTATCTACAGCCCTAGGGTCCGCATGTTTTAATTTACGAAAATATAAAAGTAATTCAACCGATCTTCTTGAAAGGCTATCAATAAATACCCAAGATCACTTAACTATTAGTGAAGCCTCAAGCACGCTAGGTTTGGGCTGGGACCCTAAGACTGATACATTGAATTTTCCTATACAAATTAATTATGATAATAAAAATATTACTAAAAGACACATATTATATAATTCATTTAAGCTATTTGACCCTATGGGTATTCTGAGCCCTTTTGTCATACAGGCTAAGCTAATGCTACAAGATTTATGGCGACTAAAAATAGATTGGGATCAATTAGTACCACTAGAAATTAAAGAAAAATGGTTAGAGTTTTCAAATGATTTAAGTTTTATTTCTAAATTGCAAATTCCTAGAATGGTTTTGTGTGATGCACCCAAAATAATAGAATTACATTCATTCAGTGACGCCTCCCAGCGAGCCTACGGAGCATGTGTTTACATGAGAAGTACCGCTAATGGTCGCGACATCCATGTGCGACTTCTTTGTTCGAGATCAAAGGTCGCACGAATAAATCCTATGACTATACCTCGCTTGGAACTCTGCTCGGCCCTACTGGCCGCTAGGCTATGTGATAGTATTCTCAAGTCTATTCGATACAAACCTTCGCGAATTGTACACTGGTGTGACTCAAGCGTCGTGCTGGCCTGGCTTAAAGGTGACCCCACGAAGCTTAAAACGTTCGTTGCCAACCGAGTGGTTGAAATAAACGAACTCACCGATTCGTCATCATGGCGTTATGTTCCGACCGCTATGAATCCAGCTGACTTTATATCACGTGGTGTGAGCGCCAATCAGTTGGTGAACAATAACTTATGGTGGTCGGGTCCTAGCTATTTAAATACACCTGAAGATCAATGGCCAGCCTTAAAGTCTATTGAAGTCAATAATTTGCCTGAAACAAAAAATACATCAAAAATTAATATTAAACCAAAACATTTCAAACATAACAATCAGGTCACGTCTAATGACGTCATTAACTACACAAAGAACTCAAACTTAGATTCATTTACAACAGAAATGCCAAACCAACAGCAACCACTAGTTGCAAACCTAAATAAATCGTCCCATAAAAATAATACTAGTACTTACCAATCATATCATAATTCAATTGATCCTCAACCCTTGATAAATGTTTCAAATTACAGTAGTTTAACTAAACTAACAAGAATAGTTGCATTCATCAAGAGATTTTGCTATAATGTTCGCAATCCTGATAACAAACAGGTTTCGTGTCTATCCACGGCCGAACTAGATGACTCATTCCATTACTTGTGTCGCATCGCTCAGTGCGAATGCTTCCCGCTAGAATACGATTTACTCGCTAAGAACAAGCCGTTAGGCACTAAATCTAAAATATTGAATTTGTCTCCATTTTTTGATAATGATACTAACTTAATTAGGGTTGGTGGCAGATTAAGTGCCTCACCTTATGATTTTGACAAAAAACATCCCATTTTATTGGATTCAAATCACCGTTTGACTAAACTTTTATTTGAAAGGGAACATTTACGTAATATGCATGCCGGCCCACAGCTATTATTATCTATCATTCGTGAATTTGTATGGCCGGTGAACGGTAGACGTCTATCTCGGCGCACTGTACACAACTGCGTGCGGTGTTGTCGTCTCCGAGGCAAAACACTTTGCCCTAAAATGGGTAATCTTCCTTCTCAACGCGTGACGCCAGATTTTCCATTTTCCTCAGTGGGAGTGGACTTTGCTGGACCATTTTATATATTAAATCGAAAGGGCAGAGGTTCCAAAGTAATTAAATGTTATTTATGTTTATTCGTCTGTATGCGATATAAGTGCGTGCATTTGGAAGCTGTGAGTGAACTTACAAAAGATGCATTCATTATGACATTGAATAGATTTATTTCCCGCCGTGGTAAGCCAAGGGAAATATTTTGCGACAACGGGAGTAACTTTGTAGCGGCTTCCAAGGAAATAGGAGTATTTTTAAAATCGAATGCCACTGCTTTGTCTAACTTTGCAATTCAAGAACATATAAAATTTGTATTTTCGCCACCTTTCTCACCACACTTTGGCTCTTTATTCGAGTCTTCAATAAAACTTAGTAAATATCATATTAAACGAGTTATGGGTAACTCCCATCTCACATTTGAGGAGATAACTACTCTTTTCGCACAAGTGGAGGCCGTCTTAAATAGCCGTCCGCTTTGTCCCCTCTCCTCATCTCCTGATGACTACCTTCCCTTAACCCCAGGGCACTTTTTAATTGGTAGACCTCTAAGGTCACTGCCTGCGCCTAATTTAGAGACCATAAAAGAAGGTCAATTACAACGTTATGAGAGACTTCAGCAAATTTATCAACATTTTTGGTCACGATGGCAGCGTGAGTACATCCACGAATTGCAGCAGCGCACGAAGTGGAAGACAAACAAAGGTTCGCTTAACATTGGGGACCTTGTACTAATTCAAGAGGATCACGTGCCACCTTTATGCTGGCGTCTTGGACGTGTTCAACGTTTATTTCCCGGCCCTGACTCCATCTCCAGAGTGGCCGACGTAAAGACGACAAGAGGAATTTTTAGGCGAGCTCTCGTCAGGCTATGCCCCTTGCCAACAGCTGAAGAGTTGATGTGTTGAAGGACAAGCCCTTCAACGGGGGGGAAGATGTTTAGGCTTAGAACGCCTACACAAGATTTGAACTATTATTGATCATTCAACTATTGCCGTCAGTTATTGGTAGGCGCCTCTTTCAATGAGGTGCACTTGCACTGTATAAGTACCTACCTAATAATGCATTCTAAGTTCACCTACGAACCATGTAACACCGTCTTACCAAATTAAAGTTAATATTACTAAATACACGGTTTTTTAATCAAGAAAATCTGTAGTTGTGTCCTGCTTGGACAATAAACACCAAATAACAAATAAAATTAAAGTACTTACAGCTAAATGAAATTATCTTAAAATAAATTTCTTTTGCCGATGCACCACCTTCCCGCGCGGAATAAATAATTGTATGTTTGTCTTGCATCATCATCTCTGGCGATAGACGTCCACTGTTAGATACAAGCCTTCTTCAAAGATCACCACAACAACGTGCTTTGTACCGTAATGTATAATGTAGTCTAGTACATACTATGTTCAGGATATTAAAACTTTAAAGTTACTTTCCGTACATAGTTATCGGGGCTAGATTTCTGAAACGCTTAGCATCTGGAGCAACTTTCTAGACACCGCTAAGCTCTGTGAAAAATTCTGAGTTTATATACTTTATCCAATATCAGCTTATTGGCATCTTTGTTTAGTAGCAAAAGTTCGGGTGCAGACGATCCGTGTTAAAACTGATAAAATCTGTGCTGAAGTGTTCCAAGGATATAGAAAATGTAACTTTTTATCGCGGTAATGGCTAAAGACTATGCATGTGGGGTTAATGGATGTAACAGTATGTATTTACTATGTGAGAATATATTATGTATACGTGATGTTACTGAATAGTATTTAGTACTAAAGTTAACGCGGAACTTGCATTCATTATTATAGTGATAATGGCAATGATAAGAGCGTATGTTTAAGCAGTGCTATTGGTAGGCCCAATAATCACCACAGACAAGTAAAGATTTCTATAATACTTACAGTGTAACATTCGACTTCCTCGATTCCTATAGCGGGGAGTGTGAATTAATTTTTGGTAACAGATAAGTGAAAAAAGTAAGCTTTTCTTTCCCAAACTTAAATAAAAAGTATATTAAGACACGATACATTTGATCCTAAGACACTGGTTCAACATAATTATTTTGATGCAGGCAATCGTGTCTGCATCTATACCTATAGGTTATGATTGTTAGGATAAATAAAATAACTATAACAATTGCCACATAGCCCGGGCTTTATGAAATGATACCTATTTTTGAATTTGATGAAAATATACATATTTTTATATAATTTCGGGAAGACTATGTCCAGAGGTCCTCACAACGATTTGTAAGACGCGTACCAAACCCATCTGCGCGTGCAGGTTTGTTGGGTGCTCATTCGGCAGTCGGATTTTTACTATTTATTGTTTGGCTTATGTTTATGACGCCACAGCCAGTAGTAAAATGCCAAACAAAGCTAGTCTTGGCCAATCTAATCGAGGGGTTGTTCCGTATTAATCCCACGACGATTGATCCCATTTTTAATTGACCCCAAATGCGTATTCCTTTTTGATCCCACTTTTAAATTTTATTTTATACTAGAGGACGTCACGCGGTTTCACCCGCGTAGTTCCCGTTCCCGTGGGAATACAATATTTTTTCTTCCATAAGAACCTTCTCCTGACAATACCTTACACAACAAAAAAAGAATTAGTGAAATCGGTCCACCCGTTCTGAAGTTATGCGCTTACCAACACATTTTGCGATTCATTTTTTATTTAAAAGACTAGCGGACGTCACGCGGTTTCACCCGCGTAGTTCCCGTTCCCGTGGGAATACGGGAATAAAATATAGCCTATGTTCACCGCAAAGAGTGTAGCTTTCCAACAGTGAAAGAATTTTTCAAATCGATCCAGTAGTTCCGGAGCCTATTCGTTACAAACAAACAAACAAACAAAAAAGCAAATTTTTCCTCTTTATAATATTAGTATAGATTCTTAATTGATCCCAAAAGCCATTCTTAATTGACCCCAATGCAAAAGGTACTAAAAAGTAAGGATAGCATGATCATGCATTGACCTAATTTAATCTTACTTACTACTAATATTAGAAGACTGAAAGTTTGTGAAGATGTTCGTATGTTTGTTCCTTAATCACCCTCCAACGAGTGGTACGGATTTGGTTAAAACTCGGTTCAGGGTTAGATAATAGTCTGGAATAACACATAGGCTACTTTTTATCCCAGGAATAGATTCACGCGGAACAGAATTTCACGCGGGCGAAGCCGCTGGCAACAATTTGTGAATTAGTACAGTACAAAATCACAGATACTGCAGTGTAGGCTATATACTCGAGACATAAATGTAAAACTATACTATATAATATTTGTTTTTAAAAATAACATAAATGTTTTGTATGTCTTTTGTATGTCGTTTATATAAATTACTGTTAAGTAATTTGTATAAACGACATACAAAAGACTATGACTATTAAGAATACTTTAAATCGATAATTATAATTCATAATGCCATAGTAGAAACTTGTTTTTTTTATTATTGCACAATTTAAATTACATGTCCCTTTTTAAGGTTCCGTAGCTACATGGCAAAAAAACGGGTATCTTTAGACGTGTCTTAAAAAATGCTATTGAGGTTTCTAACATCATTTATTTCTAAAGTGAATAGTTTGCCCAAGAGACTCTCCCAAAGTGGAAAAATGTGCCCCCCCCCCCCCTCCCCTCTAACTTCTAAACTAAGAGAATTATAAATCTAAAAAAATATATGATGTAAATTGTCATAAAAACTTGTAACGAAAATTGGTTTGAACAAGATCTAGTAAGTAGTTTATTTTAATACGTCATAAACCACAATTTTCGCCTAGAAAAATCACTACCACAGCGAACGTTTTAAAACAGCAAATAAAGTTACAACGAACTACAAGAACTTTTATATTCTACGGAACCCTTAATGGGCGAGTCCGACTCGCACTTAGCCGGTTTTTTTATATTATTCTCCTTAATCCCTTTATTACATTAATTGTAACGCCTGATGGTTGATGAAGAAATTCAGATCTACGAGCCACTGTAAGAAGATTTTAATAACCGCCTTTTTAGTCATTCAAATTACTTACCTTATTTGTAAACCGTACCCACAAAAATGTGTTTTTTTTTTTAAAGAGATGGTTTGGGATCAGTTAAGAATAGTGGACAATACAAAAAACCGGCCAAGTGCGAGTTGGACTCGCCCATGAAGGGTTTCGTAGCAGCAAGTAATATAAAAGTTCTTGTAGTTCGTTGTAACTTTGATTGATGTTTTAACACGTTCGCGGTGGTAGTGATTTTTCTAAAACTAATAGCTCTATCTCGTTCAAACCAATTTTCGTTGGTAGTTTTTATGGCAATGTACATCATATAATTTTTTTAGATTTATCATTCTCTTAGTTTAGAAGTTAGAGGGGGGGACACACACATTTTTTCCACTTTGGAAGTGTCTCTTGCGCAGACTATTCATTTTAGAAAAAAATGATGTTAGGAACCTCAATAGCATTTTTAAAGACCTATCTATAGATACCACACACGACTGGGTATGATGAAAAAAAAAATTTTGAGTTTCAGTTCTGAGTATGGGGACCCCCAAAATTTACTACTTTTTTCCTAGTTTTATATAAGAATTTTAATGCGGTTCACAAAATACATCTAGTTACCCAGTTTCAATAGCATAGGCCTTATAGTTTCGGAGAAAAATGGCTGTGACACACGGACGTACAGACAGACAGACAGACAGACAGACAGACATGACGAATCTATAAGGGTTCCGTTTTTGCCATTTGGCTACGAAACCCTAAAAATGGGATCAATTAAGAAAATATAAATAAAGTGCCGTGGGATCAATTAAGAATTTTCGAATTCGGGACAACTTTCGTGGGATCAATACGGAACAACCCAAGTCGAGATATCCAGATAATAAGGGGGGTTCCTGTTATAAAACGTAATAATTTACCGTTTTTTGGTACGAAACATTCCGTGCGTGATTTCGACTTGCACTTGGCTGGTTTTAATAAAACTTACCTATATACTGTATTTCAATAGCTTTGCGCAAAAATGTAAACAAACACTTTTGATCCTATAATTTCCATAGTTACTTGCAATTGAGTATTCACCCTGATTATATTCCAGTATCCAGGAGTCATACAGTGTTCTTATAATCATTTCGACACCAAATAACTTCTTTATGATAGTTTATTTTCATTTAAAATACCTAATAATACCCTACTCAGGATAGTAAAAAATTCAATAATTTGTCATACTATATTTTTCTACTCATCTGTCTTAGACAACGATTGTCAAAACATGACATGTTTACATTATTGCCAGATCGCGCAGGATTGGACTATTCCCGTTGTATCAATGCCTGAGCTCCTTGCAATATAACTCTGTGTATTTTCACTTGGTTAAGAAAACAAATACTCAAAGAGGAGCAAATACTAGAGTAGAGAAAAGGATATAAGTGGCGATGTCGTCGGCACAGTACAGTACACATTGCGGTAAAGCTATTTCTATATTGCGAATACCAACAATATTGTAAACTCTGTGAAATTCGATACACAATAAAATGTTAGTAATCGATTCACGATTGAAAATTGAAGTGGAATCCCTACATTTTTTCGTGCCGCGTCTGTCTGTTTTTCTACCTATATGTAGGAGATAAATTGAAAAACTATAATCAAAAAACTACTGAAGTAATGTTACATCCGTTTATGTGTATAAAATTTTGCTTTAAGTGTGGAATCCTTAGGTCCACTCAAAATTGTTATGTTAGTTGATACTTTTGAAAAGCAATTAGTAAGTTGCTAAAACACAAACTTAATGTGATTTTTTTTTTCGGTTTACAGCTGGACTCGAACGAGCGTCAACCGGGACACTACTCTCAATGGACTAACCATTTCCCCTCATACGTCTTGGACCGACGTAGGTACCATCTACTGCCAACTTTGTTAAGTTGCACGGCACCAATGTACCTACCTAAAGAAAAGTCATACGATTTTCTGTGATACCTGCTGAAACGTTATTGATAATTTTGAAAAGCAATTCGCAGGCTGCTAACCAAATCACAAATTTATAATGAAAAAATGTTTTTCGGTCTCGAAAATGTTTTTACATTAAAGTTATGTTAGCATTTTATCTAGATAAGAACATAAGAATTTTGAATAATTACTGTTCGGTTTATTCCATCAAATTGATCAACGATTATTTATAAGCTTTAAAAGATGAAAGCATCGTTGCTTCATGATATCCCTCAAAACACCCAGTGTTGTAGGTACTAAGCATAATTAAGTCCATATACCCAGCAATATTATTCAATAAAAGGTGTTATTACGGTGTTTTTTTTACCCATTGGTTACGTAATTAAATAAATTCGTGCCCGACAAGACATAAGTAATTAACTTCGAAAAGTTACTCATAAATTGTTCCCAAATACTTGCACAAGTTTCTAACGTTAAAGGTACGGAGTCAGTTACCTAAGCCAGGTGTACATTATTAACTTTCGTGAATTCGAAGAAATTTAAATAAGTCGGTAGTAATTTTCACTTCAGGCATAGTGATTATAATTATGTGTGTAGTTTTATGAGCCGACCACAACTACACACGACAAAACATAATAAGAGAAGAAGAGGATTCGAAGATGGCTAGCCAGAAATAATGAAGAATACACTTTAGGTAGAGTGTCCACTGTTCATTCGAATTAGGTACACCAAGTGTTACCGTCTTCACCCAATCCTGTGCGGATAAAATAAATAAAAATCATGTACCGCAGCAGCATAACTTTTCTTTTTATATTCAGCTCGCCAAATTGACGTCGCCACTGATGGAAAGCCGTGGCGCATCTAGCGATTGGGGGCCACTCTCACAGTCCGTAAGACTTCTGACAGTGGTCTTCAAGTTGGCGGCCCTGTGATTGTGCCTCTTCACGAACCGCTTGAAAAACCCGGAATTGTACGATTATGCGGTTGGCCATTTAAAATGTGTGGAATTTATTGTTTAATGCTGGGAGCATTCTGTCAGATTACAGACTCCCTAAGTCTTTAAGAAAAATACGGATGATAGCCTAGCCTATATAAAGACTACATTCGACAAGTGCAAATACTTTTACTGGAAAAACCCACAGGCTTCTTTTTATGACGGAGATAAGATCTCATGGAAAGGGGGAACGGGAAAAAATTACACACAGGCGAAGCTGCGGGCATCAGCTAGTAATTAAAAAAATATTAAACAGTTAAAATTTATGGAAGCCTAAAAAGTTTCTAGGTATGTAAACAAATAAATATTACTAACTACACTCGAGAGCAATGAATCCGGGTCACTTAAAGAATCTTAAAAATCTCGGAAACTAAAAATGCTAGGTTAATGCAATAAATTGTATTTAATAGACAATGTAATACTCCTTAAATGAAGGTATTAAAACTTCTTAGTTATTGTAAAGTTATATCATAAAAAAATCAAATTTGAAAAAGGGCCACTTTCGAAGATGGAACTACGAAATTACAGCATTTGGTGTTGCTTTTGTTTGTAATCTGTCATTTATGTGGGTACATAAACCATGTTGATAGTGCTCTATATTCATTAATCAAGCTGAAATTATGTCGCTTACGCCTGAAGAATGCACCAGAATACTTACAATGCTGGAAACCGGCCGGAGTCAGCGCGATACAGCCAGGACTGTCGGTGTGTCGCTGTCAACAGTACAAAGAGTTCTCCGACGTTACGAAGAAACTGGTTCTAACCTACGCAGACCAGGAACGGGCAGAACCAGGTGTACCACAGCACGAGAAGACCGATACTTGGTGAACACCATGCTTCGAAATCGCTTTCTCACAGGAACTGAACTCACCAATCAGTTTCGACGCCTCGGAGGAAGTAACCCAAGTGCATGGACAGTAAGACGTCGGCTTGCTGAATCTAACTTAAAACCCCTTAGACCTGCAAACGGCCCTAAACTGGAGCGTGGGCATCGTATTTCGAGACTAAGGTATGCCCAGAGCCACGTAAATTGGAGTATTGAAGATTGGTCAAAAGTTATGTTCTCCGACGAATCAAAATTTATGCTCTACAAGCACGATGGAAGACACAGAGTGTATCGAAGACCAGGGGAAAGATTCAAGCAAGCATGCATCGAAGAAAAAGTAGCCTACGGTGGTGGGTCTGTACTTGTGTGGGCCGGAATTTCTTCTGAAAGTCGCACAGAGCTGGTGATCATAGAAAACGGCTCTTTAACTAGCGTAAGATATGTGGAAGAAATCCTCAATGATCACGTTGGTCCATTTATGGTCAATTTAGGTGAGGATGCTATATTTATGCATGACAATGCCCGACCTCATACAGGTAGGATTGTGAATGACTACCTTCAAGAGATGAACATTACTCGTATGGAGTGGCCAGCGCGCAGCCCGGATATCAACCCGATCGAGCATGCTTGGGACGAGCTAGGCAGATGCGTAAAACAACGAAACCCTCCCCCAATCACGCTTCGTGAGCTCAAAATTGCTCTCACAGAGGAATGGGAGAATATTCCCCAAAATCGTATAAGGAACTTGGTGTACAGCATGCCAAACCGCGTAAACGCAGTAATGGAAGCACGAGGAGGCAATACGAAGTATTAAAATTCAAGAAAATCGTAACAAAGTTCAAAAATTTCATGTTTCCTATTTTTGTTTTAAGGAGAGATCGGCAGTTTTTTCTTTATGTAATTTTGTGTTAATAAAATGTATGGTGACTCATATTTTTTTTACTTTCATTTATGGAGTATTACATTGTCTATTAAATACAATTTATTGCATTAACCTATCATTTTTAGTTTCCGAGATTTTTAACATTCTTCAAGTGACCCGGATTCATTGCTCTCGAGTGTATTTGACCTGTTTTACTGTTTATGAAGAAGACAACTATACATAACATTGCCTTATGCCCGGTTACCTAATAATCGCAAAATATAACGTAACATTTTGAATGTCAATCTCTTCAAATTTTTCGTGAAATTGTGTTACAATCTGTCTTTCTACAGGAAGTTTAGTGTAGCTACTTTGTATCGCAACGCAAGAGTGAACGCCGCCGTCCTGAATGCTAAAACAGTTGAAACAGTGAATATTGAGGACACTACATCGTGGATAAGCCTCCACATGCCTCCACTATGCATCGTCGTAACACTTTTACTCCTAACCCTAATGTAAAAAAGCGGTTAGTATTACAATTTTCTCTCTGTGTTTCTCTGTGCATCAAAAAAAATTAAACTGTGTATATTTAACATAATATTTTAACAAAAACAATTTAGTAACACCGGAAGTTTTTACAGTTTGCCGTTCTGTTTTGACTAAAATAGTAAAAAAAATTAAATTAAAAATTTTAAAAACCCCCGACTGACAAAAGAAAAACAATAAAAAAACCTGTAAAAAGTAAAAAAATAACTATCTATTATATTATGACCTATCTACCCTAAGTATTGCACCTGTATTATTATTATAGGTAGCTATTTTATTTACCTATTCATATTTTTAACTAACAGTTTGTCTCGTCGGGGACCGCTCACCTAATCATAACCTAACCGTACGCCTGTCTCTGTTTAGGTATAGAGCGGTCCCCCTACGAGACCAACTGTTAGTTAAAAATATGAATAGGTAAATAATATAGCTACCTAAATAATAATACAGGTTCAATACTTAGGGTATCGTGATATAAGTTATGAACTTTCATTTGATACCCAACACGGGTATATTTGAACACATTCAATTTTTAATCACCACTTTCACCCCTCATAGCTTTGAAATGGCTTAACCGATTTTGATAAAACATAGCTAAGAACACTCTCCCCTAACCCATCTTTCAAACAAAAGAAACATAATCAAAATCGGTTCATCCGTTTAGGAGCTACGATGCCACAGACAGACTTACAAACACACACACACACACACACACACGTCAAACTTATAACACCCCGTTCGGGTTTCCGTCGGGGGTTAAAAAAGTAAAATTTGGTATATCTTCTGTTCAACAGTTCCCGCGTGTATTCAAAACTCATTTACCGTACAAGATTCTAGTGACTGTTTGCCTAACCAATCAAACTTATTGTTAACGTATGGCTAAGTTAGAAAAGCAAGTAATAAGTGCACCTTCAACATACAGGCAAAGCAAAATAGAATAATAAAACACCTCAAGGCGGTGTAGACTACTACCAAAGATAATATCATAGTACTACACAACTACTTGAGCTTCGTATATCACGATATTGAAGAATTTTGAGGAAAACCGAGAATGTTGGGTACTTCGGTGACGTCTCTAAAGGAATATACCTACTTACTGAATAAGCTTCTGTAGAGATTTACCTATATTTTTGTTTTTCATATTTCAGTTTTCTTTGAGGAATATAAGTATATTTTGGTTGCGCTGCTTTATGACTTTTTATAATGTTTAGTGTTCAACGTGTTTGATAAGAAAAACTGACTTTGGATGCATTTACGAAAGATCTTGTCACATAAGACTTAAAAACTGTATCTTCCATTTACCTATTTTGCTCTCCTTCCACCCTATCAGTGATGCTACCAAGAAATTATGAACCGTTACTAAAATTTTAATATCCTCTATCTAACACTTAGCTAACCCGCGTTACTTTGTTTGCGTCATGTAAGCGAGGAAGAGAGAGAAAGAAACAGACAAGTATGGTATCAATATTTTATTTTATATTTCAAAATAATCATTGTTTCCCTTCACAATTACTACCGTCGCTTTACTAAAATTTATTATTTTTGAACTAATTATTATGCAATTATGAAGGTTATTTTGAGCGAACCTTAGAACTTTTTAAAAGGAACTATTTTGTACTATTTTTATGTAACTTTAAACAATTACGGAGTGTACGTAACAGAAACTTTATCCAGAGCGTGCAAGAGTAACAAACATCCAGACCTGGACACTCACAAACTTTCTAATCCATACTAATATTATAAAGCTGAAGAGTTTGTTTGTTTGTTTGTTTGAAAGTTAGGATCTCAGGAACTACTGGTTGGATTTATAAAATTCTTTTACAGTTCGATACTCCATTTATCGAGGATAGCTATAGGCTATATAACATTACGCTAAGACGAATAGGAGCGGAGCAGCAATCAATAATGTTTTGAAAACGGGGGAATATTTTTTACCGTCTGAGAGCTTCGAGGCGTACGGTGCCTAAATGGTTAAAGTTACGTAAAAATTGTGTAGTACTAAATTGTTTCTTTTAAAAAGTTCTAAAAAAAGGTCCGCGACAGCATATGTCTATCTTTTAAGCTTCGCTCACAATAACCTAATTTGTCTATCTCTTAAGGTTCGCTCACGATATTATAAAACTAAATAGTTTGTTTGTGCTAGGATCTCAGAAACTACTGATTGTATTTAAAAAAAATATTTTACAGTTTAATAATTCATTTATTGAGGTTGGCTAATAGCCATATAACAACACGCAAGGACGAATAGGAGCGGAGCAGCCATGAACAATGTTTCGATAACGGGGAAAATTTCTTTCTTTTGAGAGCTTCCATTGCACACGCTGCTAAAATGGTTAAAGTTACGTAATAATTGTGTATTACTAATTTATTACTATTAAAAAGTTATAAAAAAAGTCCTGAACAGCATATGCCTATCTTTTAAGGTTCACTTACAATAACCCTCCTATTAAGTTCTAAAGTATAAGCGACGCGACGGGAGTAAACGTGGTCTGCAGTGGTACCCAGTCAACTGAACGATAAAAACCGGCCAAGTGCGAGTCGGACTCGCCACGCGAGCCGGACACGATGAGTTTCATACCATAATGAAAATCGGTAAAAAAACTTTTAAGTTAAACGGTTTTATTTTATGTGCACTGAAAACTACAAAATAAATAAATAGTTACTTACCTATCAACCTACGTAGGTGATCTCGGTCATTAATATATCTGATGGTAGTGGTTGTCATAACATGAACCATGTCAGCGGCCGAAAGACAGTTCATGAAAGAACACTAACACCAGGGTTTGCTTGGTAGGTAAACTAAGCAGCCCACACTATAACAAGTAGGTATTTTGACCTTCTAGTTCAGAAATATTTTAGTACTAGGCAGAATAGCTTTTAGGTATATTAGACTAAAATAAATACGTGGGGCCCCTCTGAAATCATACCTATGGCAGAGCATATCTTATACTTAAAAGTTTTTTTACCGATTTTTATTTTCTTGTTTTTAGTATTTAGTGAAATTGTCTACCGAATATTCCTCATTCTATTTAATTCATTCAGTGCATCATTATTACATGGTTTCTTACCTGATAATTTAGTACAATCTAATTCCTCAACACATAGCCCTTCCAGAGACTTGACTCGCCTTAGAGCCACGTGTGCTTGTCCTTCCTCAAACAATTTTTAATTCCAAATATACTACTGCATGGTCGACGGTGCTGCCCTGCATTTTATGGACGGTGGATGCCCATGACAAAACTAAGGGCAACATCCTTCTTTCAGCCGTACCATAATTGAATTTTGCTGGAAACTGTATGGCTTTAGGATAAATAACGTGCATGCCGTCTTTGCCAAAGTCGATTTGAACTGATGGTATATCTATTTCGTACATTTGGGTTCGACGGAACTGAGGAATGTGGCCTATAGCGCCATTTACCAATCCTTTTGTAACGTCAATGTTGGACAGCAACATTACTTTTGCACCTACAAATATTTCATGTACTGATGGAAAGCCTCCAGTCTTATTTATATCTGTTGGTATTATATTTGCTAAATTTAGATTATCTGTATTTCGTGTGGCGTCAATTATTTGATCCGGTGCTTTTATGGTATAAATTCGAGATCCCTTGCTTCGGAACAGATTTAAAACCGCAGCGTTGTGATTGTTTACTTGCTGATTAGTGGGGTATACCCTTAACGCTTTGTCTGTTGCAACCTCATCACTTGGGTTTTGAATAACTCTTTGCATCAAAATACTAAAATAGCGGTTAGCTCGCCTATTCTCAAAGCATTTAATATGTCAACAAAAGTATGGTCCCCTTGCTGACGCATATTCTCCGTCAGCTCACAGAGCGTGAACAAACGCCATAGATGCGTGGCTGGTTGGAGATGGTCGGGTTGTTCGAAAACAGGAGCTCCGGAGCGTTTGATTGGAGGCAGTTGTAACAGATTTCCAAAAAGTAAAACGTTTATGCCTCCAAAGAACTCGTCTTCATGATTCTTAACTTGTCTTAATCGGGCGTCAATCATACATAGCATTTGATAGGATACCATTGAAATTTTGTCGATAATGAGAAACTCTGTCTGCCTCCACTGCTGTCTCATTATTCGCAAATAGTTTCCGGACAAGAGTGACATACGAGTTATTCGTCCATCCTTCTGTACTGGCAACTTTAAGAGGGCTAACATATTTCGCGCCACATATTGCTCAGAAACCATACTTTTCATTGCATTTAAAGTCATTAAATATTTATCGTACAAACATGGTATTCACTTACATACTTAGTAAATTTAGCTCTCTAAACGTTTCATAAAACATATTTTACCTAACAACGGATTACATAATGGTTAATATCAACGAAAGTGAAACAGGTTTTTCAAATCGTACGATTTGCATAGATTTCGATGCTTAAATTCATGTCAAATTACTGATAAATTTAAAAAACAAGGGATACGAAGAAATGGCAAAGGGCGTTAGCTATCTGTTTGTAGAATAACCTGATATCAGGTAGGTACCTTTTTTTAGAGAAAAATGACTGTAAAGTTTACTCAAATACTGAGAAATTTCACCAAAATAAAGTAGTCTTTTCACCAGCTTCTGTAGTTTAAATCATTATGATAATTATGTAATATTATGTCAGAACTTCTCCTTTGACAATAAAAATATTTCTTTTTAAGTAACTAGATACAGATTTTTTTTTACAAAGTATTTTGTGAACCCCTATAAATGCAGATACGCGAACAAATACGATTTAGTACCGTGGAGAGGCTCTCAGAGAGTGGTCATGTCGCTCGATGTTCCATTTTTGAATACGAAAAAATGAACAAAAATAGTCTAATTCTAGCGTGACCAAACAATCTTAGTACTTTGTGACGTATAATATAATATATATAAATATTTATGGTCGATATACAACGTGAACTTTTGTATAGTGCAAAGCTCAGACACCCCGACTAGAGTTTCGCTTCAAAATACTGTATAAAAAAAAATGAAACTAACGAAAACTGACCAAGTTATAAGCTTTTACAGTTGCACTATTTTCTTCACGAACAGCGTAGGTGTAGGTATTATACGCAAGGCAGGTAGTCACTATTCGTGTGGTATTGATAATAACATATTAACACACCATTTTCATATGTGGTAATTATGGAACACCTGTGAGGAACCAGCCCAGGATTGGGACGGCTATAAAGCCGCTAAAGCAAAATACAAGTAGCGACTGAGATACAAAAGTACCAAGTAGAAACCTCTGATGGAGTCAGACTAATAGGTACTAGCCAAACAAGGGACAGAACTGTCCGTATCTATAAAGAAACCTGACGGCGCGGCGGCCTGACCCACACATGAAAAGAATTATTTATACTGTTGATTGATGGCACTTGGTGGCCTTTCGGCATTTTCAAAGGCAAATTAACATTATATAATGACCACTAAATCACTTAATTACTCGAAAACAATAAATTAATAACATATAAATTACCACTACAACATTCTACTAACGTTAACTATCATAAAAGGAAGCCGAGAGTATTTTAATACAAACGCACTTCCCAGAATGCCAATTGCTGCAGACACTCATGTGGCTGGTGGAAAACGTATCCACAGAAGAAGTCCAGTGGGAGCTCGCAAGACCTGTTCTAATCTATTCTGTCAACTTACAAAATCCTGAATGGGTAATTAACAGCTTTAAGTCCTTCAAATCTCCAGGACAGAATGAAGTCTTCCCTGCAGTGATAAAATGGGGGAGGACACAAGTTGATATTGTCAATTACATAGTATTTATACGCCAGACAATGAATGGGACTGTGACCCAGACTGTGGAGAGAGGTCTAAGTGATCTTTATACCAAAACCCGGTAAAGGAATTATGTTTGTGATTCAGACCTCTGGTTATACAGACCGTTAAGCCCTTCGTCTTTCCTGCTAAAAACTCTGGAAAGATTGTGTGACAGAGACAATCGAGTGACGGCCCTTCAAAATAAGCCACTGCATTCCAACCAACGCGCATAATGCCCCCGGCAAGTCTACAGACTCAGCACTACATGCAGTGGTACACAAAATAGAAGAGGTCATCCAGAATCAATCAATCAATGTGCCTCGGCACTTTCATAAACATAGATGGAGCTATCGACAGAAGAAGCATTACCACGGCACTGGCAAAACACCAAGTATACACGGTAGTCAGTGAATGGATAGATAACATGCTAAAAAAACTCATTTTAAAGCTACAGACAAGCAGAAACCAGTGCGCAGCCATGGCCAAAGGTTGTCCACAAGGGGGCGTGGTCTCACCACTGCTAAAGAACCTTGTTTTAGACGACCTAATAACCAATCAATCAATTTAACCTAGAACAGTCCCTATATACATGGATGTGGAACAAGCCATAGCAGATGGTAAAATTAAATTATGTAGAAAAACGGATCTGTTTACAAAGCATGACTGGTATTTTAAAATCCAAGGCCAACTTCAAATCAAGTGAGAAGCTGCTTTTATTTTATCTTCTAGTGATCTTGTGTATATAATAAATATTTTTAATGAATTGTATTGAAATTACTTTCAGTCAAGCCAACATTTATCGATTTACGGTGTAGACTGAACACTAATTTGCCCATAAGCACAGTAAATATTTCGAAAGACGACGAGTTCTGGACTACGAGGATGGAACCTAAATTGTTAAATTTTTACGACTAATGTCTGTTGCCCAAAATGATTGCGCCCAGAAAGAACCGATAAAATAAAATAAAATAAAATTTATTCCCTTTGAACTTAAAAAAAAATAGGTTTGTCAACATTTTTGGGACTCTACTGGGGGTTCGGAAATGCTACAAACTGAGAAGAACACCCCAAGAAACTCAGTTCGGTCCCTCCCAAAATTCATCTTAGTAGGTATCTAATAATCGATCAATGCCGATACGGAATGGCTTTTTCTTGGCGGTGTGCATTGTTATGCACATACCTCTTAATAAATATTTGGTTGTTGTAAATGAAAAACACATACTATCAATTAAGATTAGATTTAGATCCAATAGCTCAAGCTTATAGCTTAGTTTGGGCTAGATGATGTTGTGTGAGAATATCCAACAATATTTATTGATTATTTATTAAAAATATTTTAATGTTCCTGCCAGCACTGAATCTGCAGTAGGCAGCAAAACATCGGACCATGCCAAGCGCCTGCGCATTGCTACGTTAATATTATTGTTTTTAACTATGTATGTGTTTTGTCAAATTTAAATATTTATAGTGTAAAATAGAATATTGTCCATTACTTTCTACAATTTTCGTATATTTAGATACTTTAAAAATAAACTTATGAACCGTTTTCATGTATGTGTGTATTATATACTATACTATCTTCAGGCCAAATCCCTTGCGGGGTAGGCAGAAAGAACCGAGCGCCACACGGCACGCTCCATACACACCTCACTTGCTTCTTCAATTTTCATTTTTCTTTTCATGCATGCACGTCGGTACCCTCGGTTCGGTATTTCTAATTGCAATCTTGATATTAGTTTGGTAAATAAATGTCAACTTTATTAATTTTATGATGTCAGTGTATATCACTACTTAATATCAATCAATTTGCAATAAAATAATCAATAATTATTAACTAATATTACTAACATAAAAATTAAATTAAAAGATTGAACGCTTAGACTAAGAATATGACACCGGTAATACATCAAGGAAAACAAAAGTATCAAACTTGTTGGTAGCAACAATTGGCACTACACGGCTATGTGCGCCGCGCCGCGCTGATTTCTTACGATCGTAAAGAAATTTGAAAACCGAATTTACGCTCTTAAGGTACTATGTATAGTAGCTCCATTTATCAACCGTGCTGCAACTCCCGTCAGTGCGCATACTTTTACCGCGTCCTTCGCATAGCACCTGTTAATTTGGTCTCGTAATAAATTTAGTAGAAACGATAGCCATAGCAAAGGAAAATTATCACCCTAATGACATACAGTCCTCGGCACGTTTTAACCTATTACCTTAACTTGGGTGGTATAGCTACCGCTTACTAACGAGGTATCTAATTACCTTTTTTTTATCTGCCCCTCTAACGTCACACAATCTTGGACGCAACTGTTCTCGACACGACTAATCATGCCCCCACCTAATACGCCATTTTGTAACAGCGTCCATCTTGAGTTTGAAATTTTTACATTATGACAGTATTCTGCTAGTGTAGTCCTATTATTTGATACCCATATTGTGGTGGTTGTGGAAAAATATGTACCTAGTCCGCCACATTGGAACGGCGTCCATCTTGAATTTTAAATTTTGACATAATCATCGTGTTTAACTAGTGTAGCCCTTTCATTTGATACCCATATTGAGGGGGTTAAGGAAAAATAGGCAATCCGCCATTTTGTATCGGCGGCCATCTTAAATTTATAATGTTATTGATTTGATTATATTGTATTGTCATCTAAATTAAATGCGTGTACCAAATTTCAGATCAATGTGACAACGGGAAGGTGCTTAAATTTCAATTTCTAATTTTGATCCAAATAAATAAACAAATTCCGTATATGCGTATCTGGTCTTTTGCTGATGAAAATATGGTCATTTGCGTGTCGGGTCATTTGCGTTTCTGGTCATATGCGTCGAAAGGAAATAAAACCGTTTAAAAACGGATGGGCGGGAAGTAAAAGCGACGGGAATCATTATACTACGATTTTTAATTCGAGTCAGTAAAATGACATTTTCAGTGTGGCGGGTTTTTTGTCACAAATAAATAGTGATGTGGTTGAATCGAGTTTTACGATTAAAAGTTAGTCGAGATTATATTTTTTTATTCGATATCAAACAGTAATTAAATATTGCATAAAACCACCTATACCGTATTTTAACTCATTCAAATAATGTAGTAAACAAACAATTTGGACCTCGATTGCCCCATAATTATTTACACTAAAATATCAATCCCGATCATCACCACTTTTCAAGGAACCGTAGTTTGTCTTATACAAACATTTCACACCAATTTACCTTGAGATTAAGGGGCCCGTCCGTTAAATGCACGAAAAGACACTTTGGACTTAGGAAATATTTAAGAACTCGCTTCATTAAATGACACGTGTGACATGTACAAAATAATTTACATTAGAAAAAACATCTCTGTAAATTATTAAAAATCATCGAAATAGCAAGAAACTTTTTTATAAGTACATAATTAATTAAACAACATTAATTCATTCATAAACAATAATAATAAAACCAATTAAAAGTTATATCATTACACTAAACTTAAAATAAAAACTCTTAAAATAAAAACTAACTAACTACCTATCAATATACAAATTGGGTCCCTTCCTACCTATGACGCAGGCAGCATTCCCACGCTGGATAGCTATGGAAAGCCTTTGCGCGAAATAGCTACCAGCGCGGGGATCACGCGTTTCTTCCCTCAGACGCTTACTCAGAGCCGTGAAAAGACCATGTGCACCGCGACACCGTGGACCCAGTGTCTCGACATCAAATGGAACGAATTCATATTGGCACCGAGACAACTATACTTGCCGATCTTTAACCACTCGCGAGCATTAGCCGGCCCACCGCTCTTTTGCTAGTAGCCGGGAGGTAGGACGCCGCAAGAGTGTCAGTGCAAGTGGCATTCCACACTAAGGCACGTCCCATTCTCCAGGGTACTAAAGACATCCCGTCGGGTCGCTTACCATCCTCCCGTATAATTTGGGGTTCTAAAACCGCGGGGACATTAACGGTGATTCAGTCTTCAGTCTTCAGTCTTCTTGGGCTCCCATTTTCCGCACTTAGGTCCGCCAGTGGACCCATTGTACGTGACCGTTGGCTGTCACTCCAGCCAACCCAGCTCCGACCAGAAGCGCAGGATCCTCTTCGGGTCCTCACACGCCTCCCGGAGTGTTGTGGGGCTGCCAAGTATGTCGACTCTGTATGTAACCAGGCTCTCGCACTCCAAGATTGCGTGAGCTATGGTTTCTTCTTTCAACAGGCACGCTCTGCACAGCGCGCTGTCCGTGATACCTAAGACATTCAAGTGCTTATTTACTGTGCAATGACCCGTTATTGTGCCCACCATGGTTCGCAGATCACCTTTATTCAGATGTAGCAACGTTCTAGCTAGTTTTGGCCTGGGTCTCGGTAGAGCTTCCCTTGATTGCCTGCAACTTACTGTTTGTGCCCATCTCTTTTCATGCCGCTCTTTCGTGCGTTGTCTCAGCCATGCCCTTACCTGGTAGAATGGTATTGGTATAATCGGGCTTGGTCCCACCGGTGTGGTGCTGGAACCCAATCTGGCCAGTTCGTCAGCTGCATCATTGCCGCTCGATCCGCTGTGACCTTTTATCCACTGAAGGCTTACCTTGTGTGTTAGGGCCAGCTTTTGTAGCCCCTGGTGGCATTGAAGCACCAGCCCAGAGTCGATTGTGGTGCTCCTCAGAGCTTTTAGCACTGCTGCACTATCGGAGAGGAGCCTGATGTGGTTGTGCTCAATTTTCCTGGAGTCGATTGCATTGGCGGCGTTAATTAAACCTATGCACTCACATTGGAAGATTGACGAATGAGACCCTAAAGGTATTGATGAGTGTATGTTGAGCTCCGGGGAGTAGGTGCCTGCTCCTGATCCGTAGTCTGTTTTGGATCCATCCGTGTACACTCTGAGTTCTCTTATACCGGAGTGGTCCTTGGCGGACTCTGCCAGCGATATATTGTACTTACGGTCAAACACGTATGTTTTCGGTATCCTGTCGTTAGGTTAGCATTAACGGTGATAAGTACATACTTATTATTTCAATTTTTTTAATAGATCATTCCTCTGTCGAAGTATAAAAACATGGAACGACCTGCTCGCACACGTGTTTCCCTCATCTGTGAGATCATGGAAACGTGTGTGGGAGGGAATCCCGGTTTCTCCAAGAGGAGCGTGAAGAGGAACATCACAGGGCCGCCAACTAGAGGACCACTGTCAGAAGTTCTTTTTTTCATTATTTTAGTGACGCAGACTGTAAATCTATCTATCTAGGTGTAAAGTTCTCGAAAGTACAAATTAATCAAGCCCAAACACAAGGTAACTGCTGTATATCGTTAGGGAATTCTCTCTTCTGTCTTTCGTCTCCATCATCAGATCGACTTCAGATTTTCATTAAGTTGTACTACTTTAAAGCCCTTAATCGAAAAAATTACAAACGCCCTAAATGTCCCTGCAATTTTAAAAGTTCCCTTCGATTTCTCCAAGATGCCATCAACAGATCCTAACTTCCTTAAAATGGGACCACCTTGGGAGTACCTATCTATTTTCGAACGAAAAAAAATGTTTTCAAATCGATTAATAAACGACAGACGGAGTTCTTCGCGAAAAAACATTTAAAAAAAAATTATATACGGTCGAATTGAGTAACCTCCTTTTTTGAAGTCGGTTAAAAATTATGTACGGTCGAATTGAGTAACCTTCTCCTTTTTTGAAGTCGGTTAAATACTACTTGAATTGTTTTACTTAATTTCTCTAAATCTTTTATTTTATTTAGCTCGCCATATTGACGTCGCCACCAGCCTGATGGAAAGAAGCCGTGGTGCATCTAGCGATTGGGGGCCACTTCTGATAGTGGTCCTCAAGTTGGCGGCCCTGTGATGTGCCTCTTCACGCTCCTCTTGAAGAACCCGGGATTGTAAGATGAGGGAAGCACGTGTGCGGGCAGATCGTTCCATGACGTGATCTTTTTAAACATTTTTCCCAACTTTTATAATAATGTTATAGTAAACAATTTTAATATGCTGGTAAGGTCCATATTTCTCGAATTATTTAATCTATTACAAATTTACAATAAAAAAAAAAGCTTTCATACCTAATAAAATAAAGAATGACTAAAATGTCTAAGTCTATTGATTGTCGAACATCACTAATTGTAGCGGGTCACCCTTTTTCGTATCAGTGACAGTTGCCATTGTCATTTTACTGACTCGAATTAAAAATCGTAGTTTAGGTACATCACTTTAACACCTCTCTACTTCTCACTATCATGTGACGCAAACGAAGTTATGCGGGTCAGCTCTAATGAATATAGGTAAGCGACGCGACGGGAGTAAATGCGACGGGAAATATTATTATCATATCTCTCTCTTTCTCTCTCTCATGTAACGCAAACGAAGTTGCGCGGGTCAGCTAGTTTACATTATATGTAGTAAGAGAATAATTCAATCTTTGTTTGTGCTCCAGTCACAATTGTTGCTGACGCGCCAGATAGCGCGGATGACGGATCAGCTGGGAGCTTCACCCAGAGGTGATCCGGACGATCTACGTCGCGGCTATGGAGCCGACGAAACAGTACGCCGAAAAGCTTGGAGTCCAAAAGCAGCTGAACGTGGTACAGTGCGGTTTCGCCTATACCACTCCACATTTTCCCACTACCCGGATATTCTAGTTTTCCACGTGCTATTAATATTATACCTAGGTATTCGCAAATTCAATTATTTCTTCATAGTTGCTTAAATTTTCTTTTAGTTCAACTAAGTAGAACCCGAATGTGGGAATGTTTCAAATACTAGTTCAGAGTCATTATATAGATGGAGAGCTTACTCCCAAATTGCTAGAACTCCGATACGACATGGAATCTCAGAGCAACTCTCTGAATTCTCCTGACATGACGGGGTGAATAATTGATAATTTTTGCTGCAATTTAATGATTGTCATACAAAATATTGCAATTTGGGTTTGTCTTTCTGTTCATTACATTCATTCAAACTAGTCAAAATAATGGTACTGTTATATCCACATTATGCTAGCCTTAGTGCTGTCCTACCATCTTTTATGCTGACTCCCGATTATCAGCCCCTTGCTCTGTCCAGCGGCTCAGCCACAGGCCAGTCTGTCTTCATCCTCCGAATCGCGCGGTTGCCTAAGGATCCCAAAAGAATCCTTTTCTATTTCTTTTTTGAATAAAGGTCATAGTGCCTAAAGTTTTAAAGTTCTTTTTTAAAAACCCGTTTTCGAAAACCCGTATAACATTTTGGTGGCAGCGGTGGGATCCGAAAATTCCCAGTGCCGGCAACCGCTACAGACTCGCGCTGCATTCTATTCGAAATCCAAGTTTACTGAACCCTAAAATCTGTGGTGAAGTGTAACCCAGTGAAATCAAGTGCTATTCAGTGAAATCTGTGACTACAAAATCCGTATCAAAATCCGCACACGTCGTGTCTCGTCGCGAATCTAATTTGTGATTTAAGAAGAATCTGTTCTATATCCTGTAAAGAAGAAAATTCTCCCATCTCGTCCTAATTCAAGAACCTGTCAGAAGATACTTACGAGTATTCATCTACGTGGTAATTACCATACTCCGTGTCCAATCATCGAGATTCTGCATTCAAAATATTCCAAGTCATTCGAGGTCATCAAGTGTTCCAGTCCACGAGAAATTAAAACGTCTCTTCCAACGCGCAAGTACACCGTCTTATCAGTCGGAATGTTCCTGTTCGCCGTATTCGTCACCGTCGCCCACACATTGTCGTGAGTCTTTGGTCATTGTTTAGACTAGGTCTAGATATCAGTGATTCTCAAACCCTTTGTTCAATTCAATTTAAACCTTTTCATATTCTTTGTGTAATTTGTGTATGCTCTAAAAATTGTTTTGTTGTTCGTAACATTTTTAGTATTAGCTCTGTATTCTTTGTTCTATTATGCCAAAACAGTATAAAGAAGAAGATAGTAAATTGCAACTAACTATCCCCGAACCCGAGAAAGTAGTAAGTGACAACGACTCTGCGAAGTCACCAATTTTGTCCCCTCGGGTCACAAGGAAAACCGCAGTAGCTCTTACGATGAGCGAAATTGAATTGAATACTCTGTTCAAATTTATAAAACCTTATGACGGAAAAAGGGAAACTCTAAGTTCTTTCCTAGTAAATTGCGACAACGCTTATGACCTTGCAACAGAGGCCCGTAGGCCTATTTTATTCAAATATATCCTAAGTCAACTGAACGGACGGGCGGAAATTGCCTGTTCTATTAAAGAATTCACATCTTGGGAGCAGCTTAAGGAGTTTCTAAAAACTCAATTCAGTGAGCGCAAACACTACTCACATCTCCTTACTGATCTCCAAGAGAGCAGGCAAAGTCCGCAAGAGAACGTAAGCCAGTATTCATTACGCGTAGAAACGCACCTCTCTCAACTCTTGACGGAAATCTCATTATCAAACACTAAGGTTAAAGAATTACCTGGCCGTACCGCAGCCATGGAGGACTTGGCCCTCCATCATTTCTTAATGGGGTTACAACCCCGTATCTCGAACATCGTGAGATGTAGGTCTCCTAAAAATCTGAACGAGGCTATCAACCTGGCAGTCTCAGAAGAACGTATACAGCAGACACTGTATAAGCGTCCACAAATGGACCCGAAGCAGAGCATCCAGTCAAAACCGAAACCAGGTACGTCCAATTCCGATTCTTATAGATATCCGTCACAAAGAGCTCAACCCACTGTTTCTCAAAGTTCTAACGTCGTTTGTCGTTACTGTAAAAATTCTGGGCACGACATCTCTGTGTGCAAGAAACGTGAATTTAATAATCACCGTTTCAGAACCCTTCAATATCCGGCTAATAGCCAAAACCAATCAAAACCCTTCAAACGCATCAACTTCGTAGATCAACCGGATGAATCCATTGACCCGGATACAACTGAGTTCATACCGGACAATTTAAACGAATAAGAGTCTCGTCACGGTGTCGCACGAGACCAGTCCGCAAAGTCGACGCCTACCATTTTACTAATTCTACTAATTCTACTAATTCTAGGGACCACACGGGTAACCAGCCCCAAATAAGCGCCCATAACTCCGTATCAAATAGGGACCACACGGGTAACCAGCCCCAAACAAGCGCCCATAACTCTGTATCAAATAGGGACCACACGGGTAACCAGCCCCAAATAAACGCCCATAACCCCGTATCAAATAGGGACCACACGGGTAACCAGCCCCAAACAAGCGCCCATAACTCTGTATCAAATAGGGACCACACGGGTAACCAGCCCCAAATAAGCGCCCATAACTCCGTATCAAATAGGGACCACACGGGTAACCAGCCCCAAATAAGCGCCCATAACTCCGTATCAAATAGGGACCACACGGGTAACCAGCCCCAAATAAGCGCCCATTACTCTGCATTCATTAGGGACCACACGGGTAATCAGCCCCAAATAAGCGCCCATAACTCTGTATCAAATAGGGACCACACGGGTAACCAGCCCCAAACAAGCGCCCATAACTCTGTATCCAATAGGGACCACATGGGTAACCAGCCCCAAATAAGCGCCCAAACCAATTCCATAATCACGAATCCCAATTCTTCTATTCCTTCTAAAACCCAAACAATATTCGAAATTAACCTCGACACAACCAAGAGGTTGTTACCACATGTCTTGTTACAATCCCAAGTATCTGAAATTCCTTTATCCCTATTGGTGGACTCAGGTGCCGCCATTTCTCTTTTAAAAGAATCCAGCATCCATAAAATTCCTATCCTAATAAAGGAACCGATTAAACTAAAGGGTATAGACCCTGGAGATGAACCAACGGCAACAGAAGGCCACTTCCAGCTCAAATTAGAGCTAACCCAGAAGAAATTCATCAAACATAAATTTCATGTCGTGAAGAATATTAGCTTACCTTACGATGGTATAATCGGAACCGACTTCTTGACTCAATTCGGTTGCAAAATAGACTATACCCACGACATCCTGAAAATAGGAACCCTAGAAATCAAATTAAACTTTTCAGAACCCTTTTATGTAATTCCGCCTCGTACAGAAGCCGTCATCGAATGTTCAATCCAAAAGACTAACCTTACAGAAGGAGTCATCTCAGACCAACGTCTTTCAGAAAACCTACTTATATCCAACTGCATTGTCAAGGTTAAAGACAATAATCGCGTTAACCTCACTGTTGCCAACACCTCTGAATCCCCTGTCACTATCAAATCCAACTTAAATCTAAATGTCACACCTCTCTATCCCAATTCTTATCGGTTGAATAACCCCAAAAACACGTGTTCACGAACTGACAAGGTGATACAAACATTAAGACTTGATCACCTGAACCTAGAAGAAACCGATGCGCTAATAGAACTCTGCAGCCAATACTCAGATATCTTTCATTTATCCGACGATCAACTTACCTTTACCCCTGCTGTTAGCCATCAAATCAAAACCACAACCGATACTCCGGTTCACACTAAATCCTACAGGTTTCCCGAATTCCACAAGAAGGAAGTAGAAACCCAAATCAGCAAGATGCTCGATCAGAACATCATAGAACCTTCCCTGTCACCTTGGAGCTCGCCAATATGGGTAGTCCCCAAGAAAGCAGACTCTGAAGGTAGACTCAAATGGCGAATAGTCATAGACTACCGCAAACTCAACGACATAACCATAGGCGAAACCTACCCTATCCCGCAAATATCCGAAATCCTCGACCAATTGGGAAATAGTAAATATTTCTCGACATTGGATCTTACTTCTGGGTTCCATCAAATTCAAATATCATCTGAGGACGCTCCCAAAACAGCTTTCTCCGTTCCTCAAGGCCATTTCCAGTTCAACCGGATGCCATTTGGGCTCAAGAACGCCCCAAGCACGTTCCAAAAGCTGATGAATAGCTGTCTTTCCGGTCTCCAAGGTACACGCTGTTTTGTCTATCTAGACGACATTGTCATATACTCCCATGACCTAAGTTCCCAAATCAGTAATCTAAAAGCTGTCTTCGACAGACTTCGTCAATTCAATCTCAAGCTCCAGCCAGATAAATGTGAATTTCTCCGTAAAGAAGTTGTCTATCTTGGACACATCATTAGCGAAAACGGAGTTCAGCCAAATCCTGATAAAACCAAAGCCGTAACCAAATTCCCTACTCCAAAGTCACCCAAAGACATTAAATCATTCTTGGGTCTTGTATCCTATTACAGGAGATTCATTCCAAACTTTGCCAAATTGGCTAAACCTCTCACATCCCTATTGAAGAAGGATACCCCTTTTAACTGGCAAAACGAACAAGAGCTTGCCTTCGAAACCCTAAAAACTAAACTCGTCACTGCCCCAATCCTTGCATATCCTGATTTTACCCAACCATTCCTCTTAACCTGCGATGCCTCTAACTATGCCATATCGGCAATACTATCCCAGGGCCCTGTTGGACAGGATCGCCCTATCTCCTATGCCTCACGAACACTAAATAAAGCAGAAAGCAATTATAGTGTCACTGAAAAAGAATGTCTCGCCATAATTTTCGGTACTAAGACATTCAGACCTTACCTATATGGTCACCGGTTCAAAATCCTCACAGACCATAAACCATTACAATGGTTATTTAATTGTAAAGACCCTGGGTCACGACTCATTCGCTGGCGTCTAAAGCTAGAAGAATTCGAATACGATATCCAATACAAGAAGGGCAAGATCAATGCCAACGCTGACGCTCTATCTCGTTTTCCCGTGAACCCGGTTCAACAGGAAAACCCAGAACCCACTCATGAGCTAGATAGTGACTTAGAGGACTTGATACTTTCTCCACCGTCTTTTGACTTAGATGACTTACCTCTATCCCATCCAGATCCTGAAAATGTTGACATTGACGCAGGAGATCTCGTACCTCTACTTGACCTAGACTCGCCAACAAATATTCCAGACATCCAGAGAGATGAAATCGCTGATGAACTACTTCAACCTTCTGAACCTACTCAACCTGAGCAGTTCGACTTACCCGACCAACCCTCTTCTACTCATTCCCAAATCGAACCAGATCCTCAACCGTCGACAAGCTCACATTCTAATCCAACTAACGACGACTATGGTACATTTTTGAAAGCTATAGCTGATAGAAATCGAACCTTTAATACTGACATAGAAGAATGTAACGAAAGTCTAATGAAATGTTCATCAAAAACCATTCTAGTTCCTACCTCTATTGATCTGGATGAGTCCAATTCATATATCCAAGACATCCTCAGTAACCCTGAAATAAATACCCAGGTCATGAACTCCGAAAAAGAACTCTTCTCTTTTGAAAGAATACAATATAATAATAAAATTATTTATTTATTATTCACCAAGGTGCATCATTTCGACGAAGCATCTTACCCAGAAATTTATGTTACATTAAGAACCATCAGAAACCAACTGTCACAACATGACAACGTTTCTGAAATAGGTATTTCCGATTTGAGAAACCCTTTTGAAAAACACTCGTTTATCAAAATTCACAACATCCTTTCCTACCTCTTTCACGATACTAATATTAAAATAAAAATTCATCACAATAACATCTTATACCCGACTCCAACTGAAATCAAGAAAATACTTACTGACAACCACTACATTCCTATTGCAGGTCATCTCGGTTCCAACCGGATGTATAATAGAATTAAAGAAAGATATTACTGGAAGGGAATGCGCAGTGATATTGAATCCTACGTAAAACAATGCAAACCCTGTCAAGAGAACAAAGCACTTAGAAGAGTAAATCGTGCACCTATGCAAATTACTAGTACATCTTCCGAACCTTTCCAGAGAATATCCCTTGATGTTGTTGGTCCTCTTCCAGAAGCAGGTCCCGCGAAACTCAAATATATTTTAACCGTACAAGATGACCTCACAAAATTCTCTTCTGCATATCCAATCCGAAGCACAACAGCAGAAGAAACTTCCGAATGTCTACTTCATTATGTATCCATTTTTGGTATCCCTAAAACAATACTTACCGACCAGGGTACTAACTTCACAGCAGATCTCTTTAAAAAGACCTGCGAGTTCCTGAAAATAAAAAACCTGTGGTCTTCTCCCTATCATCCGCAGACTCAAGGAGCTCTAGAGAGAAGCCACTCGACGCTTAAAGAATATCTCAAATCGTATATTAACGAAGAACAGACGAACTGGCCCCGATACGTTTACACAGCCATGCTCGTCTACAATACAACCGTACATTCTACAACCCATTACACACCTTACGAATTGACTTTTGGTACCAAACCATTTATACCAAATTCCGTCTACGACGAACCTACCGGCGCGACATATCCTGATTATGTCCGTATGTTACAAAGTAGACTGAAACACTCTAAAGAAAAAGCCCTTGAATTCATAAGAAGATCAAAAGACTCTTCCAAAAGATACTACGATACCCGTACACGTCCAGTTATCTACAAAGTAGGCGACTACGTCTATATAAAGAACCATCTGAGACTACGTAAAGCACTTTCCCCTGTTTGGAAAGGACCCTATAAAATAATCAAAATAAATGGTAACAATACACTTACCTTACTCATCAACCGACGTCACGTCACTCATCACTTTGATCAAGTGAAACCCGCTGACGTTAGTGCAGACCTGTAAATATAAAGTTAAATAAAGATAACTTACCATAAGTTAATCAAATTATCTAAAGTTACTTACCTTAGCCTTAATCAAATTAATTAGAAGTTAATCAAACTATTAAATTACTTACCTTAAATTTAATCAAACCCATAGGTTATTCCCATTAGTAAGTTACTGAGAAGAATTAATTTTACCTTAATGTTAATGTTAGTTATTAATTAATTACAGACCGGTTCGAGGTCAATCCCCTCAAGAGTTCGTCCAGCCGATCACCTCAAGCTCTGGGCTGTATTTTGATCATCTTGGCAAACTTAAAATTAATAATGTACAATTAAATATCCTAATCCCTATTGATATCTCACACCTGGAACCACACATTCAAAACATTGAATTTGCATTAAACACTACTAGGCATTTATGTAACCAAACAAATATTATACAAATTATGGCAGAATGCTACAACGTGTTACAACCATTAACTGTCCGTTTTCACGATTTGAATAAGGAATTTAATTCCATTTCACACTTAGTAGATAACAGAACCAAACGTGGTGCATGGATTGGAGGTATAGGCACGGTTCTAAAACAAATATTTGGAACCTTAGACGAAAACGACGCAATGAGATACGATGAGGCCATTAACTCTTTACAGTATGATGAAGATCGGTTGACTTCACTGATGAAGGAAAACATTTTGATCACTAACTCAGTGATAACATGTTTTAATAACACTTTGCAGAAAATTGTAGAAAACGAAGCTAGTTTAAACGAAGCTATTGACAATCTCTCTCTTAATATAAGAAACATCTCAGAAATTACTAATGGACTGCTATTAATGGCCAACGTTAATGAGATCTTTAATGCTCTAGAGACCTCTATATTAACTCTATCTTTTCAACTAGAGGACATAGTTAACGCCATCCTATTTAGCGGTCAAAATTTGTTGCACCCTTCCATCATAACCCCAACGCAACTGCATAGAGAGCTTGCCAATAACTACCGACACTTGTCAAGTGACCTCGAGCTTCCTGTAACCTTAGATCTTAATTCTATACACTTTATTTTAAGTATTTCTAAGTTAGCATGTTATTTCGTAGGTCATAAGTTAATGTTTGTTCTTCAAGTGCCATTGGTAAACACCAAAGAATATGTATTGTTTCATAGCATAGCTTTTCCAGTTCCACATAATGTTAAAGAACCTAATTCTTTTAGCTTAATTATTCCAAATTCTAGATATATAGCAATGACCAAAGACAAATCTCACTATTGTGTTTTAGACGACCTAGAACGGTGCAAGGTTATAAGACCTGGAAACTACATTTGTGATATAGAGAACGTGTATTCTACAGACGCGAAATTGATATGTGAAAGTGAACTATTAGCGAAAGTGAACAGTCAAAAACCCGCACAGTGTGAAACAAAAACCCTTTTTGGAAAGTTAGATATTTGGAAACCATTGATAAATAATAAGTGGATTTATGTTCAATCTGATACTAATAAGATCTCTATCGATTGTCTTAATTCTAACATGTATGAAACTATTATACTAGGTACTGGCATATTGCACATTCCTAACGATTGTATTGGTTATTGTAAAAGTACTACTTTAATACCAAAATATAATGTTCTAAATATTACTTCACCTATTAACCATATGCCAGACTTTAACCTAATTAATGACACTTGTTGTAACTCGGCAAAACTAAATAGTTTAATGAATGATGTGCCCCCTATTCATTTAAACGATATAGACTTAGATGATCTTAACAAAGATAATAAAATTAAATTGGAATCACTTTTAAATGATGTAAAAAGCTTACAAGCTCCTCACATTATTAAATACGGGACACATTATTCCATTACTGTAATTATTATTGTAATCTTCATTGTATTATTTGTAATTTACCTGTGTTTTAAAAGATTATGTAAATCCGGCAGCAACCGACCTTTCCAGTTCAAGTTAAACTTTAACAGAGTTCCACCCCAACCTACTCCAGAAATAATTACCATGACCGACAGACACGACGCTGAAGACGATTTACCAACTTCCGTTGCTCCACTTAGAACAAGGATCTAGTGGAGACTTTGTTTAAATTTTACCCCAAAGTCTCCTCTTAAAGGGGGAGGTGTTATATCCACATTATGCTAGCCTTAGTGCTGTCCTACCATCTTTTATGCTGACTCCCGATTATCAGCCCCTTGCTCTGTCCAGCGGCTCAGCCACAGGCCAGTCTGTCTTCATCCTCCGAATCGCGCGGTTGCCTAAGGATCCCAAAAGAATCCTTTTCTATTTCTTTTTTGAATAAAGGTCATAGTGCCTAAAGTTTTAAAGTTCTTTTTTAAAAACCCGTTTTCGAAAACCCGTATAACAGTACGCTGGTCATGTATTTTTGGTTGAAGGTGTTAGTGATATTTTGTTATTTGTAAAAAAACTATTTTTTACAATAAGTATATATAATAGTTTTTCCACAAACAACAAATCGTTCTGGACTAAAAAAAGGTCTACGTTCCACTGATCTTGAGATATTCTTTTGACACAAGAAGATTATTGGACATCAAAATATTAATCCAAATTTCTTATATCTTTTACAGGTAATAATATAATGTATTTCCTGACTGTGTCTTTTTTTGTCTCTATCCAGTCCATTTTCACATGAAACAAAATAACACGACAAATAAATATCAAAGTGCCAATCTTTACAATTTTATTTATTTAAACTTAGACAGAGTAATCACTTGTAATTCACGTCGATCTTCTCAACACAGCAATTGCAACGGGTTGGTCCTCGTTTCAAGCGCCTCAGACAATTTCCCCCCAGCAAGTTCCCAACAAATGTGATTACCAACAGTTACAGACTCTGTGTTAAAACTTCTGTAATTGTGTTTTCTAAAGTTTTTTGTATATGTAAATCTTAATTTACGGTGTTATACCGCGGAAGTGATTGCGAATAAATTCAAGTAAAGTTAATAAAATCTTATGAGATCCAACTTAAGTAATCACCGAAGTAAATTTGCATGATTTTGACATTTGATTTTTACATCCATGGAGTGGTTTCAATTTAGTAACGCATTACGTTTACGTAACGTTTAGAGTATGAATAAAATAAATTGTTCATTGAGTAGTACACGGTGGTTATTATTGACATATTATTATAATAATAAGACAATCATGTACCTATTTGAAATTTCTACAATTTTTCAACGAGGTAAATTATATTTTATGTAGGTATTACACTACAATGTAATTCCAACGAAAAACATAAGAACGCCTTCTGTTTAAATAGGTAATGTTGAAATTCAGCCTAGGTCTTCGGAAACTATTAGTTTCGATTGTGTTCTGCAAATACTGCCAAAAAGCAATTGACGAAAATACCTAATAGAAGTCCTTATTCCCTTTATCCCTAAACAATCAGAGAGAAGTTTGGGACATCTTATTTACTCGTAGAATTGTGTAAGTACGAATATATACAAACTCTAAGTAAAAACTAATGAAATGAAGATATCCACCATGGAATTTGCTTTGTACCAATACTAAATATTATAAACTGTAGAAAGCCAGATCTGTGTCTAGTTTAGGTTGTCCGTGGTCGAAAGAAACACTGAATTTTGAATTGGCAACTTTTTGTAGAACAGAAAATAGTCACTGAAATTTCTGTATTCTTGGAGCCTGGAACGTTAATCCGAAACTCGTTTGTTCGAATAAACTGTTGACAGAATCATTTTTGGCAGACATCTCCTTTCATAGAAAGCACGGTTGGCAGAAATCACTACTCGTAGAAAGCACGGTTCGGCGAAGAATCCTTCCATAGAAAGCACGGTTGGCAGAAATCACTATTCGTAGATAGCACGGTTCGCCGAAGTATTGGTTGATATAATCATTGTTGCACAGATGTCATGTTTGTTCGAAAGCACTGTAGGCAGAAACCTCTGTACATAGATAGCACGGTTGGCCGAATTAATTGTTAATAGAATCATTATTCATAGAAGCCTTGGTTCATAGAAAGCGCGGTTGGCAGAAACCTCTGTACATAGATAAAACTTCATTCCGAAAGCTTTTTTGATAGAAACCACTTTTTCCAGATACATCGAGTCACAGAATCATTATAAACTGTAGAAATTTGACATATAATTTTTGTAATGATTTTTTAGTGACTTGAATTTATTAATACATTAAGTTATTTTATTATTAATTTGTGTGTCGATTTGAATTTGAATTGGATAGTTAATTTTCAATGATTGTAAATATTGAATTAACCGATAAAATTGCAGTTCCCCATTTTTAGGGAAAAGTCTTCTATGGGACAACCCCATTAATTTTTGTATACCCACATGCACAAGTTAGTAAAAATACTGTGTTAGAAGTTATAATGTAAGAACATTATCTATACTAATATTATAAAGAGGAAATATTTTTTTTTTGTTTGTTTGTTTGTAACGAATAGGCTCCGGAACTACTGGTCCGATTTGAAAAATCCTTTCACTGTTGGGAAGCTATACTCTTTGCGGGTAACATAGGCTATATTTTATTCCCGTATTCCCACGGGAACGGGAACTACGCGGGTGAAACCGCGTGACGTCCGCTAGTATGCTATAAAGCGAAACCGGTTAGGTGTTGTTAAATCAAATTAAATTGTGGAATGTAAGTGCAAGTGTGTGTTTCTATAATGTATGTGAATGATTGCATTGAAACACACGTTACATTTTGTCTGGAAGGTATATTGAAAGTGGGGAGAACTCGTTTAACGTTGAAAATGTTTCGTCTCAATATTTTCGGTGTCCACAAGTAAGTGAACTGTACTGATTGACTGGCAAGACTCCAAAGCAGACTATCAAATTACAGTTTTTGTATTAACGTCAAAGAAAATCGACTTTATTTTAATGGGATAAAGCTTTGTTGTGAACACAATGTCCGAACTAAAAATCATCATCAATCAATATCAATATCTTATTATATAAAATTCTCGTGTCACAATGTTCGTTCCCGTACTCCTCCGAAACGGCTTGACCGATTCTCATGAAATTTTGTGAGCTTATTGAGTAGGAATGAGAATCGGCCAACATCTATTTTTCATACCCTTAAGCGACCGGGAATAACATTCCACGCGGGCGGAGCCGCGGGCATCAGCTAGTCTATATCTATACTTCTATACAAATATTATAAAGAAGTAAAGTTTGTGTATTTGTTAAATTGTAAGGGGTAATCTCGGGATCTACTGAACCGATTTTAAAAATTCTTTCACCAATAGGAAGCTACGTTATAGAGGAGTGTTATAGGCTATATAGCATCAAGCTACAACGAATAGGAGCGAAGCAGTAATAGTAAATGTTTCAAAAACGGGGGAAAATTTATTCCTTTTGAGAGCTTCGTTGCGTGTGCTGCGTAAATATTTATAGTTATGTAAAAAATATGTACTACAAAATAGTTTCTTTTAAAAAAGGTCTAAAAAATTGCGCGATAGCATGTGTCTATCTTTGGGTTGGTGCACAATAACCATTTTAATAGCAATCAATTGTTTTCTACAATAATGCCACGGGATACCTCTTCCATAAACGAAATTGTTCTTAAAAATAATGCGACGGGAATACACGTGACGAGAAACCTTTCTCTCTCTCTCTCTCTCACGTAGTATTGAATATTAACGACGAGACGCTACGGGAGTAAACGCAACGCGACGGGAGTAAATGCGACGGGAACAGGTAATACTCTCACTTATGTGGCGCAAACAAAGTTGTGCGGGTCAGCTAGTATATAATAAAATAGTAACTGTCTGTACGTTTGTGCAAGCTAATCTCAGCAACCGCTCAACCGATTGCAATCCGGATTTCTTTATTGCGTTGCGGTTTGCTCCACTTAACATTTAGTGTTTGTTTTATGTCAATCGGTTAATAAATAAAAAAGTTATAACTATCTAAACTCTAAATCACATATAAAATGCAGCATACGAAGTCGCAAGCAACAGCTAGTAAATAATATGACTTTGAAAAAACAGTTCATTTTTTACATTTTACAAACCCTAATACATTGGATAACGAGGTAGGCTTCACGATTACAAAGAAATGTCAAACCAAATTTCTTTCGTAGTCTTATTATAAACAGAGGTTTTGTAATAAGTTATAACTGAGTTAGAACGCTACGCTTTCATGAAATGATAAAAAGAACTAATTAACCAAGCTCGCATACTTTCATTGAAATCATAAACTTTTCCAGCAAGAGCCTGTAAAACATTTTCATGTATTACGAAACTCTGTCAAGTTATTACAAGCTAATTATAATACACATTGCCAGGTACTTGCAAATATTTATGAGGGACGGTTCGTGATACAAAATTGATGAGGTGTTTTACAAAATATAATGTTGCTGTATTGTGCCTTTTTAATCCAAATAAATGCGTACACAAGGCAAATAGGTAGGTGCTTGTCACATTTAGCTGTTTGCCCATGTCCATAACCATACATTTATAAAAACAGTACGGCATAAATTTATTAAAACTCTAATGGGTCAAAATGTGTCACAATTATCAATGACAATTTATCAATCACACAGAAGAATTTTACTATTCTTCTTTAAACTAGTAATATTTGAGTAGTCATTTGTAATCCCATTAAATGTGTGTACGAGTATGTATACATTATGTACATACATACATTTAATGGGATTAGAACACCTAGGTTTAAGTAGTTTATTAGAGATAGATTTGTTTGATAAACTCTGAAACTTTTAGCAAATTTTTAAAAAAATTTTCGTTGTTGTGTCAACAATCTGGCTGATTCCCATATATTTTGTAAATATGGGCATTCTACGGACGAAGCCATGGTCCACTGCTAGTCATTACATAATTTGGCCACTCATCCTGTTCCTTGATAATAAATAATCCTACGCAAAAGTGCTTCGTGTCCTCGAAAACTTACGAGATAAGAGCTCCTTAACTTGGCGGTAACGACTTTCTGCGCAGCTTATAATATTGGATTTTTTTTAACGTGAGGGAAAATCCTTCATGGATGCTATGCCAGACTCCCACCGACTAAAAAACCTCACATAACGCCGAACAGTCTATGGTTGGGAGCCCCGGGTAAGCCCTCGGAAGGATGTCCCAGGACTCCTAAAGCTTATAATAGGTAATGTTTTATTATAAGATGAAAAAAGACAACTTGGCCCAGACGAGACTTGAACCCGCAACCTTTGCCTAATCCAGGGCAACGCTCTAACCAATTGAGCTACGGGAGCCGTACTGATACACGTTCAAATTCTTCACCTTATTGTTGTCGCCATTTAAGAGTATGGCACAAAGCCATATATCGAGCTACTTAGCAACTCTGATATTAATGAACGATATTGCAACCATTTTTATGCATTGATTTGATGTCTAGCATACTAATTGCTTTAAATATTTTATTTATAATAGGTATACGAAATTTTGTGGGAACTTTTGATAGTATAAATAAACCCATATTCAATGGGAGTTTCAAACTGACAGTCTTTAGTAGTCATCATTTCATAATATTGCTCTTTTTAAAACGCTTTTATTAGGTCGTCGTGTATGTAACTAACAATGTAATGGAATCTAAGGAAACTAATTTAACCATCTTCCAAGGATCGTAGCGTCATGAGAATTGGCAGATGTATGTAGTTCTGATAACAATTCAATAATATAGTACTGTCAAACTGATATGATAATGGAGCCGGAAGTTAGGTACTGAAAACAAGTGGAATCTAAGGTAGCTAATTTCACCAGCTTCCAAGGATCGTAGGGTCATGAAAATTGGCAGCTGTATGTAGTTCAGATGACAATACAGTAATATGGTACTGTCAAACTGATATGATGGTGGAACCGGAAGATAGGCACTGAAACTTCGATGGAAAAAGTGGAATCTAAGGTAGCTAATTTAACCAGCTTCCAAGGATCGTAGCGTCATGAAAATTGGCAGATGTATGTAGTTCTGATGACAATACAATAATATAGTACTGTCAAACTGATATGATGATGGAGCCGGAAGATAGGTACTGAAAACAAGTGGAATCTAAGGTTGCTAATTTAACCAGCTTCTAAGGATCGTAGGGTCATGAAAATTGGCAGTTGTATGTATGTAGTTCTGATGACAATACAATAATATGGTACTGTCGAACTGATATGATGATGGAGCCGGAAGATATGCACTGGAACTTCATGATGGAATATCGTATTATATCTGTTTTTGGATTCGTCAGAAAAATCTTGTAATGAACTTTGACCAGGCTTAGGTTTCAGGGTTATAACAAACCCTTTTTTAATGGACTTGTAAAACTATGCAATGGAATCTCAGGTAACTAATTTAACCATCTTCCAAAGATCGTAGCGTCATGAAAATTGGCAGATGTTTGTAGTTCTGATAACAATACAGTAATATGGTGCTGTCAAACTGATCTGATGATGAAGTCGTAAGATATAAACTGTAACTTCATGATTAACATCGTAACATAGCTGTGTTTGGATTTGTTAGAAAAGTCTTGTAATAAACTTTGACAACGATTAGGATTTAAGGTTATATCAAATGTTTTATATTGAAGTTGATATTGAGTGTAAATATTGACATAGGTAGGTACCTGCATAAAATGTATATGTATTAGAGTAATAATGAAATATTTTCACATTAGTCGAACTCAGACAAATCACCATGTAATATCCCTACTAATATTATAAATGCGAAAGTAACTCTATCTGTCTGTTACGTTTGCACGCCTAAACCACTGAACCAATTTTGATGAAATTTGTTATAAAGATAGTTTAAGTTTAAGGGAAGGACATAGGTTAACTGACTGCGCAAAAGGAGGGTAATGATTTTATGCGATAACAACTTCTACGCGGATGAAGTCGAAGGGAACTAGCTAGTAATGGTGTAAATGTTGTGACTAAAAAGTATAAAATAAATAAATGGTTTAAAAAACCCTAGAAAAATACGCTTTTATAATGCACGAAAAAAACAAAAATAAATTATAGATCGTTCAAGTTGCCTCTATTTCTAGACTCAAGTGTAAACTTTGTGCTTTTAGTTATAATATTTGATTGTAAAAGCGTGGGGCGCTAGATCAAGAAAGACTTTATTGTAAGCAAATTCCTATTAATACTAATCCTTTTATAATAAAAAGCTGCATGAGTTCGCACAAGAGCATAACGTTTATGCTGCCAAAGAGAACGCCTCTTCTTTCAGGCAATAAAGTAAATACATGAGAAGAATACGTTAACAGTGGCAACATGTAGAGTTCTTGTTCGAGAACGAGATATCTTTGGTTACTTTTGATAGCCCGCTTGGGGATATATGCGTTTGTATTCTTATTACATGATTAGGTACTACATATTGTACTCAATATCTCGGAATGCCGAACTTTAAGGACCTACCTATGAATTATCTAATAGAGATCCGTAACAATATGTTTGCTCCTATTACACGGGCGTCACGAAAAACTGGCAAAAGTGTGTGTTGAAAATGCGTAGGCGTGATTAACTACTTTACTTTTCAAGTAAGTGTGTTATACATTTCAATTAAAGCCTATCATCGTTAAAACATTTCCGAAATATAAAATGATACTAATAATGGTAAAAGTCACAATAGATATATAAAAGCGTGACAGTGTAAATTAATAGTTTAAAAACACGAGAAAAACACGCTTTTATAAATGTGACCTTATCCTTAATCTGACAAGACATCATGCAGCTTCCGCCAGGAAAGTCTTTCCTGTCCCATCCCAGCGCCCCACGCTTTTATAATCAAATATGATATCTAAAAGCACAAAGTTTACACTTCAGCCTAGAAATAGAGGCAACTTGAGCGATCCATAATTTATTTTTGTTTTTTTCGTGTATTATAAAAGCGTATTTTTCTAGGGTTTTTTAAACCATTTATTTATTTACGCGTAGTACCTATTCAAATCTTTAACAGGTCTTTTATATTCAAGACAATTAATTAATTTAAAAATAATTAATTTATTTATCGACAAATATTTATTTATTTATTTAAGTAACCATCTACGAATAACCTCTCCATCCTAGTAATAATAATAAACACCGACAAAAATACAATTTAATTTTTTAAGTACCTTGCATTTTCATCGGAAGTTGTAAAGTGACTAATTGTCAACGATAGTTAAACAGGCTCAACTATCAATACAGAGGGTTGAGCAACAATCGTGCTAACGCATTGCTTCAAAGACAAAGAAACCATATATTAGTGTTTACCCAAAGATAAAGTCATTTGAAAAGTTAATCTGTAATTTGAATGAATCGTAAAATTTGACTTCTATTCCCCCTTATTGCTTTGACAGCGAATAGGGCTTTGGAAGAAACGATTCAATACATTCTATGGTTAGCAGATAAATTGAAAATTGACTTTCTTTGGTATTCATGTGATTGAACCGCTACCAATTTGCAATCAATTCTTAATCAAAATAAAGCATTGACAATTAATATTACTATGTATCAGAACATTTAATTTACTAATTTTAAAAATTCTTCGGAAATCTCGGTGTGGTATTTAAACTCGCCTCATCCGGGTATTTCATAAATATTGTCTAGTCAAAATTTCAGCATGCCTCAAATATTCTCTTTCGAATTTTTTGGAATTTTGCGACTTCGGAATTCGGAATCCGCCTATTTTAACATGAAATTTAAAAGAAAACATTTCATATCTTAAGGACATTTTTTCCAGAGAAGAAAAATGGATGGATTTAAAATATTTTATTCAGGCTTGTGATCACCGACTGTGTTATGCAAACAGGAAGAACGATCATTCACCCAAGGTCACTAGCGGTACAGTTTTTTAAGAGGAGACAGCCATTTTAAGCTAATAAATATAACTACCTCTCTACATAAAGACATAGAAAAGGTGCGATGGGGTTCAAACTACATCTTTCTCACATAATTCAGACTCAGCTGTAATTAATTGGTGCCAACGGACGAGGTCATGTCGAAAAATACCCATAAATACCCATTACCGACCATGCCTCTTATGCAGCCCTTATGTACCTATTTTCCTTAAATGTACTTAAAGTTATGAAATATTAAATGACCATGTTAATCGAAAGTGAATGTCCAAAAATCTTAAAATGTTCAATTGTTTTGCTTGCAGAACCATCAACCATAATAAATTGTGAACCCGCTTGTCTTATTCTGCTCTAGATTTGGAGAGACTTATTCGTCTTAGCAAAACTTTAGCCTTGACAGTAAGGAAATGAGCTTTGTAACAATCATGCAATGACGTGATGAATGAAATAAGTTGGTAGTTTTTGTCTTAACACGCTGTTTATTCAGTAAAATAATGTTTATTTATTAATGTATCTTAAATTGTATACCTCCTACTATATCTATACTAATATTATAAGAGGAAAGTTTTGTTTGTTTGTTTGTTTGGAACGAATAGGCTCCGGAACTACTGGAGCTATTTGAAAAATTCTTTCACTGTCGGGAAGCTACACTCTTTGCGGTGAACATAGGCTATATTATATTCCCGTATTCCCACGGGAACGGGAACTACGCGGGTGAAACCGCGTGACGTCCGCTAGTCTTCTTATATATAAAAATGAATCGCAAAATGTGTTGGTAAGCGCATAACTTCAAAACAGGTGGACCGATTTCACTAATTCTTTTTTTGTTGTGTAAGGTATTGTCAGGAGAAGGTTCTTATGGAAGAAAAAAATATTGTATTCCCACGGGAACGGGAACTACGCGGGTGAAACCGCGTGACATCCTCTAGTGATAAATAAGTAAGAAGGTTTCTAGCTGATGCTTCTGAAATGCTATATCTTAATTTAAATAAACTATAGTTGTAATTAAAATTACTCACTCAGATCTTTGAATAGAGATCTCTCACTAGCTTCAAGGAGCTCGTGAGCGTTTAACTTACTTTTTTCTTTTTTAACCGACTTCCAATAAAGGAAGAGGTTCTCAATTCGTATGTTTTTTTTTTGTTTATCAATAATTCAAATCGTCATGTCGCTGTCTGATGCTGGACATAGACATTGCATAAATGTTTGATGATTTTGGGGGGAAAATTTACCTAAATAAAAAATAAATATTCACGGACATTTCACACAACGCTATCTGATTCCAAAGTAAACTAGGAATAACCTGCTTGTGTTTAGGTATCATACCTTACTATTACACGCTGGCCACAGGACTTATAACACGGTTTTGTTTCAAAATTTCCTTCTTTACTCCATAACATACACATACTTCCTTTATTAGATACATAAACAATCCGCCTACTAGGTATGATGTAGGTAGGAGTAATATGATTGCGAAATGCGTTTCATAAACTAAAACTAGGTATATTTTATTCAAAGCAGTAAGGTACTTCGATTAGAATACAGTTTCAGTTTATGTAACGTATCAGGGATCTTGAATTGAGTACCTATTCTCAGAATTTCATTGCAGTCATATTATTTTTACCTACATCACAGAAGGCGGATAGTTTATGTTCTCATATCGCAGCGTTCCTTCACTATTTATCTTTTCTTTTCACTTGTCCTTTGCAAAAATGAAAATTTATTGCCGCAACCGGAGCGTCTTGGCTGACCACTAATGAAATGTTATATAGCCTCCAAGCCCGAGCCAAGACAGGGACTTAATGATAAATTTTTTGCTTGCAAAGTTAGAAGAGACGATTTCGTTCTTTGGAAATAAAATATATTAAGTGATCATTTGAGATTTTGTTGTGGTTAGTTTATTTGTAAATTACTTATTTTGAAAAAGGTTTAGGAATCCTCTCAGTATTTATTTTTTTTTTTAAAGGCATACGGACATGTAGTACTAGTATATACACATACATATATTTGACATTGGAATCAACGTTTTGTAAGATAGTAGATCTTTCAAAACATTTTTCTATTATAACAAAGCATCATTCATCACACTTATAATAGATTTATCATAAGGTTATGCACAAAATTTAATTTACAACAAATCTAATAAATATCTACAAGATCTTGCTACAACATCTTTAAACTCAGACAGTCTGTTAGAGTAACCTTAAACCACTTTAAATTGCACATGCATGTATATATATATAAATAAAATGCAACAGAATTCCATAAAGTGCAGTTTATAATCAAAGTTTAACTTATCCAAAATAATATTTAAGCAATCATGATTTATTTATTGAGTGCCAAAGGTGTAACTTGAATGTAATAATATGGTAATAAAGATCTGTGATTTATGCCGCTTGCTTGCAAAACGTATAGGTATTGACAAAGCGATTAAAACTTTAGCACATTGTGACGCACTTAGCTTAGTGGCAACTTTGCCACACAAAGTTTCAAAGCCGATGAAATCTCAAATGTGAATAACAGTCATTTACATGTTGAATATTTATGCATTGTAATTTGTCACCAAAATCTTTTCCCATTCCAAAAGTCGATCCAAAAGCTCATAACTTCAAAACTTGCTCGAAATCATTAAAATTTATGCCTTCTACAACTTCACTTAATGAAAACACGAAAAAGTTTCTTATTTTTCCGTATCGTTTAGAGGCTGCTTGTGAACAAAAGATTAAAAGTGTCAGCTTCATTGTTTTTCGCAGTCCGTTTTATTATGGAAAACTATTTCTATAAAAGATCGTGTTGACACCTCTATGAAGAAAATATTATCTCTTTCATCTTGTGCCTTTACGACACACAAAAATACAGCCGTAACTACAAAATAAGGTTGACACTTTGCTCAAATTTCGACCAAGACAACTAATAGCGTAACATTTTGTATCAAAGCACGTCGCACCGATATATTTCGGGCGGCATTCTTTGCCCAAGTTACATTGCGTATTATCTACAGTTATCAGTTGTAAATACAGCAGTCGCTAGTCGTTACAAGCACAATGAGTAGGTATAGGTTCAGAGAATCATGTTCAGGTTATGCATCGAAATATTGCTTTTAAAGATTAATAATCATTGTATCTTTTTTTGACATAAAGTCTTTTTCATATTGACATAAAGTTACCATTATGTCAATATGAAAAAGACTTTATGTACTGTCGAGAACTTTACATCTAGATAGATAGATTTTCAGTCTACACGTCACTAAAAATAGAAAAAAAAAATTGACAAAAAAGAAACCGACTTCAAATAACTGAAAAATAAAATTTACTTAGCACAAAGTTAGTATATTCTGATTTATCAGATATCATTAAATATAATACTGAAGTCGGTGCCAATATGACTATGAGAGAGATTAATAAGGGATATTTTAAATGCACCTCTGTTTAATTTTTCTGCACACTAGGTAACTCCACTAATTTACTGAATGCAAACCAGAAAATTAAATGCTGTGCAAAAAAACCAATTGATTAACTAAACATGTCCTACTTAAAAAACTTAAATATTACTCAGAACGAGATGACCTTTTTAATCCAATTCACACCAAAAGTGTAGTTCGTACATCGAATATATGATTTGTGAAACAGAAATACGAATTGTATATCAAAAATACTAACTTGCACTCTAAATAGGCCTTATTCCCAGATCTTCACATTCCCAGATGTCTACTTTCTCAATTCGAATACTACGTTATTTTTTTTTTATAACCATTAACACCAATATCAATTTCGATGGTGAGACTACGAAACTATGTAGGTAATGTGAAGATCTGGAAATGTGAAAAATTGGGAAAGTGAAGATCTGGGAATAATCGCTAAATAGTACTATCTCATAACGGAATTGGTTAGGTTGGGTTAGACTTTTATTTTTTAGATCAATAAAATTTAATTTCGTAGAGGTGACTGATTAAATTGAGGTTTTACTTAGAATAAACGATGTTACCAAAAGTAAATTAGGTGATAGATTTCCTTAAAAAAGTTTTAATATTTTTGTTGAATAACGGAATTTTTAGATATACTATTCCAATAATAGTTATTCGTTCAGTAAATCAATCAATCAATCAAATGAGCCTATCGCAGTCCACTGCTGGACGTAGGCCTCTCCTAATTTACGCCACAATCCACGGTCCTGCGCCTTACGCATCCAGTCCCAGCCTGCGACCTTTACCAGGTCGTCGGTCCATCTAGCGGGTGGACGTCCTACCCCACGTTTGCCGAGACGCGGTCTCCACTCTAGAACTCGTTTGCTCCATCGGCCGTCGGTTCTTCTGCAGATATGGCCGGCCCACTGCCACTTCAATGTACTTATTCTGCGAGCTATGTCGACCACTTTAGTTCTTTGCCGGATAGTCTCATTTCGGAGTCTATCCCTTAGAGACACCCCAAGCATAGCCCTTTCCATAGCCCGCTGCGCAACCTTTAGAGCTTTGACCAACCTCTCTGTAAGTGTCCACGTCTCGGCACCGTATGTCATAACAGGTAGAACGCACTGGTTGTAGACTTTGGTCTTCAGGCATTGCGGTAAAGGCGAATTGAAGACTCGACGCAGTTTGCGAAATGCTGCCCAGCCCAACCGTATCCTTCTGGCGATTTCCTTGTCCAGGTTCCCTTTCCCCAGTGTAATAACCTGCCCAAGGTAAGTATATTCCTGGACGACCTCTAGCCTCGATCCCTCGACGTATATTGGCCCCGGCGCAACGTGGTTATTAAACATAACCTTGGTTTTTTCCAAGTTCATGCCGAGTCCAACACGTCGAGACGCTCCGTTCAGGCTATGCAGCATTCCGCTTAGCTGTTCCAGCGTCTCCGCCACAATTACGATGTCATCGGCAAACCGAAGGTGCGAAATTTGCGTGCCGTTGATGTTCACGCCCCACCCTTCCCAGTCCAGTGTCTTAAAGATGTCCTCAAGCGCATTGGTGAAGAGTTTCGGGGATATCACATCACCCTGTCTTACACCTCTACGCAGTTCAATGGGACTGGTTTTTTGATTATCTAGCTGGATGGTCATGGTAGCGTTGTCGTAGAGAAATCTCAACACCTCGATATATCGCCAATCTACACGACATCGCTGCAGAGCGTCCAGGACTGCCCAGGTTTCGACAGAGTCAAAGGCCTTCTCGTAGTCCACAAAACCCATACACAGCGGCTGATTGTACTCGTTTGTTTTCTGTACAATCTGCCGTACAGTATGGATGTGGTCCACGGTGCTGAAGCCTTTTCGAAACCCGGCTTGCTCCTTTGGCTGAAACTCGTCGAGCCTAAGGGCGAGGCGGTTTGTGACTACTCTCGAGAACAACTTGTAAACATGGCTCAGGAGTGAGATGGGTCTGTAATTCCTCAGCAAGGTCTTATCACCTTTCTTGAAGAACAGAGCCACCGCACTCCCGCTCCACGCTTCAGGTGTTTGTCCCTGTTGGAGGACGGAATTAAACAAACTCGTCAGCTCGTTGAGGATCGGAGCCCCCCCCGCCTTCAGTAGTTCAGTTGTAATTCCGTCCTCCCCAGGGGACTTGTTGTTTTTTAGTTGCCCGAGAGCCGCCCTCACCTCGCCCTGGTCAATGTCCGGAATGTCCTCGGTATAGTGGCGCGATAGTGGGGCTCGGTGGTCACAATCAGTAGGACCCGTCGGCCTTTTTGTCCGTGATGCATACAGGTCTCTGTAAAAGCTTTCAATTTCCTCGAGAATCTCGAATCTTGAGGTCACGGTTCTGCCATCCGCTGTCTTCAGTTTCGTCAGACGGGGTCTTCCAAGCTGTTGGGCAAATACCTTGGTACCCCTATTCTGCTCGATCGCTGCCTCGACGATACTGGTGTTATACCGTCTAAGGTCGCGTCGTATCAGCTTTCGGATTTTGAGATTTAGATCCCGCTGGTCTGACGAAGACGAGTGCGTAGATGGCGTTTCCCGTCTTATTCTCATAAGTTCGAGAGTCTCGGGCGAGAGCTTAGAGCACCTGTTATTGCTTTTTCCGGACAAAAACCTTCGGGACACTTGCTGTAGCGTCCTGACTACATTTTCGGCCTTATCGTGAATATTGCCAGTGGTTTCCAGCAGATCGAAACGATTTTGAAGTTCTAACTGGAACCTCTCAGCCCCTGAGGCTAACTGGAGCGTGGTAGGTCGGAGAGTAGGCTTCATCATACGGGCCCTTTCAGCTCGGAAGTCCAAATTCAGAGATGCTCGCACAAGTCGGTGATCACCACCGGTATTGAACCTGTTAATCACAGAGACATCTCTAAATATACACTCATGATGAAGTCTATCTCGTTCCTTGTGACCTTGTCGGGGCTTCGCCAAGTCCATTTTCTGTGGGGCTTCTTCTTAAAGAAAGAGTTCATCAAGAAGAGCCCCTGAGACTCAAGAAAACTGACAAGCATATGGCCCCGGTCATTTCTGCGCCCCACACCAAAGGGACCGATCTTCGTTTCGCCGCGTTCTTGTACTCCCACTTTGGCATTGAAGTCCCCCATCACAACGCTGTAGTGAGTCTTGGCAGTACCATGTAGTGCTTTTGCTATGTCCTCGTACACGGTCTCAGCTGCCTCGACAGTGCTGCTCGAGGTCGGGGCATACACTTGTATCACCTTCAGGGTGAACTTGTTGGTGAGTCTCAGTATTAAGTATGCTACCCGAGCCGAAACACTGCTGATCTCCACAACACTGCTAACGAGGTCCTTTTTCACCATAAAGCCGATCCCGCCCTCGGAAGAATGTCTTCCGTCACCTTCCCGAAAGTAAAACAGGTCGCCTGATGCAAGGGTTAGCGTGTCATCCCCCTTTCTTCGGACCTCGCACAATCCCAGTATGTGCCAGTTAATACGACCTAGTTCTACCTCGAGTTCGGTGAGCCGCTCGTCCAGGCGCAGAGTAGTTCCATTAAACGTAGCCAGGGTCAGTTTTGTATGGCAGCCTCCCGTAACCCGGAGATTCTTAGCACCCCCCCTCCCGCCGTCACTCCGACCGCTGCCGTGATCGGGAACAGCGGGAGTGCCGGGAACTGGGGGCCGTTGTTTGGTTGTGTGCATCATAGGAGGACATTTGGCCTTACTGTATCACGCTGGCCAGACGGGTTGGTACAGGGTTTAGTTTCGAATTTTCCTTTTCTGTGCGCCATGACCTCGTCCGTTTATCAGCAGGTGCACCACTCGCAGGTGAGGCTGGCTTGGACCCCGGGGTTGGTGGTAGGGCCCCATCGCACCCAGCGCCAGCAGCGTTCAGTAAAACAGTTCTGCAAATAGCATTAAACAGTATAATGAATTTGGTTTATTTAGTGTGCATAATTAGTGTGCAAGTCAGTATTTTTGGTTTAACTTTGTAATATTTTGTTCGGAAAAAGGGAATAAACAGTATGTGTATCGATAAGAACAGTCTCATATTCTAATTGATCTCAACAAACTCACTCGCCCACCGCTGCTGGACGCAGACTTCAAGAGTGGTACTACGCTTTAATATATGGGTAGGAAAAGGGCAACCGTTCGTATTTCACACAACTGAATTTCACCTAAATAAATTGTAATTAGAATTTCGAAATCTACAAAAGAATGTAAAAAACGAATTTCGGCAAATTATTTTACGGCTTGTATATTCGGCATTTCCATTTTATATGAAACTCGTATACACATCAAATAACGTATAAACCACTTCCATTTTTATGACAAAACGTGATCACAAAATGTCCCAAAACTTACTACCAATATAATACCTATTGTAGCTAACAAAACGAAAGTATAGGTACATTCCCGTAAATTGCTGATGTCGCAAGAGCAATCCAATCAACTGGAAATTGGCTAGCTACAAAAAGCCCGTTACATGTTAAGCATTTTTTTTACTTTCACTTAACAATGTATGATGTGGGATGTGGGACTTAGGATAGGTAAGTAGGTACGCATGTGCTAAAAAGGTGTTCAAGTAGTTCCACTTTACGGTATATACTCGTATTTTATATTTATTCCAAAGAGGCTTATGAAACTACTAGCTGATGCCCGCAGCTTCGCCCGCGTAAAATTTATTCCCATCCCCGCTGCCTGTATTTTATCCGCTTGGGGGTAGAATTTATAAAAATTCTTTCTAAGCGGATGCCGTACGTCATAACATCTACCTGCATGCCAAATTTCAGCCCGATCCGTCCAGTGGTTTGGGCTGTGCGTTGATAGATCACTATGTCAGTCAGTCAGTCACCTTTGAGTTATATTATATTTAGATAGAAGAAGAAGATAAGAAGAACATTTTGAAATTATCGATAAACCAATGAGTCTGTATTGTATCAATGACTTAAAGTTTCAATTCATATCCTCCATGATAAATAAATATTTTATAATCTGATAATATTAGCCAAGGCCATGCTTTTGCCTTATGATTGAGATGAAAGGGGTTAGTACTATTTTTGCAAAAATTTTAGAATGTGTAAAATGGCCCCTCCATTTTACACATTCTAAAATTTGTGTGTCAATTATCATAATTTATATCAAAGTAATTTTGACGTTGCTGTTATCACTAAAATGAACAAAGGTCACTTAATGCATCATTCTTTTCAACAAACTCTTACCAAGATGTACATAAAGGAAATTGCATGCAGCAATATTACATTTCTTGGTTTAGAGAATATAGGTATTCTCCAAGAAAAGTAATAAGACTGGATTAAAAGCCAGTCTTACTACAAGGTAATGAAACGGATTTTCCAGAGTTCATATTTAACGGAGCCGCAATGCTGTGTGTTAAAATTGCGTGTAGGTACATAATATCACCTCAAAAGATAAAGCTGGGTTTTACTCAAAGTCAAATTCTCGACATACGATCTACATTAACTTTATTGAGTTACATTTTAAATGGAGCCTGGGCCCCAAAATATCGGGCTATAGAACGATATTAAAACTCTAGTTTAACGTCTATGGACGTTTAAGACAGTCTAAACTACAGTTTCTTGCGAAAATCTGCACTTGTTTGCTTAAGGTACTTCATTTTACAGTCTCTACTGTAGATTCCAATACAAAAAAACCGTAAGACCCAAAATCTTCTGCTCACCGCAATCTTCTGCTAGAGAGCAAGTGTACAAACTTATATTCAACAGTGACCTCAGTCCATGTAAGGTCAGTTTTGCACAAATGTGCATCAATAGTGGTATCTGTTAACTTTGTGTGTTCTAAAATTATTTAATAGAAACATCACAGACTAAAAACATCAGAAAAATTGATAAGTCATCAGCGACTCAATTAACCAAAGCTTCCAAACCCATTTTCTGAATCCATTCAAACGTCGCTTTTAACGCGTGAGCCACTTCGTAGATGCTATACCCGACTCCTACAGGCCAAAACTGCTCTAAAATCTGCCTTCTGCCGGAAGTCCCGAGTGCGCCCTCAGACGGATAATCCCAAAAGCATACACAATTCAAAACGTTCCATCTTGGCAACACATTATCAGTTCTGCTTTGTGTTTATGTTTGCGTTTCGGATAAATCAATGGAAACGCTAATTCAATTCACGTCAATTTTATTTAATCTTTTCAGTGAAAGGCCAATGATTTTATTAATCCGTATAGCATCAATGTCTGTAGGTATTCGTATTCCCGTGTAAATAAAATTAAATGAAAATGTTTTACTGCATACAATTGTAACGATATTACCTGAACTTCAATTATTCGTTAGGGCTTTTATTTGTTCCGAGGCCGCTTGCACACTTTATTCTTTAGTGTAATTTACTTTGATGCAGATTCAAACAAAACTGAGATGGTATTTGTTTACAGATAATGTAAAATATACTACAGTGTCAATGTTTATTTCATGATAAATGCGCTGTATTTATAAAATATCGGGGAATATACTGCGGCTTTTGAATAGGATATAATAAACCGAGCCTCAAAAGTTTTAATCGGCCACGGCATTTAGCTTCTGATTTAATAACTAAGCCACCCGAAAATGAATTAGCCTCTAATATACTAATTCGTCCTCTTTACAAGGTCACCTAAACATTCCGTTATAAGCATCAAATAAAGATCAACAATAATTTTAACTTGTCCTGCGTATTTATATATTAACACCTAATTTACTAATTCAGCCACAGATTTTACATGTAATCACCATTTTATATTTCACGGCTTTAAATCGAGAGCCTCAAAAAATTATAGTTTAAGCCTCCACCGACAAAATCAGTTTTTATAACTTACAAACATACATACATATGGTCACGCCTTTATCCCCGAAGGGGTAGGCAGAGACATATTATATGCCCACATTTCACCTTCGTATAATTTGTCCCACGTAATAGGTGGTGAGCCGTATTGCCGTGTTTAAATGGACAGGCGCAGGTTGTGACTGCCTGCTGTTGAAATAAAGCCTTCAACTTAGCTTAACGACTGCCATTTTACTGGCAACCGGGACCAACGTCTTAACGTGCCTTCCGAAGCACGGAAACGCTCAAATAAATGTCACAAAGTGATCACATGGATGGTCACCCATCCATGGACCGGCCATAGTGAAAGTTGCTTACTGGAGTGATCGTTTACAGAACACTGTGTCCGCGGGGCCACGAGCGCTTCTTTTTAACTTAGCGTGTAAAATAAATATATCACATTATTTTTCCGTGAAAATAGCCACTGCAAGGTTTGACCTAAGTGCAAAGAACGACAGCGACTGGCAATTTGCATCAATTAGAGACCACTATTTGATATCACTTTGTAACTAATGACAGATTACGCTTACCGAACAAGAAAGTGAGGTCAAGAAAGCAATTAATACTAAACTCAAAAGTGTATAATACATTATACATTTTTGAGTTTAGTATATATACATAATGTGAATATGTGGATAATGTCGTCATAGATTTCACCATTAATGAGAAATTACTCGTTACGTGTGAACAGTGTTTAGAACTGCCACGTTATAGTACTCACTTTTGGGTTTAGTATTTGCTTTCTTGGTCTTACTTTTTTGTTTGGTATGCGAAGGTTAGGTTAGGTTGGAAAAGTGACCACTAACGCGCGAAGGCGAGCGGGCGAAGCGAGCATGCCACGGCAGCGGCCGTCGAGCGCCAGATGTCATATAAATTTAATATTTTGCATTATGTTACAATTTACAATTTCTCTATAGTTTATTATTTTGCGGTATTTACAATTTTATGGGGACCCAAGACCTATTTATTTTACACATTGCCGGTGAACCAGCAGGTAATCTATGCAATCCCTGGGAATTTTGTACAATACCTATAAAAATTATAGACAATGTGTGAACAAGGTGGAGGTATATGATATACCTATTCAAAACATTTCATACATTGCTTGGAGTCTGGGGCAGGTATTCCTTACAATGCATAGGTATTGTATTAGAATATCTGAATTATATAGACTTCAGGTAACACATAATAATAAATAAAAGCATTTATGCCCGAAGGTCTTCCACGCTCTCGTGTTGAAACGGACTCGCTTGTCCGTTTCCACCACATTGTGACACCCCCACACAGTCAGTTTAACGTGCCTTGCAAAGCAAGAAAACTCTCGCAAATCAAGTGTTACAAAGTGGTCACCCATCCGAGCACCAGCAATAGCGGTAGTTGCTTACTGCAGTGATCGCTTACAAAAGACTGAGTCAGTGGCTACAAGTGTTTCTAGCTATTTAGGTAATATTAGTGGCCATAATTTGCTTTTTGGTGGCAATTTTACTTAACTTTGATGATCCATTACCATTAATGTGGGACGAGTTACATTTTAAACATGCTGAATTAGGAAATTAGAAGCTACAATGTTAATAAACAATGTCTGTTTTCAAATTTTTAATGTGAAAAAATTTATGGCCTCGAGCAGGAATCGAACCTACGATACGTCGCCCCAAGACGTAATAAGGTGAACGAATTGACAGTCGCGAGCAGTGTCTCGGTGGTCCAATGGTTAGGGCGTCTGGTCCGGTAAACCAGAAGACGCAGGTTCGAATCCTGCTCGAGGTTAAAACTTTTTCACATTAAAAAAATTTGTGATTGAGTCAGCATACTAATTGCTTTTCTAAATTATCTCTAATGTCTATTTTGATGCCATTTTTTAGTAGTTTAGAAGTTAACTGTTTGAATGCATGTTACAAAATTAGATGCTAAAAAATAATCACGATGCTGAATTATATTAACAGTGGCTAAAAAAGAAAATAAATGGTGGCTATAATCTATAAATTCTGACGCTCATTAATTGTGGCTGACTTACTAATTTGGGAGGCAAAGGATTTTGTCGGGAGGCCAATAATGCTATTTAAAAGAAGTTCGTTTAATTAGCACCCCTTTTGAAATAATCAATTCATTAAATAAGTCTATTACGTAGGCCACTGCTGAATGTGGACCTCTCTCAACTTTCACATCACGTTGGGTGACACCATCTGTTAGTCGGTAGCTCCGTAACTAATTAACGGATTTTTTTAAAATCACTGTTGAGAAACTACACTAATCCCTTGGTGAAATAGGCTATATTTTATCCTCGTTTTCCCACAGGAATGAGAACCACGCGGGTGAAACCGCGTGATATCAGCTTGTGTGTAATGAAAGTGTGTTTAAATTGCAGAACCGCTATTTTAATTAATTTTGGAACCTTAAGCCCATCAGATGTAAAAACGCTCTCCAGCGCTGTAATCTCTTAAGATCAAGTAATTTTGTATGAAAAAAAAGTAAGAGGACTATATACATACAGCCATGAATTATACAAAAGACACAGGTGCTCATCTGCTCATACGTGATGGTTTTTCGCACCTTGTTGAGGACATCGAGTATATGCGAAGCTATTGTGATAACGCTCACGATTTTTAATGCTTCTCATCTGTGGCACTGTTCTGTGGAGTGGTTTAGCTTGCAACCGCATACATCTAAGTTATTAACACTTTGGTATTGCTGTATTCAACTAGTTCATTATTAACGTGATAGTCGCCAAAATTGATAAAAATAAAGATTATAAGTCTGTAAATGATCAAACGATACTTTCACAGGTATTTACACTGGTAGCTAAGGTCTGTTGGAAATCCTGGGGATATTCTTTCTAGGGCTTACCCGGGGCTTCCAACCGTAGGCAGTAGATAGGAAACGTGTTGGTTTATAGTCGGTATGAGTCCGCATAGCATCCATGACGGATTTTTCACGCGTTTAAAAACACGAGTATTTAATTTCCAGCTAATTTTAGTTACTTATCATAAAACCATCAAATTAAACTGTAACAATCTAAATTTAGAGGGTCGTTTGATTAAATTTACAAATGGGGGATGTGCACGGAGCTACAAAGACGCAAACAATAAATTATATTATTAAATCTTCCTACAGCTGCAGCTGAATACCTAATAGAGCCGAGGTGAGTAAAATAAAATTAACAATGCAAATGTTCTACGTAATTTAACACTGATGAATTTCTTGAGACTTTTAATTAGACTTTATTTTACGGTGGCTACAGATTGTCTCTGTTAAGAAGAAAATTTAATGGCATCACCTTTTTCTTTTTATATTTGGTAGCTACTTCAGGGTTCCTTCGGATGCCGTCAAGGGACCAGGCCTTAAAGTGCCTTACTTAAGCCACACAGTACTATTTCATGACTTTCACAGAGCCGAAGAATCATTATCACCAATTTGTTTGTGTATGGACTGTTAGAGTGGCTCCCCAAGCGCAAGGCACCATGGCTGTCCATCAAGTGGGCGGTGTCAATTTGGCGTGCTTAGTATAAAAAGGAAATTGCTCACCCTAGTAACTATTGCTTACTTCCTAGAGATTCACGAGATCACACCCTGGATCTTTTTCTCACAATAAATACGTACTCAAATAAAAAATATGTATTCAGACTTTTTTTCCAGTAAACAGGCTTCAATTTAATTAAGAATTCCACTTGACTAGCAAAGAAAAAGCCTTGATTTCGTATTACAGCGTTCAGATTTTAATTGAAATAGAAGGTAAATTAAGAGGAAAATTATATTGTTCGACGTAAATGTACGAGTAGGAGTAAATTTTAAATAACGAAGAGACGATTTAGGAATGTGTATTCTAGCATAAAATAGGTATAAATTTATGAATAGACTATTATGAGATCGGTCACTTTTCTTTCCCTGTACAGTTTTAGTTTAGACTAGCTATTCTCGTGATTTTGCCTGTGTGTTGACGTTTTTCCGTACCACTTACAAACAGAAACTTGTTCCTGAGATAAAAACTACTTTTAACGTCTCCCATTTCATACGCTCTAAAAAATTCATATGAATCAATTTGATCTGTAATTATTACACTTCTTTAAGAATAATATTTTCACCAATTGCAGCACTGCATTTGTTATATTTGTGTAATTAAAATTTAAATACCACTATACATCTAATCACTCCATCAAATGAGTCAGCGACAGAGTTACCTAGTATTGCTTTTAGAAACCTAATCAGTATTGACATTTCATTTCAGTGATCCATTGTACGGTGACAATCCGTAAATTAGACAAGCATTGTACTTAATCGTAGACCAATGGTATTTCTATTTAATAAATTTATTAATATGTTTATTTGTTTATCCTTTCTTTTAGTATCTACCTTCTACTTTACATTGGAGTTATTTTAGTACGTCTTGACTTATACATAATGCAGGACTATTATTCTTGTTGAACATACACTATCCATAATAACTAGAATAGATTGTCATGCACGAATATTGTAACAAATATAGACCCAAAATTACAATTACGCAATAGTTATGCATGCCTGTTATTAAACTATTAAATTTACTATTTCATAATTATCTATTCCCCCTCCACTTTACCAGTATAAGACCCGATTAAAATGTAGTTTGATTTGCTTAGTATTTTATAGTAACCATTGTGAAATTATTTTAAAATACTAACATCTTGACTTATCACTTAATGCAAGAGTGTATAGGTAGATACGAGTAGTTGTCGCAATTCATTAATAAAAAATTGTAATACCACAATTTGTTGTTTACTATCTCGCCAGTCCTTCTGGTGGGCCGTATACTTGTCTGCCACCTTAGTGGTATAAAAAATATTGAAAAGCTTGATATATATAACTTTACATTAGAGCCTGTTATGATGGAAATCCATAACTCTGTCACAATTTCATATCCATATTTATATAGAAGAACTATATGCTGCGATTATACACCGCGTGAAAGTGCCAGAGATATAGATATGATTAACCACTAATAGGTACCTATCTACTTATTGTTGTAATTTCAAATACTTCACCAGGTCGAGTCATACGTGTTTTGATAGATATAACCAAAGATAATATAATCAATCAATTCAGCCTATAGCAGTCCACTGCTGGACATAGGCCTCTCCCAAACCTCGCCACAACACACGATCCTGCACTTTGCGCATCCAGTCAATCCCTGCAACCATAGATAATATATTATAATAGTATTAAAAAATAATACAACTTATGATGTTACCATTATAAAATATTATCAACAATTTTTACTAATTATTATAAATGAAGAGTTTTAGAATCTTCGTCAATTTTTATATCCGAAAACAAAGAAATACCTAGCTATAACAATAATTATTTCAGCAGAACATTTGTTTATTCAAATGAAAAGACTTAAAATCATCTTTCAAAGAGTTAATTTAAGTTCTTGGTTTAAAAGTTTTGTAATTTGCAGCAGCCTATTATTCAAATAATAATGAATTTTTGCTGAAAATTGAAACCCTTTCTATCCCGATGATTTCATCAAGTACCTAAATTGTAAAGAAATTGTTTGTTACCTTCTTTTCTTTGAGTTTCTTTGAAATGAAATCCATTATTGTAAGTAATATTTTAATGTCCCTGTTATATCTCTGGGACCTGTAAGCACACTAATATGTTAAAAATGCCCATTATTTGAATTCCAAATACAGATTCTACATTACTTATACATAGGTATACCATTATACGACATGTTTTCCGCGATTTCAATTTTCTTATTTGCACTGCTGTTGGTGACATGAACCCATGAAAATTGGCGGGTCGTACTATCTGGTTTGCTCGGATTCTGATGGGGACATATTATAAAATATTCACCCTGATTATTTCCACAGTAAAATATAGCAGATTTAAATATATGTATATGTAAAATCATTTTGTATTAAAATATTTACTATCGCCTTTATAAGACGGTCTGCGACTAGTTTTAGATTCTTCTTTGTCAGGAAATTAAAACTATTTATTGAAATGCCGGAACTAGATAATTGTGTATTGGAGCAGTACCTACCTGGTTTTTGGGTTTGTTATTCCACTTAGATGAAATAATTTCCAAAACTTACGATATAATAGCTACTTTCGTTTTGAACCAAATCCATTTGGCAGTGCGATCAACACTTTAAAATGAATCAGTCAGTTCATCTATCAATCTAGACAAGTAATTTTATGTATAGCTTCCGTAATTAAAGTGACATTATATGTATATGTAGAGTGTAGAGGAACAATATGCAATAACGTGATCAAGGCACAATTGTGGCGCGCAATAACAAATAATTTAGTAGCGGAGTATTTGCCACGTATAACCTACGAGGATAATATCACGTACCTACCAATGGTGGTATAATACCGATATTATACTGTAAAATATTGCAACTGTAATGATATATGATTACAGCATGCATAGACTCATTAATAATAGATAATTTATTCAAAGTTGCTTACTGCAGTGATTGTTTACAGAACTCACTGAGTCAGCGGGGCAACGAGACTAAAAACGCTTTAAAAAGCGCTTTGTTATTCATAATGGTTAACTGGTATTATGCTACAAGAAACAGACGAAAGTGATAATGATAACTTAAACTAATCTAAGTTGAACTATATTATTTGTTTTTTCAAGGTATGCGTGAGAGAAGGGGAAGTCAGACAGACTGACGCCGTAACGCGTTACGTAACGTAAATAAATAAATATTTGAAATATTTTGTGGAGATTCACACACAACATCGGCTAGCCCAAATTAAGCTAATATAAGCTTGTGTTATGGGATCTAGACGATTGATATACATACAATCTAAATATATAAAAATGTTGTGTGCGTTTAAGTATCTATTAAAAACTCAAAATTTACTGAATCGACTGATCTCAAAATTGGACACGATATACAATAGGATTCAGAGATGGTTTTAGGCTACTTTATACACTTTTATCATAACAGCAATTATTACGTTATGATAAAAGTTAATATTTAGTTAATATTTAGAGACAATCGTCACATTTTGCCCCACGCATCCTATCAGTCTGTATAAAGTCACTTGTTTTGTATTCTAGCTATTCGTGCTTTGTTTACTTTTACTCATAGAGCAACGCGAACTGTCTGAGAGGCGCGCGATGCTCTGTGCTTTTACTTAACTTTCACTTTTTAGGGACACCATACTGTTAGAAAGAAACTTTATATGTAATACCTACTTTTGTAATTTAAAGTAAAAATAAGTTTATGTTTTGATTAAATTGTACTTGACGGATCATACGTAATTGACATTGACACACTGACATTTGAAGATAATGCCGTCTCCACACTTTCGTCGTACTTTTGATTAGGGGTGCCATGTCAACTCTTTGTAGTCAGGATGTGTGAGGGATATATATGCTTATTTTTTTTTGTTTTTTTTTACACTCAGCTCTTTTTACAATATATACATATTGTTTAGTATTATTTAATATATATTTATTAATATTTATTTTATTTCTGAATAATGGATAATACGGATGACCTCTGCGACCTAAATAGTAGCTTTATCTCATGCTCTTCTGCCTCTGATAGTTTTCACAGTGTGGATGTTGATCCCTCTGCTTCTCTGACCCTGCATGATCATCTTTCCTCTTTATCTTCAAACTATCCTAAGAACCTCAATCTAGCGCATATTAATGCGCAGAGTGTTAAAGGCCATTATTCCGATCTTCTGGCGTCTTTTAGTAACTCCTCTCTTGATGCTATCCTTATTTCTGAAACTTTCCTTAAGCCATCCATTCCATCTACACTGGTATCGCTTCCAGGTTATGCTTTAATACGAAACGATAGAACGGGTGTGCGCTGTGGCGGTGTAGGAATCTATTTACGTGCTAACATTCCACATAAGATTATTAGCGCATCTCCTAATGCCTACACTGAATCAGCTGAACACCTGTTTCTGGAAATTTCGTTACTTCACACAAAACTTCTTCTTGGAGTTTTCTATAGCCCTGATATGCACATAGACTATTTCAACTCTTTTGATAACCTCCTACATGACCTTACCCCATCCTATAGTCACGTAGTCATAATGGGTGACTTCAATACTTGTTTGGTAAAAAATGACTGCCGCTCTCGTAAATTATTATCTCTATTGTCTGCCTATAATCTACATGTTCTACCGCTCTCTACAACTCATCATGCCCGCGATTGTAAACCCTCACTACTTGACCTCATCCTAGTTTCCTCTCCTGACGATGTGGGCACACATGGTCAGTTGCCTGCTCCGTTTTCCTTACATGACTTACTTTTCCTCTCTTATCGCGTTCGCCCCCCTAAACATAAACCACAAATCTGTTTTCTTCGTAATTTCAGGGGTTTGAATCTGGAGGCATTGCAAAGAGATGCTGGCTCTGCTGACTGGTCGTTGGTGTTCAACTCCGATAACGTCAATGATAAGGTCAACATCTTTAATGCTACGGTTATTGGGTTATTCGACCGGCATGCCCCAGTTTAAAGTGTTCGAATCAAACATTATCCGGCACCCTGGTTAAATGATTCGATAAAGAGCCTAATGGCTCGCAGAGATAGAGCCAAAAAGCGTTTTAGAAATAGCCCTTCAGAAGAAAATTTTGTAGCTTTTAAGTCTCTGCGAAATCGCTGCAGTCGGATGTGTAGGGATGCAAGGAGACGCCACTTCTACGATTCTCTTAACGGTCGGAACACTGCTGATACCTGGAGATTTCTTCGGTCCGTGGGCATAGGCAAATCTCCAGTTTCTGACGCCAAGGACATCGATATAGCGGCTCTAAATAAGCACTTCTCACAACCACCGGTTTCCTTGGATCCAGATGTAAAGACTGCTACCTTACTTAGACTTATGGGCGAGCCTGCGCCCCGGACCTCTCCTTTTCAATTTGCCTCTGTCTCCGAGTCCGACGTTAGGAGATCTCTTCTGTCTATTACTTCATCAGCTTCGGGCTGCGATAGCATTTGCTCAAGGATGATCCTCCCTATTCTTCCTGTCATACTTCCGGTCATTACTCATATCTTTAATTCTTCGTTACTCTCTGGCTCCTTTCCTGAGGTGTGGAAGTCAGCGTACGTTGTGCCTCTGCCTAAAAGAACAAACCCCTGCTTGCTGACTGATTATCGACCTATCTCTATACTTCCGTTTCTCTCCAAAGTCCTTGAGCATATTGTTCATCGGCAGCTCTCAGTCTTTTTATCGTCTTCTAACTCCCTCAGCCCCTTTCAGTCAGGATTTCGCGCTGGACATAGCACCGTCACTGCACTTATTAAGGTGACAGATGACATCCGATGGGCTATGGAGCGAAAAGAATTAACACTCTTAGTTCTTCTTGACTTCAGTAGTGCCTTCAATTCTGTCGACTTTGACATATTGCTTGGTATACTGAGGTCTATAAATGTGTCCTCCACCGCTATATCCTGGTTTGACTCATACCTTCGGGGTCGCTCTCAGCGTGTTCGTATCGGTCAGATATCCTCTGATTGGTGCGGACTATCTGCGGGCGTTCCTCAGGGTGGCGTTCTATCTCCTCTTCTCTTTTCTATCTTCATCAACTCTGCTACGAGTCACATTTCCAGTAACTTCCATCTCTATGCTGATGACTTGCAGTTGTATCGCCATTTTACGACTTATGACGCAATTTCTGGAATTTCATCGATAAACCGGGATTTGGAAAGACTAAGTGACTGGGCCAGGTCGGTCGGATTACTCATTAACCCATCTAAGTCCCAAGCTATCGTCATTGGTAGTAGATACCAATGCGACAGACTACCGGTGTCGGAACTGAGTCCGGTGCTATTGGCTGGTGTTCACATTCCATATGCAAACTCCGTGAAGAACCTGGGTGTGATTATGGATACCACGCTATCTTGGAGTACTCACATTAACGATGTCAGCAAGAAGGTTCATTTCTCCTTTCACTCTTTGCGATGCCTCCAGAGCCTCTTGCCCCTGAGGACGAAAATAAATCTTGCTCAAACTCTCCTAGAACCTATTATTGACTACGCTGACGCTTGCTATTTAGACGCCACCGAGGAGCTTCTAGATAAACTTGAGAGGTTGCAAAATTTATGTATACGCTTCATATTCAATCTCAGAAAGTATGATCACGTTTCCCATTTTCGCAAAGAACTCAAGTGGCTCCCTATCCGTCTTCGCCGGAACACTCGAATTCTCAATCTCCTTTTCAATATCCTTTACAATCCATCTTCACCCTCCTATCTGCGGGAGCGGTTCTCATTTGCACGCTCTCCCGACGCTCCCTGCAGGACTAACCTCCGCCTTCTTCTCAAACTTCCTAGACACAAAACCGATTTCTATACTTATTCCTTTACTGTGCATGCGGTCAGATTGTGGAACTCACTACCACCTAACATCAGAGACAGTAAAACTATCACTACCTTTAGAAGAAAAGTCCGTGAATATTATATATCTACACTATAAACCTGTTTATGTATTTATTTAGTTTATGTAAGTATATATTATGTTATCTATACCGTATTTATATTATTACATATTTATATATTTGTACCTATCAATGATATATTGAGATTTATATTGTTTTTCTTTTATTAATTTGTATGTATATTAATTTAGTTCTAACCTATTCCTTTATTTACACACTTTTGAACGTTCTTTTTCCTTCTTGTTCTCCTTTCGCCGGTCTGCTGGTAGATATTTCTTATAGAAATAAGCAGTACCATTGTACCTATATCTCTGTATATTGTTTTTTGTTTTATTTCTTGTGTGTACATAAATAAATAAATAAATAAAAGCAATAAGAATAAAATAGCTTTAAAAGGTGATTTTACCAATAGATGGAGCTGGTCGTTTTTTTTTTAAATTATGTTCTGCCAGCTTCAGAACAAAATATTATAAACAACCTATTTAGAAGGTACCTATAAGATAATTCAACTCATCAGTGCGCGCGGCGCTATGTGTGCGTGCGCTTGTAATTATACAGCTTTAATTTGTGTGGCAGTGACGCGGCCGTCTTCACAGAGTACATTTTTATATTATGAGGTAGAGACGTAACTCGACTTATTGACGACACCAGCGGTGCCAAGCAGTCTTTGCAGGAAACGCTCTGTGTGGCCGCGAAATAAACATCATATTTATACAAAAAGCATACAGCGTCATCTACCACGTTTGCAGGCAACTCTTACGTTATAATGAAACGAAATCAAATATCATGACAAGTCTCAATGTAACTGCAACGTTGAGATCCTGTGTGACTTGGCCACATTATAATTCATTACATATAGTGTTCTTAGTGATAATACACTCATTTGCAAAAAAAACGGGCACCTAAGCAATGAACCATTTCAAATGTTAATATTGCTTTGTTTGATAATTATAGGTAGTTTTATCCTCACAATTTGGTAAATTAATAAAAAAATAATCGTTTTCATCAGTATTTCATAAAATTTTGTTACAATTTATGGGAAATAATGCTAAACCTCGCTAATAGTGTATGTTCGCTAGTAGTGCATAATGCTCATGAAGTAAAAACAAAAAGTTTTTTTGTTTGTTTTTCTTTAACACGTTCACGGACAGTACGTCGAGAACCGTACATCCTGACTCTCATAATATGGCACTACGGCTGTAGCCGGTGATTTTAAATGTATCAAAAGTGGAATTACGTTCACAGCCGAAGATTTTTCATTACACACATAGAAACGGCGTGACTCAGTGCCGTTTTAGGCTGTAATACAGACAGCTAGTGTCACATCAAGCACTCCGACACGTGCACACAAGTTAAGTCTCTCACGCACACATTGAAGGACATCATGTCGTGACACTCCGTCTGTGGCCGGGCGATCTACCTACTTATTCGATCGAACGGTTACGTCTTTGGCCGTTACTGCTGCAACACTTACTTGAAAAATCTAATAATGTGGCAGTCCGTCCGCAGGCGTGATACTATTTTGTATGGAAAATTTGTGTGTCATATCACAATTTTTTAGGAATGGTTTCTGTCCGTGAACGTGTTAAAGTAAAAGCAGATAAATGTTTAGTATCGAGTGTGACCCCCTCTAGCTAAAATCACAGCTTGAATTCGTCTGGGCATGCTAGCGAGTATATCCCGGATACTTGCTTGCGGAATACGTTCCCACTCCGCAGTAATCACATTCTTCAGCTCTCTGATGGTCTGCGGAGCCGGGTGTACTGATCTCACACGCCGTTTTAGAACGTCCCAGATATGTTCTATGGGATTGAGGTCGGGACTTCGAGCTGGCTAATCCAAACGACGAATGCCGACCTCTTGCACATATGCATTAACATCGCGGGATCGGTGGGCGCGAGCATTGTCGTCCATAAAAATCGAGTCTTGACCTAGAGCGGCCAATGCGGGTTGTGCATGAGGAATTAGAAATTCAGTTATGTATCGATGCCCAGTCAGTGAGCCGTTTTCAATGAAGACTAACTCTGTACGTTCCATTGAATTTATTCCTGCCCAAAACATAACAGAGCCCCCACCATAAGGTGTGATTTCTTCGAAACATGCATCTGCAAAGCGCTCTCCTTGTCTTCTTAGCACTCGCCGACTTCGATATTCACCGAACAGAGATATCCTGGCTTCATCAGAGAACAAACCCCTATTCCAATCTTCTTGAGTCCATGATTCACAATTTCTAGCGAACCTAAGCCTGTGAACTCTGTGCTCACGGAGTAATTTGGGGCCGCGGGCCGGGCGGTGACTGCGTATATTGGCAGCGAGAAGCCTCCTCCTGACCGTCCACAGACTAATATGCACATTTCTTACTTCTTGGAGGTTGTTCTTAAGATCAAAATACGAAGATTTGCGATTTCTTAATGCGCGACCCACAAGAAAACGATCATCCCGTGGTTGGGTACATGGTTTTCTTCCAGAACCAGGCCTTTTCTCGACGGAACCAGTCTCCTGATATCGCTGCCAGGTCCTTTGGACCGTCGAGCGACTAACATTTAGCCTCCTAGCCACGAAAGATTGGCTGCAACCCTCTTCAATCAGCGCGATAATTTTGGTAGCTTTTACCACTTTATCTACCATTTTTGATACAGCCAAACAGCAATAAATAAAGCTTTGACAGTCAAGGATATGAAATTAATCGATAAAAATTGAATAAAAGTTGTGAAAGTCGATGTTAACTTCTGGAACCCAAATGTAGCCAATGTAGCCAAAATGTAGGATAAGAAGGGGTTTTCTGTAAAAATGAGCATCAAATGAAAATTTGAATTTAGAACGTACTTTTTTAAATACCACGGCATTTCTAAAACCGGCCAGTAACGTGTACAAACGATTGAAACCTTTTTGGTATTGTATCTTTTTAAAGATGAATGAAAATCAAAACCGCCCGTTTTTTTTGCAAATGAGTGTACCATGGGTACAGTCGTTAAAGAAAATGTCTAATTCTTCACAGAGAAAATGTTTAAGAAGTCAGGTAAATATTTTTTGTGTCAATTCGATGGAATTAATATTTGTTATCACTACATATATAATAAAACAAAGTCCCCGCCGCGTCTGTCTGTTCACAATAAACTTAAAAAGTACTGCATGGATTTTCATGCTGAGATCACCAATTATTCTTGAGAAAGGTTAACGTATATAATTTGTTGAGTTTTTGTATACATTGACTAAAATATAATGATATTAGTTGGAGATGTCGGAAAAAAATAAGGTGTCTGGGAGCTTTTAACGAAAACGCTGCCTAAACCCTTCGAGGCATAATAAAATAATGTATGGTAGAATTGTGTAACTTATAAAGGCCTACAGAAAAGTCATAAATGATAGAGCTCCAAATTCTAATGCAAAAAAAAATAGAAATGCAGAGATGGTCGACGGAAAAAACATTGCTTATACCTACTGCAAATATGACAAAAAATTGAACTGTATGACTTGATTTAAAAAATAAAAAATACCATATCTATACATCTAAAAAAACTGTTGAGGGTCGAGAGTCTGTACATGGAAGATAATTTGAAAATTTTAATTGTAGGGCGTTCTCTAATCGATACTGAAGCTGAAAATGTAATTAGAAATTTTCATGTCTGTCTGTCTGTATCCTGATTATGAATTGATTTAAATGAAACTTGGTACAATCTGAGCTTATGATCCGAGGAAGGTTCTATACTTTTGTTCGGCAGGGCAGTTTCACACGCTTTTCGCACACCTTATGTGTCAGCTAGTTTGTTATAAGATTAATGACATACTTCAGCCATATGGCTTAAAAGTTCTTCGGCTACCACCATATCATCCTGAACTAAACCCAATAGAAAATGTATGGGGAATTTAAACAAATTATAATGCTTCGCATAAAATCGAACAAAATGTGATGGAAATAATGAAATTAATAAACGAACGTTTAAGTCAAATTGATTGAGATGTGGCGTTATACTTGTCGACACGCCAAAGAAGAAGAAAACTATCGACATTTTGATTGAATTTATAATTTAATTTTGGAGAGAGCAGCGAATCCTAAAATTCCTCAATTTTATTCTTCAAACAGCGATACATATTAATATGTACCTATAACATACATTTCAACCATTGAGTTTTTATTTTAGTTAAACAAGTGTTTTTGTATTTTGTACTTCACTGTACCTCATGTCACGCACACGAAGTCACTGTGTTTATACGAGGCTTACCCACACATAGTGCCGCGCGCACAGATGAGTTGAACTTACAGATTGATGTTTTTAAGAGAAGTTTGATTGCGGCCTCCTTGCATTCAGAATAATAAAAGAGAGTACTTACCTAATAAAGAGGTCAGATATGTTTTGCATGTTATTTTAAAACTTTTTGGACAGTCGGAATTTTGGAGTTTTGGACTTTAGACTTCTGGAATTTTGGAGTTTTGGAGTTATGGAGTTTTGGACTTTTGGACTTTTGGACTTTTAGAATTTTAGACTTTTAGACTTTGGAGTTTTGGACTTTTGGACTTTTGGACTTTTGAACTTTGGACTTTTGGACTATTGGACTTTTGGACTTTTGTACTTTTGGACTTTTGGAGTTTTGGGATTTTGACCTTTTGGACTTCTGGAGTTGGAGTTTTGGAATTGTAGAGTTTTGGAGTTTTGGACTTTGGACTCTTGGAGCTTTGAACTTTTGGACTTTTGGACTTTTATACTTATGTAGTTTTGAACTTTTGGACTTTTGGAATTTTGGAGTTTTGGACTTTAGACTTTGGACTTATAGAATTTTGGAGTTTTGGAGTTCTGGAGTTTTGGAGTTTTGGAGTTTTGGAGTCTTAGAGTGTTGGAGTTTTGGAGTTTTGGAGTTTTGGAGTTTTGGAGTTTTGAAGTTTTGGAGCTTTGGAGTTTTGGAGTTTTGGAGTGTTGGAGTTTTGGAGTTTTGTAGTTTTGTAGTTTTGTAGTTTTGGAGTTTTGGAGTTTTGGAGTTTTGGAGTTTTGGAGTTTTGGAGTTTTGGAGTTTTGGAGTTTTGGAGTTTTGGAGTTTTGGAGTTTTGGAGTTTTGGAGTTTTGAATGTTTTGTAGTTTTGGAGTTTTGGAGTTTTGGAGTTATGAACTTTTGTACTTTTGGACTTTTAGAATTTTAGACTTTCAGACCTTGGAGTTTTGAACTTTTGGACTTTGTACTTTTGGACTATTGGACTTTGGACTTTCGGACTATTTGACTTTTGGACTTTTGGACTTTTGGGCTTTTGGACTTTTACTTTTGGACCTTTAGAGTTTTGGGCTTTCGACCTTTTGGCCTTTTGGAGTTTTGGAGTTTTGGAGTTTTGAAGTTTTGAAGTTTTGTAGTTTTGGAGTTTTGGAAATTTGGAGTTTTGTAGTTTTGGAGTTTTGAAGTTTTGGAGTTATGGAGTTATGGAGTTTGGAGTTTTGGAGTTTTGGACTTTGGAGTTTTAAACTATTGGACTTTGGATTTTAGGACGTTATACTTTTGGAGTTTTGGACTTTTGAAATTTTGGAGTTTTGGACTTTAGACTTTTGGACTTTGGAATTTTGGAGTTTTGGAGTTTTGGACACGTGGACTTTTGGAGTTTTGGAGTTTTGGAAATTTGGAGTTTTGTAGTTTTGGAGTTTTGAAGTTTTGGAGTTATGGAGTTTGGAGTTTTGGAGTTTTGGACTTTGGAGTTTTAAACTATTGGACTTTGGATTTTAGGACGTTATACTTTTGGAGTTTTGGACTTTTGAAATTTTGGAGTTTTGGACTTTAGACTTTTGGACTTTTGGAATTTTGGAGTTTTGGACACGTGGACTTTTGGAGTTTTGGAGTTTTGGAGTTTTGGAGTTTTGGAGTTTTGGAGTTATGAACTTTTGTACTTTTGGACTTTTAGAATTTTAGACTTTCAGACCTTGGAGTTTTGAACTTTTGGACTTTGTACTTTTGGACTATTGGACTTTGGACTTTCGGACTATTTGACTTTTGGACTTTTGGACTTTTGGACTTTTGGACTTTTACTTTTGGACCTTTAGAGTTTTGGGCTTTCGACCTTTTGGCCTTTTGGAGTTTTGGAGTTTTGGAGTTTTGAAGTTTTGAAGTTTTGTAGTTTTGGAGTTTTGGAAATTTGGAGTTTTGTAGTTTTGGAGTTTTGAAGTTTTGGAGTTATGGAGTTTGGAGTTTTGGAGTTTTGGACTTTGGAGTTTTAAACTATTGGACTTTGGATTTTAGGACGTTATACTTTTGGAGTTTTGGACTTTTGAAATTTTGGAGTTTTGGACTTTAGACTTTTGGACTTTGGAATTTTGGAGTTTTGGAGTTTTGGACACGTGCACTTTTGGAGTTTTGGAGTTTTGGAGTTTTGGAGTTTTGGAATTTTGGAATTTTGGAGTTTTGGAGTTTTGGAGTTTTGGAGTTTTGGAGTTTTGGAGTTATGGACTTTTGTACTTTTGGACTTTCAGAATTTTAGACTTTCAGACCTTGGAGTTTTGAACTTTTGGACTTTGTACTTTTGGGCTATTGGATTTGGACTTTCGGACTATTGGACTTTTGGACTTAAGGACTTTTGGACTTTTGGGCTTTTGGACTTTTAGAGTTTTGGGCTTTCGACCTTTTGGGCTTTTGGAGTTTTGGAGTTTTGAAGTTTTGAAGTTTTGAAGTTTTGAAGTTTTTAAGTTTTGTAGTTTTGGAGTTTTGGAGTTTTGGAGTTTTGGAGTTTTGGAGTTTTGGAGTTTTGGAGTTGTGGAGTTTTGGACTTTTAGAATTTTAGACTTTCAGACCCTGGAGTTTTGAACTTTTGGACTTTTGGACTTTGGAATTTTGGAGTTTTGGAGTTTTGGACACGTGGACTTTTGGAGTTTTGGAGTTTTGGAAATTTGGAGTTTTGTAGTTTTGGAGTTTTGAAGTTTTGGAGTTATGGAGTTTGGAGTTTTGGAGTTTTGGACTTTGGAGTTTTAAACTATTGGACTTTGGATTTTAGGACGTTATACTTTTGGAGTTTTGGACTTTTGAAATTTTGGAGTTTTGGACTTTAGACTTTTGGACTTTTGGAATTTTGGAGTTTTGGACACGTGGACTTTTGGAGTTTTGGAGTTTTGGAGTTTTGGAGTTTTGGAGTTATGAACTTTTGTACTTTTGGACTTTTAGAATTTTAGACTTTCAGACCTTGGAGTTTTGAACTTTTGGACTTTGTACTTTTGGACTATTGGACTTTGGACTTTCGGACTATTTGACTTTTGGACTTTTGGACTTTTGGACTTTTGGGCTTTTGGACTTTTCCTTTTGGACCTTTAGAGTTTTGGGCTTTCGACCTTTTGGCCTTTTGGAGTTTTGGAGTTTTGGAGTTTTGAAGTTTTGAAGTTTTGTAGTTTTGGAGTTTTGGAAATTTGGAGTTTTGTAGTTTTGGAGTTTTGAAGTTTTGGAGTTATGGAGTTTGGAGTTTTGGAGTTTTGGACTTTGGAGTTTTAAACTATTGGACTTTGGATTTTAGGACGTTATACTTTTGGAGTTTTGGACTTTTGAAATTTTGGAGTTTTGGACTTTAGACTTTTGGACTTTGGAATTTTGGAGTTTTGGAGTTTTGGACACGTGGACTTTTGGAGTTTTGGAGTTTTGGAGTTTTGGAATTTTGGAATTTTGGAGTTTTGGAGTTTTGGAGTTTTGGAGTTTTGGAGTTTTGGAGTTATGGACTTTTGTACTTTTGGACTTTCAGAATTTTAGACTTTCAGACCTTGGAGTTTTGAACTTTTGGACTTTGTACTTTTGGGCTATTGGATTTGGACTTTCGGACTATTGGACTTTTGGACTTAAGGACTTTTGGACTTTTGGGCTTTTGGACTTTTAGAGTTTTGGGCTTTCGACCTTTTGGGCTTTTGGAGTTTTGGAGTTTTGAAGTTTTGAAGTTTTGAAGTTTTGAAGTTTTTAAGTTTTGTAGTTTTGGAGTTTTGGAGTTTTGGAGTTTTGGAGTTTTGGAGTTTTGGAGTTGTGGAGTTTTGGACTTTTAGAATTTTAGACTTTCAGACCCTGGAGTTTTGAACTTTTGGACTATTGGACTTTGGACTTTCGGACTATTGGACTTTTGGACTTTTGGACTTTAGGACTTTTGTAGTTTTGGAGTTTTGAAGTTTTGAAGTTTTGTAGTTTTGGAGTTTTTAAGTTTCGTAGTTTTGGAGTATTGGAGTTTAGGAGTTTTGGAGTTTTGGAGTTTTGGAGTTTTAGAGTTTTGGAGTTTTGGAGTTTTGAACTTTTGGGGTTTGGACTTTATATTTTTGGAGTTTGGACTTTTGGAATTTTGGAGTTTTGGACTTTGGAATTTTGGAGTTTTGGTGTTTTGAACATTTGAACTTTTGGGCTTTTGGACTTTTAGAATTTTAGACTTTTAGACTTTGTAGTTTTGGACTTTAGAACTTTGGACATTTCGACTTTTGGACTTTTGGACTATTGGACTTTTGGACTATTGGTCTTTTTGACTTTTTGACTTTTTGACTTTTTGACTTTTGACTTTGGACTTTCGAACTTTTGAACTTTTGGACTACTAACTCCTATGTATATTTCATGATATTTCTTTCGAAAAATAAGGTCATGAAGAAGTATCACTTCTTACGTGTGTACAATAGTACACGCATACATTTTTTTAAATGCACCCATCATTTAGTTTGTTACTGATTTCTCATAGTTACATAAAACCACCATAAAAAAGTCACAGCGAAGCGTGGCAGGGTACCGCTAGTATATTTATAAATACATACATATTTTACATAAAAGCACCCAAACTCCGAAACAAACAATTGTGGATGTCACAAGTATTTGGACCGACCCAGGAATCGAACCCAGGTCCTCCAGCGCCGCCGTAGGCGGAATCACTACCGACTACGCCACAGAGGCAGTCGAAAACGCAACGGTTTACCATCGCATCATCGATCTATATGTACTACGTACTATAGGCGGCGATTAAACAAGCACAGTGGCGGATACAGGGTAGGGGCGCGGGGGGCGCGCGCCCCCCCCTTGGGTGCCGCACGCACGCGTCGTTCGTCCGCGCCGCGCCAGGTCACCCAAAATTTTGGTCTTTAACTATAATGCTTCATCTACATTACTCGCGAAGTTGGACGAATACGATAGTGTAAAGGGGCACTTCGTCAAAATTTTTCTTTGCCTCGGGCGACTTCGCCGACGAACTTTGTTCAACTTCGCGAGTAATGTAGAGGAAGCATAACAATCTAGCGGACGGCTTGGACGACGCGATCGTGTGTGTACTGTACTGTGTATCCTGCATCAGTTAGAGCAGGATACACAGTACACACACGATGTACGACGAACTGAAGTTCGTAATACACGCGTGGTCGGGGAATCCATAGACAGAAGGTATAAAAGAAAAAATGTTAGACCTCCAAGATAAGATCATCTGACGAAAGGCACATCCCCGTGTTCTGGAGATGCCTTTAGTGCCTAACCCGCTCGGTAGCTTTCTGCCTTTTCTTCAAGCAGAGAAGCGTTTGAGAGCGGTATCATGCGGGCTTGGTTTTTTGTCAGCTCCTTAGAGAGCTCCGGGGGTGTCACCCACCTTGCTCCCCGGAGAAGCCACGAACTTGCAGGGCGCCCCCGGCCCAATTGACGTGTGACGTGAATAATCTTTGAAGATAATTCAGGAGGAGGAAGGAACACCGCATAGTTCAGTGAGTAGGACGGTCCCTATCCGGGACCGGGTGCCCCGCACGCCGTTCGTGCTGCACTCGTGGCTGTATTGACGGTGCCCAACTGTATTCACCGCGACAACAAAAACAAGGTATTCTGGTGAAACCTCTGATATCATTGTCGATTATTTAATTAAGTTTTGCGGGTTTAGGTAGATAGGCGAGGAGAGGAACTATAATGTACTAGCTGATACCCGCAGCTTCGCCCGCGTAAAATTTGTTCTTCCCGTGGGAACTTATTCCCGGGATAAAAAGTAGCCTATGTGTTATTCCAGACTATAATGTATCTCTGTACCAAATTTGAGCCAGATCCGTTCAGCCGTTTGAGCGTGAAAGAGTAACAAACATCCACACTCACAAACTTTCGCATTTATAATATTAGTAAGAAGTAAGAAGTAAGATTAGCAAAGTTACAATCATCTCTGAAAAAACCATTGAACGTTATTGGATGTGGTGCCCATTTGATTCAATCAATCAAATCAGCCTATGGCAGTCTACTGCTGGACTCAGACCTCTCCCAATTAACGCCACAATACAATACAAGGTCCTGCGCCTTCCACATCCAGTCCCAGCCTGCGACCTTTTCCAAGTCGTCGGTCCATCTGGCATGGCGGGTCGGCGTTCTACACTATGTTTGCTGAGTCGCGGTCTTCGTTCTCGAACCCGTTTTCTCCATTGGCCGTCAGTCTCCTGCAGACGTGACCAGCCCACTGCCACTTTGGTGTGCTTATTGTCGACAACTTTGGTTCTCCGCCGGATAACCTCATTTCGGAGTCTATCCCTCAAAGATACATACATACATACATACATAACATCACGCCTGTCTCCCAACGGGGTAGGCAGAGACTATGACTTTCCACTTGCTACGATTCTGGCAAACAACTTTCGCTTCTTCAACTTTCATTAGTGTCTTCATACATGCTCTTCGGTTAAGGGTACTCTTGACCTGGCCTATTCTCAGAAGATTATTGATTTGATCGACATGAGTATGCTTATTCACTCTCGCTTCATAAATCTGTTTCGTCAGCCTATTTCCATCCATTCTCTCCACATGTCCAAACCATCTGAGCATCCCTTTCTCTATCTTAGTCACTACATCTTCTGTCATACCGCAATGTTCCCTTATCACACTATTCTTTACTTTATCCCTCAATGTCACTCCAGTTATACTTCGCAAACTTCTCATTTCCACTGCATTAATTTTACTTTCATGTTTCTCCTGCCACACCCAACGTTCACTACCATGCATAAGTGTAGGGACAAGCACTCCTCTATGTACAGCCATCCTTGCCTTTTTAGACACGTTCTGACTGCTCATAAAGGTGTGAATGGCTCCATTCACTTGGTTTCCTGCCAAAACTCTTCTTTCAATATCATTGTCATACTTTCCATCTCTTGCAAATTTTGAACCCAAATATACAAACTCTTTCACCTGTTCCACGCTCTTTCCTTCGATCGATATCGAGCAATCAGTCATACATTTCTCTCTTTCAAAAACCATTACTTTTGTCTTGCTTACATTAACATTCATTCCTCTACTTTTAAGCGCATCGTTCATTATATTAACCATCAACTGCAACTCCTCCGCCGATGATGCCAGTATTACCTGATCATCAGCATAAAGGAGGCATTTGACGGTTAGCTCATTCATTTTTAATCCATATGCGCACTCTTGTAGTTCTTTCAAGCAACTGTCCATGTATAGGTTGAACAGCCATGGTGACGCCTTGTCTCACACCTTTTTCGATGGGAAAAAAGTCTGTGCAAGCTCCATTGATTCTGACACAAGCACTGGAGCCCTCGTATAGAGATTTCAAGGCTCGTATCAAGTTGCTGTTCACTCCATACATGGACAGTGTTGACCACAGTTCATTCCTCACCACTCTGTCATAGGCCTTTTCCAAGTCCACGAAGATGCAATGCAATAGACTTTTTGACGTTTTGCCAAAAACTTTTCAACTAGGCATCTTAATGAAAAGACCTGATCCGTGCATCCTCTTCCTTTCAAAAATCCTGCTTGTACATCCCACATTTTTCCTTCAGTTTCATTCATCACTCTTTTAATCAAAACTTTCGCATACAATTTGCCTACGACACTGAGCAAGCTTATGCCGCGGTAGTTTTTGCACTCTTGCTGTGACCCTTAGTAGTATATTATTGGGCATTCTACTCCACCTTAAGTTCCATCAGCTCTCTTCGATCGCTTCTGTCACTCTCAGTGGAGTAGAATACCCAATAATATTTTTGCCATCCAAATCAGCAGTGTGCATTTGCGCTTCCACACTAATAGCACAGTCGTCAGATATAGACTTAGGCATTCCATCCCTCCTGTCGCTCTGCGACACGCCTCGCTCCAGATGAGACAGAATTTACCATTTATAACCTACGACGTTTTCTGTAGCCAGTTTGGCTCGACTACTTGTAGTTATAAATATTTATGTTATAAATTCATCTTTTCACTACGAATCCATCAGTATTGCATAGCAAACATGAAATTCGTTAAACAAGCACAATCGTTGCAAGTCAATCCAATCAGCGACGATTTAACAAAAAACAAGTTACGTCATGGAGAATTATTACCGAACACTGTACGTTGCATCATTTGCGGACCATCAAATTGTGGAAAAACTAACTTATTGATTGGTCTTCTATTGCACGAAAATGGATTGACATTTCAGAATGTTTATGTGTATTCTAAAACTCTACATCAACCGAAGTACATCTTTTTAGAAAAGGTTTTACGAAGGGTACCTGGTATCACTCTCCAGAAATACCAAGCAAATGATGACGTTTTGAAGATTTCAGATGCAAAACCTAATTCTGTGATTATTTTTGACGATGTAGCATGTGAAAATCAAAGTAATATGCGTGATTATTTTGCCATGGGAAGACATAAATTGATTGACTGTTTTTATTTAAATCAAACTTATACCAAAATACCTAAACAACTTGTTAGAGATAATGCTAACTTAATTGTGCTTTTTAAGCAGGATGAAGTTAATTTGAAACATATTTACGAAGAACATGTTAACACCGATATGACATGGATGAAATTTCGAGAAATGTGTTCCCTAATATGGAAAGAGCCTTTTGATTATGTGGTAATTAATAAAGATTGTTCAAAAAACAATGGTTGCTATAGAAAAACGTTTGATACTTTTGTATTATTAGATGAAATTTGAATATTTAAGTAGACTGCAGTCACTTTATTGTTATTCTTTAATTGGTTCTTATTCGATTACCACATATTTTACATAATGGATAAATCATTGAAAAAACAAATTGTTGATGCGACACAAGCTGTCAAGAAAAAAATACGTAAAATGAAGGATTTTGAAGATAGTAATAGGTATGCTCTTAATGCAGTTTTTAAGCCTGTTACAGAATCACTCAATTTAATAACCAACACTAATAACCACTTAGCTCCAACAAAAAAGGAGGAAAAAGTAGAACCCCAAGAACCACAAGACCAAGATATGAAAGAAACAGATGATATCAGTATTGCTAGTAACGAATCGGAACCCTCATCAGACTCTTCATTTCAGTCATTAGTCGGTACTAATCCAGATGCATCATCTTGGTCGTTATCTTCACAAGTACTATCAGATGTACCGTTTGGTATAAGAAATGAACGTGGAAAGTTAATGATGGGTTCCTCTAACATAACTATGGGGGATAAAGTTATTACTGTAGCCGGACACAAGTATGAAAGTACCCCTGGGTTGCGAGAGTTACTGTTAAAAAAGGACATTGATCTGAGCTTGGTTAATGACTATGACAAGCAAAATTATAAGGCAATGTTACTTGTAACGAATGCACATCGTCGTGATTTCGATTCAAAAAAACCAATTAAAAGTAATAAAGGACAAAAATATTTGCAAGTTATTAAACCACTTTTCGATCAAGAAAGTAGAAGTCCAAGTTGTAGACAAAAAGTAGGAAAAGGATTACCTTTAACAAAAATGTGGAAAAAAAACACAGATTTTGTATATTGGGATGATCCCAATGAATTGGTTGATAGATTAAAGTTATTAATTGCTTCTCGAGATGCTGGTAACACAGGACTAGACAATGAAATAATATCTATTATTGAAGAACTACGTGAAAGCAAAATTATTAAATAAATAAATCTACTAATATTGTATGTGTGTCATTTTACTATATACCGTTCAACATAATACACCTTTAATATGAATGTAGACAAATTTGGACATTATATTCATAAGCGAATGCGTATATCGGAAATACTTGATTTTAATGATAACGCATTAATAAAATCTGATTATGGAGATTATGACTTGAAGACATCGAGGCTAAAAGGTGTCAAACCTCCTCAATACGCAGATGATGCAGTAAATAAAGCATATGTAGATGAATTGAAAGGTGTACTAATCAATGACTTACGAAAATTGCAAAGTTCTATTCCAAATAGTGTTCAAAACCACATAGAGAAAGCTTTAAAAACAATAATGTCTGAGATAGACACTCATTTGGAAAGCAAATTTTACACAAGAAAAGCAGTTGATAAACTAGTTCAAGACGCAATTCAATCTATATTAAAAGATCGAAAAACATAGACCTCAAAGTTTGTTAAAATGACAAAACAACAAGTCGTCAATGAAATACATAAAGCAGCACGAAAAAAATTTCCTCGACGATCTGTAATTTTAAAAGGTATTGATGATTTGTGGCAAGCAGATTTAGCTGATATGCAAAACCTAAAAACCTTTAATAAAGGATATAACTATATTTTAATAGTTATTGACTGCTTCTCAAAGTACGTTTGGGTGGAACCATTAAAAACTAAATCCAAACATGAGGTCTCTCTTGCATTTGAAAAATTACTTTCTACTAATCACAGGATACCAACTCATCTGCAAACTGATATGGGTACCGAGTTCTATAATTCTACATTTCAAAAGCTTTTACAGAACTATAATATTAATCACTACTCTACATTTTCAACCAAAAAGGCTTCAATTGTAGAACGAGTTATTAAAACTATTAAAAATAAATTGTACAAATACTTTAGCTTGAACGGACACTATAAGTGGATAGATGGTGGCTTGAACGGTATTGTGAAGACATATAACAACTCAAAACATCGTACTATTAAATTTGCACCTGTTAATGTCAATAAGTTTAATGAAACGGACATTAAAAATAATATTACGAATTCCATGATAAAGGTAGCCCAAAAATGTCGTTCAAAGTTTATAATTGGTGACAAAGTTCGAATTAGTAAGTACAAACATATATTTGAGAAAGGATACACTCCTAACTGGTCAACCGAATTATTTACTATAAAAAAGATAAATAACACTGAACCAATAACATATCGCATCGAAGATAATCAAAAACAAGTCATATTAGGAACTTTTTACGAACAAGAGCTTCAAAAGTCGTCCTGTCCTGGTGTCTATTTAATAGAAAAGGTATTAAAAAAGAAAGGGAACAAACTGTTTGTAAAATGGTTGGGTTTAAATAACGAAGAGAACAGTTGGATTGATAAGACTGCAATAGTGGAATAAGTTAAATATATAAGTGATATGTAATTTTAAAGTATATTCATTATTCTTTGGATAATGCAAGGTGGTGGACTAATAAACAATATCATTAATCATTTACCGTTCGAACTACACATACCCGGTTATAACTATTGTGGACCAGGAACAAAGCTTTCGAAACGATTACTACGTGGTGATAAAGGTGTAAATAAGTTAGACGAAGCTTGTATGCATCACGATATCGCATACGCAAACTACACAGACTTGCCTAACCGTCAAAAAGCCGACTTACGTCTTATAGATATGGCTAAACAAAGACTTAAAGCAAAAGATGCTCGAACAGGGGAAAAGATTAGTTCGTGGATAGTAAACAAAGTTATGAAAGCTAAATTGAAGTCTGGTGCTGGTGTTAAGACCTTTAATAACTTTGTTAGAAAAATAAAAAGAAAAATCAAGAAACTCTCACCTAAAGATAATAAGTCATTAATAAATGTAGCTTATATGGCTGCCAGAAAATTAGTTCCATGCATTCCAAAAGTTCGAGTACCTCGAATGATACCTATACCAAAAACTGGAGGCATTCTACCTTTAATCCCAATTTTTGCTGGTTTATCTGCTTTAGGAGCATTAGCTGGTGGTGCAGCTGGTATTGCAAAAACTGTGAATGACTATAAACATGGTCAGAAAAAATTACAAGAAACTGAACGTCATAATAAAACTATGGAGGCTATAGCAATAGGTAAAGGTCTATACATTAAACCGCATAAGCAAGGTCAGGGATTGTTTATAAATCCATCAAAAAACTAATTGATCAGCTACCTAATCGTGCTTTAACTAATATCGATATTCAGAAGTATGGCCATTGTATTCCACATTTTCGAGGAGTTTATATGAAGGATCAGTTACCAAAAACACCTAAACGAATTGAATGTGCTATAGTTAACCTAGATAATTCGAGAAATGATGGAACGCATTGGGTAGCTTATGTTAAAATAAACAATTATTGTGAATATTTTGATAGCTATGGTGATTTAAAACCGCCAAGAGAATTAATGTTATATTTTAAGAACTGTGATGTTCATTATAACTATGATAGATATCAACAATTTAACACAATAGTTTGTGGACATATGTGTTTAAGTTATTTGCAAACTTTTTGGATTAAATACTATAAATCTTTATTATAATTATAATACTTTAAATAAAAATACTATAAATCTTATATCACTCTTTCATTTCCATCATTTGCAAGATGTCACTCACCTTATCGATAACTGGAAACTCATCGGTATTATCTACCTATTATTCAGACACGTTGCCATTAGCTGAGGAGTATGAATGTGCATTATTACATTTCTCTACATATAATTCTATTCCAAATTTTGATAATACAAACAATAAATTATACTATGGTTCTAAAAATGTTATTGAGATACCTGAAGGAACTTATGAATTACAAGATATTAGTGACTATTTAAAAACTGAGATAAAAGATGCATCCATAAAACTCCAATGTAATAACAACACCTTAAAAACGATGTTATTTTGTACATCAAGTATAGATTTTACTAAAGAAGATACATTTGGAAGTTTATTGGGATTTAAAAAGCAGATCTTAGAGGCAAATAAATATCATGTATCAGAGTTTCCAGTTAACATTTTGCCTACGACTGTCATAAGGATTGAATGTGACATAGTTAGCGGTTCCTATATAAACGGTCAATCCAGTCACATCTTACACGAATTTGCACTTAATGTTCCACCTGGATACAGGATTATAGAAATTCCGAAAAACGCAATCTACTTTCCGTTAAATCAAACCAATATAAGCTGCATACAGATAAGGCTGTTAGATATAAATAATAACTTAATAAATTTGCGAGGTGAAGAAGTGCAGTTGTATCTACATATCAGAAGAAAACAATGATAGATTATAATAAATATGTGGTTCGTCCAACTAAAACTAACAGTCCTACTAAAACTATCAAACCCATAAGAGCTCGCTCCAAAAAGGTCATAAAATTGAATAATAATAATAAAGCATTTCTTAAAGCGATCGGTTTATTAAAATGAATATACTAGATGTTTTATCCGCTCCTGCATACAACAACTCTGTGGAAGGAATTGAATTTCACTCTTACAAGCCTTACGTAACAAGTTTCAATAGAAGCGATGAAATCAGGATACCTATTAATCAACAAGACTTGTATATATTACCCTCAGCAAGCACTTTGTTTTTGGAAGGAACTGTTGTTGTAAACAAGGGTGGAAATTCGAAAGAGAGAGTCAGTAGCGTTCATTTCACAAACAATAGTTTACTTTACTTGTTTCAAGATATAAGGTATGAGATAAATGGAGTGGAAATAGATAAAATAAAAAACGCTGGTATAACTACCACAATGAAATCATTAATATCAATGAACGAAAACGAGGCTAAAGTATCTAATGCTTGGGGTTGGAATATCGATGGCATAAATAGTACAAATGGGGGTAGCTTTTCTGCTTCTATACCCCTCTGTAACATTCTTGGTTTTGCAGAAGATTTCAAGAAAGTAGTGATAAACAGCAAACATGAACTAATATTGTTGAGAAGTAATACTAATCTGAACGCCTTAAAACTTAACGAAGGTGAAACGGTAGAAGATATTATTATAAATAAAATAATATGGCGCGTACCACATGTCAAAGTATCCGATAGAGAAAAAATAAATATGTTAAAATTGTTAGAAAAAGATCGACCACTCCAGATGATATTCAGAAATTGGGATTTATATGAATATCCTGCTCTACCAAAAACTACTAAACATACTTGGTCCATAAAAACATCATCGCAAATAGAGAAACCAAGATTTGTTATTATTGGTCTGCAAACAAATAGAAAAAATAATTCAAAATTGGATATGTCTCGGTTTGATCACTGTGACGTTCGTGATGTAAGAGTATACCTAAATTCAACCTACTTCCCTTATGAAAATTTAAATTCAAGTTTCTCAAATAGCAGAATTGCTTTAATATATGAACAATACACCAGATTCCAACACTCTTATTACGGAGGTCGTCGCGGTGAACCGTTATTAAGTGAGAAACAATTTAAAAATATTGCTCCGTTATTTGTCGTAGATTGTTCTAGACAACCAGAAAATCTTAAGTCAGGTCCTGTTGTCGATGTTAGAGTAGAAATTGAAAGTGATATTGATATACCAGATCAAACTTCTGCATATTGTCTTATTTTGAACGACTGTATAATCGAGTATAAACCGTTAAGTAGCACCGTGAGAAAGATATCATGAACAAAAATACTATGATAGTAGATGTTCAAGGTTTTAAAGATCTTTATAATAACTTTATAGTCAAGGAATTAGCTATAGCTACTTTGGAACATACTCATATATTCTTAATAAAACCTCCTTATCCGTTCTCCTCGCTGACTGATGAAGAAAAAAGACGTACTAGGTGGATTGAAAGGAATAGAGGTTACTGCTGGAGCGAAGGATATATAGACTACAGAGAATTTTCTAGAATAATCAAACCCTATTTGAAGGAAAAAAAGGTTCTTGTTAAAGGTAGTGAGAAAATAAAGTGGGTTCAAGAGCTATGTGGTCATAATAATGTTTCTGACATATGTGAAAATAAAAGTGTTCCTAATTTAAAGACTCTTAGTGATCTTTACTGTAAAGATCTATTTTTGTATAACTGTTTTGCTCATAAGAACTATTGTGCTTTAAGGAATGTATTGTGTATTAAGCAATGGTGTTTAAAAAATAACTTTTGTATTTTATAATTTGAATAAACTTAATGAATGTTTTACTAATATACTGTTGTTTTTCATACTATTTCCTACCCAAGGTTTCTCGAACTCTGCCCCACATCGTGCCCAATAATATACTTATTCGTCGTCATCGTTCCCAAGATTATACCATTTATTAAATGTCTAATATAATTTACATTGATCTTAAACCTTTTTGATGTTGGTTTGAAAAAACTGAGATGATTTAAGTATCAGCTAGACTATATAACTTTAACGTTTGAATGATTTAAATAGCACTCTTCTTATTATGAATTCATTAATATGATTCAAACAAATGCGACGCCTGGATGATTTTAAATAGCTGACTTCATAATGAAGTACCTTGATGACAGGTATTTCGAATGGTAGGTATATGTAATATAGTTTAATATAGTATTGGTAAATCGTATATTGAAAAATATATTATTTCATAAAAAAAGAAGGTACGAAAAAAAATATCCAAAAAGAGAAAAATAAACTCAATTGGAATCGAACCATGGTCATCTGATTTCGAGTCCGCCTGATATTTAACCAAGCTATTTGTACGCTTGTCGATTATGCTGAAATTTACCTACGTATTGTAATGTAAAAAGTAATTTGCAGTCATCAATAACACGTCGTATTATATTACAAATACTTATACCATGATAAAAATATACTTACGTCTCAATCCAAGATATTAGCTATCTACATACATAGACTCACGCCTCTTTCCTAGTAAGGGTAGACAGAGGCATATCATAATCTATTTATTTTATTTTGATATAAAAACATTTTGATAAGAATATCTGTTATATAATGTACTAGACGATTTCCCTCGGTTTTCGCACCCGTAGGAATACGGGAATAAAATATAGCCTATGTCATTCAGGGACAGTGTAGCATTCCAACTGTGAAAGAATTTTTGAAATCGATGCAGTAGTTTTGGAGCATATTAGAGACAAAACAAACAATCAAACCTTTCCTCTTTATAATATTAAGATAACCTACGCTATTCGAAGCATTGTGCGCTTAGGAATGATGTACAAAAAACTATTTAGAAACATTATATTGGGTAATGTGTAGGCATTATGTATTAATAAAATAAATTTTTCATGTAAATCATGTTTTTATTTTCAGTCAATTACCTACTTTAACATCTTAATAAATCTAATTTAAAATATCAACAAACACTTTTTATGTACCTACTAAAAATCACAAGCAACTAAAGTTTTTGATATTTTCTTAACTAAGGCCTCAGTATCGTCCATAACACTGTCGACACAATCCTTAACAATATATTGTGCGTTCAACAAAATGTTCTCACTTTCACTATAACTTGCTTGTGAATTGTTATTACTTAAATCAATTACTGAAATTTTTATTAATTTAATTCCTCTTCTTGGTGATTCGCTGATAACAAAAGATTTCTTAACGTTACATTTTTTTATAGTTTCTCTGCAACGTTTCTTGTATTTCTTTTCTTTTGCCAATGGCCTCACTTCTGGTTCCTTAGATAGATCGGTAGGCCTGTTTTCAATCAGCTCATAGAAATCTCTGGGGGTCCAAGGGTCTTGAGCATATTGGCTTAGGATAATCTCTGAATCCGTTATCTATAACAAATAAAAACATACATAAGAATTATTTTTGTTTTAGAATATTTATATTAAATATATATTACCTATCATAATATATTAACTTCTTCAATTCGTATATGTAACAGGTACATAAATCAGTAATAGAGCGAAATAAATTACTTACCGATGACATGACTGTAGTTTATTTAGACGTCTTACTGTGACTAATAAATCGAAATTCTAATTAATTAGAAAAGCAACATATAAATCAGGTCACTGTCCTTTCAATATATATTGGAAGGGGCAATGATGTGATACGCATACGTATATGATCATGTTTCAACATGAAATTTAGACAAGTTTGCAAAATAAAATACATTATCTATAATAATTAATCAACAAAGGGTTGGAACTGATTCAAATCCTAGATTACGTTTAACAATCTATGTAGAAAGGAGTTGGAGACTTGAGTTAGGTATGTATACACATATACGTATGGTATGGTATGGTGCACATATCCATAAATGTCCACATTTTACCTTATGAAAATTTGTTTCACTTAGTGTAGGTGAGTATATTGCTATGTATTAATGGTTAGGGCAGGTTGTGACTGTTTTGCTGTTAACAATACTATATTACATACATATATATATATTAAGTCGTGTGGTTCCTGGTGACACAGAATAGACCCACCCCTCTCTTCCTAGTGGGGGCCGTAGAAAACGACTAAGGGATAGATAGAAGCGTTCGTGGCCCCGCAACGCAGCGGATAGCCACAACCTGCGCCTGTTCATTTAAACACGGCAATACCGTCGTAAGGTGAAATTTGAGCATATTATATATGCCTATGTCCATACCTTGAGGGATAAAGGCGTGACTATATGTATGTATGTATGAAAAGGTTCATATTATTAGTAAAATGTATGTTCTGAGTTATTGATCTAAGTTCTTTAGTGCGGAAGTTGTCTTTTAATAAAACAAAACTGAAACTTATCAAATTTTATTTATAAAAATATAATGATTTGTATGTGCATATTTACAATTATACAATCTTATATTATTCTTAATACAATCTCATTATATTACTTAGTTAGGTAGATAGAATATTCTTTATTGTACACCACATTGGATTACAAAGATAGATACTTAATTATAAAACATATGAAGGTTGATACAATCGACGGTCACTTTCAAACACTTAACTACATACTTTATCTACATATTACTGTGTTACTAACAATCATCTTATTTACCTAAGTACATTCTTATTATAACAAGACAATTAGGTTCATCAATTTAAATAAATAAATATAAATATTGTGGGACACTTTCACACAACGTCACCTAGTCCAAAGTAAGCTACTATAAGCTTGTGTTATGGGATCTAGACAACTGATAAACATACTTAAATATTTCTAAATACATACATATTATACATAGAAAACATCCGAACTCCGAAACAATCATTTGTGGATCACACAAATATTTGAGTCGGTCCGGGATTCGAACCGGAGACCACTGCGCCACCGAGGCAAATTTAAATTAACCTTTGAAAATTGAAAAATGTCCCCATGCCCAGGTTGCAACATTGCAATTTGATATGATACGTTTATCGTCATTGCTTGATAATGCTACTTTGTTTACGCTTTGAGTAAATATTTCATGTTTGATAGATTTGAATAGAATATTTTTCCTATGAATTACCTGATTCTTAAATAACACATTCTGATAATCATCTATCGTTAAATCACGCACCACCGAATGTTTAATTCCTTTTGCTTTTTTAATTACATTATTCGCTGTTTTTAATGAATATAATTTTGACCTCAATCCAACAAATTCAGTAATAAGTTTACCACCCATCTCATCTTTCATCAATCCTGGTACTTTTTTATTACTTTGAGATATCATAAATTCATTTTGCGTGCTATAGTTACTAGTATCAAAATACTGTAAAAAGTTATATTTTAAATCACTATAGAAGTCATCGGTGTAGATTAAATAAACAAAAGAATCTGTATCGGTATAGCATAGTTGTATTCTGTTACCATAAAAAGGCTTAACTATATTATAATGAAAATGATACATATGTGCTTTAGATAGCTCTAAAACTGAAAAACCTATATATATTGGTTTATCTAAAACTAAACGATCAGGCTTCATTTGAATTGCCACTAAGTTTTCCGATAAAACTGATGCACTATGAAAATAAGGATTGCTTATAAGTTTCTCAGCGCAGAAAGATTTTTTGGTAATATTGTTAGATGAACTCCAAGAGTTAACTAAATGAACTGTCACCCTCTTTTCAGTGTTTTCTAATGTTTTTCCAAAAACGCTATTGTTTAATAACTTGAAGAAATCCTGTTCAAATACAGTAATTGCCTTTTGTCGTAGTTGTGTATTTAATTCTATATATTCTTTCAAATATGCACTTTGGCGAAACGTAATGACTCTATGTATTTTACGTAAAATTAACCCATGTTCAAGGCATTTCTTTAGATGAACGTAATGAATCACATAATTATACTTATTGTAAAGATTTGAAATAAGTTTTTCCGTTTTTCCGCCGGGCGGTATGCATTTTTCAGCACAAAAAGGTAAGTCGTTATGTAAAATATGCAAGGAATCAGGATATAAAAGATCGACTTCTAGTATAAATCCCCAATCTGCATTGTCTCGGATATTTTCTATGTATAACTGATTTATTTCATGCTGATTTAAAAATCGAAAATCTGAATGCGGTAAGTATTGACACATGCTATATCCGTACAGATTGTTACAGTCTAAATAAGTTATAAAACATTGTGGTTTTGCTGCATCATACGAAGGCATATATTTATTATTAGCTTTAGCATAACGATAGGAACACATACATAAACCTCCTCTAATACCGCTTTGAATCATTCGCAAGATAGATAAGTCTGATATGAGTTCTAATCTAACGCCTGTTTTCAAAAGCATTGCGTCAAATGATAAACTAGGTGCAGTAATGTAAAACGCAGGATCGAGTTTATAATGTAACTTACAAGTTTTTCGAAAATTTTGAAATATGTCGGTAAGTAAAAGTACGTCTGTCTTTAAATATAAGTCTGTATATTCACCCATTGTCTTTATATTAAATTTATACCATACTAATTTAGCATGGTCATAGTCCTCCTGTGATATATGTTCATTGCATAAAGAATTGAAAAACAAATGTTTTGCTGGTAATGTTTTTTCTTCATAACATTTCCAACTACTCATGTAATCGTAGGGATAAATACCTTTTCGTGTAAGTAATAGAAACTGGTCATTATTAGGATAATGTTTGCGCAAATTAATAAAATCATCTATTTGCATAGTTTTTGAGAGTTTGTCTAAACTAGTACCTAAGAAATGAAACGAATCTAAAAATCTAATCTGTACATAATCATTCGAGTTGATAGGTATAAATTTTGAAAACGAAATGTATTTTTCTTTCGTTTTAGGTATGATATTTAACCTGCCAGGCGTTTCTCCTAATTTTTTAATAAATAGATGACAGTCGTATCCTGACAAATTATGAAAAAAAATGGGTATAAACATAGGTATCTTATATTGTAAATTACAATGACGATGCGCAGCGCCCCGATATCGTCCGGTTATATGACAATGATCTCTGACTTTATTATTCCATAACAGATTTTCACATATATGACATTTCCAAGCATTTTTATAATCCCTATCATCTTTCTCAGTGAATATCATAGATACATTTTGAATCAATATATTGTAAATTCTCTTGATATCTTCAGTAAGAAAATCTACAAATTTAGAAATACAATCAATTCCACGATACGTTTTGAATTCATTAAAATTATTACTGCATGATGAAACAATATTATACGCAAAGGCCGAAGGAATGTGACGTTGTAAGCGTAACGTATTTGTGGTATCAGATTCATGGTTGCAAATAGGTTCGAGTAATGTTTCAAAATCAGCATAGATAGTGAATGGAACATTTTGTTTTCTATCATAGTTTTTAAATTGTAAAAATGAGCCTTTTTCAGGCAAAACAGTAACAACTCCTCCACATAAATGGTTATCAAATTCGTTTTCACTAGGAAAAAACACTAAACAAGTTTGACAAAAATATAGCTTACCGTGATGCTTAGTTATTTGACTTCTAACGAGCCGTGGTAAATCTTTGATAAGGCAATAATGAGACGACTCACTAGTTTCTAAAAATAATAAGTGTATTATTTTAGATTTTCGATTGATTTTATTAGGTCTATACAAAGGACCTGTTATAGTCTTACTACCTCTTAAACCATAAATGAAAATGTTAAAAGAAGGATTGTTTTTTTCAAAAATATTTATGTCTGAAAAATTCATTGGGAATGAAATATCATTTACGTTCAAGACATCACGAAAATGAGGATATGACGTTACTCTCTCAGGATGTCGATTGGTTGGGTATAAAGCAGCAACTATACACCATAAAAAACAATATCTATCATCATTTTGAATATTCAAACATGCTCTTTTACTTTTTATAAATTTTGGTAAATCTATAAATTTAGATCCACTAAGAGGTTGATACTTGTTAATATTAATTTCTAAATGTGAATTGTTGAAAAACGTCCATCCACTATCTCTCTCTTGAAACTCCTCAATTTTTTTTAATAATATTGACATAACTTTCTCATATGTGGACTTAAAATCGTAATTTAAATGAATGGTAAAATTTTTTGTTGCAAAAGATTTTAACTCTTGTAGATCATTTTTTAACATTAAAAAGAAAGCGAAATACTCAAAATTAACTTTAACAGAATAATGTTTTTGAAGTGAGCTATCTATTAAAGATTTAACTTGATCAAAAATATTTTTTAAGAAACACTCTGGGTAAATATTTACTTCAGATTTAGATATAGTAATACGATAACTTACAATACGTCCTTTGAAACAGGAATGTATTATTTGGACGTTATCGTTGATAGGTACAGTAATATTATTTTTATGCTTATTAGTTCGCAAATGACTACTCCAACAACGAAAACTGATGTTACAACCCGAACAGAAAGGCATTTTAAAATTATATAAAAATTAGTTACCTGTTATATACCTACTTAAGTTAGATTTACTTAAGTAATTTACAATTTTTAATATTATCTATTGCAGATGGACTTTTTTCTTCTATTAACAGTCAACGCCTTGCAAAGCGATGGTATTCTGGAATTGAAAACACAAATTTATTAATACATATGAAATTTAATAAACTTTCAATTCTTTAGTCATGGATAATATATTTAAACAGCAGATATAGATAATCTAGTCACAAAATTTAAATTTTATACCTCCTTAACGATAGAATAGAGCTAAAACCATAGGTACATAAAATATTATTTATTTAAAAATAAAATATTTTAATTGGATATTTGATAAAAATAATGAACACTATACATACATATCTTCACACCAAAATCTCTTGAGGATAGGCAAAGGCACATATCTAACATGCTTACGCCAGAGTATTATTTTTCGTTCCACGTAATAGGTAGCGAGCTTATTGTCGCTGATAGGACACATATTTTTGCTAGAAAACTATCATGGTAATAATTAGGTACAAACCTTATAGGAAAAATAATTTCGTCTCTCTGGATGCATCCACTTTAGAGTAAATTTTCGTTCATTACTAATATAATCTTTACGTCTTGAATAAAATATTTTGCTTGAAACCAACACCTCTACTGATCCGCAATTAGTTTAAGCACTTAATCGTCTGAAATTAAAAATTACGCTTACAATAAGCCAAATAATAGCACAATATTACTGAAATATAGTTATAATTACTAAAAAATAAATATCCTCTCTAAATAAAATAATATTTAAACGTTACAATTACCTTATAATGGTCTTCTGGTAGCACTTTAGCAAATTGTTATTAAATAATTTGTATTAAAAAAGATTAAAACTTTTACAAATTAAAAACACTTTTTACTGCATTATTGTCGCAATCGAAATGTAATGCGAAACAAAAGTATAATGTTATTCAATCAATACATCCGGTAGTAGTTTACCTAATATTATTTTTTTTGCAAGATTGTAGTTTCAAATAGGGTTAGCAGACTAGCAGTAAATCGTAAATTACATTAGTATAGTAATTTGCAATACAGTACATGGTGAAAATTTTATAAGAACCCATATACCAAAGTAATTAGTATAATTAGTAACTAATCTAGTAGCATGAAATACAAAAACAAGAATTATAAAGTTGTTTACGTTAAAAAGAATTACTTAGGTACTCACAGATTGCTCTTTTAATTCGTATTATTCGTAATTATCATACTTATAGATAATTAGATTCTATTAATACTAAAGATAAATTATCTTTATTGAGATATTTTTATTTATAATATACCTATCATAAATATTGTACTGTTTGAAATTTGTATTGTTGACAACCTTAATCGCTGTTTAGAATTTCAACATTAACAAACAAAACAAAAGTATCATATTCTCAGTACTATTTTCTAAATATTGCACAATCAATTAAAATGTAAAACATCATTATTATATAGCAGCTAATTTGACTATGGATGTCACTTCCACAAATTTAGGTTCTGTAAAAATTACATCATTACTTCTTTATTGTTGTGGTAATGTAAAGCTGGAATTTAAACATTATAAACAATGCTATAAAATTTTATATTAACAAAGATTTATTTATTATTAAGTAATTTTTAGAAAGACTATGTTAAGTAAGTTTTTATAAACAAACTAGTGAGGACATAATACCCTATATATCTCCATAGATTGTGATCGATTATTAAAATGTAGCAATCAAAATATGAACAGTTAGCAGAATCCATATGAAAACCGAGGCCAGATACTAGTATAATTGTACTCGTATACCTGGTAAGTGTGACAACCCTAAATAATTGCTATTTGCTGCCTTGACTATTTATTAAATATCTTAGTTGATAATTTTTAGCAGTTATAATACATCCAAGGTAAAATGTTTGATTGTTTGTTATTTGTTAATGAATTACACAAATTTTTAATTAGACAAGCTATCAGCCTTGTTTTAGCTTATAATCTCATAATTTTCAAAAGACTTCCATTACAATTCGAGTTGTCTCTTGTGTAATTACTAGCGACGGTCTAAGGTTAATTCCATCCGGCTAGATACATTAGAACTCATCTCAGCTACGGTACAAGGGTTTTGGTAGAAACCTGGTCGGTCTGGGAAAACTCAGTCAGACGACATAGACAGTACCTAAACAGTATCTATCCTTCTTCAATAACCCTCCACAGCAGAACTAAAAATGTAAGTGTTTAAATATTATTTATCTAACATACATACATACATACATATACTCACGCCTCCATCCTCGAAGGGGTAGGCAGAGGCCTATACCGGTTCACATTTCACCGTGTACAATTCGGTCCCACGTAACAGGTGGTGAGCAGATTGCCGTGTTGAAATGTACTGCCGCCATCAGAGCCTCGTTCGTTGTTCAGCAGGTGCACGAGCTTGCACGTGAGGTTGACTTGGGCCCGGAGGTGTTGGCAGGGCCCCACTACACCCCTAACATATAACATCTTTTTTAATGTTTAACAGGTTTATTGACATATTATTTATTTTTTTACAGGTCAGACTCCGAGTGCGAACAATACAATAATTCTACGAAATGCAATCAAGTCATACCTAAAAGCAAGACTAAAGGTTCTAGAGTGAAAAAGTCTCTTGCTAATATAAGGTAATTATTTGAACAAAATCTATATACTTAGTACTTAAATTTTCAGAAATCCATAGGTGCTACCAGTTCAACAGTTTATTTTATATATATGTATTTGTTTTTTGTTTCAGAAAACCTGTAAAAACAAGTGATGTGTTTAACATTAGTCGTGGCGCAAGTGAATACAGACAGTCTTCCTCACCCGTGCTATCATCATATTTCGTAAATAGAGTGGCTAATGGTAACGAACGTCGAGATCTCAACACCACGGGCGACTACTTTGTGGATGTCAAGGTGTATAAAACAAGTGATGCTCATCAAGCAGATCCACTAACGCTCTGGAAAAAAGCGTTGATTCGAATAAAATTCCAGACCAACGAAGACACTCCTGAGTGGCGTAAGCTTCAAGCGTTCGTGCAATCTGTTGACGCATTATGTGACGAACAACCTAGGTTTATCTCAAACGAATAACGATGAGTTTTTGTACTTGTAATAATTAATATTGTATAGTAATTATTAATTAATAAATAAAATCTCATTCTACTTTTGGGGTGTGTTTCTTTTGTTGTTCAACAATTTACGCACCCTGTCTCTTGGTTGTACGTAGTTGCTAATGCGATGAAGCACTAAACGCACATGTCTATGTCGACTGTGCTATAAGTGTGGAAGCGCAAATGCATACTACATACATTGTCTCTTGGTTGTACGTAGTTGCTAATGCGATGAAGCACTAAACGCACATGTCTATGTCGACGACTGCATAAATACGCACATGTCTATGTCGAACAACTGTGCTATAAGTGTGGAAGCGCAAATGCATACTGCATACATCCGTCTCTTAGCCTCTTGGTTGTACGTAGTTGCTAATGCGATGAAGCACTAAACGCACATGTCTATGTCGACTGTGCTATAAGTGTGGAAGCGCCAATGCATACTACATACATTGTCTCTTGGTTGTACGTAGTTGCTAATGCGATGAAGCACTAAACGCACATGTCTATGTCGACGACTGCATAAATACGCACATGTCTATGTCGAACAACTGTGCTATAAGTGTGGAAGCGCAAATGCATACTGCATACATCCGTCTCTTAGCCTCTTGGTTGTACGTAGTTGCTAATGCGATGAAGCACTAAACGCACATGTCTATGTCGACTGTGCTATAAGTGTGGAAGCGCAAATGCATACTACATACATTGTCTCTTGGTTGTACGTAGTTGCTAATGCGATGAAGCACTAAACGCACATGTCTATGTCGACGACTGCATAAATACGCACATGTCTATGTCGAACAACTGTGCTATAAGTGTGGAAGCGCAAATGCATACTGCATACATCCGTCTCTTAGCCTCTTGGTTGTACGTAGTTGCTAATGCGATGAAGCACTAAACGCACATGTCTATGTCGACTGTGCTATAAGTGTGGAAGCGCCAATGCATACTACATACATTGTCTCTTGGTTGTACGTAGTTGCTAATGCGATGAAGCACTAAACGCACATGTCTATGTCGACGACTGCATAAATACGCACATGTCTATGTCGAACAACTGTGCTATAAGTGTGGAAGCGCAAATGCATACTGCATACATCCGTCTCTTAGCCTCTTGGTTGTACGTAGTTGCTAATGCGATGAAGCACTAAACGCACATGTCTATGTCGACTGTGCTATAAGTGTGGAAGCGCAAATGCATACTACATACATTGTCTCTTGGTTGTACGTAGTTGCTAATGCGATGAAGCACTAAACGCACATGTCTATGTCGACGACTGCATAAATACGCACATGTCTATGTCGAACAACTGTGCTATAAGTGTGGAAGCGCAAATGCATACTGCATACATCCGTCTCTTAGCCTCTTGGTTGTACGTAGTTGCTAATGCGATGAAGCACTAAACGCACATGTCTATGTCGACTGTGCTATAAGTGTGGAAGCGCAAATGCATACTACATACATTGTCTCTTGGTTGTACGTAGTTGCTAATGCGATGAAGCACTAAACGCACATGTCTATGTCGACGACTGCATAAATACGCACATGTCTATGTCGAACAACTGTGCTATAAGTGTGGAAGCGCAAATGCATACTGCATACATCCGTCTCTTAGCCTCTTGGTTGTACGTAGTTGCTAATGCGATGAAGCACTAAACGCACATGTCTATGTCGACTGTGCTATAAGTGTGGAAGCGCAAATGCATACTACATACATTGTCTCTTGGTTGTACGTAGTTGCTAATGCGATGAAGCACTAAACGCACATGTCTATGTCGACGACTGCATAAATACGCACATGTCTATGTCGAACAACTGTGCTATAAGTGTGGAAGCGCAAATGCACACTGCTGATTTGGATGACAAAAATATTATTGGGTATTCTACTCCACTGAGAGTGACAGAAGCGAACGAAGAGAGCTGATGGAACTTAAGGTGGAGTAGAATGCCCAATAATATACTACTACCCTTTACCTTTGTACAGCGGCACTATGACAGATTTGCACCATTCTTCTGGTACTCTGCCATTTCGCCAGCAAAGATTAAAAAGGCGGTACAGCTGGCAAGCTACCACGCCACGACCCGCTTTCAGCATTTCGACAGAAATTATATCAATCCCAGCCCAGCAGCCTTTCCTAATTTCATACTATTCAACGCTTCCACAATTTCTTCCATACTTAAGTGGCTTTCATTCTCAAGTTCATTCATTACCGAAACATGAGTCTCCCTTTGCATATCCTCTTTTTCAAATAAACTTTCAAAATATTCCTTCCACGTTTTTAACACACATTCCTCTCCTATCACAAGACTGCCATTACGGTTTCTGATTTGCTTAAATTGTGAGGTTGTCTTTTCAGTCCTCATTGTTCTTATAGACTTCCAAAAGAATTTTATGTTTTGTTGGAAGTCATCAGATAACCTGTTATGAAAGTCATCCTCATCATTCTCTTTCTTACTTTTTATGACTTCTTTCACAACACGCCTTTTATACTCATCCTTCGCCATTTTTACATCCTCATCCGTTGCCTTCTGCATTCTTTGGTTGGCCATTGTAGCCAACCAGTTCAACCATGCTTGCTTCTTATCAGACAAAACTCTTAAAACTTCAGCACACCTCTTTACCTGACATCCTTGTCTCCTTTTGCTTATCCCACATACTTCCACTGCAACTTTTATGAGACCTTGCTTAATCGGCTTCCATAATTCTTCAATCTCACATATTTCCTCTAAATTTACAAATTTTTCGCTCAATTTTCTTACAAATTCCTCTTTCACGCGTATATCTTTCAAATTTTCGACTTTAATGCGCTCCAATACACCAATGGGTTTATGCACACGATGCCGCCACAGCTGAAACAGACCTCTTACTCGGCTAATTACCAAGAAGTGATTATTGATACTGTTGATTGATGGCACTTGATGGAACTTGCTACACATATTGAAAAACTTCACTTGTACTGTTCCACAACATTGTTGAAAAATGTTGTGGAACAGTACAAGTGAAGTTTTTCAATATGTATACCAAGAAGTGATCTGTGTCAACTCCGGCACCGCGGTATGCCCGGGTGTCCAGAACATTCTTTCTCATTCTTGCGTCTACTATCACAAAATCAATCATGCTTCTCTGGCTTTCTTGTTTCCTTGTATACAAGTGGATATCTTTGTGGTTAAATATGGTGTTGGTTACCACATGATTCCTCTCCAAACATACTTCTAGCGAACTTTCGCCATTTTCATTCACTCGCTCATCCCCAAACTTACCCAATACACTTTCATATCCATCACGCTTCACTCCGACCCATCCATTAAAATCACCTAATATTACAATCCTTTCGTTTCGTTTGCATTTACCCAGAATATCATTCACACTCTCCCAGAATGCCTGCCTCTCACTTTGTTCTTTTGAGGACCGACGCCACCGCGCATCCTGTGGAGCATACACTCCTAACACAAAGATGCGGGTGAGTCCAACCTTTAACCTCAACCAAACGAGTCTTGGGCTCACACATTCATAATCTGTCACACATTCATTCATTCTCGCGGAAAGTATTACACCGACACCCTGACAAGCGGCACGGGTTGTGGCTACGCCTGACCAGTATGCCGTATAGGTTCCATGCGTCGTGGTGTCGCATCCTTTCCGCTTTGTCTCATTCACACACAAAATATCCAGTCGCCTCTCTCGCATTATCTTGCACACCTCCTCAATTTTATCATCCATACCTCCTCTTACATTCAACGTAGCAAAGCGGCTATCATTAGCCCACTTTTCGCCCCGATGGGAGACGAGACGTGACGGGTTGCGAACCACATCGCCGTCATTCTGGATGTTTAAATTCAATTCCATTGCGTTCCCACGAGTAGCAAGGGAAAAACATGTCCACCTGAACAGAGCCCCGCTTGTCCAAGTAAGGCTAACCTTATTCTGGGCTCGCCCGGTCCCAGGGTAAAAGGCACGCTTAAGACTACGCTCGCCCGTAGCCTCGCAGCTCATCGGCACGGCGACCTTCGCTTGGCGGATAGTGGAGGGGATGAGGATGGGGTAGGAAGGGATTTGCGGATAAGGAAATGAATAAGGTAGGAAAGGACGGGGTAGAAAAGGATCCCAAAATCATTCTGTAATTCGAGCCAAAAATTCCCTCAAAGATACTCCAAACATAGCTCGTTTCATAGCTCGCTGCGTCATTTGATTCAGAATGTAATAAAATCTGCTGTAGATACCCATCTACAGCAGATTTTATTACATTCGTAAATATAAAATGAAGAATGTATTTTTACCACAATACATTCGTAATCTAAAGGACCCCCTTTAGATTACGAATGTATTGTGGTAAAAATATATTCTTCATTTTATATTTACACGGTTTGAGTTGAAGATCTAAAGGAGTTTAGCGCTGAAGCTGAAATAGAACATTGCGAAATGCTCGGCTATAGTAAAACAAGGTGACTTGTATTTATGCGAGCCTTGGAGAGGTTTTAAAAATGTACCAGTCATTAAAATACTATTTTTAATCATGGAGGAAAACAGGATATCATGGAGATTTGGAAGGTGCGACTTGAGCAACTAAGATGGGAAAACGGCACAACCGGGGCGACGCGGCGGGAGGGCTGCTCACCGTCCTTTACAGAACCAGGCCAAAGACGGCAGCGTGATGAGAGTTTGAAACACGCCTCACCCCTCAATAAACGGGATAAAACCCGAACCAACCCCCTAAAGCTTTTTATTAACCTTATAACTGGGGTATTTATAAAAACTTATGTCCCGTTTTGAGTTAAAAAATAAATGGTCAGTTTACGTACTGAGGACACCAGCGCTATCAAGCAGCCAATGCAGGAAACTCTCTGGCTGTGTGGCCGTGAAAGAGTTATTGGCGTTAAAAGTTACAGCGTCATCTAGCACCTAGAGCAGTCAACTCTTACGTTATAATGAAACGTAGAAGTAGAAGCAAGGGGAATACCAGCTAAATAAAGACCTAGGATTATCAAGAGCTTCAGTAAACTCTTCATTAAAACGAATATCCAAAGCGACATTGTTAGGATCTTATCAAATCTGTTTAGGCAGGGAACATTGTGAACGTTTAATGCGTACAGAAAGGTGGCCACCCTAAACCTACTCAAATGGGTCGCAAGTCCCAGACCTCCTCACAGTATTTCCCTCTGTACCACGCTATGGACCCGGCGGGCGCGGTGCCCACACGGTGAATCCATGGAATCCACTAAACACCACTCTACCATAAGACGTGTTTTTCGTTAGGTCCCCTAAACTTGAACATTGTATTTTTACTGTTTTACCATTATACCATTTTAAATAAAATTTTCATAAGCTTCACATGTGACTTGATTATTTTTTTATTGCGCTAATAGTAAAGTAGCTTAAAACTCAAAATATCTTTTGCGCCCCCCCCCCTTGAGATTTTTCTGTATCCGCCACTGAACAAGCATCGTGTACTACTCAACTGCGGTAGATGCACCGATATCATGATTAGTTCGGTTTGTGTCATAATACGAATGACACGCATTTGACGGAGATATTTTAATTTATTGCGGTTGTAAACGCAATGTACAGAGGAAAACATATTAAAGTTACATACATACATACATATACTCACGCCTTTATCCCCGAAGGGGTAGGCAGAGGCCTATACCGGCCCACATTTCACCGTGTACAATTCGGTCCCACGTAACAGGTGGTGAGCCCATCGCCGTGTTGAAATGGACCGCCGACGTCAGAGCCTCGTCCGTTGTTCAGCAGGTGCACGAGCTTGCACGTGAGGTTGACTTAAAGTTAATGCTAAGTAATATAATAACAACGTTTAGACCGTGATAATCATACTAAAATATGTGATTTATAGCACCTGAGAATTTGGACGATACCATTTTTTGGGCGAGTCCATTCGTATCGTATTAGGAGATATTTTAATTTATTGTGGTAGAAATCAAGCAAAGTGTTGTAAACGCAATGTACAGAAGAAAAAATATTAAAGTTAATGCTTAGTAATATAATTACACAACGTTTAGACCGTATTATTCATTACTAAAATAATATGTTTCCAACCTCCCACCCACGCGAATGACGCCTGCACTATCAACGAAAGGCGTGAGGCTATATAAAGCTGGGAGATTTTTAAAATTGTTATTGTAATTTGGAAAACTCTCTTGCTGCGATAACTTAGCGAGCTTCATCTCAGCCTGCTCTAACTCATCTGCTGTTAAATAGTCGGATAGTCTATGTTTCCTATGAGTAAGGAATCGGCAGATATAAGCCATAATACGGCGCAATTTAATAAAACTTGAATATCGTTCAAATTCAATGACCGGAACTGCGGTCCTATCGATATTAACAAAATTAACTCTAATTTCAGGTAAATCCGAGTGTGTCGCATAGTGCATCTGTTTAGGCCAATTGTCTTGAGTGTCCCCTAAAAATGTAGGTCCATCCCACCATAGTGCGAGATTTTGTACATCCTCAGGAGGCACTCCACGCGATGCCAGATCAGCGGGATTACAACTTGATGGCACATACATCCACGTGCTTGTCTCGCATACTTCATTGATTTCGACTACACGATGAGACACAAATGCATTTAACTTATGGGGGGGTGTGTTTAGCCATCCCAGCACAACCTTCGAATCGCACCAAAAATATGCCGCGTCGACGGTGCACCGTAGTGACTCGGTCACCTTCTTACAGAGTCTGGCAGCTAACACAGCTCCGCACAACTCTAACCTAGGTATTGTTGCCGATTTCAGCGGCGCAACCTTTGATTTAGCGCACAACAGTTTAACTGTGATATGGTCTAGTGCAGGGATGGGCAAAGTACGGCCCGCGGGCCAACTCCGGCCCGCAAAAGCATATAATCCGGCCCGCCGACGGTCCTTCTACGTGAATAGTATACTCATATTTGGCTCGCGATAATTATATTTTGACGGTCCAGAAGTATTGTGAAAGTAGGTAGGGTAAGTAGAATTACTTAGTGAAACAATAGAGGCTTAGATGAAGGACTCGGTTAGAGCGTGAAAGAGTAACATACAGCCACACAGCAATATTAGAAAAAAGTAAGATCAAAAGTTACAGCACAAATTGCATTTTTCGTATAATTCTGGCCCTCCTCTGAAAATTCTTAAGTTTTCTGACCCCCCATTAAAAAAGTTTGCCCACCACTGGTCTAGTGTGTCCCTAGAGCGCACATATACGCATGCAGCGTACGCTTTCAGCGAAGCATCTGAAAATGTGTGTAATTCTAATGGGTGTCCCAGTAAGAGTGGACTTTTTAATTGTAATAAAAAAAACATATTTTTTTGACAGAGTTGTGATTTTTTTATTGAATTGTCAAAAAGACATGTTCCGATTAAGTATGGAACAAAATATCCGTCAAATGGCCTCCACGGCTCTGATGGCAGGCCATTACTTTATTCATGAAAATTTTCATGATTTTTTCACAGAGATGAGGCTGTTTCGCACCGGTGACTCGTTGGATCTCGAATTTGAGCTTAGGCATTGTTTCTGGTTTATTCGCTTAAACCTGCGATTAGAGAAAACCCCAAAGAAATAAATCGTACGGCGTTAAATCTTGGTGGCCAGTTCACATCAGAATTAATTGAGATAATTTTTCCGGCAATCGTTGATGCAATGGATTGTTTCATGCGCGATGTAGCAGGTGGCGCCGCGCCGTCTTGCTGAAACCACATGCCGTCAGCACACAACGGAAGCACAGGAGTCTTACTGTCCATAGCCGACCCAGATTCTTCATTTTTTGTTGAGAACTCTTCGAATGGCTCACACATTATGTGCACTTTCTCGACTGAAAATTGATCGTTGTTTGCGAGCGGTCTCAGCATAACTTTCCAAATTTTTGTAATAAGTTTTCACAATTATTCCGCGTTGTTCTTTCGAAAAGCGCTCCATTTTTTTTAATCGGAACTAATAAATGTGTAAGCTGTCAAATCTCAGAGTCGCCACTTGCACATAAAAAAAATAGCACTAAATTTAAAAAGTGCACTCTTATTGAGACACCCTTTATCTTAATTGGGTTGTGGCATATAGCCAGACGTGGGATGGACAAACTCTCAACACATTTCAAATTTTTTATAAACTTTGACCATATCTGAGATATATCATCAGGAATTTGTTCATCCCACCCTACCTTCTGTAGCCATAACAATTGCAGAATAAGCTTACATGTAATGACGCACACGCTTAATACACCTAACGGATCAAATATGCTGGACGATATTGATAAGACAATACGTTTCGTGAAACAATTATGGTTTTCATATTTTTTCAAACTCTTAACTGATATCAGAATGGAATCTGCTGTGGGATCCCATTCTATACCCAATGTGCTAGTTTTAGAAGAAATCTTCAAATTTTCTTGTTTGCTGTCTGTACCGGATTCATTTGCGATCAAATCTAACAATTTCTGTGAATTACTCTTAAGTTTACGTAATTTAAAACCTGCCGATAATAATTTGTTTGTAATGTTTTTATAAATGTCATATAACTCCTGTTCCTCAAAATATCCTGTGATTAAATCATCGATATACCAGTCACGCAACATCACTTCTCTCACCACCGGATCACTGCATTCCATTGCCAACTGTACTATACAGCGGGTACTGAGAAAAGGTGACGCGGACATACCATAGGTAATCGTATGTAGCTGCAAATATTTTAATGTTTCAGCCTCACTTTTACGCCACAAAATTGTCTGAAGGTGCCTTTGATTCGGTTCGATGAGAATCTGTCTGTACATTTTTTCTTTATCTCCTGTCAATATAAATCTATGCTGGCGAAGCCTAATTAAAATAGAAAAAATGTCGTCCTGTCACGGTCGCCAAAATTGTTGAGGATGTTAAAAGAAGAAAACTTGGTTCTTGAATATAAGGTTTTATATTTGCAGCTAGTACATGGTAGACTTGTTAGCCATAGAAAGATTTTAAAAGTAATGAGGCGCGAGAAAACGCGCACCGCGTGGAGCCATGACTATAAAGGTTGTAATACCCGGCGGAATACAGAGGCTTCATAGCTGGTACACAACTGGCGTTAAGTATGGCTTCTTAATTTGTTTGCATAAACATAATAAACATATTCAATGTATGGAAGTTCCTGTCTATAAGTAGAATACGATACTTCTTATGCGATACATTGATATATTATGTCAATGTATAGCATAAGAAATTATCACTTCAAAAAGTGCTATTGTCATGCATGATTGTGCTTCATGAAATTGATATTGCCCGTGTGGCGACGGACAAAATGTCGACACCCCAATTTATTCCGAAGGTGTCGTAAGAGGTGACTAAGTGAACACTTTCTCAAAACAATCTATTGCGTAGAGAAGGAAAACTCGAAATGATACCCGGTTGTCAGTAAAATGATAATCGTTAAGCCATTATTTTGATTTTGATCTCTTTTTAACTCTATACATTTAGCCAGATCAGCATTATGTTACTTGGTACTATGATAATTCTACTAAAACTTATAAATGTACTTTAATTTGTACGCAGCATGTACCTACACAGCTACATCATTAAACCAGACTGTCAGGAAAACGTCGAACAAATCCCAACACCTATATTACCATCGCAAACTTTTCACGTTACATTCCATTACACGAATCATTCCAACCATTGAAGGGTGCTGACGCGCGCAATATACCCGTTTCTACCAGTCTTTATTACCTCTGTAAATCACTTTTACCTACTTGACCCAAGCGACCGATAGCCGAACATTAAAAGGGTTTGATTTATATCAGAACTTAGAACATTGTCGCCATCTGTTGCTCAAACATTGGTATGTAGTTTATTGTAAAGGTGGACTTGACTTGTTTGATGTAGTGTGTTTACGTAATCTTTACCTTGTTTGTTATTTTCAGTTATTCACGTGAAAGGTGATGCCAACTTGAAATTCGAACGTTATTAGTATTGAAAACTATGTAAGAATGAATAGTCATCTAAGTACCTACCTAACATTTTAGAATGTCGTATAGTGAAACCGGTAATACTTTGGAACAGTATTAGTGGCCTTATTCAATATGTGCAGAAGGAACCAACAAATATCATCGGCATCCATCAACAGTATAAATACAAATATTTTATTCGACCTGGAAACTACCTTTGGGACCTCAGCACAGCAGTCGCCTTCAATTAAAATCGCCACTGAGGAAGTCCATTCCCTCTTAACTCTCTGTTGCGCGGACCACTGGAAAACTGACAAACCCAGAATGTAGAAATAGTCGTGATTGATTGGTTTTCAGTTTTCAATATCGACCTAAATAAGCGTCAGAACAAACCCGGACGTAATAAAGGCTTGAAACTGATTGAGTGCGGGCATAGATACAGCGTTTCACAGTATTGTCCTTGCTTGTGAACAATAATGTATAACTTGTGCCTTGTGTAGTGTGATTTATGTCTTTGTTCGAGTTGGGAATATTGTGCTCGAATTTCTGATAGTTTACCGTGACTTGGCTGCGAATTTCGAAGCTATAGAGTTTTTAGGAGGCTACCTTTTTTTATTATTCCTGATAAACCCTCTAGTTCAATGAGTACATAATGGCTGGTGATAGAACTTAAGCAGCAGGTATGTCGTAATAGCTATCTGATCTATAGTCCATTGAAATGTTACATGAGCTTTGCATTTATTAGAGGACGCAATTTTATTTTCGGTACATGTGTGGGGGGTCAATAGAAGCTTAACCTCAAGTTTGTGGGGTCGCCACCCTTGTCCCCCGGCCGCCATCTTGAAAAGAGGGGGGAAAATAACACTTTTTTCGCAATATTTCGGAAACATTGAGTCTTAAAAAAAAATTTTAAAGGCATAATTTGTAGCATATTGTTTTGCCTACAAATGTGTATATAACTTAACAAAAAAATTTACAAAATTTTTAGAAAATTTTTATAAAAATTTTCTTTTTTGCTGTATAACTTTTTTTTATATATTTTACAAAAACATACCTCAGACTAATCTTGTAGATGATCTTTTAAGAGAAATTAAAAAAACGCCACAGAGCAAAAAACGAAAAAGTTATTTTCAATTTTTTGTTTATAACTTCTTTAATTTTTAATTTAAGGCAAAAATTTGTTTGACATATTTGTAGGCAAAACAATTTTTTGTAAGACTCATAGTTTCCGAGATATTGGGAAAAAAGTGTTTTCACCCCTTTTTAAGATTGCGGCCGGGGGATAAGGGTGGCGACCCCCACAAACTTGAGGTTAAGCTTCTATTGACCCCCCACACATGTCCCAAAAATAAAATTGCGTCCTCTAAGAAATGCAATATTCGGTCCTTAAATTGTAACATTTCAATGGACTACTATGTAAGACGCGCTTTTACAAATATTTTGATGGGTATACCGTCACAATACCAGAAATTATAATGCCTTAACTCAAAATATCGTAGCCCAAAATACCCGAAATCGAAATATCAATATTCAAAAGGCAAATATTTATAATATAAATAATTTAAAATGCCTTACGGTCGAATAACCGAAACCCAAAAAATGAATTTATCAAATACCTTATCCTAAAATGTTCAAACACAAAATACCTTTTTTTAACATAATTTAAATCCTACATGGATGCTATATATATCTGTGAATGGTTAACACCCCGACTCAGAGTATCCCGACTCGGATAGGTTAGGTTAGAAGACTAAGGCGGGAGCGAAGCGAAGCGGAGCTCCCGCCTTAGCCTTCGTGGTTTTTTTTTTTTATTTTTCGTTAGCCCACTGTAGTATTTTTGTAACTCTGAATCGAAGTGTTTTATCATGAGGTAAATCCTACATGGATACTATGCCGGACTCCTACCGACTAAAAACCACAGGTATCCTATATAACAGCCTACAGTTGGGAGCCCCGGGTAAGCCCTCAGAAGGATACCCAAGGACCAACAGACCTACGGCTACAACTGCGACTTCACTTAGGTGGGGGGGGGGGGGATTTGTAAATAAGTTAAAGCCAAATAACAAAACGTGTGAGTGACACATTGTATTCTATTTTCGGTATTTTAAATTAAGGATATTTGAAAATTTGTATTTTGAATTCTGATATAATAATTATTTGTATTTTAAATTTAGACATTTTACGGTAAGGTGTACTGAAATAAGGTATTTTGAATGTTAAGGTATTTCGAATTCGGGTATTTTGGTCTAATGCATTTTAAGTAAAGGCATTTTGATTTCTGGTATTTTAATATATAACCATTTTGATGACTACACTGATGCCTTTTAATTGTTACTGCTGACGTTATTCCATTTCAAACAAAGTGTTTTGATGACCTCTTTCAATTACGTATTAATTCTTCTTTCGAATATTTTAGCATTATCTTTCAGTATTATGAACTGATTTAAAACATCTCTCATAAGCGAGGAACATTTTTTGGAAAGCACTCACGTCATATTTAAAGATCAAGGTGAGTAACAGAATTAGTTTGGAATAGATATTCGTTTATAAATTTCGAAATAGGTATATACAGAATGTTTGCGACCAAGTGAAAAATATAATTGTTCCACTTAAATTGAATGAAACAATTGTGTAAAAGAATAAACCTATTTATTCCTGGCAATAAGTACTTAAAATTTTCAGAATTTACGAAAAACAAGAACGGCAACAAGAAACAATAGTTACTTGCGTTAAATTTTAGTTTCAACTAAAGGAATAAAACATAGAGCAACACAACTTTCATCAAAGTCATAGGAGAGCTATATAGATTGAAATGGAACTTGAAGTGTTAAAAGCAGAAGTTCTCGCAAATCCTACTAAAGTGAATGCAAACTTATTAAGACGACAGTGCCAGCTTAGTTTCTATACCGGCTTTCAAACTTGAATAAGACAACATGCACTGTTTTGTAATAGTCCAATAGCTTTAAGTTTACGTTGTAAAGCAAAATATTGCACGTTACTATCAATCATGAGTGTAAGTGTACCTACTGCCTGTCCTATATCCCTTACCTTGGGGAGGTTGATCATAATTCCTTGGTTATAATTCATTTGTTTTACCCTCGACTATTGTGATTTACGAGTGACGAATCGAGGGTAGGCTATTCCTCCTCCCCGCCTCTTTTATTATCGTTTTACTGTTGACTTACATCATGTAATGGCAGGTTTTATTAGTTATCGTAATAGCTTTAGGTCAAATTTTAAAATGAATTAAAAATATCGGTCTTGAACAGAACTCAAAACTGCATCTTCCAGTAAACCGGGGCCAGACGCCTAACCACTCGGCCAACAAGACACTACCTTGCAACCGTCGAATTATTTTATCTTATACGTCTTGGAACGACGTAGCTTTAAGTTAAATAAGATTTTGGAATATATTTAAATGTAAGCATCTCCAGTAATATTTTGAATACAGCAGTATACTCGCGGTTCTGTACCTTTGTAAGCTGGTATTAACATTGCTGACTTCATACCTCTAACTTTTAATTAATGACGTTACTCGCGTAGAACTTTGAAGGTAACATGATATGAAGATTTCATTAAATCGACCAAAGTATGGAGGGATTACGCCTGTAGGCTTAGAGTTCTTATTTCAGGATTGTTTCTTGGTTTACATATTCTCTTTTACACTTTTGTAACACACTGTTTAATAATAAATAATTATGTAGGTAAGAACAACAGTTAATGAGATAATTATGTTCAATATTTGAAAAAAATACCACTGAACCGGTTCGGAAGAAAAAGATTGCCATAAAGACAGAGAGGTACAGAGTTAGAAAAGGGGACCTCCTCTATCTATTGTCACGGAAAAAAGGCTTGAAAACGTTTTTTTCGCAGTTCAGTGTCAGGACTAGAATAACCTAAAACCACAGCCAGTCAGACAGATAGGACAGGTAGTTCTCTTTATACTGTGCTAAAACTATGCGATTGCGTTGTATTTAAAAAGTATAAAGGTTTATTTTTCTAGAAAATCCTGTCCTGATTAGACCTGTTCCTTAAGATAATTAGATCGAACCTAGAAAAAAATTATCGATTTTCAAAATCTTTGCCCCTACCTACTACTCCTGACGACTATATTATCCAAAAACCTATCTTAATCAATGCAAATAATTCCACAAATACTCGTAACATTACTGGCGAGATCTACTAGTCTACTCCAATCTGTTGAAATTTTAAAAATAAGTGAACTCAAAGCTCGGTTAATACTCGGACTTGTTGCTTTAAAATCTCAGCGAAGATAGGATCAAAGTAAGCCGCTTACGGAAGCAGAAACTTGACCGAGCCACACCGCAGTATATTTAATCGGTATAATATTTAGAAATTCATTTACTTACCTTAGTAAGAGAAATGCGCGTACCCCGAATTGCTCAGTTTTCTGTAAACGATACCTGCTCTCTCTATGGTCAGTCCTGAAATCGGTTACTGTTTGCAGCTCTTCCATTTATAAGTGATTTCGTTCTTCGAAAGGCTAATTAAGCCGTAGGTACAACATGATAAACGGTAAACCAAGTTTGAGACCTTATGGATCGTTTGAATTTTTTTTGGAGCAGGTCCGCCTCCGCTCGCTTCAATGCGTGTAAAGACTAACCATCTCTTACGATGATGACACTTAGCACAACTGGTGAAACATATGTGTTATTATGTGTATTATGTAACTACCTAATTCTTCGAAGAAAACGTGTAAGTGTATGGTACTATAATTATGTTAGCAAAATAAGTATGAAATTAACATTTTTCATAATAACTGTGTCTAAGTTACACCTTTAAACTAGTACTTTATCTCATTATATTGCCAATTTCAACGTGTATACAATTACAGAGAACAGGTAGTTGAAAATAACTGTTAGTTAAAAATTCTAACTTCAACTTTCCTAATGACGAGGTAAGTTGAACCAGATGTACTTAAAGGTACCTATAGTAATAATAAAGGTTCAATACTTAGGGTCGATAGGTCATAATATAATAGTTATTTTTTTACTTTTTACAGATTTTTTTATTGTTATTTTTTTGTGAGTCGGGGGTTTTTAAATTTTCAATTTAATTTTTATTTTATTCTTTTTATAGGGGTAACTTCAGTATAATAGCTAATTCATTATTTAATATCAACACACGTATAGTCTATCAACAATTATTCAGAGCTAATGCGAATTGCGCGGAGTGTGGTTACGGAATTAGAAATTCATGCCACTCCTCATATATTTCAAATGGCTAAACCGATTTTCATAAAACTTGCGGTATCGTGATGTATAAGTTATGACCTTTCATTTGATACCCAACACGGGTATATTTGAACACATTAAATTTTTCATCACCACTTTCACCCCTCATATCTTTCAAACAAAAGAAACAGAATCAGAATCGGTTCATCCGTTTGGAGCTACGATGCCACAGACAGACTTACAAACACACACACACACACACACACACACACACACATACACACACACACATACACACACACACGCACACACACACGCACCCACACAACCCGTTCGGGTTCCCGTCGGGGGTTAAAAAGAATCATTATATGTGATAATGATTCTTTTTCTTATACCAACTTGTAACAGATAGATACACAATTTGGTATAGGTACTATGAAGTTTTACAACATTTTTGGGACATCCTTCCGAGGGCTTCCCCGGGGCTCCCAACCACAGGCTGTCGGGCGTGACGTGAGGTTTTTTAGTCGGTAGGAGTCCGGCATAACATCCATGAGGATTTTCCCTCACGTTAAACAAAAAAAATTTTACAACATACGCGTGAACAATTATCGTTCTATCTCCATCATCTATTTCATAAATATTTAAATTTTCAAACAAACCTAAAATGTGTAATTAAGCGTAGGTAGAACACAAGAATTTGCGTCAACCCATTTATTTCAAAGTACGCTGCAATTGTGCTTAACAAATTGCTGAGTAGTACTTAGGGAAATTTACATTGTGGTGTGTGAATGTGGTATGTGAATACCGACAACTAATCCTCTGCGGTGGTGTAAAGGGGAACTTTTATAGCCTCTTTTGTAAACCCTATATCACCATAGATGATGATTAATGATGCCTTGGAGTCCTACTTATAATTTTAGGGAACAAGTCAGCTCTATCTGTAAGTGGTTCCCTGCGGAGTGTCAAACGAAAATTCGAACCAAAACCCTGTATTCATCCATCTGACCAGTGTAGTAAGGTTCAGTCAATCACTCATACAAATTATAAGGAGAGGTTTACGTCCAGCAGTGGACTGCGATAGGCTGATTTGATTGATTGCTTGATACCATCATCACAAATAAATCATACATAGCAGTATCTTTTGCGTGACTAGACTGTCCTACTCCTAATAATAGCATTTTACTAAATGCATGTGAATAAGTATCATACTCGTACCTACATAATGATTTTACTTTAAATTCGCTATACTTTATGAGTTCCTTCGTCTTCGCTTTTAATTTCGCTATTAACATAAAATAAATGCTTTCTGCAATAAACTTTTAAATGATGAGATGTTATTATAAGGCACCTGTGTTATTAGGTTCATGGGATAATTTTTACTACCAGCTATGAATAAAGAAGTAAGAGAGACAGAGAGAGAGAGAGACAGAGACAGAGAGAGGAGGTTTATTCAAAAAAGACTTTTTAATTGAAAGTCGACTTAAAAGAGATTCGATCTATAAAATGCATGTAAGCAAATAACTTTTAACACTTTTTCATTTTGCTGATTCAAATTTTTTGAGGAATGCTCGAGTAAACTTTACTTTGAAATTCTGAGCTTTGTAAAAAGAGAAAACGCACAAGGGACGCAACGAATTCAGTTCAACATCGAGACTGTATTCGACCATTCCTTTCGCTGTCAAAGTATTACTAATAGAACGTGTGCATTAAAAATTATTTTGAGAACCAGAAAAACAGTTGACCGTGCAATGCGATGCGTTTTTCGTCGTGACATCTATGATGTTAAAGAATATTATAACTACAAACGCAAAACTAAAAGAAAAAATTAAAAGAGACTTCCATACAACAAACGTCCACCGGAGACAAATATTTGTGTGACCCATAAATGTTTGTCTCAAGAGTCTGGGTGTTTTAATATATAATATGTTTGTATTTAAAAAGTATATAAGTATTAATATCCGTGTTCTGATACCCATATCACAAGCAGGTTATTCCTAGCTTACTTTGGGATCAGATAGCGTTGTGTGATATGTCCGTGAATATTTATTTATTTATTATTTATTTTGCCATTTTTGGTACGAAACTCAGTGTGCAACTCGCACTTTTCGAGTTTTTTTATTCACCCGTAAGGGGGTGAAACGAGATGGCAAATTATTTATGGGATCTATAAATTGACAGTTATCTTTAAATTTAGAATGCAAGAAATAATAAACATTAGTGTGTGTCTGTATAATAGTAAGATTTTTACGAATGTCATGGGTTAGAGACGATGCCTCCAAGGAACACTCCTCTAACTCAAAATTTTGAAATTTTCGTTTTTTACCTAATTTGCTTTAATATTATCTAAGGATTAAGCCCCCCAATTTTTATAAAAATATCATGAGAAACAAAAAAGTTTTAAGATTTACAAAACTCTAAGTATATGTACTTCCAGCAATCATGGGGTAGACATGCCACTACCTCAATATAGCGGAGCGTATGCTGAGCGCACGGGCGGCGGCCCGCGACTGCCCGCGATGTATATTCCACCAACTACGGTTGGTGGGATATACGCGCGCGCTCGTTTGTTTATCGTCGCTTTGGTGGTGAAGAGAGTCAAGCCACAATTTTACTCAAAATGAACTAAATATGCCACATGCATAGAAAAATGTTGTTTTATGGTGGAGAATACAGCTAACTCCCAAAATACACTCGAGAGCAATGAATCCGGGTCACTTAAAGAATGTTAAAAATCTCGGAAACTAAAAATTATAGGTTAATGCAATAAATTGTATTTAATAGACAATGTAATACTCCTTAAATGAAAGTAAAAAAAGATATGAGTCACCATACATTTTATTAACACAAAATTACATAAAGAAAAAACTGCTGATCTCTCCTTAAAACAAAAATAGGAAACATGAAATTTTTGAACTTTATTACGATTTTCTTGAATTTTAATACTTCGTATTGCCTCCTCGTGCTTCCATTACTGCGTTTACGCGGTTTGGCATGCTGTACACCAAGTTCCTTATACGATTTTGGGGAATATTCTCCCATTCCTCTGTGAGAGCAATTTTGAGCTCACGAAGCGTGATTGAGGGAGGGTTTCGTTGTTTTACGCATCTGCCTAGCTCGTCCCAAGCATGCTCGATCGGGTTGATATCCGGGCTGCGCGCTGGCCACTCCATACGAGTAATGTTCATCTCTTGAAGGTAGTCATTCACAATCCTACCTGTATGAGGTCGGGCATTGTCATGCATAAATATAGCATCCTCACCTAAATTGACCATAAATGGACCAACGTGATCATTGAGGATTTCTTCCACATATCTTACGCTAGTTAAAGAGCCGTTTTCTATGATCACCAGCTCTGTGCGACTTTCAGAAGAAATTCCGGCCCACACAAGTACAGACCCACCACCGTAGGCTACTTTTTCTTCGATGCATGCTTGCTTGAATCTTTCCCCTGGTCTTCGATACACTCTGTGTCTTCCATCGTGCTTGTAGAGCATAAATTTTGATTCGTCGGAGAACATAACTTTTGACCAATCTTCAATACTCCAATTTACGTGGCTCCAGAGCCACGTAAATTGTAACACGTAAATAGCGTGGGCATCGTATTTCGAGACTAAGGTATGCCCAGGCATACCTTAGTCTCGAAATACGATGCCCACGCTCCAGTTTAGGGCCGTTTGCAGGTCTAAGGGGTTTTAAGTTAGATTCAGCAAGCCGACGTCTTACTGTCCCTGCACTTGGGTTACTTCCTCCGAGGCGTCGAAACTGATTGGTGAGTTCAGTTCCTGTGAGAAAGCGATTTCGAAGCATGGTGATCACCAAGTATCGGTCTTCTCGTGCTGTGGTACACCTGGTTCTGCCCGTTCCTGGTCTGCGTAGGTTAGAACCAGTTTCTTCGTAACGTCGGAGAACTCTTTGTACTGTTGACAGCGACACACCGACAGTCCTGGCTGTATAGCGCTGACTCCGGCCGGTTTCCAGCATTGTAAGTATTCTGGTGCATTCTTCAGGCGTAAGCGACATAATTTCAGCTTGATTAATGAATATAGAGCACTATCAACATGGTTTATGTACCCACATAAATGACAGATTACAAACAAAAGCAACACCAAATGCTGTAATTTCGTAGTTCCATCTTCGAAAGTGGCCCTTTTTCAAATTTGATTTTTTTATGATATAACTTTACAATAACTAAGAAGTTTTAATACCTTCATTTAAGGAGTATTACATTGTCTATTAAATACAATTTATTGCATTAACCTAGCATTTTTAGTTTCCGAGATTTTTAGGATTCTTTAAGTGACCCGGATTCATTGCTCTCGAGTGTAGCTTGAGAATCTCGAAAATTGAGGTCACGGTATGGCCACCCACTGTCTTTAATTTCAACAGACGGGGTCTTCCAAGCTGTTGGACTAAGACCTTGGAACCCCTGTTTTGCTCGATCACAGCCTCGACGACGCTGGTGCTATGTCGTCTGAGGTCACGTCGTATCAGCTAGTGGATCCTTAGGTTCAAATCCCACTGGTCTGACGAAGACGTGTGCAAAGATCGCATGTCTCATCTTATCCTCATAAGTTCGAGAGTCTCGGGCGAGAGCTAAGAGCACCTGTTATTGCTTTTTCCCGACAAAAACCTTCGGGACTATTGCTGCAGCGTCCTGACTATAATATCAACTTTTTATGGGGCTTCTTTTTAAAGAATGAGTTCATCAAGAAAAACTTTTGAGACTCAAGAAAGTTGATAAGCCCCAGGTCATTCCTACGCCCCACTGCAAAGAGGCTGATTTTCATTTTGACGCGTTTAGTACTCCCACTATGGCATTAAAGCCCCCCATCACAACATTGTAGTGAGTCTTGGCATTACGGTCGGGGCATACACCTGGATCCCCTTCAGGAAGTACCCGTTGGTAAGACTTAGTATACTCAGGCGAAACACTGCTGATCTCCACAACGATGCTAACGAGGTTCTTTTTCACCACAAAGTCGACACCACCCTCGGGAGAATGCCTTCCGTCACTTTTTTGAAAGTAAAACGGGTCCTCGCACAAACCCAGTATGTGCCAGTTTATGCGACCTAGTTCTACCTCGAGTTCCATGAGCCGCTCGTCCAGGCGCAGATTGGCTCCTTTGAACGTTGCCAGGGTTTGGTAAAGGGTTTCATGCGAGTTTTCCTTCTCTACACCATGACCCCGTCCGTTAATTGGCAGGTGCACCACCGGCAGGTGAGGCTGGCTTGGACCCCGGGGATGCTGGTAGGGCCCCATCGCACCCAGGACTTTTGTAAGAAAGTTACAATTCCTACCTCTTGCCATGATTTTATATAAACCTTAATGCTTCAAGTGAGGGTGTTGATGAAGGCCTATTATTAGTAAAGATTTTTAACAAATATCTATATCTTTTATTATTACTTTGTGTCTAGTTATTAATGAAGATAATTTTAGTTTTATGTAAATGAGGTCCTAACTGATACAAATTGCAAGCATTGATTCTAAATTTGAAAATTCTAAATAGGTCTATGACACTTATATCTTTTCACCACCATGTTTATTAATTAGGAATGTTCAAAAGATTTCAATAGTGAAAAGAGACAAGAGCAAATTTGCAATTAACCGAAAAACCCGTCTGCTAACAAAAAGTATTATTATGTCTAAAAAACAAGGAACATGTTTACCTAATGTAATGCCCCTCTTGTTAAAATCTTACTTACGGTTTGGAAGTTGTAGACTAATTATTATTTTTAGTTCAATCTCGACACTTAAATGCTCGTTATCTCGAAAATTGGTAAATGTGGCTTGACTCTCTTCACCTCCAAAGCGACGATATACTGTGATTTACTATGTAAGAATATTAATTTCTAGAAGTTTTTAAGTTAAAAATAATTATATTATTCGTACGTACTGTATGTTGTTAAGATTTTTTTAATAATTAAAATAAATAAATATGTTAACAGTGTAACACTAAGTGATGATCAGTGTTACTCACCAACTAGCGCGAGGTAGCTATGCAGAGAACTCTTTCCCAGGGCGCCTTACTACAGAGATTCCAGTGTGCGTGCAAGGGTAGGCCAGGGCTCTGACGAAAACAGTCAGGTAGGGTGTACACACATATATTTATATAACACAGAGATACACAGAGACACACAGAGAGCTTATTCACTGATAGACACAAATATCACAGGTACACAGAAGTATAGTCAGTGCTTAGGTACTTATGCTACTAAGCTACACATAAGTAGTGGATTTACTGGCCTGCAGAGTGAGCTGAGTGAGAGTGACTGCCTGTTGTTACTGCCAGGTGATGACGGCAGAAACCTCTCACATGAGAAGCTCGTGTAGTCCGCACTTCCACGTTGTCGTACCACGTGCAGCCCACTAACTTATAGGTGCGGCACCAAATATCTCATCCGGCAACTAGCCCCGTAGTAAAAAACCCTGTTATGACAAGTAAACGACAAATTAAGATGCTGATTATGTGTATAGACAGACAAAAATCAACCCGCTTTGCAACAAGAAGAAGTGACTCACCAGTTTTCTGGGTAAAATGTAGCAAGATGCAATGCAGCAACCCAATCACAGCCCGTTAGGCCACGCGAGGTAACAAATAATCGCGCTTGAGCGAAAAACTGATTCGCGGCACAGTCTCAGAGCCAAAAGCCAAAGGACCTCCAACTACCCCAAAGCCGGTCTCGGTCAAAGTCCAATCTTTCTCCAAAAATCTTAACCAAACCTGTTCCTTTAAATGCGAAACGCTTCGTCACCGAACTTATGACATCCTGTCATTCTGACAGCAGAAATGTCACCACTGACAACCGATTAAAAAAAGATAACTCGATAAGGCTGCTTTCACATCCTAAATACTGCATCTATAGAAAATAAATGCTACAACCACCCCCCCTTTAATAGTATTTCCTGCGGATATGACACGCTGGAAATACACAATAAAGAAAACAGAAAAGTACTGACTAATAAACAAAGACAACCAGCTAGGTCCTTCAAACACCAGCTGACTACGACCATTACAATACCAAAGAAAGATCCTCCTATGTACCTAACTAGACACTGACTCGTGTACCGGTTAGGCTAAGTAACTAGAGTCTAATGCCCTTCATAGAAAACGAGTGCTCCCTCTACTCGCTGACGATACCCTAACACTACCCAAGCTCTCAGGATATTGTAGAGTACCGAGAAGCGAATGAGAGAAAAACGCTCGGTGCGGTGCATAGAAGAAACTACAACGTGACAATTTAAAGTCACGTACACATATAGAAATACAAACAAAAGATTAAAATAGTCTTACATAATGATCACATAGCACTGGTTTAATAAACTAGAGAAACAGTGCTATGTAGTTACGTTAGGTATTGGAGACTGCTCCTCCTGATACTTCAGGATGTCCTTGATATGGTACTCCCCAAGATCCTTACCGTCCAGATCTGACAGCCTATATACTAAAGGGGATCGTTTAGCAGTCACCACACATTTAAGGAACTTAGGAGCTAGCTTAGCAGTAAAATTCTTGGCCTTGTTGGACAGGTAGAACGTGCGTTTGTAAACTATCTGTCCCACTTTCAGCTCTACATGCCTTTTTCTGAGGTTGTAATACTTTTCATTACGCTGGTGGGCAACGTTCAAATGTTTCCTCACCTGGTCGTAAATGCGTTGTATTTCTCTCAGCTTGACACCGAAGGCTGATGGATCGTCTACAGAGACTGAAGTAGGATGGCACGCGATATCTGTCTGCCTGTACAGCACTCCATCCCCAATAAATTCCCTACCATGTACCAAAAAGTAAGGGGTGAAACGAGTTGCTTCGTTAACTGCAGTGTTTAAAGCACACTGTATCTCAACCAAGAACTGATCCCAAGACTTGTGTTGTGACTTCACATAGCATGAGATCGCTTGAACCACATTGCGAATAGCTCGTTCCGCCTGATTAGTTTGGGCATGATACCTAGGGTTATAATATATATTAGGTACATTGTATTTAGCCAACAGATCCTTAAATGGCTTACTCACAAACTGAGGGCCATTATCCATGTAAATAGTCTTGCAGACTCCGTGCACGAGAAACACACTCTTCTCTATGAACCTCGCGACTACAGCGCCTGTGGCAACCCGAACAGGGCACAACATGACGTATTTGCTAAAGTAGTCGGAGACCACGATCAGGTGTACGTTTCTATTGCTCGAAGTGGGAAAGGGACCAAGCAGATCGACAGAGATAGCTTCGAATGGCTTCGAAACCCGCTTCGGGCTACCCATTAGGCCGGGACGAGACGTATTTACGGGTTTGTACTGCTTGCATGTTTCGCAATTCCCAACATATTCTTTGACGTCCTCGTACATCTTGGGCCAGTAATAATTTAGGGCTAACCTTTTATGCGTCTTCCAAACGCCACCATGGGCACTAAGTGTGTCATCGTGGTACTTAGAGAGCAGGGGCAAGCGATCCTCCTGAGGTACCACCAGCTTCCAGTCAAAGTCTGAAGTCAAAGAATATTTATTTTTAGTTAACCTATATAGAAGGTTGTCACGAATGTCATAATTTGGTGACTTCCTAGGGTTCTTCCGAACACTATTCATGGTGTGGTCATACCACGGGTCTTTAGTGGGTACTGCATCGAGGGAATCAATTTTGATACGAGACAGAGCATCAGGTACAACGTGGTCTTTACCTTTTCGATGCTCTATGTCAAAATCGAATTGACTGAGCCTCATGCTCCAACGTGCTAGACGACCCGTGGGATTTTTTAGCTTATGGAACCACAGAAGAGATGAATGATCCGTGACGACCGTACATTTTTGGCCTTTTTTTTTTTTTTTTTTTTTTTTAACGTGAGGGAAAATCCTCGTAGGATGTTATGCCGGACTCTTACCGACTAAAAAACCTCACGCAACGCCCAACAGCCTATGATTGAGAGCCCCGGGTAAGCCCTCAGGAAGGATGTCCCGTGACTCCCAACAGACCTACGGCCGCCGTTGCGGCCTCGCCCAGGGGGTGGTTCGGGTGCAATCCCGCGTCTATGGGGGGTTTCGGGTGTGACCCCGCTTCTAAGGGGGGGGCGTGTGTGAGTTGCTCACGTCACGCTGCCGTCATGGGCCCGCTTCTGTAAGGACGGTGAGCAGCCCTCTCACCGTCCTCAGACCCCCGGTCATGGAGGCCGATAGTCCTCGGCGAAGACACGTCGGCGGCGCCCAGGGCGCCGACTGCGGAACTCGGGTGGGAGAGTTCTCTCCCGCACCCGGCCCGCCGCCTCCTTCGCGAGCATGACCTGCTCGCAGAAAGAGGCGGCGCAGTCCCACTTACTCCCGCTGGAGAGCATGGCTCGCACCATGGCCTCGAGCGAGAGAGTGTCCACGCCCAGACCCACTACGAGGACCTGTCGCTGTTGTGCCCACGCCGTGCACTCCACCAGCGTGTGGAGCGCCGTGTCATCGCTGCGGTCCTCGCAGTGCTGACACTCGGCCGTGGTTTCCCGGTGTTTTCGCCACAGATACCTACCGAAGCTACCGTGCCCGGCAAGCATCTGACATTTTTGGCCTTCGACGTACTGTCGAAATTGTTCCAAAGCGAAAATCACGGCCAGAAGTTCTCGCTCAGTTGTGCTGTAGTTCACCTCGTTCTTGTTGAGAGAACGGCTACAGTAGGCGATAGGGTGCTCAACACCATCGTGAGTTTGTGTCAGTACAGCAGCAACTGAGTAAGCTGACGCGTCACTAAGAATGCGGAAGGGCATCTCAAAGTTAGGCATTTTTAATATAGGGGCAGAAACCAAGGCTGACTTTAGCAGGTTAAAGGACTGTTCAGCCTCAGGGGTCCATTCGAACTTAAGGTTCGTAGAAGTGAGTTTGCACAGAGGTTTACTAATCTTCGAGAAGTTGTTAACAAAGCGACGATACCAGCCGGCCATTCCCAGAAATCTCTTAACCTCCTTAGGGTTAGAAGGGGTGGGATAGTTGAGGATAACCTCAACTTTACCCGGGTCTGTCCGTAAGCCATGTTTGTCCACATAATACCCCAGGTATTTGAGTTCACTCCGACAAAAGTGGGATTTTTTCATATTAATAGTTAGGCCAGCATCCTTGAGTTGCTGATAGACTCTATGTAAGAGCTCTACATGCTCCTCAAAGGTGCTGGACACACAGACTATGTCATCCTGAAACGCAAATACCTTGTTGTCGAACTCGGGACCAAACAGACGGTCCATGAGGCGTTGCATCGTGGCACTGGCACCGACAAGACCGAAGCACATGGAATTGTAATGGAACAATCCTCTCCGGGGAACCGTAAAAGCAGTCTTCTCAGCAGACTGGAGTGAGTCGAATGGAATCTGCCAGTAGGCCGCACTCAGATCTACAGAGGTTAAATACTTAGCATTATTAAGATGGTCTAAGATTTGATTGATATAGGGTAAGGGGTAGGCGTCACTCTTAGACACAGAGTTCAGCTTGCGAGAGTCCAAGCACAATCTGAGGTCGCCGTTCGCCTTCTCCACCATGACCACTGGAGAGTTCCAGGCGGACTGAGACGGGGACACTACTCCCATCTCCAGCATTCGGTCCAGCTCGGCTTCCAGGGCCTTCTGCTTAAGGGGAGAGAGCGGATAATAACGCTGCTTGATCGGCTTGCTGTCACCAGTGTCAATGACATGGTGCACAAGTGAGGTCCGACCTAAACCCACCTTATCAGTGTTCAACGAGTCGAACTTTTCAATGACCTCGTTGATTACACACCTTTGTTTAGTTGTCAGGTTGTCATAATCCTCGAGGCCACCGTTAAGGGACACAGACTCTATAGGATTATTATCACTAAAGCTATCAAGACTAATATTTTGTAAAATTAACTTATCACTTAACTTAAATTGTTGCCAGAAATCCACTCCAAATATCATGGAGGTGGTTATACCTGGGACAACATAGAACTTGACAACTCGGATAACCGAATTGTACTCAATTGGCAAAGAGATACAACCCAGACATTGCAAGTGAGTGCTGTCTGCAGTTGTAATACGAAAAGTAGGATTGATACTCACAAGATCAAAACCCAGTTCCAAGAAGATGCGGTGCGCTCCCTTACCTAGTATAGAGCAGGAGGCACCGGAATCTAGAAGGCCTAAGACATTTAAATTTAAAACCTTAACAACTAGATACGGTCTAATGTCACTATCCCGTTTAGGAAACAGGACCTTATCAGAAATAGACTCAGATACAGAGTGATGCACAGAGTTCCTAATAAGGCCCTGGCCTACGCGTTTTTTGACTTGCTAGTACAGTGTGAGCAGTCTGGGGTCTTGACTCCTTTGAGACCACACCGGAAACACACCAGCTCCCTTGACTGTGTGCAGCTGTATGCAGTGTGACCGCCCCCGCCGCAACGAAAGCATTTGCGATCGTGGGGGGTAACCGGCGTCTCCACTGCAGACACCTGCTTAGCGGGCTTTTGTACACCTTTGTTCTTAAGCTGGTGTAAGTCAGATGTAATCTCAAACTTGTCAAGAGCAGGCTCATGGAAAGCGTCTGCCCTAGTACGCGCAAGCTCCAAGCGCTTACCCAAACGTCTCAAGTCATCTACAGAGTTGACATCATGCAAGGCCAGTTCCTTCATGTAGTCAGGTCTAATGTTGTGCATGAGAATGTCCAGCTGTTCCTCACTGGGCATCTTACATGACAACCTTGAGAACATGGCTTGCATTGTACATATATAGTTAACCAAGGACTCAGAGCGGGCTTGTGTACGCTGTCTTATCTCGTTCCTGAGGCGGTAATCATAATCAGGAATATCGAAGGTATCTCTAAGCTCACTAATAAGATCCTCATATGAGATGAAGTTAGCTTTGTTTGTACGGAACCAAGACAAAGCCGGTCCATCCAACAGGTCGGAGAAAGCCATAAGGAGTCTAGGCTTAGTAACCACCCGAGCACATCTAAGTTCCTCTAATCTCTCTAAAAACACACGTACACAAGTAGAACCATCATATTTTAAGTTAAATGAACATAAGTTAAGGGGACGTTCTTTATACACTATGTTACATGTAGAACTATTCCTACTTGAACTAGCTCGCACCGAGCGGTCCTCTCTTACTACTGGTGAAGTATATTCCACCTGGTCACGACCCGAAGGATCATCACCATCATCATCCGAACCTTCGGATTCAGAATCACTACTGGGTTCAGCCCTAGCGATGATCTTCACTAGCCTACCACGAATATCCACCAGGTCGGGGCAATCCAGACCACAACGAGCTAACCTACTCAATAAGTAGTTGGCCCTGATATACACCCTAAGACGACTATTATTATTGGCCAAAAACTCACCTGACTGAATAGCCTCCTCCAACTCGGAGACCTTCGGAAGACAGGTCGAGAGCTCAGCCGATGCATCAGCGGGTACCGGGGCACTCGCTTTGATGCTACCTCGACGGACGAGTCGGTGTGCCGTTCTTAGCTCACTCCGAAGGCCAGACACTGTCGTTTCCGGTTCCACTGAAATACCCATGTGGGACAGCTCGTTAGCAAGTTCATCCTTTCTTAAATAATTAATATATTTTTTCCTCTGTGCCATTATGTAAAAATTTACTTACAACAATTATAAAGATAAAATGGCACAGATAGGGATCAATTACAAAGTAAAAATGTAAATTGAGTTACAACAAAGTGTACTAAGTTAGGTAATTATGTTTCAAATTGACTTTTAGAATTTAACAAAGATTAAGGGTATACTAAGAGAGAAAAGTTTCGAAATTTTCTGATAACACTGTTCAGGTTAACATTCAAAATTACAAGGTATGTACACACCTTATAAAAAAGTTTTAAGTTACACAGAGAAATTCACAAAGTTTACACAGTGAGAAGTTTACCAAGTTTACCCTACAAGGTAAAGCTATAGAATAATATACAATAATACACTAATGATAAATACATGTGTGCACCATAAAAAAAAAAGGAACATAAAACACAATAAGAAAAAAAGTGGGTATGCCAAATAAAATCAAAAAGTTTTTCCAAAATCACAGCTATTTTAAATTTTTGAATTTAGAATTTTGTGTCTTTTCCAGCCAAAGATGTAGGAAGCTGGAAGAAGACGAAAGGGAAGGTTTTGTGCTTAGCTGCTAGCACCACCAATTAACGTCCTGGAGCGTCTCGGACGATACCAGAATGGTTTCGCCAGAGATAACCACCTATGCACACACACCAGACTGAGACTACCGCAGAGTAGACCCAGAGATTTGCCACTACGTTGGGAGCCAATTTGTAACACTAAGTGATGATCAGTGTTACTCACCAACTAGCGCGAGGTAGCTATGCAGAGAACTCTTTCCCAGGGCGCCTTACTACAGAGATTCCAGTGTGCGTGCAAGGGTAGGCCAGGGCTCTGACGAAAACAGTCAGGTAGGGTGTACACACATATATTTATATAACACAGAGATACACAGAGACACACAGAGAGCTTATTCACTGATAGACACAAATATCACAGGTACACAGAAGTATAGTCAGTGCTTAGGTACTTATGCTACTAAGCTACACATAAGTAGTGGATTTACTGGCCTGCAGAGTGAGCTGAGTGAGAGTGACTGCCTGTTGTTACTGCCAGGTGATGACGGCAGAAACCTCTCACATGAGAAGCTCGTGTAGTCCGCACTTCCACGTTGTCGTACCACGTGCAGCCCACTAACTTATAGGTGCGGCACCAAATATCTCATCCGGCAACTAGCCCCGTAGTAAAAAACCCTGTTATGACAAGTAAACGACAAATTAAGATGCTGATTATGTGTATAGACAGACAAAAATCAACCCGCTTTGCAACAAGAAGAAGTGACTCACCAGTTTTCTGGGTAAAATGTAGCAAGATGCAATGCAGCAACCCAATCACAGCCCGTTAGGCCACGCGAGGTAACAAATAATCGCGCTTGAGCGAAAAACTGATTCGCGGCACAGTCTCAGAGCCAAAAGCCAAAGGACCTCCAACTACCCCAAAGCCGGTCTCGGTCAAAGTCCAATCTTTCTCCAAAAATCTTAACCAAACCTGTTCCTTTAAATGCGAAACGCTTCGTCACCGAACTTATGACATCCTGTCATTCTGACAGCAGAAATGTCACCACTGACAACCGATTAAAAAAAGATAACTCGATAAGGCTGCTTTCACATCCTAAATACTGCATCTATAGAAAATAAATGCTACAACAGTAAACTTTGTTTCCATTTGTTTACATACATCTATAAAATAAAAATAAAAAGTATTATGTAAAATTCTAAGGTTTTCATTGTTATCTACTAATACAAAACGTTAAGTCCGTACACTTTATGAGTTACAATCCACTATATGATTATTAGCAGTTTGTAACACGGCGTAACATTTTCTTGTTATCCCAACTACAAAACTCCAACTAACATAAATTGATATAAATTGGTTTTATTGGCAGAAAATATTGGTTAAAAAACTGTAAATAAGTTACAAATTCGATTTTAGACGTAACTAATACGTGTATTTTATTCTTTCAAGGATTTTATTTATTATTCTGTATTATCTAATATTCCCTCATATATTCCTCCAACTATGAGTTAGTGGAATGTATCCTAATCTTGAAATAGATTTTTTTCTGTTACAATCCGCTAACTGGGGCTAACTTTAAAATTAAAAGGATTTACAATATACTATAAATGGGGTTTGAAGCAAGAGTAAATCAGCTAGTAACATACAAAAAGTCATGAATTTATCTGCATTAATAAAGATTTTATCGAGTTTTTTCGTTCACATGTTTCTCGTGTAAACCTATGAATTTAAAGTTAGAGGAGTGTTCCTTGGAGGCATCGAGATATGGGTCCTAACGGGCGGTAAAAGCATGTCACGAGAAAAGTCTAGGGGCACTGTTGGTAGAAATATGATCGTACAAGGTAATTAGAATTGTTCAACTAGGATGTGATTAGACACTTTTGGAAGCTGTGCTTTAAAGTGAGATGATAGTTGTCAGCTTAAGATATGTCTAAGTGAGAATATTATATTGACGCATAACAATCTGAATATTCATAGTCAATAATCCTTAGTTGTAGTACTCGAGTAGTAAATTCAAAAGTGTTCGTTTTGTCATGGTAATGAAATGATGTCTTCGTAGGTCGCCGAATATTATATAAAGTAGAACTGGGTTCACCGTAGTCTAAACGTCAGGTTGAATAAGAATATGCTACCGAACCGACTTTATCTAAGTAAAAATAAAAAAACAATTACAAAAATCAATTCACCACCGTTTCAAACCTTAAAGCTTCGTATTGTAATTGTCTGTAGAAACACATAAAATTTTAGCACCCAGTGGTCTGTTGGGAGTCACGGGACATCCTTCCTGAGGGCTTACCCGGGGCTCTCAACCATAGGCTGTTGGGCGTTACGTGAGGTTTTTTAGTCGGTAAGAGTCCGGCATAGCATCCTACGAGGATTTTCCCTCACGTTAAAAAAAAAAAAAAAAAAAAAAAAAAGCACCCAGTGGTCGAGATGTTGTCGGCGTTGTAGGTACCGACAAGTTTCTGAATATATATTTTTTCACAAAACATTCCGGTATGCCTTAAAATCATTAATCAGGCTTCACTTTGGCAGTGACCCAACGCCCTTACTACCCTCTCATTTGTATTTACTGAAAGAGTTTCAGACCATAAATCATGCCAATTTGATGAATGAATCTATTGAGATTTTTTTCAAATCTCTGAGGAAAATTGTAAATAAATACGCTATTAAACGTGTTGTGTTATTCAAATATTTAAGATTAGTTCAGAGTGTCATTAATCTTAACCCCTGACGTAAAATATGGGGTGTTATTAATTTGACTGTGTACAATGTATGGATGTTATTATTCTACTCACAGATATCTGATTTCTGTACATACATACATATATATGGTCACATCTTTATCCCCGAAGGGGTAGGCCCACATTTCACCTTTTTAGAATTTGTCGCCCGTAATAGGTGTTGAGCAGTATTGCGGTGTTGAGATGGAGAGGCGCAGGTTGTGACTGCCTGCTGTTGAAATTTTTCAAGCCGCCAAAAAAGTCTTCAATTTAGCTTAACGACTGCCATTTTACTGGCAACCGGGACCAAAGGCTTAACGTGCCTTCCGAAGCACGGAAACGCTGAAATAAATTTCACAAAGTGGTCACATGGATAGTCACCCATCCAAGGACTGGCCATAGTGAAAATTGTTTACTGCAGTGATCGTTTACAGTACACTGAGTCCGCGGGGCGACGAGCGCTTCAATCTGATTTCTGTAATCCTACTAATACCATAAATGTGAAAGTTTGTAAAGGTATTTGTTACCCAATACTCTCTTATTGGGAAAGCAGATTTTGCCGAAATTTAGTGCAGGAATAGATTATAGTCTGGAATAAAGCATAGGCTTTTTATCCCTAGACTTCCCACAACATAATTCCACGTAGGCAAAGCCGCGAACATCAGCTAGTATGCTATATTGAATGCCATAACAGCGCACTGAGATTTATTTCGGTGTAATATATCGTGTAAGTAATTTCATCTATTATTATTTATTAGACTGAAGTGCCTGTTATAGCCCCACATTAACAGCTTTTCACCAAATTCATGGCAAAGACCAGGTCCTATGTTTAATTGATTTTTTTCAAATATTTTTTCTTGAGTAGCTTCAGTCTGATAATACACCGAACATTTCTTCTACAAGAATCCCTGCTAGTTCCTACTAAAATTATCAATGCGAAAATAACTCCATTATTAAGTTGAGTTTAAGTCCAAGAGAAGGACATAGGCTACTTTTTAACTGACGGCGCAAAAGAAGGGTAATGATTTTAAGCGATAACGACTTCTACGCGGACGAAGCCGCGTGGAACAGTTATTATATTATATTCCAAATATACTATTATCCTCTAAAGCCCAATACTGTTACGTCTTCCTGAAATACAGCATGCCAAAATGAGAATATTGTCTACGTAATAAAACAATTTAGTCCGGTATTTCCAATATAAATAACGTTGAGTAAAAACGTTCCAAAATATTTATTTATTATCAATAGCCGATGTCACGAGGTTCCACACCGAGGCAGCTACACAGCTTCCGTTTCTGTAGGAATACGGGAACAAAATATAGCCTAGGTTACTCGGGGATAGTGTAGCTTCCCAATAGTGAAAGAATTTATCAAATCGGTCTAGTACTTTCGGAGCCTATTCGATGCAAACAAACAATCAAATCTTTTCTCTTTAAAATATTATTAGTATAGAAGTTTAAATAAATAAACTCTCCTTACTTATATAATAGCGCTTCGGTTATTTGTAAGTATATATAGAATCTGTACTTACATTTTTCTGTTTATTTATAGAAAGGAAATCACTTAATCTCACAAAGCTTATTGTCATTGATTTCTTCTCCATTAATAGTAAGTCGACAGTCGAATTTATTTCCTCCAGATAGACGATTTCTTATAATGTAACGTGAGAAGTAGACCGGACCACTTTCTACGCATTCAATGGGTTGGAAATGATAAGCGTTTCATTTGTATGGACTTCGTGGTATATTTGGTTATGGAGTAAATTTAATATTAAAACCGAATTTGTAATCTATCATCTACCTTCATCTAAATATTTCATGTTATTTTCTCTCGATTGAACTCTGTGGCTATTGAAATGGAGCCCACCGATGGCCATGCACAGACATTTTTATAATATTTCAAGATCAGCCATTAGAACACGATTTTTATATCACGGTAAATAACAGATTATTTACCAAGAAAAATTTTCACACTCTTGTCTGGCCGGAATGGGAAAATGTGGGAAATATCTAACTGGAATTTATTTCCGATCCAGTAAATTACCTGATTCTACTATAATATTATATTTCTTTTATAAATACGCAGTACGATTGTACCTGAGTTTCCTGCAATACTAATATTATTACATTCCTAGTGTGTGCATAATTAATTAAAAACTCAAAACAACGCGAAATAAAATTTAGTGCTACGAGCATAAAGGCAGGGATGGGTTTTTAACGTTTTACTATCTATCGAGAAGGTAGTATACATGGCGGTACCCCATGTAACCCTCCGCTATTTTGATGAAACCTCTGTACTGTACCCCAAGAGTCACCAGCTTGAAGCTACTATTGGACACCAGAGTTTTCATTAGTTTGTTAAAACACAAGGACGTCCCGCGGTTTCACCCATGGAAATACAAGAAAAAAATATAGCCTATGTTCACCGGGGATAGTGTAGCCTCCCAACAGTGAAAGAATTTTCCAAATCTGTTCAGCAGTTACAGAGACTATTCAATGCAAACAATCAAAATATTTCCTCTTTATAATATTAATATAGATTTTTAAAACGAGTTTTAGAATGTGTCGCGGACAAGAACCGTGGCAGCCCGTTTGATAAGTATTATGTAGTTGTTATGTAGTTGCGTTTGAATATCTTTTCCCGAATTGTAAGTAGAATATTTGAGTTGTGCAATATATTCTCATCAAGTAACTACTTACCCAGTACGTAATGACACAGTATAATGAAATTCCAGTAAATACAGTGCAGATGTCGTGTTTAATCTCGTTCCACATGAGTAAATTACAAGATCGAGGCAACGGGACGTGGCAGATTGCCAACTGGCCAGTCTTATCAACAACCAAGATGCAAAGCTTTGCAGCGCTGCCTTCATATTTTCATGACATCGCGTGGTAAGAGCTGTAAAATTTTTCAATAATAACTTCACCGTATTCGAAGACATTTTAGATTACCTTACAGTATTGAAAATCATAACTTGATAAGTATTAAAATGAAGTAGTCTTTCACGACTTGAAACTTTTGTTTTTTATTTGTCTGGTTTTATGTAAGGGACTTTACGCATTTTATAATACGGTTTGTTCTAAGATGGATGACCGTTCACAACAGGTAAGCCTGTCCGGATCACACACGAAGGTTCGCCATCAACTGTGTGAGAAGAAACAGTTGGTGAAACGTGGTCATATAGATATTTTCTGCCAACATTTTCGAGGTAAATGGCGTAATGAATGTAATTAAATTTTATCATAACAATAATCATCTTATGGTGCAATTTCATTACACCAGTTTTCATTACTTTAATTGAAGCACTAACAACATTTTCTACATATATTATTTATTTTGGCACCCTATTCTTAAACATCTAATAAGTAGTAGTAGTAGGGTACTTTTGTATTTTCCATTATACTACCGAATATACTTATTAACGTTCGGCATTACAGTGTGGTAGTGTTATTTACCCATATGGATTCCCTATACTTAGGTACTTGTCCCTGGATGAAAAATGTAAATAAGTATACCGTAGGTATAACCTAGTTTTCATTTCTGGACAAATTCCTTTTGATTCTGATAATATTTGGTACAGAGATAGTATACAACTTAGGAAAGTTCCTAATCTCTATTCTATCCCTGTACGAAATTTCATCAGAATGGATTTAGTGGTTTCACTCCACAGTTATCTATTTGTAGGGATATCGCTAAATGCATCCCAAAGCAACAAGTATTCAGTTTCAGTTGTTTTGTTATTCGAATCAGAATATTAGATGCAATTCCGGTGGAGCCAAAAGCCAATAAAAATCTGTTACAAACATACAAACGTCTAGTTTGGTTTCGAATAAATCAATCTAGTTTATTTTTTGTGCCATAAAACACATATTGGTTTCATGTTTTCTCGTACAAATTGCACGTGAAATAGTACTGCGAGCGTTGGGGGACGCTATTGAAACCTTTCTGACCCATATCAAAGCTACGGAGCAGATTGACAGTAACATTATTAACACACAGCATAAGGTGTATGGGGGCTTACAACGTGTTTGATATCTAATAACTCTTGAAAATCTTGCGATTTCTGTTTCACATGTTATTCAACACATGCATTTACGAGTATAATTTCGGTACTACTTTGCATCTACAGCATAATATTTTGGTTACGTATTATCGGGTTTGGGAGACTCACAATATATTGTGAAAAGTCTAGTGCCAAAAATGATTTAGAGGTATACCTCTAAATCATTTTTGGCACTAGACTTTTGAAGTGAAACTTCTTTATCGGCGTTGGAAAAAAATTTGCGTCACGTCACGTCACGATTTTTGGTTACGCGCCATCTTTGTTCTGTTCCCCACCACGGTGGATTCGAATTAAGAGTACTTTATCCAGGGATAGCATGTCATTTAAGGGTTTTTGGACTTTGGACTTTTGGGCTTTTGGACTTTTGGACTTTTGGATGGGACATTGATACTTTGGGTCTTTGGGACTTTGGAACTTTGAGACTTTGGGACTTTTGAACTTTATAACTTTTGGACTTTTGGATGGGACCTTGGTACTTTAGGTCTTTGGGACTTTGGAACTTTGGGACTTTGGGACTTTGGGACTTTGGGACTTTGGGACTTTTGGACTTTTGGACTTTTGGACTTTTGGATGGGACCTTGGTACTTTGGGTCTTTGGTACTTTGGGACTTATGGACTTTTGGACTTTTGGACTTTTGGACTTTTGGACTTTTGGACTTTTGGATGGGACCTTGGTACTTTGGGTCTTTGGTACTTTGGGACTTTTGGACTTTTGGACTTTTGGACTTTTGGACTTTTGGACTTTTGGACTTTTGGACTTTTGGACTTTTGGACTTTTGGACTTTTGGACTTTTGGACTTTTGGACTTTTGGACTTTTGGACTTTTGGACTTTTGGACTTTTGGACTTTTGGACTTTTGGACTTTTGGACTTTTGGACTTTTGGACTTTTGGACTTTTGGACTTTTGGACTTTTGGACTTTTGGACTTTTGGACTATTGGACTTTTGGACTTTTGGACTTTTGGACTTTTGGACTATTGGACTTTTGGACTTTTGGACTTTTGGACTTTCGGACTTTCGGACTTTTGGACTTTTGGACTTTTGGACTTTGGGACTTTTGGACTTTTGGACTTTTGGACTTTCGGACTTTTGGACTTTTGGACTTTTGGACTTTGGGACTTTGGGACTTTTGGACTTTTAGATGGGACCTTGGTACTTTGGGTCTTTGGGACTTTGGAACTTTGGGACTTTGGGACTTTGGGACTTTGGGACTTTGGGACTTTGGGACTTTGGGACTTTGGGACTTTGGGACTTTGGGACTTTGGGACTTTGGGACTTTGGGACTTTGGGACTTTTGGACTTTTAGATGGGACCTTGGTACTTTGGGTCTTTGGGACTTTGGAACTTTGGGACTTTGGGACTTTGGGACTTTTGGACTTTTGGATGGGACCTTGGTACTTTGGGTCTTTGGTACTTTGGGACTTATGGACTTTTGGACTTTTGGACTTTTGGACTTTTGGACTTTTGGCCTTTTGGACTTTTGGACTTTTGGACTTTTGGACTTTTGGACTTTTGGACTTTTGGACTTTTGGACTTTTGGACTTTTGGACTTTTGGACTTTTGGACTTTTGGACTTTTGGACTTTTGGACTTTTGGACTATTGGACTTTTGGACTTTTGGACTTTTGGACTTTTGGACTATTGGACTTTTGGACTTTTGGACTTTTGGACTTTCGGACTTTCGGACTTTTGGACTTTTGGACTTTTGGACTTTGGGACTTTTGGACTTTTGGACTTTTGGACTTTTGGACTTTTGGACTTTTGTACTTTTGGACTTTTGGACTTTTGGACTTTTGGACTTTTTGACTTTTGGACTTTTGGACTTTTGGACTTTTGGACTTTTGGACTTTTGGACTTTTGGACTATTGGACTTTTGGACTTTTGGACTTTTGGACTTTTGGACTATTGGACTTTTGGACTTTTGGACTTTCGGACTTTTGGACTTTTGGACTTTGGGACTTAGGGACTTTTGGACTTTTAGATGGGACCTTGGTACTTTGGGTCTTTGGGACTTTGGAACTTTGGGACTTTGGGACTTTGGGACTTTGGGACTTTGGGACTTTGGGACTTTGGGACTTTGGGACTTTGGGACTTTGGGACTTTGGGACTTTGGGACTTTGGGACTTTGGGACTTTGGGACTTTGGGACTTTGGGACTTTGGGACTTTGGGACTTTTGGACTTTTAGATGGGACCTTGGTACTTTGGGTCTTTGGGACTTTGGAACTTTGGGACTTTGGGACTTTGGGACTTTGGGACTTTGGGACTTTGGGACTTTGGGACTTTGGGACTTTGGGACTTTGGGACTTTGGGAGTTTGGGAGTTTGGGAGTTTGGGAGTTTGGGAGTTTGGGAGTTTGGGACTTTGGGACTTTGGGACTTTGGGACTTTGGGACTTTGGGACTTTGGGACTTTGGGACTTTGGGACTTTGGGACTTTGGGACTTTGGGACTTTGGGACTTTGGGACTTTGGGACTTTGGGACTTTGGGACTTTGGGACTTTGGGACTTTGGGACTTTGGGACTTTTGGACTTTTGGCCTTTGGGACTTTGGGACTTTGGGACTTTTGGACTTTTGGCCTTTTGGACTTTTGGATTTTGGACTTTGGACTTTTGGACTTTTGAACTTTTGGACTTTTGGACTTTGGGACTTTTGGACTTTTGGCCTTTTGGACTTTTGGACTTTGGACTTTGGACTTTTGGACTTTTGGACTTTTGAACTTTTGGACTTTTGGACTTTTGGACTTTTGGACTTTTGGACTTTTGTACTTTTGTACTTTTGTACTTTTTGACTTAATTTAAGGTGAGGTGAAAATTAAGTTTAGGAAGAAGTTTCACTTCTTACGTGTGTACACTAAGTACACGCAATTTTTTTTAATAAGCAACGGTGGTTTAAATAGCTTAAATTTATTTTAAATACCTTGTTGTTAAAATAATGCTCCTTACTTTGAGTTTTGCATAAACTCGTTTACTTCTGCAAAGAGAAATGTAAATCTACGGCGACTGAATGCAGTATTACGAAATATAGTCACTAAAATCAACTGTTTAATTTCCATCCAGGAAAAATCTGTTATGATGAGTACGTTGATTTGTACTGTGTGGGTGTACATACATACATACATACATAACATCACGCCTGTTTCCGAACGGGGTAGGCAGAGACTATGGCTTTCCACTTGCTACGATCCTGGCAAACAACTTTCGCTTCTTCAACTTTCATAAGTGTCTTCATACATGCTCTTCGGTTAAGGGTACTCTTGACCTGGCCTTTTCTCAGAAGATTATCGATTTTATCGACTTGAGTATGCCGAGGTCGACCCCTACCAGTTTGCCCATTCACTCTCGCCTCATAAATCTGTTTCGTCAGCCTATTTCCATCCATTCTCTTCACATGTCCAAACCATCTGAGCATCCCTTTCTCTATCTTAGTCACTACATCTTCTGTCATGCCGCAATGTTCCCTTATCACACTATTATTTACTTTATCCATCAATGTCACTACAGCTATACTTCGCAAACTTCTGATTTCCACTGCATTAATTTTACTTTCATGCTTCTCCTGCCACACCCAACTTTCACTACCATGCATAAGTGTAGGGACAAGCACTCCTCTATGTACATCCATCCTTGCCTTTTTAGACACGTTCTGACTGTTCATAAAGGTGTGAATGGCTCCATTCACTTGATTTCCTGCCAAAACTCTTCTTTCAATATCATTGTCACACTTTCCATCTCTTCAGCAATCAGTCATACATTTCTCTCTTTCAAAAACCATTACTTTTGTCTTGCTTACATTAACATTCATTCCTCTACTTTTAAGCGCATCGTTCATTATATTAACCATCAACTGCAACTCCTCCGCCGATGATGCCAGTATTACATTCGCTCTTGAGCGGCACTTGTGTACGCACGCTTGATTGTTCGATCGTTTATTGACAAAATTTCCAGTGTTTCTAAACCTTTTCCGAAATGTTCATCTGCGCGAGTTGTGGTGCACAGCACTCTGATGGGCCTATGTGCAGTATATGTAAGCGCCATTACGACTACCAATGCTCCGGTGTAACAGAAGCTGGCTTTCGGAAACTCGGCGAAAGAAAAAACAACTGGCGTTGTTTACATTGCAAGTCCAGTCCTTGTCCATCACCAGCTGCAACCTCTCCTCAGCCCAGCCAGCTAGACAAGATGCAGGAACAGCTTCAGAAGATCGATCTTCAGCTGAGGTCTTTGCCAACCATAGTTGCAGATATGAAATTTATAAAAGAAGAACTAAATGGCCTGAAGGACTCTGTCGACATGGCGCATCACCTCATCACCACGTTTACTGAAAAAATGGGTGCACTGGAGAGAAGAGTGGGCGAAGTGGAAACAATAGCCAAAGATGTCCCATTTTTACGTGGTGAAATCGAGAGACTTACTCAGGAATCGCAGCTTAGAGATCAATGGGCCAGAGCCAACAATGTGGAGATTCGTGGTATCCCAGAAAAGAAAAACGAGAACCTCTACGACATCGTTGAGAGAATCGGGTTGCTGTCTGAATTATCAGTAAAAAGATCAGATATCAACTATATCGCTCGTGTTCCAACTCGTATCCCGAATGGTGAAAAACCAATCATTGTAGCATTTAACAGCCGCTACGTCAAAGAGGACTTTATGACATCAACACGCAAGACTAAGCTGCTTAATTTATCTCATTTGAGCTTCTCAACATCTGCTCCTTTCTACGTCAACGACCATCTGACCCCGGCAAATAAAATTTTACTTACCAAGGCTAAAGCTTTAACAAAGGATAGAGGATACAAATATATATGGGTAAAACATTGTAAAATAATGGCGAAGAAATCGGACACTTCTCCGACGGTTTTTATCAGAAGCGAAAAGGACCTTACAAAAATTACATTCTAGTTACTATCACGTCAATAACCTTTTATATGTCAAATTTTAGTAAGTTTAGTTATAATTTTGTAAACAGTTTGAGAACCGCGTTCAATTTCGAACCTCTTTGTCTTCAGGCCAGCCCCCTATTCAAACAAGTAAGTTTGCACTTTATTCAATTATTAACTGATATTGCGAACTTGCACTGTGCCATTCGGGTGATAATCGCTTTTACCTGCCTCGGATCTGGTTTGTGTGGTCGATGTTGTATTTTGCATGTACCCACATTATATTGCATATTTTTTATGGATACCTATGTTGTGACCGGTAACTTACCTTATGTTAAATTGTATGATAGTTCTTGCTGCACGATGTTTATTTATCATGATTTTATGTTGGATAAAACACAGGATGGTAGGATTCAACAGGTGTGTTGTGCTAAAACTGCGTTTAGAATGTGTTTTGTCGGTTTCCCAAGTAGTTATTTCTCAATAACGTATATTCCGCAATCTTGTGAACATTGTACTGTGACCCTTTCTCGGTTATACAATTACTCGTATATGATAAAATTGTGTTATAATTGGTTATATTTTGAATCCCACAGTTATGGCTAAATTCAGTTTATTCTATCAAAACGTAAGAGGGCTGCGTACTAAAACAAATATATTTAAACGTAACGTGAACTTGTCTGATTATGACGTTATTTCAGTAACGGAAAGTTGGTTACCGGACAGTATTAGTGATAGTGAGGTTTTTGATGACAGATATATCGTTTGGCGTCGAGATAGGAATTATGCAAAGACCGGTGAGAAATACGGAGGAGGAGTATTGATGGCAGTGAGACGTGAATACACGTCTTTTCTTCGTCCTGAATGGTACTCCTCCGCCGAAGATCTTTGGGTCACAGTAATCATGAATAATAAAGACTACGTAGGTTCAAAATTACATCTGTGTACAGTATATCTTTGTGATGAAAAAAAAGGTAATTCCCATAATACACAGCTTCAAAACTTTACTAGTAAGTTAGCATTAATTGTGGGTTCCTGTCCAAACGATAGGTTTATTATAATGGGTGACTTTAACCTCCCAAACATTGATTGGTACTACCACGGGGACTCTCTGGAGCCGTCTGGTATATCTGGACCTGCACAGGTGAACTTCTTTGATACCCTCTTGGAGTGCAATTTAAATCAGTTCAATTCATACAGTAATGGCAATGGCAGATGGTTAGATTTAGTTTTGAGCAATGGTGACATTTCGCTTAGTGTGCCCGACAGCCCTCTAGTTGCCGAGGATGTTCATCATAAATCGCTAGAATTGGTGTACCAATCTATGAGTACTGACTTACTTAAACCTTCCCCTAGATCTAAGTATTTCTATGAATCAGGTGACTATGAAAAAATTAAATCATCTATGGAAAGTATAATATGGACAGACATCTTGAATAGTAACTCAATTGACATATCCACAGACATTTTTTATAATTATCTATATGACCTTAGAGATAAATACATTCCTTGTAAGACTATTTACCCTTCCTCATTTCCACCGTGGTATAATGCCAGTTTAAAAAAGATTCTCAAGGAAAAACACAAATACCTGAGAAAGTACCGTGTATATGGGAACACTAGTGATTATGACACATTCAGTCTGCTCCGAAAAAGGGCAAAGCGAGTGGAAGAGGAATGCTACCGAGCTTATATCGTAAACATGGAGGAGAGTATAATTGGTAACCCCAAGACATTCTGGAAATTTGTTAAGCTGAACAGACACGGTTCCAATACACTCCCTTCCACCTTAAAATACGAAGGTGTAACAGCTGGCTCCTCAGAGGAAGTTTGCAACATCTTTGCCACATACTTCCGGTCAACGTTTCTCTCGTCATCCTCACAACCCATCAGACCCGCCTCACCCACTTTACACTTGGCCCACGACGACGCATATAACGCACATACGATAGGTGACATAGAAATTCTTCCCGAAATGGTATGCAAGTTACTCATATCCGTAGACCCAACAAAAGGAGCTGGACCGGACCATATCCCACCAATTTTCATTGTCAATTGTGCTAAGCAATTGACCGTACCGCTTACCATCTTGTATCAGCGCTCAATTAAGGAAAGCATTGTTCCAAATGTGTGGAAGACCGCGTTCATCACCCCCATACACAAGAACGGAGACAAAGGGGAAGTAAAGAACTATAGGCCTATATCAAAATTATGTATTTTTGCCAAAGTTATGGAACGACTCGTGTACACTCAGGTTTATGATGCATTGAAAGGTTATTTCATTCCAGAACAGCATGGGTTCATTAGAGCTAAATCAACCGTAACTAATTTATTAACATTTATAGATTTTACCACATCCAGCATGGTGGGAGGCGGTCAGGTTGATTCTATATATACTGATTACAGTAAATGTTTTGACCGTATAGATCATAAAATACTCCTCCAGAAATTGCTACGGGCTGGTATACACGGGAACTTGTTCAGATGGTTCTGCTCATATATCGGGAACCGGAGTCAGGCTGTGGCATTGAACGGATGTGTATCGACATGGCATATCATCCCCTCTGGCGTGCCACAGGGATCGTTGTTAGGCCCGCTTTTATTTAACATTTTTATAAATGACGTCAAGGATTGCTTTCATCACTCTCGGTTCTTAATGTATGCAGATGACATAAAAATCTTTAAAAAAATCAACTGTCATTCCGACTGCCTCGAGTTGCAGGAGGATCTGTTGAGATTTGAAAATTACTGTGCCCTGAACAGGTTAACGTTGAACGCTCTCAAGTGCTACTCAATAGCATTTACCCGTAAACCCAACATCTATGAGTTTGATTACACTCTTAAAGGAGTGGTACTCAAGCGAGTGGATGATATACGTGACCTAGGCGTGACACACGACTCTAAGTTAACGTATGAATCGCACATTGACGACATAGCCAGAAAATCAAACAAAATGCTTGGTTTTGTGATGCGATCAAGCTCACAGTTCTCTAGTATTAAGGTCATAAAAATTCTTTATTGTTCATACGTGCGCAGCATCCTCGAGTATGGTTCTCAAATATGGAATCCGCAGTACAATGTTCATATTGATAGACTGGAATCTATACAGCGTAAATTCACCCGGTACCTGCAGTTTAAGTGTAATACGCATGATGGTAGCTATGAAGCGAGGTGTAAAAGACACCACTTGCTGCCACTCCATGAAAGAAGAACGATTGCAGATGTGACTTTTTTGGTAAAGATAGCGCAGGCAAAAATTGATTCACCGTATCTATTGGGTCAGTTGCAGTTAAGAGTTCCCACTAGATCGGTTAGGTTGCAATATCCTCTTCATACTCCCCGAAGCACTACTAATTACAGGAATGGTTCGTTTCTGGTAAGGGCAGCAGACTTCACAAATAAATTAGGTGGTCTACCTGGTCTAGATTTATTTAATACCAACTCATCTCAATACAGTCGTATAATGGCCAACCAATGGTTTGAATCGGTTCAATGATTGTCCTACATACTTTTATTTATTTAATGAACATTATTTTGAAATAATCAAGCACTAAATACGAAATTGTGAAAACTTATTAATGGTGTTTTGTAATCTAAGTTGTTGTTACATAGTAATTGTACACTGTTTGTTTTCCGAATAAAATAAAATAAAATAAAAAAAAAAATAAAATTACCTGATCATCAGCATAAAGGAGGCATTTGACGGTTAGCTCATTCATTTTTAGTCCAGTGTGCGACTCTTGTAGATCTTTCAAACAACTGTCCATGTAAAGGTTGAACAGCCATGGTGACGCTACACAGCCTTGTCTCACACCTTTTTCGATGGGAAAAAAGTCTGTGCAAGCTCCATTGATCCTGACACAAGCACTGGAGCCCTCATATAGAGATTTCAATGCTCGTATCAAGTTGCTGTTCACTCCATACATGAACAGTGTTGTCCACAGTTCATTCCTCAACACTCTGTCATAGGCCTTTTCTAAGTCCACGAAGATGCAATAGACTTTTTGGCGTTTTGCCAAAAACTTTTCAGCTAGGCATCTTAGTGAAAAGAGCTGATCCGTGCATCCCCTTCCTTTCATAAATCCTGCTTGTACATCCCACATTTTTTCTTTAGTTTCATTCATCACTCTTTTAATCAAAACTTTCGCATACAATTTGCCTACGACACTGAGCAAGCTTATGCCGCGGTAGTTTTTGCACTCTTGCTGTGACCCTTTACCTTTGTACAGCGGCACTATGACCGATTTGCACCATTCTTCTGGTACTCTGCCATTTCGCCAGCAAAGATTGAAAAGGCGGTACAGCTGGCAAGCTACCACGCCACGACCCAGCAGCAGTCAGCATCTCGACAGAAATTCTATCAATCCCAGCAGCCTTTCCTAATTTCATACTATTCAACGCTTCCACAATTTCTTCCATACTTAAGTGGCTTTCATTATCAAGTTCATTCATTTCCCAGAAATGAGTCTCCCTTTGCATCTCTTTTTCAAATAAACTTTCAAAATATTCCTTCCACCTTTTTAACACACATTCCTCTCCTATCACAAAACTGCCATCATGGTTTCTGATTTGTTTAAATTGTGAGGTAGTCTGTTCAGTCCTCATTGTTCTTATAGACTTCCAAAAGAATTTTATATTCTGTTGTAAGTCATCAGATAACCTGATGTAATAATATATAATTAATACTCGTACTTATAATATTTAAATCAAGACGTATTTAAGGTATGTTTATTGATGAATTTCATAGCATAAGCTAATATTAGCGTAATTTGATGAGTTAAAATGTCCCCAGAAATGTTTAAATTTCTTACAAAAATATTACAATAAATTCACAGAACAAAATGATGAGTGGGATCTAAAATTTATGAGTACGATAATAGGACGTTTTAGTTGAAAGGTACGTTCTAAGTTGAATAAAATATGGACCTTTGCCGCTTAATATCATTCAGCCCCGCTCTTGTTGGCGCCATTAAAAGTTACGAATAGCTATATTTGGTTTGTTTCGTAAAACTAAAAAGCTCGTTCTAAAATAAGCTTCCCTTACCGAGAAGAGAAATTTTCGAAATATTTGAATATTACATCAAAGTAGTCAAAGGGGAGGCAAAGCTGATTATATATTCAATGTCAAAGATTGCTTAATTACGAAAGTTACAAAGTAATATTAAAGAAGTTGATCGACGTCATACGAGTTCCAGTCCACCGCGCTGAAACGAATGCTTTTTAGCATTTTGCTTGAAGGTTGTTGAAAGAATTAAATTACTTTGAATCTTCTCTTTTTACCCGACTATGAATAAAAGAAGCTAACAAATTTAGACGTCGAAATATTGCTCTAAATTAGTACTAAGTACAGAACTAATTTTGATGAATTATTCATGCAATTTTAAGCTGTAAGACGTTGATTATGTAATACCCAGCCCTCTAGAGGAAATAAAGTCCTGTATAAAAATGTAGTATTATTTCAAGTTTCTGGGTTTAGGGCCCTCAGATTGTAGAGCTAAAGGCAGATGACGGTTACCAAACAAGAAAGCAAATACTTATTCCAAAAGCAACTACTAAGACGTGGCAGTGCTAAACATTGTCCACACTTAACTATTGAGTTTTTTACATATTCATAGTCTTTATTACAGCAAGTAAATGAGGTTACAAAGTGTGGTAGGTTGTGTGTGTGTTAGTTTTAGAGCATATAGGTACGCAGTAGTCACTTTTGGATTTGGTATTTGCTTTCATGGCCTCTCTTATATATTACGTTCGTTAAGAATCATCTGCCTTAGTTCTTTAATCTGAATTAGTACCTACCTATCAAATGATCAAAACTAAAGGACACGATTCTTCTCATACATTTAAGATAGCAAATTTTTCAGCAGTCAGGGTTCAGTTTTTGAACCTTTATAAACAAACAAAACCTCAGCAAGGCAGTCGCACACATTTACCACAGCTCCGGCTCCACTCTGAGGTAGGTAGGTACTTGAACTTTATCACATGTTATTTTCTCATACATTTGAACGAGCTGAGTAAACCTAAAATCCTTCAGTGCCATCACAATTATGAGGTCCAAGTTTACGACAGAATAAACATCGTTACGGGTCAGATGTTAAAAAAGTAGGAACCTAGTAGAAGCGGAGCCGTACAATCTAATACTCAAGACTGAACTACTGAAAGCAAACACCAAATTGCTCGCTAACTTAAGATTACACGGCGTGTCGTTGCAGGCCACCCCTGTCTCCTTTCACCACCCTCCGCCCCGTACTCTCTCAGTTTTACCGTTCACGTATTTGTTGTTTGAGAAAATCTAACGAATCTTGACCGATTCTGATGTTCTTACCTTGATATAATGTTGAATCTTTTTGTAGTTTACAGTTTTGGAAAATATAATAAAAATTATTTTAAGTAGTTTACCCAAAAACTATTCCTAATAAGTGAAGTATGAGAAGTTATAATTAATTTTGTCGGCATAAATCGTTATTTAAATTAGAGGTTATAGGTTAATTATGGCTGACATGATGCTCGAGGCGTTTTCAAAGGTCATAGGTCAGTTATATCACAGGGCGGAAACTCCATACAAATGATTCGTTTTCAATATTGTCACCTACACCAAAAAACACGTTATTTTTGTACAAAGCTTGAATGTGAGTGTGACCACTAAGGCTAAGCAAAAGTTCCCTCAAAAAACCCACCAGATACCTACAATGACGGCTGTGGCGGGGATGGGAATGCTTGCTCAGTAGGGGGCAGGGAGTTGCCTATCTGTATGTTATACTATTACATTATCTTTGGTTATATTCTATTTTGCAGTCGGTTTTATTATTATACACTTGGCCGGCGCTTTACCTATACCCGCTATCCACCAGACTTGTGCCCAGGATAAAAGTAACTACAGATGGAGTTTAGTAGCGAGGGACATCGTTTTTATTACGATTCCGTACCCAAAGAGAAAAATGCGGAGACTTCTAAGGCTCTATTTCAGGAACAGCTATGTATTTAAATTTTTACAGATGATGTATTTCTGTTGCCACTATAACAACAAATACTATCAGAAAAACCGGCCAAGTGCGAGTTGGACTCGCCCATGAAGGGTTCCGTAGCAGCAAGTAACATAATATAAAAGTTCTTGTAGTTCGTTGTAACTTTCATTGATGTTTTAACACATTCGCAGTGGTAGTGATTTTTCTAGGCGAAAATTGCGGTTTATGTCGTATTAAAAGAAAACTACCAACTCGATCTTGTTCAAACCAATTTTCGTTGGTAGATTTTATGGCAATGTACATCATATATTTTTTTTAAATTTATCATTCTCTTAGTTTACAAGTTAGAGGGGGGGGGGGGGGACACATTTTTCCACTTTGGAAGTGTCTCTTGCGCAAACTATTCACTTTAGAATAAAGAAAAGTTAGAAACCTCAATAGCATTTTTGAAGACATATCTATAGATACCCCACACGTATGGGTTTAATGAAAAAAAAATTTTTGTGTTTCAGTTCTGATTATGGGGACCCCCAAAATTAACTGCTTTTTTTCTAGTTTTATATAAAAATCTTGATGCGGTTCACAGAATACATCTACTTACCAAGTTTCAACAGCATAGGCCTTATAGTTTCGGAGAAAAGTGACTGTGACATACGGAAGGACAGACAGACAGACATGACGAATCTATAAGGGTTCCGTTTTTGCCATTTGGCTACGGAACCCTAATAAGGGGGTATGAAGGGGGAATGACGGCTGTGGCGGGGATGGGAATGCTTGCTCAGTAGGGGGCAGGGAGTTGCCTATCTGTATGTTATACTATTACATTATCTTTGGTTATATTCTATTTTGCAGTCGGTTTTATTATTATACACTTGGCCGGCGCTTTACCTATACCCGCTATCCACCAGACTTGTGCCCAGGATAAAAGTAACTACAGATGGAGTTTAGTAGCGAGGGACATCGTTTTTATTACGATTCCGTACCCAAAGAGAAAAATGCGGAGACTTCTAAGGCTCTATTTCAGGAACAGCTATGTATTTAAATTTTTACAGATGATGTATTTCTGTTGCCACTATAACAACAAATACTATCAGAAAAACCGGCCAAGTGCGAGTTGGACTCGCCCATGAAGGGTTCCGTAGCAGCAAGTAACATAATATAAAAGTTCTTGTAGTTCGTTGTAACTTTCATTGATGTTTTAACACATTCGCAGTGGTAGTGATTTTTCTAGGCGAAAATTGCGGTTTATGTCGTATTAAAAGAAAACTACCAACTCGATCTTGTTCAAACCAATTTTCGTTGGTAGATTTTATGGCAATGTACATCATATATTTTTTTTAAATTTATCATTCTCTTAGTTTACAAGTTAGAGGGGGGGGGGGGGGACACATTTTTCCACTTTGGAAGTGTCTCTTGCGCAAACTATTCACTTTAGAATAAAGAAAAGTTAGAAACCTCAATAGCATTTTTGAAGACATATCTATAGATACCCCACACGTATGGGTTTAATGAAAAAAAAATTTTTGTGTTTCAGTTCTGATTATGGGGACCCCCAAAATTAACTGCTTTTTTTCTAGTTTTATATAAAAATCTTGATGCGGTTCACAGAATACATCTACTTACCAAGTTTCAACAGCATAGGCCTTATAGTTTCGGAGAAAAGTGACTGTGACATACGGAAGGACAGACAGACAGACATGACGAATCTATAAGGGTTCCGTTTTTGCCATTTGGCTACGGAACCCTAATAAGGGGGTATGAAGGGGGCTTCTATACAACAAACGTCGAATTTTTGTCGTTATTTCCTCTGCGCGCAAGTCCGACTCGCGTTTGGCCGGTTATTTAATCTGTTGTTATGAAAAATTAACGCTTATAAGGCCAGTTTTATAATTAAAGTTAAGTGTCATAAAAAACAAGAAATTCCAATCACCTGATGTAAGAAAAAGATAGTAAAGAAAATGGACATCGTCAGTCACCGTTCACTAACTGCTAATTAGTAACAGCAAAACTTCACTAAACGAGCGAAGCCACGCGCGTCTCTAGTTTACTATATTGTTAAACGAACGTCGATTAAGTTATTTGAGAGCCCTCGGCTCACGTTACAGAAAGCTAACTGTTGAGGTTAATTAACTTGAAATTGTCTGTAATAAATTGAAACGAGACTCCTCATTAATGTTCGGTACCGAAATAGTACAGGTAGAGTAATTTAATTACTGTTTATTACAGAAATACGGACAGGGATCAGGGACCGATCTTTATGTTGAAAATGTTTTATGTAGCAATCATTTATTTTATCAAATCAGCCTATGGCAGCCCACTACTGGACGTAGGCCTATCCATAATTACGCTACAATACACAATCCTTTGTGTGCCATCCTACTTCAGTCACTTCTTGCTACCTTCACGTCATCATTTTTTTAAATATCGTCTGATACTGTATATATATGTGTTGCAACTTTCGACAGCCTGGTGTTTTGGACGCGTACCTCAGCTTTACCTTGTCCACTTTAGATTTATACATACCTACCTAATAATACGTCCACATTTCACAGTTTCTATTTTGTCAGAAATAATAAGAGGAAGCTTACTGTCGGTTTGAAATGACCAGACGCAAATTGTGGCTAATTAACTACGCTACCTGCTGTTGTGAAATTTTCAAGCCTGGAAATAAGGCCTTCAACTTGGCTTTATGACTCCTGAAAAGGTTTAGATACAATTAGCGAAATGTCATTTCATAATCTGAGCTGATATTCTATACGAAAACATTCAATGCTAGATGATGTTCGCGGCTTCGCCCACGTGGAATTTTGTACCTGTTTCCGCTTCCCGTGGGAACATTTTTCCGATATGAAAAGCCTATGTGTTATTCCAGACTATAAGCTATCTCTGTACCAAATTTCAGCCCAATCAGTTCATCCTTTAGAGCGTGAGTGAGAAACAAAAATCCAAACATTTAAACATACGAATATCTTCACAAACTTTCACATTTATAATATTAGTAGGAAGCAGGATGATTCCAGAAGAATCTGCGTTTTTGGAGACGTTTTCTGTGATGAATGATCTTTATTTCATAAATTTCATTTTAGTTACAAATCACTCTAACCAGGTGAAAATTAAAACAATTTAAACGTTAGAACGTTTAAATTGTGAATGCTTTGAATGCTTATACCATTAAAATAGTCGTTTCTTTTTTTAAATCAATTGTGCTGTGATAAGCAGAAAGGGAATCTACACCGATCCAATATATTTGTCAAGTAATATTTCTTTGCAGGAAAAACTCGGATAATCGTTAATGCTCTGCCTCAAGCGAAATCCTTTGTATAGATTGTGCTATCACCATAAATAACTGCCTAACTGTTTTTATGGAGGAGAAAATTACTCTTTTCACTCGCTGCCTTTAATGTATAGAGAATTTTTGTTTACGAGCTTTAAGTAGGCTTATATTAAAGGTTGATGTGTGGTAAATTCCATGTTCCTGATAAACGTAGTTGTGTTCGAGTGTGCTCGTTAGATAAGTTTCGTGCAGTGGATTGTAACCATTAAGTTAAGCTTTGGTTTAAATATAACAACTAGGTCTACTACAGAACACTTTACTGTTTACCTACTCATCTTTATGCTTCGTTTGTCTTGAGATCAAAATGTGCGACTGCGGTCGTGGGTTCGATTTCCACAGAAGACAAAAATTTGTGTTATCCATACAGTTCTTGTCTCGAGAGGCTGGATGTTTCTATGTATGATAAGTAGGTATGTATTTAAAAGTATATAAGTATTAATAGCCGTAGTCTGATGCCCATAACACAAGCAGGTTATTCCTGGCTTACTTTGGAATCAGATAGCGTTATGTGTAAATATCCGTGAATTCCTTGTATACTGTCAGGAGAAACTAGAGCTAGGTAGTTTGTCATTATATTTCCATTTACGAGTGTTTCTTTCAAAATATGCAATAACATTATACAATGTCACTGCGAAATATTCCTCAACACTGTAGTAGCAATTCTCTGTTAACCAAGCATACAATTTCCTAAGGAAAATATTTTTCCTTCATTCACTTTCCTTCATCTTTTTACTGTACTGTACTTTACATATATTTGACTGATGTTGAGTAACAATGTCTCTAGTATTATTCTGATTTCATAATAGGTACGAGTAACAATATAGTTGTGTGTAAAATAGGGCTTTTTGCGATAAAGTATCAGGAATATCATGTACATGTAATTGAATATATACATTGAAATATATTGACAGATGTGCTCTTAGATTTTTATATTGTCATTTATACGAAATTAATTGATCGACACGATGATATCTTGTAGATATCAGTTATTACATGTAATTAAATATCTACATTGATAAATATTGACAGATGTGTTGTTAGATTTTTATATTGTGACCAGCTGACCCGCGCAACTTCGTTTGCGTGATACATGAAGAACCGCTCAACCGATTTTGTGCAAACTTCATATAAACCATCTACTAAATAGTCCAAACAAAGCCTAAACATTTTGTTTGGAGAGGAGAGCCCGTTCTTGAGTTATAAAATTACAACGAAAAGTGGCATTGATTTTTATATACTTCTGATTTATACTAAATTAATTGATAAACAGGATTTCTTGTACATTTCTTCATCCACATACTAAAGACACTGATTTGAATATGTTCATTTAGCTACGTGCTTGTTTAATAGCGCATTATATACCTACACATAATAGTGAAATATCGAAATGCTGTAAATTCTACAATAACATTACTATTTCTTACTATTTATTACTTGATTGAAATAAATTTGCTGACGAATCAAGATGCCCCTTTTTGCACATAGGTTTCATAATGAGAGCTGTTTAATGATATTTTGGTACGGAACAACGAAGTTTTAATACCTGGTTGCATTCTTCTAACTTTTTCAACTAATAAGATACAAACAAATTAACGCGATCTGTGAAATTATTTAGCGGATGGCCTCAGATTTTACTGTAAATAGATTGTGTAAGACGCTCGTAGACACTTTTTGATTGATGTTTAAGGTTTTTGGTAAGATCTTAAACTTTATGTATCTTATTACTGTAATCATCAATCAATACATACAATAAAATCGTAACAGGCTAAGGCGGGAGCTCCGCTCCGCTTCGCTCCCGCCTTAGCCTTCTAACCTAACCTATCCGAGTCGGGGTACTCTGAGTCGGGGTGTTAACCATTCACTTATTATCTTATATTTTTTTGTTTTGTTAGTTCCCAAAATGGATTTATAATTTAAATAATATTTCGGGGGAAAATGGGAATTTTTTGTTCCCAGTTTCCCCCGATTATGAATTCGGGGGATACTGGGAATAAAATTCCCACTTTCCCCCGAACGGGGGATAGCATTCGGGGGATACTGGGAATAGTCCCATTTAGCGTTTGTTTTATGTAAATCGGTTTAGAAATAAAAGAGTTATAACACTTTTAAGAATCAGATATTTTGAAAATTTTAATTGTAGGTGTTTCTTTGAATGTGAGTGAACCTTAAATGGGGTGTTGGCTTAATCATAAAAGAGATCACGAAAGATCACGCTTTCGGCGCGGACTGAATTGTTTAAAAATAGTCTTAATCATTAAGCTCTTTTATGATTAAGCAAACAGGGCAGTTTCAGACGCTGCTTGATGACTCTGATGAAGAAATACCTTTCCTTTCATACACCTTATGTGACGTAAACGAAGTTGCGGGCTCAGCTAGTAAGTAAATAAATTTGAAGCACTTCTATCTAAATTTGTATTACTGCTTGAAATTATTATTTACACTTAAGTCCAGTTGAGATGTTTCTTCATTTTCTGGAATACAGTAACATTACCATTATATATTTCTACGATCTTTTGTACTGAAATTCAATCGTTTAGAATGGGCGTAAAGTCTTTCTTTCGTTTCGGAGAAAATACGATTTTCTGGAATACAGTAACATTACCATTATATATTTCTACGATCTTTTGTACTGAAATTCAATCGTTTAGAATGGGCGTAAAGTCTTTCTTTCGTTTCGGAGAAAATACGTAATAACATGAATGCTGACTCTTTAAATTGAAACACAAAAAACACACTTATCGTACGGTACAATGTTTAAAATGTGCCATTCATTTTTTTCTTTCAAGCGAACTAAAAAGGCTTACCATTGGAAAATGTTGACATAAGAATGGAAAGGTTAAATTGATCCCCAGAGTATCTCAAGAGTTTGAATGTGTGAACAGTAGCGTCATGGGACCAGCATGTGTAGAAACGAATTTAGGTTAGATAGTATTAGATACTCGAATGCAATGTTTGCTTTCCTGAATGTGGGCTTTGAAGAACAAGGAACATTGTTTAAAAAATGTTACATTCGCAAGGTTATATAATTATGGTGATATATAAATATTTTGTCACTCACAACATCTTTGTGTAGGTGCCTGTATGTGTATATCTTTATGATAAGTTAATATATAAAATCATGAAATAATCAAAGCTTTAAGTAACATCGTAATCAATATTTTCGACTCTGACCCTTAACTTTAATTGTGTTAAAATCCTTAGTCAGTAGGTATTTATTGATCTTTGATTTTTATAACAAAGGTTATGATAGAAATTAATAGGGCCGTGTATTTAAGCACAACAGGTCAAATGATTTTGTAAGTGATTTCAAATTTAATAGCTCTCGGCAAAGTCTAAAGTTTTGTTTATGTTTCAAAAGGATTAAGCATCTAACTTTCAGATAGTGGTTGTTGCAAATCATGCATATCTATACATTATTCGTAGTGCATATCTAGTTTCCACTCTTTTCTGTTAATTTGTTATTTTATTCAAGGAACCTCTAGATTAATCAAAATCGAGTCACTTAAGTTCTTACGCAAATTTTATTTGTACTAATTTCTTTAAGCACATAATACACTGTTCATATACTCATTAAACGGCATAATACGATACATGTTTTCTATATAAATCTAAGAGAGACCACACACTCGGTTATAATGTAAATCTATACTTCTACTACGTAACCAAAATGTGTGGAGCGATACAAAGCGATACCGCAAGGCATCTAGGAATATTAGTTTCGGTATTTTATCGTAATATAATATAGTAAGTACTTATACATTTTGGTATAATGTATTAAAGCGTATTAATATAAATTTTCACATAAATAAAGCGATTTTTGTTCATGTATTTTGTAATCACTGTCATCCGACTGAAAGCTAACTCAATCGCATCCTGCCTCGGCTCGATGTCTATAGTTCACCTTCCTTTCACGTGCTAAACATGAAAACAGGTATATACAGAACTATGAACTAGGTGACACATAAGTACGAAAAATAGGAAAATTGCAAGACTATCACAACGCCCTTATATATCTAATAATATAGTGGGAGCAAAAGCGAAATAAGCAAGATCTCAAGTGACTATTATTTCAATTTTGTAACTTGAATTATTTAAAACCTGGCGGTCGCATCTCGCTAGTAAATAAACGAGAAGAGTCAAGTTGAGTAAACTTGACTCTTCTCGTTTGTTTATCATTTGAGTGATCACTTTTTAATTAGTAGATTATCAAACATGATACAAATATACCTACAACATGCAAAGGAGCAATATTTTCTTTCGTGTCTACTTCAAAAGCGTCATTACCAATGTTACTTAGATAAAAACTAGATTTCTTTTCGTGTGGAAATCCTCATGTATGCTATGCCGGACTTGTACCGACTAAAACCACACGGTGCCTTGCCATCTGTCTAGGGCCAGATACTGTGGTTATTATACTTCTGTTGATGTTTACATAAAAATTGGTTGATGACGAATAAAAAAACTATTACAATGTTATTTTTAAACTATCGCGGTTTTTAACACTCATACTTATAGACTTCGGGACTTCACGCGAAATACTATTTACTTACATTCACCGACGTTTCGAGCACGTTGCAGCGCCCGTGGTCGCGGTTGGAAACAAGCGGAGGGTCCGTAACTTAATTTCGAGAGACATATGTTCGATTATTGAAATATCGACTGAACGATTGTGCGAATAGAGTTTATTGCGAAACCACTTTTTGTCGCTAAACGCTGCTTCGACTGAACGATTCTTCGAATATTTATTAATCGATAGACTGATCTTTCGAATTTTAAATTTAGAGTTGTTACATGCAAATTGATTGGTATTATGAAGAAAAAACATAATTTTATAGGTATTTATTGAACTTCGGACATCACTTCCAAAGTTTGGTCCCAAAACTGTGCGGGGCATCAGCTGGACTAGCGCGACTGATGCTTAACATCATGGAACCCTACGCTCCCTACAGGAGACTGTACCTGGGGATCGTGCGAAGTATGGCCCTATACGGGGCCTCGTATGGGCGGAGACCCTGGCGGCCATCAATGTGGCTAGATTGCTGAGCCTACAGAGGGCGATGGCCATCAGCGTGATAAGGGGATACCGCACGATCTCAGTTGAGGCGGCATGTCTCTTAGCCGGGACACTCCATGGGACCTGGAAGCGAGAGCCCTTGCGTCACTGTTTAGATGGCGCAAGGAGGTGCTGGAGCGGGGCCAAAGGCCTGCCTCTCGGGAAATCGAGGCCCAGCGGTCCCTGCTCCACCAGGAAATCGTGGAGACATGGAAGGTGCGACTTGAGCAACCAAAGGGGGGAATCTCCACAATCGCGGCCCTCAGACCGGTCATGGACGAGTAGCTGGAGAGGAGACACGGTGTTCTCTCCTAACGGTTGTCGCAGATACTTACCGGGCACGGTAGCTTCGGTAGGTATCTGTGGCGAAGACACCGAGAAACAACGGCCCGAGTGTCAGCACTGCGAAAATGTTCGAACTGCAAATTATGTTTTTCTTCATACATACCAATTACCAATCAATTTGCATGTAACAACTCTAAATTTAAAATTCGAAAGATCAGTCCATCGATTAATAAATATTCGAAGAATCGTTCAGTCGAAGCAGCGTTTAGCGACAAAAAGTTGTTTCGCAATAAACTCTATTCGCACAATCGTTCAGTCGATATTTCAATAATCGAACACATGTCTCTCGAAATTAAGTTACGGACCCGCGGAGAGAACATACGAACTAAGCAGTGCAACACACGAAAAGAAATTTAGCAAATTAACGGCTTCACAGAAGAAAAATACGCACTCACAAAATAAGGCTTGTTCCACACTATCAAATTTTAATGACACAGTGATCAATTTGTCAAATGTAAATCGGGCGATCTTTAAACCATCAACCAAAGTGGCTAGGTACGTGCGAACACCAAAGGACATCATTCCTCTGCAAACACCAGGTGTCTACAAAGTAGATTGCAGCTGCGGTAGTTCCTACATAGGCCAAACCAAGCGGACCATCGCGGAAAGGGTCAAAGAACATATTGCAGCTGTAAAAAATCGTCAGTTAAACAAATCGGCAATAGCAGAACACCTTGATTCGGGCATTAATCACTGGATCGAACTTCACCAACCGAAAGTCCTCTCCACTGATCGCCATTATTATCCACGTATGGTGCGTGAAGCCATTGAAATCAGAAAACACAAAAATTTCAATAGGGATGATGGATACAAGCTCTCCGGGATGTGGAATTCAGTGATTAATAAACTTGAACGTAAAACTGTGCCAATTAAAACTGACGTAGTGAGTGTAGTGTGTCGCCGGCCTTATCCTTCGTTGTAATAACAACGCGCAACGGAGGGTAGTTCGACAAGAAATAACTTCGTGGTTTCTGTCGATCCTCGCCTCAGTCCAACCGCGACCACGGGCGCTGCAACGTGCTCGAAACGTCGGTGAATGTAAGTAAATAGTATTTCGCGTGAAGTCCGGAAGTCTATAAGTATGACTATTACAATGTGTTGCGTGAACGTTGATCTCAACAAAAAAATATCTTCGACAGCATATGAATTAAAAGGTTAAAGGGTACTCACACGATTCTCCAGTTGCAGATCACCTGTAATTTCGCGTGTTTTCCGGGAATTACACACCTACCTACAGTTCCTGAAGTCTCTGAAATTTATAGTTCAACAGTTTTCAGAAAATCGCAAGAGAACGTTTTTGATACGATTGACTACTCGCGCGCCATATTTTTTCTATCGAATCGCATTACAATGTTTGTTTGTGCGCCAGATGGCAGCACTAGTCTCGACCGCCATTATTGGTACTAGTTTTCTTTTATATGAGGACGATGATGCCAAGGTTGCATGTTGATTAGATAGCAAATTAACAAACTTTAATTTGATATTGAATAATAGGGTAGATATTCTTCATTATTATTCATCACACCCTAAGAGAGTTTCAAACTAAATTTGAAACTTAGACAGAATGCCTTCTTCATAAATTAAATTAAGAACCTCGTTCAAAATTCTACCTGATCATAATAAAATAAAGCCAAGGATAAAAGAGATTAGAATCTTCTTATTTACATTCATATAGGTACTTCAAAAGGTGCTCAGAATACCTTGCTTATTTTATTTCATAACAGTGCTTTGTGTAGGTAGGTACATTACAACCAAATAATGTTCATGCATCAGCTAATTGCTGTTAAAAATAAAAAAAACACTAAGGTAGGTATAATGGCAAAGACGTTCATTACATTGGTATAAAGCTTCTTTTTCACTTAGGTATTTATATTATGGGACTTTTGTCTAAATGGATTGTCAACCCCGTTGATTTTACATAAAAATAACAGAACACACATAAGTAGTTAAGGCTGTTGATAGGGCCAATGACCTTAAGCATTCAAGACATGCTTGTGTCCTCCAAGCTATTTTAGTTGTAATAAGTAAATACTCATACTTATTCAAAGCTGATTAAAACCAAAATTAGGTGTAAGTATGTTTTTTTTCATAAATTGGCATATTGCTTTCTTTCGCGTCGATAAAATTGAAGTTATAAAATACATCCATCAAAAAATTTAAGGCTGATTCTATGATCTTTTTACATTTTTTTTTTATTTGTGGACATACATACACAGGATCATCTAGCCCAAAATAAGGTTGTGATATGAATCTATAGATACTTATTTCTATATCCTACTAATGTTCTAAATGTAAAAGTTTGTGGAAGATGTTTGGATGTTTGTTAGTTAGTCACGCTCTAAGGGCTGAACGGATTGGGCTGAAATTTGGTACCAAGGCAGATTTGTAGTCTGGAATAACTTTTGACTGCCTCTGTGGCGCAGTCGGTAGTGATACCGCCTGTGGCGCTGGAGGTCGTGGGTTCGATTCCCACCGGAGACAAATATTTATGTGACCCATAAATGTTTGTCTTAAGAGTCTGGGTGTTTCTATGTATAATATGTATGTATTTAAAAGTATATAAGTATTAATATCCGTGGTCTGATACCCATAACACAAGCAAGTTATCCCTAGCTTACTTTGGGATCAGATAGCGTTGTGTGAGATGTCCGTGAATGTTTTAATAACACATAGGTCACTTTATATCACGGGAGTATGTTCCCACGGGAAGCGGCAACGAGTACCAAATTTCACGCGGTCTTAGCCACGAGCGTCATCTAGTACATACATTTATTATTATACATAGAAAACACCCAAACTCTGAAATAAACATTTGTGGATCACACAAATATTTGGGCCGACCCAGGAATTGAACCCAGGACCTCCAGCGCAGCAGGCGGTTACACTACCGCCTACGCCACAGAGGCAGTCAATATCCCTACTTCCCTACTAATATTATAAATGCGAAAGTAACTCTGTCTGTCTGTCTGTCTGTCCGTCTGTCTGTCTGTCTGTCTATTTAATTGCGCTTTCACGCCTAAACGGCTGGAGCGATTAAGATGAAATTTGGTATAGAGATAGTTCGAGGCCCTGGAAAGGACATAGGCTAGTTTTTAACCGACTGCGCAAAAGGAGAGTCATGATTTTACGCGATAACGACTTCTACGTGGGCAAAGCCTTGGCGAATAGCTAGTTGATTATATTTAATACTAGCTGTTCCCCGCGGCTTATACCGCGTAAAATCATGGCTCTCCCTCCTTTTGCGCAGTCGGTTAAAAAGTAGCCTATGTCCTTTCCAGGGACTCACCCTACCGTTATCCCAAATTTAATTTAAATCCCTTAATAAGGTAGACATTATGTCGATCACACAGTAGGCAATAATTTTAGGAGAGAATATTGTTGTTGTCTGTAACTGTTTGATGAAAATAACCATTCCATTACAAATATTACCTACGTGTATTTTGGCATGCGAGATATATTGCTCGTTCCGCAATCAAGCAAATATTATCATTTATGAATAGGTACAATATGTAACTTTAATTTAAAATCTGCATTCAATGTTTGTTTTTAATATGCTTATTTGAAAGCTTGCGCCTGATAGAAGTATAACCGTACCTATCTAGTTAACAAAGTAAAAACATTTGTTTTATTAAGGAATTCTTACAATTTGGCCGATTTCTTATATCAAACATAATTCTTTGTTGTACCTAGTTTTATATATAACTGAGGCAAATGATAGCGGTGTATACCTATCTGACTCAACGGATATAAGGTGCTCTATTGTCGGGTTTCAAACTGCTTATGGTCTAAAACTCGGTTATGACTCCTAATATTACTGGCATCCGAAACCTACGGATTCACATGCATTTCTAAGCACAAACTGCTCAGTGGATATGCCACAAACGGTTCATCTCAGAACTGTATATACGGAGGATACAATATACGGAGAAATTGTGCTTTTATACAGCCTAGTACCTAAAGACCCAGTGGCACTATTCTAATAAGTATTCCTAACCATTATTAGAATCATTTTACCAAGAATGTGCTTTTTGGTAAAATGATTTTAAGCTGGGCTATGAGCACTTCATAAGTCATGGTAGAGAGCTCTGGTATTCTCAAGTGAATATAAACGGACAGTATGATTTTATACAGCCTAATAAACCCACAGTCTGACTATTTTAAACTAATATTAGAATCATTATACCAACAAGCACAGAGGGTGAACAAAATGGATGGCTAGCTAATGAGGCTCACTGCTCATCCAGGACACAGGATCGACACCTTCCGAGCTAATGAAATGAAAAATAATGGTCGTCCGTCTGTGTTGACCCCTTTCGCACCCCTAGTTCGCTGTCTGTTATAAATAACCCGTTGTACTTATCTTTATAATGTTCTTATGTACCTTGTGGTGTGGTTTACGAGCCCTATTTTTATTATTTGCCGCAATTTTATGGGTGTGTTACAGACACGGTACTTACGTAGATCTCATCTTTTAAGCGTGTATACAAATCATCGAAGTGCATATATATTGCATTTCTTTTATCGTATGATTACCCGCTCTGCTAGCCTAATATGTAGTAAATTTACTAAAATCGAATTGCAAAACCCACTAGTTCAAATGCAAGTTCATCAAAATAATGTAACACCCAGTACTGTCAAAATACGGTCATAATAATATTTCCTCAACTACTTGAGTCCATCGAAATAAAACAGTTGGGTACCTACCTAGTCTAGACACTAAAACTCATTTCTATTCCAAAATAGGGCCGTGGTCACACATGGCTTCAATTGCTTCTCGTAACTGTTATAAACCATAATGAACATTTACTGTACAGCTTCTATAAAGCTAATTGCATTGGTGCAATTTTCGTTCATTAAAATAACCTCTCTCCTCTCTGGTTCTCGTTTTATGCTTTGCAGTAAAAAGAGATAGGCTCTGTGTGTTCAGCTTTGTTTAGAATTGCAACTGAATATTAGGTGCCCACCATGTGAAACTGATATTTAGTAAGTATGAAAACTATTTTATTTGTTTTCGCTATTTTATTGGCAGTTCGTTCATGCCGCGCGTGACGAACATAGTAGGGACAAAAATCAATAACTACTTCAAGGGTGTGAAAGATTCTTCGGTATTATGTCAGTCACGATGTGTACGGAGCTACATGGCGAGAGCTATAGTCTCAGCCAAAAGATGATACTTACAATACAGCTGCTGTGGAATGTGAATCGCGTGAGGAGCAGAAGTTTGCCTATAAGTTCGAGCGCTCCAGAATTTAAATAGTACAAAACGCTCCAAGAGGCGTAGTGTGAGAGACCTCTCAGGAAACTGTTATGCTAGGAATAAAAGAGAGTTGTTACTCTTACTTCCTTGACCTAATTAACAAGCAACTCAAAGAAATTCTGATGTCCCTTTCAAACCACAGACTAGTGGTATTCGTCACACGTGGAGATTTATCTCGTCAATCCTTTTCATGATTTTAGAATAATAGAGTCCCAATCGCGGCCTGGAATATGAATCTCTCGTGGTAAAAACTTCACTTGTACTGTTCGACAGTAACCAGATTCGCCTTACAGCTTTCTCAAAGGCTATATAGATCATTATTACACATATAAACAGTATCAATAATATTTTAATACATTTATTATTTATTATTCTCAAATACTTTTCATATACTTACATCTTTGTTCCAAGAAACACTGCCACTGTAGCCAACTAGAAAGGAATTCATATAAAACGTCGTTCTTTCATTGTATACATGTAGGGATAATGTATGAAGATCAATACGATGCAGGGAAAATGGTCTAAGGGTTTTATAAAGAAGTAATTACTTATATGAATAAAATGTTAAACAACCAACAATCTACATGTGGATACGAGGAAACAAGAAAATGAATTTAGTGGGATAAACAAAATTCATGAAGTACCTAGGTCTTCATGAATTTTGTTTATTCCACGAAATGCTTTTGTAAACAGTGAAAAACGAATTGTGAAATGTGGGCGTGTAACATGCCCCTGCCTGCCCCTACGGAGATAAGGGCAGTGATAATGTAAGTATTTTGTTAGTTGGAATGAGAATTAAGTTTCTAGATAGTAAGGCAACAATATCTTTCAGATTTGTTCGCAGACTATAAAAGTACTAATAGTGCCGTAGTTTGCGAGAAACGCAGATGTTATTTAAGGCACACTGTGTACAGCGTCTGCATTTAAATAATACTGCAGACTAAAATTTTCCCAGATTTTCTTCATGGCCGCCGACACCAGAATTATCAGCGAAGCGAGAAATTAAAGTAGCCGTGAACAGCATAAAATTAACAAACTCTGTGTTACAGTTGCTCGTGTTAGGTCTTAAGGTGGCGCCGGATTTCTTCCACGTTTACCTACTCGCACCATTCCGCTCAGTTAATCAACACAATTGTTTTCCAAGTTTATTAATTTTCACAGTCTATTTAGGATTTCAAGTGAAAAACTGAAAAATCTTTTCGTTAAAAAAATCTCTCTACCAGTTTAGTACATAAGAATTGTCTTTTTCTACAAAACTAGTTCTTGTAGCAGATTAAAGTTGTGATGATTAGAGAGGGCAGTGAATGAAAATCATTAGGCCAACAATTTGATGTCTCATTTAGGTAATAGGTCTGCGACCTCTTTATTTTTTATTTTATTTTTAGTAGCTGTAAAAATTTTGGTTCGGATTACAGAATGGTAATAGATTGTCTTCTGTATAAATGGCAATAGAACCTGATCAGTCAGTGGCATCAACAAAGGGTAGGTATTCTTCACCGCCTACCCCGTTGGAGATATAGACGGGATTGCAATTTTGTAATGTAATTGTATGAATTCATTAATTTTCGGCCCTAAAATTCACATCAATGGCCTTCCTATTTCTGGGTATTTTCATTACCCATAGGACGAGCGGTGTCAATAATTTCAACTTAACTTATGTATATAAAAACATTGTAAAAGATTCTTAACTTAAAGTATGAACTCTATTACAAGCATAACTGATACAGTATTTCTCCCACACGTTATTCGTGTGAAGCTAATATCCTCATCTCCTTACCAACCCATCTTATTCTCTACTATGAGCTGTTGGTAATTTTACTGTATCCTGTAGGTAGACAGTGAGATATGACTCGTGCATACTGCTGCTCAACTTTACGGAACAATTTATGTGTATGGTAGCTAGGGTGCAGGTATTTTTTATGACCGACCCAAGAAGGGAGTTATAAGTTTCAACGTTAAGTATATTATGTGTATAAGTGTGGGTGTGAATGCGAGTGCTATGATACTGTATGTCTCAAATGGGTCAACATGATTACGATAATAGTTTTTACAGGTCTATCAAGTGACAACTAAGGTATTTAATTATGTATACTCGATGAGATTGTAGGCCAAATATACGACACAATAAAGTTCACGAATGTCTTGCTTTCACTTCTGTCTGTAGTCCCCACAACTGCCTATCTTATATTTTCTTCTCATCTTTCGCAGACTGTCGTTTTTTTCATAAACCTTGTTCTTTGTCTTGATTCAAACGTTTTCATTACCCATAGGACGAGCGGTGTCAATAATTTCGACTTAAATTATGTATATAAAAACATTGTAAAAGATTTTTAACTTTAGGTATGAACTCTATTACAAGCACAAGTGATACCGTATTTCTCCCACATGTTATTCGTGTGAAGCTAATATTCTCATCTCCTAACCAACCTATCTTACTCTCTACTATGAGCTGTTGGTAATTTTGCTGTATCCTGTAGGCAGACAGTGAGATATGACTCGTGCATACTGCTGCTCAACTTTACGGAACAATTTATAGGTATGGTAGCTAGGGTGCAGGTATTTTTTATGACCGACCCAAGAAGGGGGTTATAAGTTTCAACGTTAAGTATATTATGTGTATAACATGATTACGATAATAGTTTTTATAGGTCTATCAAGTCACAACTAAGGTATTTAATTATGTATACTCGATGAGATTGTAGGCCAAATATACGACACAATAAAGTTCACGAACGTCTTGCTTTCACTTCTGTCTGTAGTCCCCACAACTGCCTATCTTATATTTTCTTCTCATCTTTCGCAGAATGGCGTTTTTTTTCATAAACCTTGTTCTTTGTCTTGATTCGAACGTCTGTTGTATTTTTTTGGGAGTGGTATTATCTAGTGCAGTTTGGCCTCGTAGTTTAGTCAACAATAATGCTGGCAAGAATACAATGGCATTAAACAACTGTCGCCTAAGCAAGTCTTACCTTGTATCCACCCTTTTACTCATTGCTCTTTATTGGGACGAACTTCGTGTACTCGGTACAAGATTGCCATTGCTGAGAAACCTGGCATCAAGTCGTGTTAAGTTACAAGAAATAATTAAATAATTATGTTTTCAATACAAGAATCTTGACGAGTTTATTTATTGTAAACTAGAGGACGTCACATGGTTTGACCCGCGTAGCTCCAGTTCCCGTGGGAATACGTTAACAAAATATAGTCTATGTTACTAGCATTCCAATAGTGAAAGAATTTTTGAAATCATCACAGTTGTTTCTAAGTTTATTCATTACAAACATACAAAATTAAATTGTTTTTTTCCTCTTTATACTTGTTTTTTAACGTGAGGGAAAATCCTTATGTATGCCTCCTACAGACTAAAAAACCTTACGTATTCTGCCTAACAGCCTACGATTTTGAGCCCCGGGAAAGCCCTCGGAAGGGCGGAAATTACTATTACTACGTTTTCGCCTAATACAGTGTTTTTCAACCTGTGGGTCGCGACCCCCTGGGGGGTCGCGGAGCTTCTGTAGGGGGTCGCCAAAGGTCGAGAGAACTACATCAGTATAAAAAAAATAAAATTAAAAAGATCGATTTATTAAGTAAAAGAATTTTAACAAAAGGGTTATACTCATTAACATTTGTATGATAATACGAACCAATTAAGAAAATAATAAAATCCTAAGACTCATGTTAATGGGAAGATTGTGCTTGTTTTTGATTAATCACTTTCTCTTAAACAAATGCTCCCGGTGAGGGAGGGCCTTAATTAATTTTAATATTTTTATCGTTTTGTTACCGTATCGATTGGTTATCGTAACTCCGTATTTGCTACACCTGGAATTAAATTGTTTTCCAAGTTTAAGCTATTTCTTTGCTTACTTTTTATTTGGAAAATTAATGAAAATTCCAAATCGCATAAGTACCAATGGAATCAAACATTTCAAAACCTCAGCAATCAATTCCAGGTTTCTGTTTCTTTCCTTACCCAAAAAGTATCCAAATTAGCAGATTTGAATTCCAAGTGTAAGGGTGGACTGCGATGTATCTTGCACTGAGAAGTAATGACACAATTCTTCATATGATCTTACTCTATTTTCATACCAGGTATATTATGCCTTGATGTTTATCTCATTTCCGACTTCAACAATAAAGGATTGTGTCAACGAAAATAGTCGAAGCTATTTTGATATATTGACGACGATTCCAAGCAAGAACGTGGCGATGGAGAAAGCAATGCACCCAACAAGCGCATATACGCCTATGCCTATGCTTTCGGGGATAAAAGGCGTGATCATATGTATGTATGTATGTATGTATGTATGTATCTTTCATGGCTTCAAGGAACATGTTATGCAAGCATTAGTAAGAAGCGCTCTGCAAAATAGTATTTCTTCCATAAAATTTTCACTGGATGCAAAACGCACAAAAGCTACAAACTGCGTACAAACCGCAATATCCGTGGATTTGTCAAATTGCAAAGATACAAAGGTTTTTTGGCTTTATTTTTTCTTTATAAAACGTCGTATAGAAGGAATATTTGTAACACTGTAACATACACATATAAGTATACATGATAAAAAATGAAGGGTCGGGGGGGGGGGTCGCGATATATTTGTTCATGCCAGGGGGGGTCGCATCATGAAAAAGGTTGAAAATCACTGGCCTAATAGATAAAAAAATTCTTTCTCCTGTTTCCCACAGTTGAACTAGTTCTGGGAGGAAAAATTAAGGTAGAAAGGTACCTGTGCTATTATGTTTAGGGATGAGAGCTATGAACTAAGCAAGGATATGAACCTTTTTATCTTTAAAAAATGACGACTTAAGTATTTATTTGTGAAAAATTCCTACTTGATTCCAATTTAGTAAAATATAATCATAAAGTTTACTCAGGACAATTTCAACTACTTCAAGGTAGGCAGTGAATAAAGCTAGTTTTATTAGCGATTCGATAAGATATAGTTCAACTGAATCGTGTACAAATTGCTCGATAGTTGTGTTAGTTTAGGACCTTTCAATGTTTACTTTCTGAATTACCTATTGTTTAATTGAGATGTAAGTTATTGAATAACTTTGAAAGTGCTGAGAATAGAGGCAAAACGTCTATTATTATGACAGTTAATATTGACACGGAAATGTGAATGGTGGTAGAAAACTATTGATTAAGAAATACACTTAGGAATATAATCAAACTAATAAAGAAAATATTTTTTTGTAGCGATTACTTTTCTGTTTTTACCCACAATGTCCTTCAATGACAATATAGAAATTTGTCGCACGTCCCTAAATGTGGTAGGTTTCCTTCTTGCGGGATAATGAGAAGATGAAATTAATCTTCTAAAGAGAAGGAAATCTCGAATCAAAATCTTGGATCAACTCGTCTGGCCAGTGTGTGTAATAAGGTAAAATACGAGAGGTACCTTCAGACCATTCCGGTCACAGTACCTACCTATGTATAAAAGTTGAGAGCGACCTATGTCCATGGCCGGGCGTAGACATTCTCAAGCTGTGAGGGCCATAGTCTCCTGCGGAAGAAAGTGGGTTTTTTCAGCAAGTAGTGATAGATAGAGAGATAGAAAGAGGCAGCGGGGAGGGAACAGCAGAGAAATCTCCTTCCCGAATTGCGCAGTCGATGGCGGGGTCGTCGCAGGCTGCTATACACCAAGAGCTACCGGTCTCCGGCCGAGGGCCTGAGAACGGTAAGTTGATTGGCCACCGTTCTTACAGAAGCAGGTCGAAATGGTGACGTGTCTCTTTACTCTTCATATAAGTGGGATAGTACCCAACTCTTGAACCCAACGGAGCGTGAAAAGGCATATTATAGGGCCGCTAACTTGAAGACCACTGTCAGAAGTCTTATGGACTGTAAGTGCCCCAAATCGCTATATGTCACCACGGCTTTACATAGGAGATCGGCGTAATACAAAAAAAACTTTCCCATTTTTTATTTACAAACTTATTAGGATTAATTTAGAAACGTTTAGAAAGCTTGTCACTCACACCACACATTAAGGATTTATCACAGGCGTGCTAAGGTGTGCTTGTTATTACAGTTTGTTTGGCAGATAGGGCTGCAATCGTTACTTCGGGGCACGACAAGATTCTTCAAAGGCGTTTATCCGCAATACTTATTGTGAAGTCCTTTTTAGTAGCGAATTTAAAGAACGTAACAAAAACATTTCGTTTACAAAGGTTTTATTGTAGGAGTAAGAAAATGTTGTCAGCTGAATTTTATTCTTGTCAATTTTGCGTTAGTGATTCTTCTAATGATAAGCGGGTAAAAAAATGTAGGTAAATAAATTTATAATAAGTAGGTACTTAATAATATATTAATCAACTAGCTGATGCCCGCAGCTTCGTCCGCTCAAAATTCCGCTCCCCATGGGAACAAATTCCCGGAATAAAAAGTAGCCTATGTGTTATTCCAGACTATAATGTAACCCTGTACCAAATTACAGCTAGATCCGTTCAAGCGTGAAAGAGTAACAAACATCCACACTCACAAACTTTCGCATTTATAGGTAATATTAGTAAGATTAGTAAGAAGTAAGATATTAAAAATGTATTAATATAATGGATGTTGAATGAATCAATGGATGTTTGTTGCTCTTTTACACTGTATCGGCTGATTGCATCTGGCTAAAATTTGATACAGGGTACTTCAAAACCTCTAGGCTCATCTGCGAGTATATATGCTTTTTTGCAGCATTAACAATATGAAAAATTATAAATAGAGGAATTAGTTCCACCCGCAAAGTATATTCTGGCCAAACTACTACATTTCACTACCTACCAGAATGTTGCTTTGTACTCAGTCCTATTACGTAGGTACTGAATAAATGAAGTGCCTGGAATTTGAAAACTCAAGTCGCTTTCTTTACTCCTCCATAAAGAATGGAAGGAGCGCCTAACTGGCTAAAAACTTTTCACTTCACCCTTTCGTGAGAACGAATACATCGTTCAGTTCCGATTATCATAATGCTCGAATTTAAATAAAGGAGTCCAAACATTGAGCAGAACATTAAAATGTCGTTTGTAACGTCAAATAAAGATTTAGGTGCATAAAGATCTATTGAACGATCACTACGACTATGAGAGGGGCATAAAATAAAATTGGATGTAATAAAATGGGTAATACCTGGTGCCGTAGCCGTGGCATATCGTACTCGTACCTATACGCTAGTGGCTATGAAGCCGGCGGGCTTGTGAGTTTAAGACACAGCGATTAAAACAACAGTAGGTACTTAGCATGCGCCAAGTTGAGATATCCTTGGGAAGAACGAGAGAGAGGAGAGCCTTAGGCTCACGCTTCTTACTGATGTTTTAGTCGTGGTGTCAAAAATGAGGGCGAGAGAACGGCAAATTGGCTGCTCGTCGTTCTTAGAGAAGCAGGCCAAGACAGTGGCGTGTCTCTTCTTTACTTATAATAGTGAGATAGCACCCAACTATCCCCCGTTTCCCCAAGTAGCGAGATAACACCCGAACAAATCCCTCCGACGTGGGATAGCACCCGAACCCTCTAGGCGAGGCCACACTGGTAGCCAAAGTCTGTCGGGAACCCTGAGAAAATCTTTTAAGGGCTTACCCGGGACTCCAGACTGTTGTAAGGCAGTGTGTGGTTTTAGTCAGTAGAAGTCCGGTATAGCATTCATGTAGGATTTCCACACGATAAAAAAACGATTATGTATCTAAAATCTTCCCTTTCAATATTTTACCAGTTAATTATCATTGCCCAATAGAAAAGTAATAAGAAACTCAAAGAAAGTTATAAAGTTCGAGATTAATTTAGCAAAATTGATCCTCACTCTCAGCTAAAAGTTACTTCATGGTAAATGTCTTCATAAATAAAGTTAAAACGCCTTATAATTTAGAATCGGCGTCTTTGTAATCTTATTTCCGCATCGCTTACTCACGTCTTGATCTCAATCAGGGATAAGGAAAATAAAATGCGGAGTTGTTACTCAGTACCTATGTGTGAGATGTTCACAGCATGAAGAATTACGCTGAAGGATCTTATTATTTGTGGAAATTTCGATTTTGTAGTAGATTGTTTAATAGCAGGCTGAAATAAATCAGTTCCTTGTATTGAGAAATTTTACCTCCGTGATTTATAATAGGTACTTACCACATTTTTACGATATTACGAGTAAACGAAATAAGTATACTTTTCTCATTTTTTCGGGCCCCAAATGCACGTATTTTACTAAACAAAGCGTCGTTTTTAGTTTAAATAGCGGCGTTTTCCCTGAAAGAAAACGCATATTAAAATACTTACCTAATTCGAAGCTTATATAATGAGATAGGCATATCCGTTACCCGTAGGCTTATCTTACTCATGTTTGATGACGTATTTCCGTCGACTCACCAGCAGGGGGCGCCACCTGTGAACTTATAAATGCAGATGGCCGCCATCTTGTCCTCATTGGCTTTTATTCACCAGGCAGATTTAAAAAGTAAGCTTCGAATTAGGTAAGTATTTTAATATGCGTTTTCTTTCAGGGAAAACGCCGCTATTAAAAGTACTTGACCGTAATTCGAAGCTTATATAATGAGAAATGTTTGTTTTCGCCTGGTGAGTGACGGAAACGCCAATGTGATTCTAATTTATTTTTAGGAAAATAATATTACAGAATGTTGTATGTATGGTATCTAGATTTATAATCTTTACCACATTGAACAACTTAATATGTTATCTTAAATAGACTAAATAAGGAATCTTATATAAGGAGTAGTAAGTTTCCTTCTATTGACAGGATTAAATAATTGCGTATTATTATTATATTTGATTGGTGGTAGTTGCTGACATTATTACGAACCCATCGTCAATTACTTCGTGTTAGGATTAATTTAATCTTACCACCACCACCAATTCTTAGAAGCTGCTGCTGACCGGGTAGTGCCGGGACTAGAATTGTTGGAGTACCTCTCACAGTCATAAGTAAACTATTTGACTGTGTAGTCTCATATCGGTTACTCTGATTAACCTAATTTCTATCTAGAATAAAGGATTCAATTGATTAGTCGTAGGTATTATCTTTGTTTACAATAGTTTTCCAACCAGATTGTCTGAAATGAAAATGATCAGTTTCGGACTCTTATTCGGGCCTAAAGTAGTACCTATGACGTGAGTTAAAACAATCGAGCAAAGTTAGATCGTGGATGCGGCGACCTAAGCATAAAATCACTATGACGAGATACTTGAAAAATGTTCTCTGTGTATCAATACTTGGTAATATTTAACTAAGTCATCAATCCCAATATCAATCAATATGTGACTTAATTTTCTTTAGATTTTTCAAAGAGATCGACCAAGATATGTTTAACCAAAACATGCGAACTATGTAAGGTTGACTAGCGGTTTCTGTATTATTAAGTACAGCAACAACAGATTTATGTAACAGAATCGTATTATATAATAATCATGAATAAAATGCAAGTCGGTTAAAACTCTAAAATTTATAAGTATGTTAAAAGGTAGATCTCCAGGAGCTCAATAGTAGAAGCTTTTGATTATATATCTGTTATTTACCTCTTCAACCCCCCCCCCACATTTCACTACTCCACAGATTCTCTATGTGAGGTGGTGGGAGACCTGTCGAGGTTTTTATTAGAAGGAAAGAAATAATGTTTATTAGGTTCTTTTGCAGGTTCTGCAGAAAGAATGGAACTTACAGAGCTCTCGCTTTGAGATCTGCCCTCTATTAATACCTTGTGCCATCGCGGCACCACAAACACAAACAATCCTGTTGACCGATTAAGGTGTGACAGTATCTTGGTTATTAAAAATGGTGGTGGAAGTAATATCCACACAATACAAACAGGCCTATCATGTAGTGTTCTCCATTTCATAATAGGAATATTTTTTGTAGGCAATCTTGCAAGGATGCTCACAAAAAATATCCGGAGGAGCTGATACATATGGTATCGGCTCGGAATGCAGTGTATGGTGAAGTCAATTTGATGTCGGACCATTACACGCAAGCTGACGAGTTAAGTTCGTCAAGGCAATTGATTTGGTCTCGTCCCTCTGGGGGGTGGACTACAACTGCTTTGAATGAGTACAGACTGTAACACAGTACCGGTATATGATTTCGAATCATGTGTAAGATTGTCAACATCTCTCTTTGAAGCAGTGCAATCTTTGTTATTCTGGGCCCTCGAGCCTGTTAGAGAAATGTTTTCTAGCTAGGCTCCCAAGCGAAATCTGACGCGTCCGTGGTAAGAAAGCATCTCGGATGGAAAGCTTGTAAAATTGTCGAGAGCCGGTAATTGAGGACCCACTATTGGAGTTCCACTTGTACCACTCCGTGCACTACTATTTTCTTCAGTGGGTTGTCAGTTAGAGGATTGACCGAATGTGACGCTGAGGTAAAGCTACCTCTAGGCACTGCGAAAGTGGTAAAAAGACCCACCAAGTTTGAATTTTCTTTAAAAGAACTAAGTTTCTTTGATTTGGAATTAAATAAATCTTCCTTTTATGTCTAATATCTTTTCTTTTGGTATTGGACTTTCAGGTAGTTCTATGTCTATCGCATAACGATATGAGAGGTTTCTTCGGGAACCTATTATTGTTTTCTCTCAATTGTCTAACCATCCCTGGGTTTGAAGAGTTTTCAAGGCTATTTGTACGTGTTTGTGAAGAGTAACAGGATTTTGATGCGCAAAATTAGATTTTGTGTAGGTAGACAAGAATTTGAATACTCTTATTCTATAGAAATCGAGGCACCCGGATGGTGAGAAACGAAAATGTTTTGGGTGCGGCTTACCCGAGCGGAAGACAAGAATGTGCTCTGAGAAAGAATAATGTACACTACATCAGCTTTACCATGAAAATAAGCTTGACTGAGATGTATTTTGCACATTCAATCTCGTGGTTGGAGGAAATCTGGTAAACGGAACATGCTGAAAGATAGAATTATTCTGGCTTCACAAAGGCGTACAATGTCCTAAAACTGAATTCTGGGCGGATGACCCATCGCTATTTGAAGTTAGGAAAAGTGGAGAAATCAAACTTGGTGACAAAGGAACTAGTTTTAGAGTGCCTTGAGCATTCATCTTTTGAACCATTGCACAATGTGGTCATTTCAGTTAAAAAGGAAACCTTTTTTAAAAAGAGTTCGTTGTATGGATGTTAAAAAAGTGTTTAAAGCAATTAGTATTCCACCTTAGTCAAGTTTTCCATAGCATTTTAACATAAAGTGAAAATTTTACAATTTTGTCAGGACGGGACTTGAAGAGAGTTCCGTGTAAATTTAAATGTGGAAAGGTTATCAGTTTTGAGCAGGATTCGAACCTGCGTCCTCTCGAATACCGTGCAGGACGGATTGGAGTTTCTGGATAAAGGGAATGCGGTACCCTTTTATAAATTTTAAACTTATTGGTACTCTCGTTCCTTACCAACGTATTTTGTACAGAGTTAACTGACCGACATAGAATGAAAGGGTCATATCATTTAGTGTTTCCTTTGCTGGTGTGGGCAGAGGATGTTAGACCTCTCCTCGTCTCTTTGAGAGCCTCGAGCTCGGAAATTTCGTAATTGGAGGGACATCCTTGCATGGTTACTTAGTATGTTATCGTACGCCTGGTTACTATCGTATACCCAATTATTATAGATATTGTACATACCCCTCGAGGGTGGTAACTGGTTAGTGTTTCCTTTGCTGGTATGGGCAGAGGATGTTAAACTTCTCAGTCTCTTTGAGAGCCTAAAGCTCAGAAATTTCTTAATTGAAGGGACATTTACTGTCGTATGCCCAATTATTATAGATATTGTACACACCCCTCGAGAGTGGTAACTGTAATACAGGCCTAAAAAGGCTCTTGGTACAATGGAATCTGGACTCCATTCGATGGAGATCTGATCTTGACGCCTGATCCTCTAGAAGGCTGGCGTAATGATTTGGATGAACTTTTTTCGGAGTCATCCTTTTTGGAGATCGAAGACCAAAATGCATGCCTTCCCGAGTGCCGTTGAAAAAGCTTCAGCCTCGAAAATGTATGTGTTTGAAGGCGATATTTTATCAAGGTTCATTTTTAAGAATTGGGTCTTTGACAATTCTGAGAATAATATATGAAATCAGATCTATGGCCGCAGGCCATTTGTAATAAATTGATAAAAGATTTATGGAAATCCTATTATTAAAGTAGGTCTTCAATTTTGTCATAAATATTTTCGAAGAAACTTAAGTTTTTCAAAAGATTCTCTTTGTTTAAAAATACAACAGGTTTTGGCAGCAAAAGCCTTTTGGCAGAAAGAGCCTTGTCAGCTTTTTCAAAATGTAGCAGGGATTCGAATTGTCGGATGTCCCCGTTTTTGTCTAGGTTGACGAACCCAGGACTATGATTTTACAATATCAGCATATTATCTTATCTAGGCAATTTGTAGCCAAAACGTGTCTATCAACCTCTTAGGTTATACAGTGTCTTAGGATCTTGGGTAACCGCAATCTCTTTTAATGCTGTCCCTATATAAAATACGAAGCAAGGATGATTGGCTGTTTCTATCATCCTCGTAAATTAACTTCTGATCTGTGAATAAATTTACACTTGGTCAGGACCAGTGTTAGGTAAATGAGAAATAACTCACCTATTTCCATCATCCTTATCTGGTTTAGTGGAAGTCGGCTTCTTTTACTTCACTTACGACAATGCACGTGGCGTCACGATCGCCCTTATTTGAAGTTCGAGCTAAATGAGCTGGAACTGTAGCTATTTGACGTACCTACCTAATACAGTAACTGGAGCTCAGAGCGCGCTTCTGAAATACTCCACTTGGAATTAGCTCTCTTTCAAAGGATGTAGGATTCATTTCTATCAAGAAACCAAACTAAAAGAAATAGTATTATGTAAGGTACCTAAAATTTAAGTACTACTTTCATGGTGAACATTTAGTTATTACTTTGACACACTCGTACGTATTCAGAAACTTGGGATGATTACGATTTTACCCATAATAGGCCATATTTTTACATGTATAGGAACATCTAATAATTAATGTGCCTTTATGTGGGTAGGTATACAAATATTTTGAAAATATTTTCTATATTCGGCGGTACTGACGCTGTACATACACGAAGCAAATAATATCTAAAAAAAAGTATTAGTACCTATGAATACAATCTATAAAACAGTTTGATATTAGCTGTAACTAAAGATATTAAATAAAAGAAACTGCAACCTCGAAAGGTTTACGTGCTATTTTAAAATAATAGGTTATTATGACGTATCACACTCATATGTGATCGTAAAAATATGAAGTAAAAACATACCTGAGACTTAAACGAACGGTCAAACCGTTAAATATGTATGTAGGTTCACTTACTTCAATCACAAGTCACTTGTTTTAGATTCACTGTATATTCAAATGAACGGCAAAGCCGTTAAATAATTATTTCTGTAAATTCACTTATTTAATCCCAAGTCACTTTTTATAACTTTACTAGGTATATAACTAGTAACTAGAAAAAATAAATGCACTAGCAGGTGTTCCTGCTATAACCTTTTGCTACGGGAATCAAAACGCCAATGAGGACAAGATGGCGGCCATCTGCATTTATAAGTTCACAGGTGGCGCCCCCTGCTGGTGAGTCGACGGAAATACGTCATCAAACATGAGTAAGATAAGCCTACGGGTAACGGATATGCCTATCTCATTATATAAGCTTCGAATTACGGTCAAGTACTTTTAATAAGTATTTGGCCTAGGAATTAAAACTTATTTTTATGTAGTCCTAAGGGTTACAAGTTTTTGTCTTCAATTACTTACCTACTTTAAAAAATCCTTTTATCTCCGCAATGGTAATTAACCTCCTAACTTCTGAAGGTATAAAATCCTTCCGATTCTTATAAAACTTAGTGGAGATGTTAGGTATGGTATGAAAACCATGGGAAAATTATTGAAAAAAATCGTAAGCTTGGAAAAGTGGGTTTTCTTGATGTACTATACATAGTACATTCGGTGTCTGTTAAGCTTAAATATTTAATATGATGTTCTATCTGTAGTACTTTAGTTGTGAAATAGTGTAAAAAAAGAAAGAAAATTTTAGTTTTTATTTCAAAAAATGCTTGTATATTGCTATAAAATAAGTTAAATCGTTAAAAAAAAATACAAAACAGAATGAAACTATAAACAAAAATTTACGGAAATAATTTCTTAGTAATCAGAATCTTCAAAATAATGTTAGCACAATAACACAGTTTGACTTTTCATGATAATATGTGGCGAGCGTGAACTCCTCACTTCACGCAATTTAATTTAATATGTTATTCATCAAGCAGTTTTCTAGTGGAGAAATATCTACCATAACATAAAAATGGCTAGGTTTACGTTTCTGTAAAAGAGCTTAGGAGCCATGAAGGCGACCATGAAGGCGAAGGGACTGGTACTGATAATGGAGGAGCTGATTCAATATTTTCTTCGACATTTGATAATGATAATGAACTAGAAATATTATACTCTTGATATGTAGGGGGTCATAGTCAGAATCATCTGAAAAATCATGCTCGGATTCGTCTAATATTGTCAAAATTAAGCTAAAAAATATGAACATCAATCACACCATTGGCACCTGATGTATTATGCATAGTACATCAAAACAGTTAAAAAACAGTAACTTGACCCCTGTTGTACTATATGTAGGACATCAAAATATTTGACCTTGTAGTGAAAAAACTATTGAAACCAAAACCAAAATACATCGTCAATATTATCATATACTTCATAATAAAATAGAAAACACATTGCAATCTAAAAATATTATCCTAAAGAATGAATCAATATGAATTACTTACTATGTTTCGAACTAAAACGCGTACACCTGCGTTGAAAGTGTTTCTTAGAAAGAAATTTGTCAATCTGGTGAAGGTGGTAGTATTTTTTTTCACATACCATGCTATAGCAGAAAAAAAAATGCAATTTTTTAATTAGCTATCTCGTCAGATTTTTTTACTTTTGATGTACTATGTAAAGTACGCCAGGGGTTAGGAGGTTAAGTACATTTACAAAGTGTAATGAAAAGATTTTTTATCGGAAAGACAAAGTTGATTCGTACGATGAATCGTAACAGGTCGCTGTCTGTACATGGAAGATAAATAAGAAAAAATATTATAGGGGGGCTTTATGAACGCAATAGAACCTAAAACAATGATTTTTAGAATTTTTGTCTGTTTGTCTGTATGTCTGTATGTCTGTATATCTGTTTGTCTGTACGGTTGTGCACGCTAATCTCAGCAACCGCTCAACCGATTGCAATGCGGTTTTTTTTATTGTGTTGAGGTTTGCTCCAGTTAACATTTAGCGTTTGTTTTATGTAAATCGGTTTAGAAATAAAAGAGTTATAACACTTTTAAGAATTAGATATTTTGAAAATTTTAATTGTAGGGGTTTCTTTGAATGTGAGTGAACCTAAACTGGCGTGTTGGCTTAATCATAAAAGAGCTTAATGATTAAGGGTCGGTTATAGCGCACAAGTAGGCATTTGGCGCTCCCCTCGCCCCGGACGCGAGACACACCGCGCGCCGGCAGCGGCAGTGAACTCTCATGCCACAGTATACAGTAGAGTAGAAAGAAACAGCATGCTAACTTTGTTTGACGTAGTAAATGCATGTAACTTTAATATGTGTAGTGATTTATTAGAGTTTCGTAAATAAATGAGTTAATTATATATATTATACTATTATTTTTAAGCTAAAGAGTTTGTTTGTTTGTTTAGTTGTTTGAACTATAGAGTCTAAGAGACTGCTAGTTGAATTTCAAAAGTTCCTTAACTGAATGTCTATTTTTCAAAAATATCAAAATGTATAACATCACGCTAAGGCGAATGAGAGCTGAGCAGCAACGAAACATTTTTCGAAAACTAGGATATTTCATTTTTTTTGAGAGTTTCCGTTGCGTACGTTTGCTAGATGGTTACAGTTGCGTAAAAAATGAAAATTACATAATAGCTGGTCATAAAAATTTCTAAAGTTTTCTAAAGTTGGTATGCTAAGTATGAATCACGTGATCATTTTGCAATTCAATATGGGCGCCGCGCCATAATCACAAAATTTCATGATGGGTATCGTTTAAGCTCGGCGCTCGTGGCCCCGCGGACTCAGTGTTCTGTAAACGATCACTGCAGTAAGCAACTTTCACTATGGCCAGTCCATGGATGGGTGACCATCCATGTGATCACTTCGTGATATTTATTTGAGCGTTTCCGTGCTTCGGAAGGCCCGTTAAGTCGTTGGTCCCGGTTGCCAGTGAAATGGCAGTCGTTAAGCTTAATTAAAGGCTTTATTTCAACAGCAGGCAGTCACAACCTGCGCCTGTCCATTTAAACACGGCAATACGGCTCACCACCTATTACGTGGGACAAATTATACAAAGGTAAAATGTGGGCATATAATATGCCTCTGCCTACCTCTTCGGGGATAAAGGCGTGACCATATGTATCGTTTAAGGGGTTTCTTGGTGTGCTGAGTACAAATCACGTGATAATTTCGCAATCCAAAAAGGCGACCGCGGTGTAATCACAAAATTTCATGATGGGTATCGTTTAAAGGGGTTTTTGGTATGCTGAGTACGAATTACGTGATAATTTTGCAATCCAATATGGTCGCCTCGCCGTAATCACAAAATTTTATGATGGGTATCGTTTAAGGGGTGTTTGGTATGCTGAGTACGAATCACGTGATAATTTTATCATCAGCGTCGTTGCGTGGGGGAAGCGAAATGCTTTCTTTCATGTGGCGACACAATGCTGAAAGGCGGCCTTATTCCGCGCGGGTAGGTGGTGCATCAGCAAAAGAAATTAATTTAAAGATAATTTTATTTAACTGTAAGTACATACTTTAATTTTATTTTTATTTTGTGTTTATCATATGCCGTTTTCGATGTGCCACTTGTTTGACGGAATTAAATGCATTTTTCTTTCTTTCTTTCTTCTTTTACAATTTAATATGGTCGCCGCGCCTAAATCGCAAAATTCCATGATGGGTATCGTTTAAGTGGTTTTTCGGTATGCTGAGTACGAATCACGGGATAATTTTGCAATCCAATATGGCCGCCGCGCCGTAATCGCAAAACTCCATGATGGGTATCGTTTAAGTGGTTTTTTGGTATGCTGAGTACGAATCACGGGATAATTTTGCAATCCAAAATGGCCATCGCGCCGTAATCATATAATTTCGTGATGGATATCTTTTAATGGGTTTTTTCGAATGCTGAGTACAAATAACATGATAATTTTGGAATTCAATTTGGCCGCCTAAGCTATTTACAGTAGTAAATTAAAAAGATTTGCTTATTAAGTTTAGGCCTAGCAATGCGAAAATACTATGACAACAGGATTTTTGTAAAATTAAGGCCAATGACATTAAATTGGTACCTAGCATACGAAAGAATCCCTTAATCGGTACCCATCATGAAATTTTGTGATTACGCCGCGGTGGCCATATTGGATTGGAAAATTATCAAGTGATTCGTACTCAGCATTCCAAAAAAACCCCTTAAACGATACCCATCATGAAATTTTGTGATTACGGCGCGGCGGGCATATTGGATTGCAAAATTATCACGTGATTCGTACTCAGCATGCCAAAAAACCCCTTAATCGATACCCAACATGATATTTTATGATTGTGGCGCAGCAGCCATATTGGATTGCAAAATTATCACTTGATTCGTACTCAGCATAACAAAAAACCCCTTAATCGATACCCAACATGAAATTTTATGATTATGGCGCAGCAGCCATATTGGATTGCAAAATTATCACGTGATTCGTACTCAGCATACCAAAAAACCCCTTAAACGATACCCATCATGAAATTTTGTGATAACGGCGCGGCGGCCATCTTGTATTGCAAAATTAGTACGTGATTCGTACTCAGCATACCAAAAAATCGCTTAAACGATACCCATCATGATTTTTTGAGATTACGGCGCGGCGGTCATATTGGATTGCAAAATTAACACGTAATTCGTACTCAGCATACCAAAAAACCCCTTAAACGATACCCATCATGAAATTTTGTGATTACGGCGCGGTGGCCATATTGGATTGCAAAATTATCGCGTGATTCGTACTCAGCATACCAAAAACCGCTTAAACGATACCCATCATGATTTTTTGAGATTACGGTGCGGCGGTCATATTGGATTGCAAAATTAACACGTAATTCGTACTCAGCATACCAAAAAACCCCTTAAACGATACCCATCATGAAATTTTGTGATTACGGCGCGGCGGCCATCTTGTATTGCAAATTAGTACGTGATTCGTACTCAGCATACCAAAAAATCGCTTAAACGATACCCATCATGATTTTTTGAGATTACGGCGCGGCGGTCATATTGGATTGCAAAATTAACACGTAATTCGTACTCAGCATACCAAAAAACCCCTTAAACGATACCCATCATGAAATTTTGTGATTACGGCGCGGTGGCCATATTGGATTGCAAAATTATCGCGTGATTCGTACTCAGCATACCAAAAACCGCTTAAACGATACCCATCATGATTTTTTGAGATTACGGTGCGGCGGTCATATTGGATTGCAAAATTAACACGTAATTCGTACTCAGCATACCAAAAAACCCCTTAAACGATACCCATCATGAAATTTTGTGATTACGGCGCGGCGGCCATATTGTATTGCAAATTAGTACGTGATTCGTACTCAGCATACCAAAAAACCTCTTAAACGATACCCATCATGATTTTTTGAGATTACGGCGCGGCGGTCATATTGGATTGCAAAATTAACACGTAATTCGTACTCAGCATACCAAAAAACCCCTTAAACGATACCCATCATGAAATTTTGTGATTACGGCGCGGTGGCCATATTGGATTGCAAAATTATCGCGTGATTCGTACTCAGCATACCAAAAAACCGCTTAAACGATACCCATCATGATTTTTTGAGATTACGGCGCGGCGGTCATATTGGATTGCAAAATTAACACGTAATTCGTACTCAGCATACCAAAAAACCCCTTAAACGATACCCATCATGAAATTTTGTGATAACGGCGCGGCGGCCATCTTGTATTGCAAAATTAGTACGTGATTCGTACTCAGCATACCAAAAAAACGCTTAAACGATACCCATCATGATTTTTTGAGATTACGGCGCGGCGGTCATATTGGATTGCAAAATTAACACGTAATTCGTACTCAGCATACCAAAAAACCCCTTAAACGATACCCATCATGAAATTTTGTGATTACGGCGTGGCCGCCATGTTGGATTGCGAAATTATCATGTAATTCGTAGACATTTTAATGCATTAGGTAGCTGGTTACCATGTCGTGAAAACACTTAAAAAGTAAAAGATCACCACATTTTTACCATGAGTCGCGTATGTATTTGTAACGGTTAATCTAATTACATTTTGCCCATTACTGATATTTTTATACTGTGGCGCGATTTCAACGTAATTTGGCATAATAATTACGAAATAGTTGCGATAAAAACTGACACAGGTCCTGCCTCCACAAGCGCCAGGGCGAGACTGATCGGCCGTCAGCGGCGCAATTCTATTGCGTTTGGTAGATATTCGTACATGATAACTATGTAAATAGTTTTTTATAGAAAAACGCTCGGAAAATGTGTATAAAAACTTAATACCTTTAATTGAGTGCAAAAAAAATATATAAAATGTTAATAGTTTAGCCACAGTTTTGAAAAAACTTTTCTGAGAGAGTCAACTTTGGGATTTTTTTCTATCTAGTGAAATTTATTGGATCGTGTAACGGGCTCGGAATATGTTTAGCTTATATCCTTAACTATTATATATATATTTTTCAGATTTAAAAACCCTTTACTTTTTGACTAGGATTGTTTCAAAAAACTCAAAATCTGACCCACGCGGCCTTAAGACTATTTTTAAACAATTCAGTCCGCGCCGATGGCGTGGACTGAATTGTTTTAAAATAGACTTAATCATTAAGCTCTTTTATGATTAAGCAAACAGGGCAGTTTCAGACGCTGCTTAATGACTCTGATGAAGAAATACCTTTCCTTTCATACACCTTATGTGACGTAATCGAAGTTGCGGGCTCAGCTAGTTCATTATAGTAGGGGAGCCCATGAAGGGATTTCGGGATTTACTAAAGCGCGACAGATTAATATACACGGGGATACCTTGTACCCGGTTAAGTACCTCCACAAAACATGAGGCCCATATATAAGGCCGCCCATGAAGGATACAGGATCAGATTAGTAAAAAAAAATTGACCATCAGAAATTCTCGAGCGCGTCAGATTAAGGTAGGGTGAGTTAATTACATCCTAAAAAGTGTATATTCCACTAATCTGACAATTTGAGAGTGACGTAAAAAAAGGGGAGGGCAACAAAGTTGTAAAAAAAAAACGTCATCTCGACATTCTCGAGCGTAGCTAATTTTTTTTTTATTTTGAAGGAAATAATTCAAGAATAATGAAAAATATATAATCTGACGATTTCCGCAAGCCGAAATAACAAAAATTCGTCGATAAAGTTACTCTATGCGCCAAATATCTTTGCGTCTACGAACTTCTTTCGTACTACTACTACTACTTACTTTCAATAATAGTATAGAATTAATATTGACCTATTCACATCTATGTCCTGGAAATTACGCAACAGCATCGATAAAATGATTTTTTAGGCTTAGTACTTTTGTTTGCGATTGTACCTGCGTCGATCGCCACCAAGCTGGTCAAAAGCGGTTGATTCGTTCGAGAGATATCGTGAACGAAAGAAACCCGAAAAAGTGTTTTTTCGGGATTACTCCGAAATTTGTGGTTCGATCAATTAAAATTGCAAAATTACTTATGAGGATGATAAAACTGCGTCGAATGCCGCCAACCGCGTGAAAATCGGTTATCCATTCAAAAGTTATTGCGGTGTGAAAATTCCAAAAATAGTGTTGTATGAAACTTCTATCAGACTTTCGAGGTGAGAGAGCTCAAATGCATAAAAATATTATTTCTTTGAACTCAGCCAGCTCAAAATATCACATAAATTCTATTTTGAGCTCAAAAATGTCATATTTGTTGAGATTTTCTCAATAGAAACTATAATCTTTTGTCAAAATACCATTTAACATTTAACATATGAATAATTTATGTGAAATTCAATAATAAAAATGGGGTTTTCTTTTTTAATAATTTAAGATTACATAGCCTCGATATCCCCAAAATAAACAAAAAAATAAACAAATAAATAGGCAGTAATATTTTATTTTATTTTCGGAGATTTTATATCTACAGATTATTATTTTTTTGGTGAAAGTGAATTGTTGATGTGTATATTATGTAAATAAAATAATTTATGTCAGAAAACTGCTTTTTATTTTGAATTACATGGTAAAATCTGAGAGTACTCCTTCATTTTCCCCATCCTAATTTTCGGCCAAATATCATAAATCCATTACACATGGGGTGTTCTCGGATTTAGTGTAGTTATTTTCGTCAGTTATCCAGCATGATGAAACAGTAAGTATTTATGTAGTACGACGCCTGTAAAAGAAATAAGGATATATTGCGTGACGACCGGCGTGCAGCCGCCGTTACCGCCAAAGGCGTGGGCACGGCCTATGGATACGCCGGCGTGACCACGCCACCGGCGGGATTGAGCGGATAAGTACAATTTTAAGAGCCCAGGAATGGAATTAGCGGGAAGTTGCAGGGATGGCCTTTAAGGTGAACCGTTTTTCTATTTTTTTTTGTCAGATCAGGCCAATCCCTCTAGATAATCGTCAGATTATGAGACAGTACGTTTAGAACATAAAGATGAACCATATATATCTTAATCTGACGCGCTTGAGTATTTCAAAATGGCGAATTTTTTTGCACATTTATGAAAATGGCCGCGAGTTTGCGTCCCATCGAAATCGTCAGATTAGTGAATGAGAGCTTTTTTTTGGTGCACTTAACACTCCCTTAGAAAATCTGACGCGCTCGAATATTTTTTTTTTTTTTTCATTTTCAACCCTTAAATACAACCACGCGCATCATGCTAACGATCAGATTAAAATACGTACATTATTAAAAATACGTAGGGAATTGATGCTATCAATATCTGACGCGCTCGAGGATGTCCATGCAACAGTTTTTTTTTACATATTTAAAAATCTATAGCCGCTTCCCCCACCGATGTAAAGGTATATATCATATAACATTTTTTTCTTCATATCATCTAAGCTTTGCATCCCAATAGGTCTCTACGACGCTCGAGTAAATCCCCATTTAGCATCGTGGGCTCCCCTACTATTATAATATATTCAACATATTGCTTAGAATCGCATATCTAATGGCCACACATTGACAGTTAGATGTGCAGGACGATGTCGACTATATCCATAGTCCCGGTCCCAGGTTTATATCGTTAGGCGCGCTCCAGAGTATCATGCCCAATCCGAATGAATGGTTTTATTATATGTACGAGGTCTTTTTTCGCCAGATCGACGTTAGATATTTTCTACATACAATGTAGACTTGAATAATGTAGCAGTTTCTAACCACATAGTTGCTCTGTTAGACACTTTTTACTGACGAACAAATTGGCGAGTAAATAACTAAATTTAACAGCAAGAAATATAGGACGTAGGGAACTTAAGACATATTTTGTCACATTAGCTAGTAGTAAAACAATAAATTTTGTCTACCTCATACCTACTTGCTTCAATTTTAGCCGCTCTCTAGTGCAGAGGGGCTTATGGCGAGACTTCGTCTGTAGCTGTGACTCTGTCGCATTAAACTAAGTCACTAGGTGACTTGGATCATCTGTTCAATCAAAGTTTGAAATAAAACAAAAATGACAACGTCAATCGGATTGAACTCTCACATTCACAATAAACGTGTTAGAGAGGGGAGGTCTGGTGAGAACGATCTCACGGCTTTCTTGTTTAAAAACAATAAGGGTGAAAAGGTAATACCAACCTCGATTAGAAGAAAAGTTATTTACTTTCATCGCAGTATTTATTACCTTCAATAACTCAGCGTTCATGCTTTATGGGTGTAGGTACTGAAAATTCATGGACTGAATTACTTACTTAGATACGTACCATATAGGTAATTCATACCCACAAAAGAGTTTTTTTCTTCTATCCATAAGAAGGCCAATGTTCAGCAGGTAAACGTCCAACGGCTAACATTGTATATCATTATTTTTACGGGAATAAAAGTTAGTGGAGCAACTGTTACCAGGTTAGGAGTGAATAAGTACATAAATAATATGACTTAAGAATATCGTAAATATATTCTTATGTAGCCATGGTTAATGGTCTACTTATAAAAACACTGAAAATACTTTCAAACGAATGGTTTGTGAAGTAGGAGTATGTTTCTTTAGGATAAGTAAACTCGTAGAACGGAATATTATTTCTTTAGGAAACCTCAAAGCTTTTTTCTACGCGACCATTCAAAATACAGCACGCAATATCTTTCACTGCGTAGTTACAAAAACCAGGAATACATTTTCCCCGTTTTGTAACATTCTATATTGCAGCACCGCTCCTATTTGTCTTAGCGTGATGTTGCATACCTATAGCCACCAAATAAAAATAGTCATCTTCGATTAATGTACTCCTGAACTCTTTAGTTCTATATAAAGAAGACGTATAGTTTAGAAGATATATCGTTCAAAATATATGGTGTGTAATAGAGCAGTATCTATGTAGATACTAGCATGGTGTCATATGAAATTCTAGCCTTATGAAGTACGTACTATTAAACCAGCAATGTACTCTATGTAACGATCCCAGTGAAGCACTTGGAGCAAGTAACTTGAGTCCAGTTACGTTTTGTGCATACTGAAACGTTGAACAGCTTCACTTCGTATGCAGGTACAAATAGCAGGGTGCTCGTAACTATTTATACTTAAAGCACGTTCTACGTATAATATAGGTACAAATGTCAAATAACTTAGAACAAAAAGTATTTTATTTTTACCTGAACTGCCGAAGAAAGGAGGGTAATGTTTTTCGAGAGTATGTATGTATGTATATTCGATTCTTTGTCACGTCCTACAGCCTGAACGGCTTGACAGATTTGGACATGCGAGATATCATTTGATTTGCCGTAATTGTGTGAGTGACACCAGGTATACTATTTTTTTTAAAAAATCAAAATGACTTTTGGAGCTAAAATGAAAACCTTGAAAATTTTTTTTGCACGCTCTACAGCCTGAACGGCTTTACGGATTTTAACACGCAAGGTGTCATGTGACACGTCGCGTCGTGATTGTGTGAGTGACACCAGGTATAATAAAATTTCAAAATGGCGCATTTTTGCGCTATAATTATTTGACTGCGATGGACGCAAAAACTTCTGAACCTATTTCGATGCAGCTTTATTTGTTTATAGGGTCTTAGTCAGACTTAAAATCTTACATTTGTTTGATTGTAATCGGTTGAGTAGAACGAGAAATATGACCAAAAATATAATAATTAAGGTTAAATTTCGGTGAAGTCCCTTCACTACACAAAAATTAATAACTCCACTTCTAAGATAGGTCACTAAAAAGTTTTAAATAAAATTAATTATTAAGAATACAAAAAAACCCGACTGCAAAGTAAAAATACAACTGAAAAGCAAAAAGCAAGCTCTACATTTCTTTTGTAATTTTCTTTAGCTACTTACTGTTTTACTTTGTCAGCAATATTTGCAGGCAGAAACCAGCTATGGAAAAATTTTGCTATTTTGTAAACCACCACTCGCTTGACATAGCATGTTCCTGCTGGCAAAGTAAAACAGTAAAGCCAAAGAATATTACAAAAGTAATGTAGAGCTTGTTTTTTGCTTTTCAGTTGTATTTTTACTTTGCAGTCGGGTTTTTTGTATTCTTAATAATATTAAGTTTATTACATACTCATTTCATTTATTCATTTAGTAGGTTAGCTTCGCCCGTCACATAATTCGATTAACTTTAACGCCTGTACTATATCAACTTTTTGAAAAATTGTTTCTTGCTGGGTGACTAGTGACTACCTACATTACAAGGGTAGGCTTACATTAAAAGTTTCTAGGTAAAAGGCCAAGGCTATGTATTGATTGATGAGTGGATCAATGACTTTATTGTTGCTTTGTTCCGCGGGACCACTGGGAAAAAAAGTCTCACTAAGTAGTTCCACCACGGAACTACTGGGAATAATTCATTTTAGATTATTGGAACGAAGTTCCTTATCGCGCGTTGTGAAAGGGGGCTAGACGGAAAAAAATCTCACGAAAAGTTGTCACGACACTTTTGGTAGTGATAGTGGTAGTGATAGTGGTAGTGATAGTGGTAGTGATAGTGGTAGTGATAGTGGTAGTGATAGTGGTAGTGATAGTGGTAGTGGTAGTGGTAGTGATAGTGGTAGTGATAGTGGTAGTGATAGTGGTAGTGATAGTGGTAGTGATAGTGGTAGTGATAGTGGTAGTGATAGTGGTAGTGATAGTGGTAGTGATAGTGGTAGTGATAGTGGTAGTGGTAGTGATAGTGGTAGTGATAGTGGTAGTGATAGTGGTAGTGATAGTGGTAGTGATAGTGGTAGTGATAGTGGTAGTAATAGTAGTAATGATAGTGGTAGTGGTAGTGATAGTGATAGTGGTAGTGATAGTGGTAGTGCTAGTGCTAGCCAGGGGATGAACATGAACTCTACGAGCAACACCAAAGCAAATAGGAGTTTCGCTCTGTTCAGTTTCAGTCGCGCGTAAAGGTTACACGCACTCACTTTTTTTTATATTTGTTTTCTTTTTGTTTTTGTTTCTGTTTTTGTTTTTGCTTACAATAAAATTTTAAAATTAAAATAAAATTTTATTACAATTCCTTCACTTTAATCGAAAGAAACTTCGTTCCATCCGGGTGTCCCTTGACACCTCTCAAGTTTTTTTTTGTAATATTGTACCTGTTTATTTTTTACAGTGACAATACAAAATGTTTGGTTCCAAATCACTTATTTATAAATTTGGCATTTTTAATCAAGTAGCTATCGTCACCTGTTCTCTCTTCTACACCTGTATTCAAAAGTTGCTAAGTAGATGCTTAGGCGGCGGAACGTCTTTTAATTTACATTATCGTAATAAAATATTTAATTTACAAATATGTAAACGATGTCTCGTCTGTGGATGACACTCCAAGTCCATACTAGCTGTAACCCTAGCCGCTAGGCAGGCTCAAGCCCAAGGTGGTGGTGGGCCGGGTTCTAGCATGCGATTAGATAAGATTTAGGATAGGTATTTGGTTTGCCCAACAACCTGGAGTTGGTTACTTCGACTGATCAGTACCGGGATTCTCTTACGAGGATACAACATCAGTTACACTGGCTACATACAGGAAGTAAGGAGTAAAGTCTGACTTTGTTAGGTTCGAGTTCGACATACTCATCTCACCATTGGCTCCGGTGAAGAGAAGTCCAAGGGATTCCCCATTAGTACACTGATTTTTTTTTGTATACTTTAATAAACCGTTAACGTTGTTATGAGTTATAATTTATAAATTATGAGGCGCGACTACAAAACCTTCTCAACATGGCGCATGGCATGGCCCACACTGTGTCTGTTTTATTTTTGTACGTGTGGGATAAATCCTAGTAATAAATTATAGTAAAACGAGGTTTGCCAACTTCCTCAAACGTATTATGAGAAATATGGCATTGTTCAGGCAGGATTATTGTATCCACGAGCAGATAATATTTGTGTAATAAATATCTCATAATATTTTCCTTAACGGAGAGACGGAGAGGAAAGTTGTTTTAGGGAAGTGAAAGCCTAATAGAAAAACACACCGGCTCGTGCTCAACGTGTCAGAAATTGAGTGATGTGCTCAGGTAACTGTGTATATCAGTTAATTGGCGTCAAGTGACAGCACACGACTCTGTAAGTAATCACGTAAGAACAGATGTCAACCTTTTTGACACGGTTGGGGATGTTAGGCTACCTTAATATATATTTATATTATAAGTACTAGCTAAAGAGAATGAAGATTTTCATTTGAAAAGCAGCTCATGAGTTAATCCAGGGTATCAGTATAGGTATCAAAATTCTGCCGAATTGTTTCAAGGGTGCGCAATGACAAATAAACACCTTCACCAACTCTCACACTGAAGTACCTATAAGCGGTATTGGTTAATATCTAACTTCCCAACTTAAAATTGAAAACGGTAAACGGTGGAGCCATTAAACCAAAAGAAGAAGATAGGTCGGTGCCTAGTATCGATAAAATACTACACTTTACGTAGTGTACGAAATATTTAACGAGATTCAGCGTAAGTTGATATACTCGTAAGTACCTTACATTTTACTTTAATGTGCACTTCGCCTAAATGCTGTGGGTTATAGATAGGTACCTACTACTCAAATTTTCAACGTGTAAATTCTCTTATTTTAACTTACAAAATAATATTACTAATATAGTTTCTTAAAAAAAAATAATATTATACTGAAATGTGTTTAAAAATTTCTAAATGTAAATAACAACCATTAATCAAGAGAACTCATGCACAAACGGGTCGTTTTAAACATTTAGTAAGAATACCAATCCACAGAGGTGGCGAAGATTAGAGTAAATAGGCACATTTTCCGAGAATTTCGGCGATAAGTATTCCTATATTATCACTTACATTTCCAACGTGTAAAAGTTAATATATTAATATAGTGACGCCAGAGGACATAAAAAGATAACTATGAAAAGACGTCGGTTCTGAGTACATACATATTTTTTTAAAACATTTCCGGTGAATGTTTAAAATACAAATGTATTTTTTTGAAACCGACGCCGGCCGCCTTTACGACAACGCCCCCTTTTTTTTTTTTTTTTTTTTAACGTGAGGGAAAATCCTCGTAGGATGCTATGCCGGACTCTTACCGACTAAAAAACCTCACGTAACGCCCAACAGCCTATGGTTGAGAGCCCCGGGTAAGCCCTCAGGAAGGATGTCCCGTGACTCCCAACAGACCTACGGCCTCCAATGCGGCCTCGCCCAGGGGGTGGTTCGGGTGCAATCCCGCGTCTATGGGGGGTTTCGGGTGTGACCCCGCTTCTAAGGGGGGGCGTGCGTGAGTGCTCACGTCACGCTGCCGTCATGGGCCTGCTCCTGTAAGGACGGCGAGCGGCCCTCTCACCGTCCTCAGACCCCCGGTCATGGAGGCCGATAGTCCTCGGCGAAGACACGTCGGCGGCGCCCAGGGCGCCGACTGCGGAACTCGGGTGGGAGAGTTCTCTCCCGCACCCGGCCCGCCGCCTCCTTCGCGAGCATGACCTGCTCGCAGAAAGAGGCGGCGCAGTCCCACTTACTCCCGCTGGAGAGCATGGCTCGCACCATGGCCTCAAGCGAGAGAGTGTCCACGCCCAGACCCACTACGAGGACCTGTCGCTGTTGTGCCCACGCCGTGCACTCCACCAGCGTGTGGAGCGCCGTGTCATCGCTGCGGTCCTCGCAGTGCTGACACTCGGCCGTGGTTTCCCGGTGTTTTCGCCACAGATACCTACCGAAGCTACCGTGCCCGGCAAGCATCTGTGTCAACCGGTAGGAGAGAGCACCGTGTCTTCTCTCCAGCCACTCGTCCATGACCGGTCTGACGGCCGCGATTGTGGCGAATCCCCCCTTTGGTTGCTCAAGTCGCACCTTCCATGTCTCCACGGTTTCCTGGTGGAGCAGGGTCCGCTGGGCCTCGATTTCTCGAGACGCAGGCCTTTGGCCCCGCTCCAGCGCCTCCTTGCGCCATCTGAACAGTGACGCAAGGGCTCTCGCTTCCAACGACAACGCCCCCTAGTAGTCAATGTAAGACCTCTTTCATAATAATTATATTGGGCGTTACCGCAAGTTGCTAGCGGAATCGGTTCTCATCACAAAGGGAGCCCATCGTAGGTAAATTGATTGCCCACATAAAAATATAATTTCATGAAAACTTACAAGTATTAACTTGTAAATGGATGTCTAAACACAAATTTATCGTTTTGTAAACTGCCACGGTAAATCTTGACCATAGAATCTAAAAGACGGTGGATTCACTTTAGCGGAGGAGTCACAATCAAATCATATTATTTACCCTTTCAGCTCTGTTAATCGCCCAGCCCCTTGCGTGAGCAATCATTCAGCGCTTCAAGTGGGCCAGGATCATGATGGACTGTCTTCTTTGCGCTCATCATCTCATTCCAACAGGAGGAGATAGAATGAAACGTGTTCTCTTTCTGGAACATGACTTGTACTATAATCTAGTGCGCGTTTCTCCCAAGATGTGTCTATACAATATCATGGGATGCGTTACCAATCCAAACAACATAATATTGAGAAAGTTCTACCAGACGATCATCTATGTCAACATTCTAAAAGTAATCATGAATACATCTCTCTCATCTATTTACAAGAAAGGCGTTCTTAAAATAACACATAATACTAAAGCTTTCAGAATAAACCACGTGATAAGTTAGTATTATTACTACATACAAACTAGCTCGTTGGAAAAATATAGTTTATAGCCTGAACGTGCAACACGCTATCGCAATATACCTATTTTAACCTCTATTACTGAGGAATATATTTATAGCTTCTCCATACAGAGTTCTATGAGAACACGTAGATATTTTAAATTGCAGAGGGGTTTAAACTATTATAATTAATTTTGAAAACAAAAAGGTTCAGGACCCATGTACCTACTTATTAAGCGATATTTTTTTGGAAGACCAGTCACAATTATTAGAATAGAATAGAATAGAAGAAACTTTATTGCACACCAATATTAAAATTTCTTATACAGACATTACATTTCATACATTTACAGGCAACCTTTGGATGGAAAAATACCGTCAAGAATCACGTGGTAAAAGGGGTAGTCATTGGTGTCAAATAAAACATACTAAGTCTACTAAACGTCTCAAGTCAATAAGATATAGGTAGGTAATAAATACATACATAAACATATAATATATATACAATACATATAACAATACACAGGTTGATATTATACATATACATTCATACACTCTAATTACATACATATTTATATTATCACACAGATATAATACATTAATATTTACATTCACATATACTATGAAGCTAAGTAGTAAGTAATTAATTATTAATACTTAATTAATAATTAATAATAATATATAAGTAAGCTAAGTAATTATTGTACTACAGGTTAATTTTATTATGTAACGAGATAGGTTATGGTATAACATACCTTTTTCTAAACGCACAGAAATAAATAACTTAAGGTGCTCTTACTTGTATTATATCGTAGGTTTATACCTGCCCTCGTATATGAACGACAATTCCCAGAGGCAACAATTAGGCTAAAACATTATTTTCAAACATCTGTTTCATATAAATTGAGCCACTACCTTGAAAAAATAAACCTTACTTTCAACGTATCCAGCTTTTAATTGGGTACCGCCGCGTCTAATGCGAAACATGCTCAAATGAGTTTCTCGTTTCATTAAACGTATAATTTTTCCTTCAGGCTCATTACTTTGCCGGACGGATGTAACGGGTAACAAAGTCTAGCCGACCACCTCGCCACGGGTTTACGACCCCTGCAATATTGTGCGTAAGAAACTTAATGAAAAGGAAACACCACTAGTATTGGCCACACGGAAGAAACCCTAAACCTTTGGAGCAATGTACATTACGTACTCTTGCCCGATAAAAAGGAGGATAAATGTACGGTGTTGTTTTACGTCCTTCCTTCAGTTAGCAAAATGAATTACCTAGGCATGTGATTCTCTCATGTTAATTCGGTATTCTGAGCATAATATACCTAAACATTCACAATATATTTACATATATGAACATACCTTGTATCCCCGAAGGGGTAGGCACAGAAGCATATCAAATGCCCACATTTCACCATTTTAAGGTTATGTCGCACGCAATAGGCGGGGAGCCGTATTGCCGTATTGATATGGACAGGCGCAGGTTGTGACTCCCGCTGCTTAAATTTTTCAAGCCGCCCATAAAGTCCTTTAACTTGGCTTAACGACTGCCATTTTACTGGCAACCGGGACCAACGGCTTAACGTGCCTTCCGAAGCACGGAAACGCTCGTAAATAAATGTCACAAAGTGGTCACGCGATGGTCACCCATCATGTTTACACAACACTGAGTCCGCGGACCCACGAGCGCTTCATCCACCAATCATGGATTGGTGAATGGTAAAATGGATATTGGTTGACGGCTGAAGCGCTATGTACCTACTTACCACCATTTATCAGTGTGAAAAAAAATATTAAACATTTTTAATACCTATATCTACCTAGTCACATTATAATATATGCGGGTGGATTTTCCTCTAGTACATAAATAGTACAGTCAGTCGTTTCAACACGTATTTCTCATCAAGTACAGAATACATGGGTTTGGTTTTGCAGCGTGTGATAGTAGCTAGCTTTCATTTCCTGAACTCTACTCATAGCTCGACATTAAGCTTTGTGGAATCACTTTAACGGGCTGCCATGAAAACATACATGAATGCTGTTGTTGTCTGAAGGAAGCATGGCTGCAGCAAAAGCCAATTAACCCTATACTTGGCAAGACTACGTATGCATAAAAAAAATATTTATAAGTCGTGTTATTTAGGCATGAAAGAAGGGTAGAAAAATAATATTTAAAAAAAAACTGCTTGGTTTAAAAAAAATATGTATCTCTGAGTGCACATTGACTGGTAACAAAAATGAACTAACACTCAACGTATTGCAACGAATCATAGTGAGATAGCATGCCTGATTGCTGGCAGTCTGTCGTGGAACTTTAAGGCCGAAGTCCTGGCAGAAATCTACCGGAGATGTGCTCTGGTTAGCCAGAGTGGCAACAAACTATCTGCAACAAACCATCGTTAATTTATTATTATAGCTGGCATGCACAGGTGCGAGATGATCTTTTATCTAAATGGTTTACCAGACTAAAGAGCCATCAGTAAAGTGTTGAGTTCAGCTCAACCATTTGGCCGATCCGGCGTTATTCTGAGATCCTGGTTAGAAAGGCAGCACGGCTTTCCCACAGATTACCTTACGCAGCTCCACATGGGGCAGGGATGTTTTGGTGGCAAAGTGTCTGTCGTAGCAAAGTTTTTGTGGTTGCAACGTGTCTGTTCTGGCAAAGTGTCGGTGGTGGCAAAGTATCTAGGGTGGCAAAGTGTTGGGACATCAGCATGACTTCCAGTTATGGAGGTTTTTCACTTATCTAGTTCCCACTTTAACCAGTTTCACTGCTTGTTTATCAGATGTCTTGATCTTATAGCACAAGCTTATCTTAACTTAATTTAGCTGATGTTGTGTGAGAATGTCCAAATGTTTAAAATTCTGGGTCTGAGTTGCCATACTATTCTGGTTTTGATATGGTTATATCGTATCTGAGCTGATGATATCGGTATCGTTATCGTGTAATGTGCAGACGCCCAATAGTCTTTCAAAGTTCGCAGTAAGCACTATTTCATCTAAAATTTGTACAAAAAAAAAATATAAATACAAACCAATACCAATGTGTATTTATGGGACAAAAAATAAACTAAATTGATTTATTCGAAACAGACCTAGACGTAGCGTAACTATGTATGTTCGTTAACGATTTTTAGGGTCCCGTAGCCGAATGGCAAAAACGGAACCCTTATTGATTCGTCATGTCTGTCTGTCTGTCCGTCCGTATGTCACAGCAACTTTTCTCCGAATCTTTAAGGCCTATGCTGTTGAAACTTGGTAAGTAGATGTATTCTGTGAACCGCATTAGGATTTTCATATAAAACTAGAAAAGAGCAGTAAATTTTGGGGGTCCCCATACTCAGAACTAAAACTCAAACATTTTTTTTTATCAAACCCATACTTGTGGGGTATTAATAGATAGGTCTTCAAAAATGCTATTGAACATCATTTTTTTTCTAAAGTCAGTTTACGTAAGAGACACTTCCAAAGCGGAAAAATGTGCCCCCCCCCCCCCCTCTAACTTGTAAACTAAGAGAATTATAAATCTAAAAAAAAATATGATGTGCATTGTCATAAAAACTACCAACGAAAATTGGTTTGAACGAGATCGAGTTGGTAGTGTTAAAACATCAATCAAACTTACAACGAACTACAAGAACTTTTATATTATGTTACTTGCTGCTACGGAACCCTTCATGGGCGAGTCCAACCCGCACTTCACCGGTTTTTTATTACATTTTGGCTCCAGCAAATTTGCATCTAATATTCTCATTTGAATAACAAAACGCCTTTAACTGAAAACTTGTTGCTCTGGTTTGCGTTTTCCGATATGCCTACTAATAAATAAATGCAAAAGTTTATTTGCGATAAATAAATGCAGCAGTCTGTCTGTTAAGTTTTCGCAACTAAATTAATTCTGATTAAATTTTATACAAAAATAGTAGCAGATATTCTTTTGAGAATCGAACCCAAGACCTCAAACTTACCACTGCAACAAAGACAATTCAGTCAAACCCTCTCACAATACATTTCTCTGTCAATAGCGAAGCGTAAAATAAAATGTCGAGACAAAACAAACAGAGATTTCCTGCAGGCAATATCATTTTATAAAATAAAGTAAACTCAATAATTCACCACTTCATCGCTCTATGGAGGCGAAAGATATAAAATGGGGAAAAACGTTTCTAATTCAGTTTGCTCCCGCCGAACGCTGTAGGTACTCGGCAGTCACTTGGTCTTTCCACCGAGTCGAGGAGGAAATAAGAAATATCTATTGAATGAAGGGCTTCTTAGGTATAGGCTTTGATAACTACGGTTTTGTTCACTCAACGTGAAATTTTTAAGATTGAATTTAAGGGTTTTCTGATTTGCACGGTTTATGGAGACATTTTATTATGAAATACTGAAATTTGTCACTTGAAACGATCTAGATACCTACCCACATTTTGTTAATCAAGTTTTCGACAAAAATTCCAAAAAGAATAATATACTTACTACAATCAAAGGTGTAGTTATGTTTATACGAAGTTCATTTGATGCATTCAGAGTAAAGTTCGCTTCGTTCCGAATACGACACTAGAATACAAGACGAATTGAGTACATTATCTTCAGTAACATTCTCGTACTAGTTAGCTTCTTGTTCGCAGTGGAAACTTGTCTACGTCGCCTTCAGAATGGCGAGGGAGGGTATAGAAGTGGCTTTTATACACCCTCCGCCACGCAAATTGTAGCGAAATGCACGCTTCTAGACTGATTGCAAATGTTTATAGAACTTACCCTCGAGCGCGCATCTCCAGCAATATGCATAACCGCAAAGCAATGTTGAATAGTTTCTGCAATAAGCAACATACGGTCAGATCATATCCTTCTAATATTCATGGAATATGAATGTTAATTGAAAGCAGAGATTTTTATTTATTTATTTATTTAAGCCTTATTTATTTCCTGTTACATTTGTATTAAACTTAATTCTTACAACTACTTGTACACACTGATTAAACAATAGGATATTTTTAAATGCACATCTATATAATTTTTCTGCACACTAGGTAACTCCGCTAATCAACTGGATGCATACCAGAAATCTGAATGCTGTGCAAAAAAAAAAAAAAGCCAAATGATCAACTAAACATGTACTACTTAAAAAAGCTAAAATTTTTTACACAAAACGAGACGACCCTTTTTATCGAATTTAAACCAAAAAGTGTGGTTCGTACACCGGATATAAGATTTGGCAAACAAAAACACGAATCGCTTATCAAAAATACCAACTTGCACTCCAAATTTTACAATCTTATTACAGAATAGGTTAGGTTAGGCCAGTCCTTCAATTTTTTGATTCATAAAATTTAATTCCGTGAAGATGACTGATTAAATTGGGTCCCCAATCAGAACAAATCACGTTCCCAAAAGTAAATTAGATGATGTTTTTCCTTTAAAAAGTTCTAATATGTTTGTTAAGCAAAGGAATCCTTAGATATACTATTTTGATAGTAGTAATTTGTTCAGCAAAACAGTTCTGCAAATACCACTAAACAGTATATTGAATTTAACTTATTTAGTGTTCATAATTAGTGTGCAAGTCAGCATCTCTGGCTCAACCTTGCAATATTTTGTTCGAAAAAAGGGAATAAACAGATATCGATTTAAATACATGCCTTAAACAATTTATATCTACATATTTAATCTATGCTAAAATGTTATTCTTAATAGTATGTATCAGGAACCCTCTCCGGTAAAGGCCTCCTCCAAGGCTTGCCATCTTTCTCTATCTTGAGCTATTTGAATCCATTGTGGGCCCGCGATTTTCTTGATCTCATCATCCCATCGAGCGTACGGTCTGCCTCTGTGGCGTTTGCCTGCTGGGCCTCTCCATGCCGTTACTGTTTTGGTCCACCTGTGATCTTTCAGGCGCGCTACATGACCCGCCCATTTCCACTTCAGTTTTTGCGCGTGGCTTAGTGCATCAATTGCGTTCGTTTCTGATCTTATTTTTGAGTGTCTTATTTTTTGTATCTTTTTTATGTTTAGCATGCTCCGCTCCATTGCTCTCTGACATGTATTTATTTTGCTCTTTGTTTTATTTGTAAACTTCCATGTTTGACAAGCATATGTCAGGCATGGAACGAGGCACGAATCCATAACTTTCTTTTTGAGTACTATGGGCATTTCACTCTTAAATATTTCTTTGCAACTCCAATATTTGTTCCATGTGCTTCTGACCCTTCTTTCTATTTCTTGCTCATTTCTGTCTCCACCGAAACTAACTTGTTTCCCCAAGTAAACATACTGTTCAACATATTCCAGCTCTTCATTTCCAACCTTTATAGATGATCTTTTGTAATTAGTCATGGCTTTTGTTTTTGCTGTGTTCATTTGTAGACCCACTTGCGCGCTAGTCTTGTGTAAAGTTTCTATCATATTTTGTAGTTGGCTGCTTGTTTCTGATAGTAAAATTAGGTCGTCTGCAAATCTTAAATGATTTAAATATTTTCCATGGATGTACAAGCCTTTATTATTCCAGTCTAACTTGCTTATTATATATTCTAGTACTGCTATAAAAATTCTCGGGGAGAGTGGGTCACCTTGTCTCACCCCTCTACGCACTGGAAAACTTGGTCCAAGAGCTTCTAATTTTACTCTACTAGTGCTATTTTCGTATATATGTTTTAGTATTGCTAAGTATTGGGGCTCTACATTTTGTGCTTTTAGTGTTTCCCATATACTTTCGTGTAGGATAGTGTCAAATGCTTTTTGATAGTCAATAAATGCAATATAGAGTGGTCTTTGTTGCTCTCGATATTTTTCTATTATTATCTCTAAAGTATGTATGTGATCCACTGTAGAGAACGTTTTCCGAAACCCCGCTTGTTCCTTGGGTTGATGTTGTTCTAAAGTTGCGCTTATTCTATGATTTATCATTGTAGAGAATATTTTATATATACTTGGTAGTAGACTAATAGGGCGATAATTGCCTATATCCTTAGGATCTCCCTTTTTGTAGATCAAGACAATATTAGATTCGGACCATTGTGATGGTGTGTGTGTTGTCTCTATTATCATGTTGAGTAATTTTGCCAGTGGTAGCGCCAGTATGGCATTGGCTGCTTTTATTGAGTCGTTTGTAACGTTGTCTGAGCCTGGGCACTTGTCGGGTTTTAGATTTTTTATAATGTTAATAATTTCCGTTTTTTGTACTGGCTCTATGTATTGTTGCGTTTCCTCGAACTCTACAAAATCTTTTAGAACACGACTGTCATTTCTTTGTCTACATGGTACGCTATATAGATTCCTGTAAAAGTCAGTTGCAATGTTAATAATGTCTTTTCGGTTGTACGTTACTTCGCCAGACTTTTTCAAACCCTCAATCCAAGTTTTCTTTGTTTGCAGTTCTTTGTATCCTATTTTTAGGCTTCCTTTTTGTTCTAGATGTTTTTGAATGATCTTGGTTCTGTGTTTCCTGTAGTCTATTTTTAAACTTTTACTTGATAATTTGTATAGAGCCTTGAGCTCGTTTTTCATGGACCGAGTTTTATTTTTGATTTTTTGAAGTTCTTGTCTCCTCCACAAAAGTCTCTTTGTACGCTCAGTTAATATACTATTGTCCTTTTTTGTATTATATAATCTGTGTACTTTTTGTAGACTATTTGTGATAGAACTTATAATTTTGTCGTAATATGTTTGTACTGTTTCATTCAGTTCCAGTTCGGGAGAAGGTAAACTGTTTTTGAGGAATTCTTTATATATCTTAATTTTTTGCTCATCATCGAATATATTGTTTGTGTTATTTACATAATTTCGTCTACTTTTTAAAGGCTTAGCGAGTGATATTTGAGCTCTGAGTGGTCTATGGTCTGATTTGTAATTTATGCTCAGTGTCTCTATGTTTTGGAACATTTGTGGGTGGTTTGATAATATATAATCTATCTCATTCTTGTATTGATGATCAGGAGAGAGCCACGTCCATCTTCTCTTGGCCTTTTTCTTGTAAAATGTATTTATAATAGCCAGATTGTTTTCCATTGCAAAATCTACAAGTCTTTGCCCTCTATCGTTTCTATCTCCGTACCCGTACTTTCCCATGACTATATATTCGTCCATAAGTGGCTCTCCAATTTTGGCGTTAAAATCTCCCATTACAATAAACTCTTCGTGTGCCATACCTATGGCCGTGTATACAGTCCTATAAAAAGTGTTTATTTCCTCTTCATCCGCATTTGTGGTTGGTGCATAGACTTGTATTAAAGTAATTTTCTTTTCTGGTAGCCTTAAGTTAAGTAGAGCGATGCGTTCCGAAATTCCAACATAGCTTTCCAAATATTGTTTTAAATGCTTGTTAATTATGAAGCCAACTCCATATAGACCTGGTGTTTCCCCTGTAAAGCAGAGAATGAATTTTTCATATTCCTCAATTTTATTTCCAAGACGCCGGACTTCCGAGATACCTATTATATCGTATTTTATATGTTCTAGCGCTTTCTCCATTTCCAATATTTTCTCATAGGTTGAAAGTGTTCCGACGTTGTACGTTGTTATATAAAGTTGATAACTTTTCTTCGTTGCTTGTTTCATGCAGTTTGGTGAAGTTCTTGGAGGGTTTTGGTCATAATCTCCCGCGGTGACCAACCGTCTTGGGAGATGAGTTTCGAGTATTTTTGTATGATTTTGTTCATTTTTTTTATGCTTGCTAGGGAGGGGGCTGAGTGTTCGTTGCTATGCCTTTTTAATATTATCTTGTACATTTGTGTTCTGATTAATGTTTTTGCTAATTAGAAAATTTAGCATCCCCGGTTTTAAAATATTTTCGGAACAACTTGAAGATCTTTGCTTTGTATGAGTGGCTAAAGATTTATTCTTTTTGTTTGCATGGGGTCTCTGATCAGTATTACTATTTGAAGCACTTTCTGGCGAATTTGAGAGGTTTCTTTTTTTGCTGTTGGCATTTGTGGACGTGTTTTTTAATATGACAAGCTTGTCGTATTTAATTATGGCTGTGTTTCCTTTCTCTCTTTCCGCTTTGACTTGCTCTTGTAGCTCTCTTCTTATTTGTAAAACTGATTGGGGGTAGTCCTCCTTTACGTAAAATGGTGTATCTTTTAAAGTTCCTTTGTTTTTGAGGATGCTTATTTTCCTGCCGAGAGTTGAAAAGGTGACAGCTATTGGTCGTGGTTTGTCAGACTTTTTTCCCATTCTTCTGATGGCTTCTAGGTCTGCATAGTTTATTTTTATCGGAAAATACTTGTGTACGAAATCTATTATTTTGGTTTCCAAATTTGCGTAGGATTTTTCATCTTCTTGCAGGCCAAAAAATACCAAGTTACGTTGCCTAGCCTGTCTTTCCAAATAATGCAATCTTTTTTCTTGATTTTCCACCTTTAGTTTGAGATTATTTTGGTTTTCTTCTAGAATTGTGAACTTTTCTTCTAAAATATTATTAACGTTTATTGTTACCCTTTCTGTCACTTCTTCGGCACTTTTATTTATCAATTTTCTCTGTTCGTCAAGCTCCATTTGAATTAAACGCAGTGCCGCCATCACCTCCTCCATTTTGTTGAAAAATAAATAAAAGTTTCAGATTTACTTTGTTATGGTACAGGTAGTGAGCCCCTGCGGATTTTTCTGGCACTAGAGTGATGTAGCAGGTTAAAAGTTAATTTGGGAATACTTTTCTACTCTTAGTGTCCTCTATATTCAGTTTTGGTAACTTCGTTCCTGGGATGATAAATCAGTTTGGTCGGTAGCCCAAAGTAAAGCTAGTACAGCTACTTCTCAGTAGATGGCGTTTCCAGCTACTCCGCAGTAGATGGCGTTAGTACTAGGCAGACTCTGAGTACATAATTTATACTAGGACAAAAATATTACATGTACTCACCAAAAGGCAACAATAAATTGTATTTCTTCCAGGTTAATAGGTAGGGTTTCCAAGTCTTTGCACTTAAATGTTTTTCACAAGCCTCCAAAGCATAGCCTTATCTACCTTGCTGCCACTGTTTGCTCTCTGATGTTCTTATAACGTTTCTTCGCACAAATGTGGTTTCCCAATTAAACAGAAGTGAACATTATTTCTTTATGCACTATTTGAATTTTTTCTGCTTATAAGTGTCTCATAATATAGAAATATAGTACAGACCGCGACCCCCTGCTACTATTTTTGGGAACTTCGTGCACCTTTTATTCAAAGTGTGGTCGTTTCTTCCCAAGCAGATGGGGCATATTTGGCAGCTTCTGAGCAACAGAACTAGAACGGTTCTTCACCAATAGATGGTGTTGGTAGTCTCCTAGATTCAATCTTTGTCGGTTTGGGTTTGGGTGACTCACTTTATTTTATTTATAGGTTAGGTTTCAAATTTTTTCACTAGAATGTCTACAAAAAAGGTTCCAAGCAATTTTTTTATCTATTTTTAGCTACCACTGTTTGTCCTTTAATGATAAATTTTTCGCAAAACGTCCTTGGTTTCGAATTACAAACAAAATGTCACCTTGTTGGTAAATGTTATTTTCACTGTTTTTACACGGTTTTGGTAGTTTTTTGTTTATAAATTCACTTTGACTACACGATATGAACACTTTTACACACCTTAACGATATATTTCACTATAACTTCGTGTTTCAATAATTAATTTAGCAATAAAATCACAGAGCCGACGTTAACTGTGGCACAGCAGCGCCCTCACCTGTATCGTCGCCTTCAGAATGGCGAGGGAGGGTATAGAAGTGGCTTTTATACACCCTCCGCCACGCAAATTGTAGCGAAATGCACGCTTCTAGACTGATTGCAAATGTTTATAGAACTTACCCTCGAGCGCGCATCTCCAGCAATATGCATAACCGCAAAGCAATGTTGAATAGTTTCTGCAATAAGCAACATACGGTCAGATCATATCCTTCTAATATTCATGGAATATGAATGTTAATTGAAAGCAGAGATAGGATCGCACAAATAGCTGCTGTATATCTTCCTGGGTATTAGAATATCTATGTAGTTACTCAGAGTCAATTTAGTTAATAGTAATGGGTCACGTACCTACTGTGTAAGATATGGGAGACAAATGTATTTGGTAACAACCACGCCTTGGTAGATTGCTTCAAGTATCGATCGGCCTGCATGCGCCCTTACATTATAGAGCCCTTTGTCGAGGGGGAACCTATAGCAGTAACAATTTTGCCATTATCTTTGCTAAATAAACTTAGCCTGTATTAGGTGTTTACAGCGGACCGTTGCGAAAGTTTTAAGCTCATTTTCTCATAATTTCCAGGGTCGAGGCCTCAGAGGATTATAGTCACCGAACTTTATATCTATTAAGGAGTAGATTAATAATTATGGTTTAGAATTTACTAGCATCCTTCCTCGACTTCGTTTGGTTTGGGTGAAATGAAATCTCTAACTTTAAACTCTCAAGCTTTTACTGCAGAATTAAATAATGACTTAGGCCACACTTTGTCTTGACGTTTGCCTAAGAGAGCCCGTTAAGCCCTTGGAATGATGTCCTAGCAACTTCAAAAGGCCTCCAGCGTGATGTCATTATCTGCCTGAAAACACTTTTGAAAAACGCAGCCGGGTATGTCAGTCGGTAAACGTAACGCACATGCCAAGCACGCACTACATTTTCATAATTCTTTAGGGGCTTGACTCAGAAAATGACGAAAGGAGGTGCAAATAAAATCTACTTATGTAGACAAAAAATTATAACCAAAATTAGATTTTTAATGTATAAGATGTGGTTTTGTTATAAATTGTATACATATTAATCACACATAACGTGCAAAAGAATCATAGAAACGGCTCCAAATTTTTAGATCAATGCATTTTCTGACTTCAGCTTTTCCTGACGAGAAAATAAAATATACAAGTAGGTAGTGGTGTAGTTCTCTTTATACTGTGGTGGTAGGCTGTGGATAGGCGCTATTTCTATTTCGTAATTATCAATACGATTGTCATTTTACTGACAACCGTGTTTCATTTCGAGTTTTCTTCGCAATGGGTCGTTTTGCGAAAGTTACGAAAATCGCAAATTCAATCGGTATTAATAAGCCCAATAAATAATTTGTACTTGTCGTTAGATGAATCTGCGTGTAACTAATGACTTTAAAAACTCAGGGTGGTCAAGCGGCCCTATTGTGTAAGAAAAGGAATTAACACTAGGATATATATATATATAATAACTGATGGTACGTAGGTATTTATAATTTGTAGGTACTCATATCGAACGCAATATGATATGTCATCCATCTTGCAAATTGATCGATTTTGATGGATTGTAGAGGGTGATAGATTGCTTTGAGATTTTTATGATCGACGTACCGCCACGTGCTTCCCCCAGTCAAAATTGCTAATATTTCATGCATTCGGATTCTTCATGTATTTGATAAGTGTGTAAAGATTAAGCCGTGTATGTATTTATTAATGGAAAACAAGGCTAATAATTCTGAGACATTATGATGAATTGATGATGTACGAATTCATTAAGAACATACCTACTGGCATTTTAGGTAAGTAAATGCAAAACTTGTAATCGTGATTGCATGTAAGTAGATGCATTTTACTTGTGAGAACATCATTCTCATCTCAAATATCATCCATCCTCTGTTTTGGGGGTATTTTTGGGTTTACGGTTTTACCTTTAGATAGAGTATTATTTCGAACTTTCTTTCCGCAAAGTGTACTTTTGCGAAGGTGCAGTTATGTGAGTAACTATTTACCACATAGTAATTATAGGCATACTGCTCTAAAATAGGTAGGTACACCTGAGATGGTAGGTACCATTAAGTGTATTAATTTATGTTCTAGTTTCGGTTTCTCCCTGTTTACGATCAACTAACATCTTACATACGATACTTACTTATTCCTATCTGTTTGTAAAATGTGCCTCTGCCTGTCCCTTATGCTGATAGGTACCTATTGTACTGTACAAGATCACAGAAAATGGAATTCTCGTATCTGAAAATATACAGAATAGCATTATATTACACCCAAATAGGATGCTTAAATCACTTTAGCGAAGTGCCATTAAGACAAGAGTTTCCGGATTTCGGTATTTTAATCGGTCCAAGGAGCTGCAAAATGCTGGTTATTTCGAAGATAAATAGGTTTAAATAAAGCAAATACGTGACTGCATTCCCTACTCTATAAAGTTTCATAAAACCACAAACCACTACTCTGCAGCCAGTGATACTCATCGCCATAGCACCCAACGACACGTTTCGGCACTACAGCTTTTATTTTTTGAGGTTTTGCAACACTCTCTTGCTGTTTTTATTTTTACAGAGCATACAGTAGTGTAGGTATGCTACTGTAAATTCTGCGTACTAGAATACATATAAGTTGTAACTATATAAAATTCCAGCTTACCGCTATGAAACTCGTGGTAAGAATGCTTAGAAGCGACAGTCATAAATTGTTTTCTAAACTTATAATCTTACTGCCTTGTGAACCACCAAGTTCCCAGAATCCTTCTTAAGACGCGTGGGCAAAGCATTGCACTATTTGCACATTAAAGATTTTGGTGGTGGAGCACCTAACGATAGTACCTATCTTGTCTGCTAAACATATACGTTCACCTACTAAGATGCTGGTGCAAAAGCTATGAATTCGAAACTTCACACGAACGTTTGGAAAAATACTTGCATCTCTAAACGAATGAATGCGTTGTAAAATTATATTTATCAATCGGTCCGACTCTCTTGCACATAGAGCAACGCGAGCGATGCTCTGTGCTCTTGCACCTCTTCAAAAAAATTTGAGCGTCTAGAAATAAAACCGCTCTTTAAATATGGTGAAATTTTATTCCTCAACACTTTGGATGGCCCAACTGTAAACACATTTTTTTCGCACACGTAGACAGCTGTATAACGCATCGTTTACTATGCAAATGAAGTTGTAGCACTTATACGCAGTTAAAATACAAAAAATGCGAATGCTGAATCGGTGCGAATATGAAAATTCATCTATGAAATCTCTATCATACGAAAATCATTTTTAAATGGTTAGTAAAATACGGGAACACCCAAAAATTCCGAAATATGTTTTTCCGAATTTCAATATCCCGATGTTCAAAATTCCGAAGATTATAATTCCTAAGAAACAAGACTACGAATATTCAAAAGGACAATATTCATTTATCTGAAAGTCATAAGTACGAATTTTTATTTTCTGAATTTCATTAATACGAATAATCAATATTTCGTACAGTTATTTTCACAAAAACCATTATTCCGAATTTCTAATTTCCGAAAATTCATTGTTAATGTTGTAACTTTCTACAAATAATAGGTTCAAGTTAAGATTTATATTATTATCCAGAGTTTTATAAATAAAATAGCTGTAGCCCGCGACTTCGTACGCGTGAAAATTATGTTATAATGCCAATTTGATTGCTCTCAGCTTAGCCGCTAGGATTGGAACGTGATAATATATAGCCTATTTGAAGACCCTACCCCTAGTTAATATTTGTGCAAAATTTGAACAAATCTATTGAGTACTTTTCGAGATTCTTCCGGACAAAGTAAAGCAAACAGACAACAAATTTTCTAACTGTATTTTCGGCTTCGGTATCGTATGTTGAACACCCAGCGAGTATTTTTTTTAATATTTCCAATGTACAGTTTTGCCTTTTCTATCATTTTATTATATGTTTAGAAGATAAGTTTATTGAATGGTTTGCCTCTGCCTACCCCTTCCGGGATAAAGGCGTGATTATATGTGTGTATGTACATATGTATGAAAGATTTTGTAATTAAATAGGGTATTTGTGTAACATACAAAGGTAGTTGAAACCCGACTCGCTGTGGGCCTTACCCGGAGTGACAAGAGTAAAAGAAGATTCAGTTAGGTTAGGTTAAGTTAGAACTGTGACTCCCTGTGCACGAGCCGAGCGAGCGAAGCGAGCGTGCCACGGCAGTGGCCGTCGAGTGCTGTGAAAGAAGTACCAGTTAAAAGCGTGGAGGAAGGACATTCCTCGATTGCAATAATAAGCTTGCCTCGTCACGCTCAACTCGTCACTCAATTTTGGAAAGCTAATGAATGCCTGCATGCATGTCCACCTGTCTGCTTCCTTGCACATGGTTAAGGTCTCGTGTAATTTATAATCAGTAGATTACGTTGCAGCCATAACAACGTAGCTTACTGAGAGTGATCGTTTACAAAAACTCAAGCGGCAGTGCTTCAATGCAAGTTTTAAAAAGCTTTTTAAATTTTATTTTCGAACTTTCTATAATTGGAGTTCGTATTTATGATACTTCGGATTTTTAATGATTCGGAATTATAAGGTTCGTTTTCTTGAAATTCGTCATCTGACAGTCGGAACTATAAACATTCGGAATTTTGAAATTCTGACTTTTAATAAAAAGGATTATTGAAACATCAGATTTTTGACTTTCGGGATTACGAATCATTCGAAATTATAAAATTCGTGATTGTGACTTTCGGAATTTAGTTTTTCGTATTATTGTAGTGTACCCGTAAAATACCTATATTTGCTTCGTACTAAATCAGAACTTTGTAGATCGTTTTTCGGAGTAGGTTTAACCTGTTATTTTAATCACTCTGCTATTTCTGAGTTCGTTTCTTGTTTGTATGGTATTAGACGTACCTTCTTACAGAGAATGAACATAGAATTTCAAATGAAGTCATTAGAACTAAACGAATTTATGAACAGCCAAAACAAGCTGACACGAAACCAAGACCGTAAAAGCTTCACGTACTTACAGGTCACGTATAAAAATCATAACTACAAAATGTCGAAGTTTATTTAGCTACAAAATCTAAAGCCTCTAAAGGATAGCTATAAGTCTGGTTGGAGTGACATGGATTCCTGTGGGACAGACGAATTTTATGCGGGCAAACTTGTATTTTATATTTTAAAATCAACAGGAAACGAAACTCCACAGTCGCAACATTGCGCTTCATAGTTGTAATAGAGTTATGAAAGAATTTACATCGCATAGTTCCCTTGGTGATGTAGCTGCCTCGTTTAGGTTATATTTAGGTTCAACTAAAGTTAGTTTTAGTTTTCATTAGAGTTGGCCCCGCAGTGTCCTTTAGCCGGGAGTCATTTCTCTTAATATCAAGCAAGTTTTACAATAGCTTTAAACAGCAAGTCGTTTGTGTTATTTTTTTGTGCAGTCGTGTTAACTGTAGTTACAGTTCAGTAAGTGGTACTGAACAGATGGAGTAAAACTATGAAGTGTTCAGTGCTGTGAATGTACAAAATAATAAATAAGTTTTGCAACTTCAATGACAAGCTTCACAGCGAGTTGAAACAAAAGTAAAATGCGATTCAAAAAATTACTTGGTCAAACAGACATACACATTTATATGTATCTAAATTTTTTGGCTCGTTATTCTATTCCATTAGACCACCTTCAATAGTGATATTACGTATTTATGATAGAGCTTGCAGTTATTTTGAATGACAACGAAATACCTACTATTACGCAATATGTAAACAATAACTTCACGTATAGATTACTTTTCATTTTTTCAGGACACAAGACAAGTATAAATTGAAAAGGGTGCGAAGAGGTCCAGAATCCGTCTCACAAACCTAAATACAATAAGGACAACTTTCCACATGAAACAAAAAATATTTACTGAAACTACGTCCAACAGTGGCATAGCTTGATTTGTTGAATTGATTTTAAAAACAAATGCTATAAATAGTTTGAGTCCGGGGGTTATATTATCAAAACCTATTTATTGGCAAAAACAGTGAGTAGACTACAGGTAGATAACGGCCAGCAATGAGGCTAGACTGCTGAGCCCGCAGAGAGTGATGGCCGTCAGGGTGATAAGAGGATACCGCACGATCTCCGGTGAGGCGGCATGTCTTCTAGCCGGGACCCCTCCATGGGACCTGGAAGCGAGAGCCCTTGCGTCACTGTTCAGATGGCGCAAGGAGGCGCTGGAGCGGGGCCAAAGGCCTGCGTCTCGATAAATCGAGGCCCAGCGGACCCTGCTCCTCCAGGAAACCATGGAGACATGGAAGGTGCGACTTGAGCAACCAAAAGGGGGATTCGCCACAATCGCGGCCGTCAGACCGGTCATGGACGAGTGGCTGGAGAGAAGACACGGTGCTCTCTCCTACCGGTTGACACAGATGCTTGCCGGGCACGGTAGCTTCGGTAGGTATCTGTGGCGAAAACACCGGGAAACCACGGCCGAGTGTCAGCACTGCGAGGACCGCAGCGATGACACGGCGCTCCACACGCTGGTGGAGTGCACGGCGGGCGTGGGCACAACAGCGCCAGGTCCTCGTAGTGGGTCTGGGCGTGGACACTCTCTCGCTCGGGGCTATGGTGCGAGCCATGCTCTCCAGCGGGAGTAAGTGGGACTGCGCCGCCTCTTTCTGCGAGCAGGTAATGCTCGTGAAGGAGGCGGCGGGCCGGGTGCGGGAGAGAACTCTCCCACCCGAGTTCCGCAGTCGGCGCCCGGGGCGCCGCCGACGTGTCTTCGCCGAGGACTATCGGCCTCCATGACCGGGGGTCTGAGGACGGTGAGAGGGCCGCTCACCGTCCTTACAGAAGCAGGCCCATGACGGCAGCGTGACGTGAGCAACTCACGCACGCCCCCCCTTAGAAGCGGGGTCACACCCGAAACCCCCCATAGACGCGGGATTGCACCCGAACCACCCCCTGGGCGAGGCCGCATTGGCGGCCGTAGGTCTGTTGGGAGTCACGGGACATCCTTCCTGAGGGCTTACCCGGGGCTCCCAACCATAGGCTGTTAGGCGTGGCGTGAGGTTTTTTAGTCGGTAAGAGTCCGGCATAACATCCTATGAGGATTTTCCCTCACGTTGACCAAAAACTAAAAAAAAGACTACCGATAGATATAATAATTCTCCTGTAGCTATTATGTTGTGCTGTCAGTACGTGGTCGGGTTAAAAGCCGCCAATCCATTTGCATTTTATCTTCGCTATGGAAAACTCACGAAAATGTTCCAAGCCGGGAAAATTTTCATGGAAAACTCGTTGCTTTGAATGTATTTAGTTTCTGTGCCAAAAGTGGTTTTGTTGATAAGTTATCAGTTTAAAGCTTATAGAATTACGTAAGTATACATATTTTTAGGGTTTCGTAGCCAAATGGCAAAAACGGAACCCTTATAGATTCGTCATGTCTGTCTGTCTGTCTGTCCGTCCGTGTGTCACAGCCACTTTTCTCCGAATCTATACGGCCTATGCTATTGAAACTTGGTAACTAGATGTATTCTGTGAACCGCATTAAGATTCTTATATAACACTAGAAAAAAAGCAGTAAATTTTGGGGGTCCCCATACTCAGAACTGAAACTCAAATTTTTTTTTTCATCAAACCCATACGTGTGGGGTATCTCTTTTAGATAGATCTTTTAAAATGTTGTTGAAGTTTCTAACATCATTTTTTTCTTAAGTAAATAGTTTGTGCAAGAGGGACTTCCAAAGTGGAAAAATGAGTGTCCCCCCCCCCCTCTAACTTCTAAACTAAGAGAGTGATAAATCTAAAAAAAATATATGATGTACATTGTTATAAAAACTACCAACAAAAATTGGTTTGAACGAGATAGAGCAGGTAGTTTTTTTTTAATACGTCATACACCGCAATTTTCGGTTAGAAAAATCACTACCACTGTGAACGTGTTAAAACATCAATCAAAGTTACAACGAACTATAAGAACTTTTATATTAAGTACTTGCTGCTACGAAACCCTTAATGGGCGAGTCCAACTCACACTTGGCCGGTTTATTAATTGTTATATTATTTATGGCAATCTATATTATTTTCTCGTAAAAGTACTACCTACTTCTTACGTGAGTCAAAATGGACATTTGCGCATTTTCGTCCATGCCGCGGGGGTGAGTTTTGAATGAGACTCCTGGCCCATGAAGTAGGAGCTGTACCTTCTACTGAATAGCACCCCACGGTGTTCCACCTTGTCCCAACTGGGTCGCAAGATAACGTAGACTCTAGAGGACGATTAGCTATAATATGTTCGATAAAGGGACACTTCATGATAGAACTCACCTTGGGGGGATGCTCAATATAATGTTACTTTAAAATAGATATTCACAGAATTCGTAGCAGGTAGGTGGAGCGAGTAGGTACTATGACTTAGATGATGTCGCGTCGGTATACGAGAGAGAGGCTAATATTTCAACTACTTCTACTATTACAAATTCTATCACAGTATAGAGTACCGGCATGTCAGAGTACCCATCGATCCTTCCTATCGGTTGACATTAAAGTACCAGTTATGGACTCTTTTCATATTGTAAACTACACCATCAGATATTTTTATACAAAATACAGCTCAACATATTGAACAGTTTCGTATTGACATTTCGTATAATCGATAGCGCTTTTAGATTATGAAAATAGCCTCAGTTTCCTCAGTATAAATAAGGTAACCATGTATTTCATAAGTATTATCATTCACCGTCCCGAATTCCCAAAGCAATATCTATAAAAGGTGAATCGATCATACGGAAATATGAAGAGCGCGAAGAAATATTGCCATGAAGTAAAATTGAAAACAAATATCAGCATAATAAATACTGACATTTTTATAAAGAACTAGCTGTTCCCTACTATGCTTCGCTGTGACTTTTTATGTTTACACCTTATGAGAAACCTATGAAAACAACGTGACAACAAACGTGTGACAACGAGAAAGAATACTAAATGTCGCCACCCCCAATTTATCCCGAGGGTGTCGTAAGAGGCAACTAAGGGAACACTTTCGCAAAACGGTCTATTGCGTAGAGAAGGAAGTCGAAATGAAACCTGGTTGTCAGTAAAATGTCAATCGTTAGGTCAAGTTGAAGCCCTTAAAAGGCGGCTTGAAAATTTTCAACTGCCCGCAGTTGAAAATTTTCAAGCCGCTTTTTCCGTCGTTCAAGCCGCCGTCACGACCTGCGTCTGTCCATTTCAACAAGGCTTAGACTTACCAGGCAATAGACTTACCACCTATTACGTGGCACATAGAACTATAAGGTGAAATCTGCTCACCTCTTCGTGTATAAAGGCGTGACTATATGAGAGAGGCGTGACCTATGAGAAATGAGTAACAATACAAAGGATAGGTGATTACGTTTCAAAAACGTCTAATTCTGAAAACTGATCCTAAACTAAAATCTAACATTGTGCAATTTCCCTCACACTTTTTTATTTCTTATAATCCAATAACACCGAGGAAGCTTTACTTGAAGAAAAAAGTTAATAATTCTATTCTGTGACCAATGTTCTGTTTTTAAAACTTCGTGCGTGTGCATAGTAAACAAGAAAGCCGTGAGATCCTTCTCACCAGACTGCCCCTCTCTAACACATTTATTGTGAAAGTTCAATCCGATTGACGTTGTCATTTTTGTTTTATGTCAAACTTTGAACAGATGGTCCATGTGACCTAGTGACGTAGTTTAATGCGACAGAGTCACAGCTACAGACAAAGTCTCGACATAAGCCCCTCTGCACTCTATTTTATAGAGAGGGGCTAAAATGAGTTCAAAATTATCAATTAACATTTTGAGTTTTTAGTCATACACATACGCACATAACATTTTTATAAATAAAAATGTTATGTGCAAGAAGATACTTACGACCCATAACTACTTACCTAATATTCTCGATATCCTGATTTAAAAGAGCGTTCATGTCGATAGTGTAATGACCGGGAATCGAACTCAGTCAACGAGGAAGTTTAAACCTTTGAGATTTAAACCTTTACAACAAAACTGCCGTTTTTCCTATCGTTCAACGATCACATCCATTTAGATATTCATTGAAGATAACTAAAATGTTGCCTAATATATTATTCATTATTCATAATAGGTAACTTGTCAAATTTCCAATGTTCATAACTTAAAAAGAGCGAAAGGGATCCCCAAAATGGTTGATAAATTTGTTGACTTCACAAAGTCAAATGAAGTTGTGAACTTTGGGCGTATATGAGAAAATGTTTTAGTGATATACTTCGATGAAACAAAGATAATGTACATATAGAGCAACACGGAAAAGGGATCGCTTTTAACTGATATATTAATACTAGCTGATTACCGCAGCTTCTCCGCGTAAAATTTGTTCCCATTCCCGCTTCCCTTTTGAACTTATGTCCTATGTGTTATTCCAGACCATAACCTATCCCTGTACCAAGTTTCAGCCAGATCACTTCAGCCGTTCGAGCGTGAAAGAGTAACAAACATCCTCACTCACAAACTTTCGCCTTTATAATATTAGTAAGATTCTGCAACTTATGAACTTAGTATGGTGGGCAGACGCGTAATATTTAAAACGTAAAACATTTATCTACTCATGTGGTATGTATATTTTACACTATCTTAAAGGTGGAATTTCCAAAAATCCTTTCTGATCAATAGCCTCCTATATAAGGGTAACTTAGCCTAAAATTTTCAAGTTTCTAGGTCTAAGAACTGGGCGCAGATAGATGAATAGATTACCTTATAATTTTATTAATATAGATTGATACTGTCAACAAACATCGTAATCCAAACCTACATAAACGAGAGCAATTCTGATTAGTGCATTGCTCCTACCAATTTTGAATAACATAATATAATGCATGCATCCAAAAGTGCTTCTATAAATTAATACCTGCACATTCCAATGCATTAGTAGCGCTCTCTTCGGAGAATTTGTCTTACAATACTGCTATTCCTACAAATATTATAAATGCGAAAGTAACTTTGTCTGTCTGTTTGTCTGTCTGTCACATTTTCACGCCTAAACCGCGGAACCAATTTTGATGAAATTCGAAACAGAGATAGTTTGGGTCCAAGGGAAGGATATAGGCTACTTTTTAACTGACTGCGCAAAAGGATGTTAATGGTTTTATGCGACAACTACTTCTACGCGAACGAAGACTCGGGGTACAGCTAGTAGTACGTTTATAATAATAACTAGCTGTTGCCCGCGACTTTGCACGCGTGAAAATTATGCTATTATATACACACGGATTTATATTGTTCTCTGCCGAGCCCCTAAAATATTTAGCGTAAAAACATGTACCCTGTGTGTAAAACCTATCTCTTACTAAAATTCCTGCAATGCTTTAGTTAAATAAATCCACCAGCTTAGATAATTGATTGCTCTCTGCTTAGCCCCTAGGACAGGTAGCGTGATAATATATAGCCCATTTGAAGACCGTACCTCTAGTTAATATTTGTGCAAAATTAGAATGAAATCTATTGAGTCCTTTTCGAGATCCTTCCGGACAAAGCAAAGCAAACAGACAAACAGACAAACCGACAAACAGACAAAAATAATCTAACTATATTTTCGGCTTCGGTATCTTATGTAGAACACCCAGCAAGTGTTTATTTTTAAATACTTCCAATGTACAGTTTTGGCTTTTCTATCATTTTTTTTTTTTTTTTTTTTCATTTTTCTTCTTTTTTTTCTTTTTTCTCTTATTTTATCATTTTATGTAATTGGCATATGTTTACATAATTGATTAACCATTTTATTATAGCCGTAAGCTCCCCAAATAATGTAAAATAAAATAAAATAAAATTATATGTATAGATTATCCTTTCCAGCGCCTGACCCCAATGTTTACAACAAAGATACGCCCATACACTAAAGTTACAATAACCAGTTTATTATTTGAAACTTGGCTATGTTAATACTTTTGGTACATTCAGCACAAGAACTTATTAGTGTAATTCTCCATTGAGAGTAAATGAGCGCTACACGTAGGCAAAGCAGTGCGGCTACGGTTCATAGCTGGTTCTACACCACGTAGCAGTTCGTAGATGTGATAAATTTTACACATTTCCCTAAAATTAGTGCTAGGTACGTACTGTTCTAAATATTATAAGGGATGTAATGTATGCAACTGTTTGTTTGTGAATTTCTGTCTGAAGAGAAAAACTGTTTTGAAATTTAAAAACTCGCATTAAAAGCGGTTCAGTAGTTTAGACGCTACGGTGGGACACGGGAAGCGTCCGTAGTCTGGCAAGTTAGTGGTATAAAAATACATACATAGACTGCCAAAATCATATTTTAGGATTATCTGTAATCAGGTAAAAAAAAAGCGAAGTATAATGCCAAACTCAAAATTACGTAATAGGATTCTAAATTATCAGTTCGTTATGCATGCAGTGATACACTGAATACATTACAAGATTGCTCTCTCGTTTGATATAGAATGCATTTCGATTTTATCGTCTATGTATATTATATCATCATGTCATTCGCTTAATGAAAACTTGCACGTGATCAGAATGCGATGTTCATTCTACAGGGACGTTTGCAAACGTTCACCTCGCTCATATTTTACAACCAAAGCTGTAAAGAGAGGTTCGAAAGGAACTCCCTTTCTCGTACGCTGACTGTGTAATGAATTCTCTATCGTAGTTTTCCCAAGTGACTATGGTCTATGTTTTTTCAATAAAGACAGAATGATTCCTTTACGACTACTTGCTAGTAGCACTTCAGTGATTGCAATGGCTACCTCTAAGGTAGTATACAACAAACTACCTAGCTAGGCCTAGGTTCTTCTACCCCAATAGCAAAATCCTTGTTAAAAGCAAATGTTCCTTGCTGTAATGAAATATTCAAATTCAGTAAAATTAGTATACATACTATCATAAAAACTTTTAAATCTTTAAATATTAAGAAAACGGCTGACCTCTGGGGAATTTCTGTACATTTAGTTAATTCGTTAATTGAAATGGTTGCCCCTGAATTATCAATAATATTTAATAATTGTGTTGATAGTGGTGTGTTTCCTGACTTAATGAAGTTTAGTAAAATAACTCCTCTGTTTAAATCGGGTAGCACCTCGGATCCGTCCAATTTTCGTCCTATTTCTGTACTACCCACGTTTAGTAAAATCTTTGAAAAGGTAATGCTTAATCAAATGCAAAATCCTTTTAATACAAATAAACTATTCCATACTAAACAATTCGGTTTCACGCGCGGTCGGTCTACCACGGATGCTGGAATTAAATTATTAGAGTGTATATATGAGGCCTGGGAGGAGTCGTATGATGCTTATGGTGTATTCTGCGACTTATCTAAGGCCTTTGATTGCGTCCAGCATCAGACTTTAATTCAAAAACTTGATCATTATGGGATCCAGGGGACGGCCTTGGATTTAATTAGTTCTTACCTAAGAGATAGAGTACAGAGAGTAGTTATAAATGGTAAACAGTCACATGGGTCTGCTGTAACAATGGGGGTGCCTCAGGGTTCAATTCTGGGACCTTTTCTATTTTTAGTGTACATAAATGATCTCCCTCACCTTATAAGAGACGATCACGAGGTAGTTTTGTTTGCTGATGACACATCTTTAATATTTAAAGTTGAACGTGGACAACGCAATCTTGACGAAGCAAACAATGCCCTCTCTAGGGTAGTCCACTGGTTTAACGCAAATAATTTATTGTTAAATGAAACTAAAACAAAATGTATTAGATTCACCTTGCCAAATGTTAGGCTCGTTAACACCAGTATTAGGATTAGGGATGATCAAGTAGAATTGGTCGATGAAACTGTCTTTCTGGGCATAAAGTTAGACTCCAACTTGCAGTGGGGGCCTCATATCGAGAAAGTCTCGGGCAGACTGAGCTCTGCAGCCTATGCCGTTAAAAAGATCCGACAACTGACAGACATTAGAACAGCGCGTCTTGTCGACTTTAGCTATTTCCACAGTGTCATGACCTATGGCATACTATTATGGGGTAACGCTGCCGACATCGAATGTATCTTTGTGTTGCAGAAAAGGGCTGTCCGGGCTATCTATGGCATGGGGTTTCGGGAGTCATTAAGAGAAAAGTTTAAGGATATCAACATCCTTACTGTGTATTCACAGTACATATATGAAAACTTATTATATACTCATAAAAATAATAGTAAATTTATTAAAAATAGTGATATCCATAACCTAAACTTAAGAAATAAGAATAAATTGGCTGTACCTAAATTTAGGCTTAATAAAATAAGCAATTCTTTTGCGGGCAATTGTATTCGAATGTACAATACATTGCCGGCAGCCGTAACAGGTTTGTCAGTTAATAAATTTAAAAAACTAATAAAACTTAAATTGTGCCAGAAAGCTTATTATAGCATTAAAGACTTTCTAGAAGACAAGGCTGCCTGGCAGTGACACGAATTGCTCCTTTCTACATTAAAAAAAAAACTGTATTAGATACTAAGATGAATTAATAGGGACCGGACTGAGTTTCTTGGGGTGTTCTTCTCAGTCTGTAGCATTTCCGAACCCCCGGTAGAGTCACAAAAATTTTGACAAACCTAAATAATTTTTTAAAAATTTCAAAGGGAATAAATGTTATTTTATTTTATTTTTATTTTACTATATTATTATATGTTGCTTTAGCTTTGAAAGTCAAACAATTGTGCATCAAACGATTTTTGGAAGATTGATACTTCGCCTTTTTAACTTTATCGTACTTCTAGGTACAGATTTTATTTAACTTTAACTTAGGCTACTTTTATTTTAGAAAATAAATAGATCTCTACGAAAAAATATTTTAGAGCGTTACACACACAGTACCATCTAATCCAAATAAAACAATATTATTTTTTGGAGCGAGCATAGTGCTCAACTCGAAGGATGTAGGATACGTTCAAACCCTACAACCTTTATGAGGAGTGGCAGTATACAGACATTCTGAAATAGCGAATGCTAGTATCCATAAAGCATTAAAGAGCAGTAACCTAAGTGACAGCGATGAAGTCCGAGCAAATGGTCATTAAGTTAAAACCGTTCGTCGCCCATCCTCTGCCCTGTTAATGTAATTTCTCACAAACTTCCCCCTAACTCAATAAAAGCCACGGAATAAACAATGGGTGGCGTGGATAAGTGTTATACCGTTTAACATTGACAGCTCACTTTGAATTTATTTCGACTCGGTTTCGGAATATTTTATTTCTGTTGCAGACCCATTAGTGGCGAATTGACTCCTCGGTGCCTATTTAATTCCTGTTTTCATAATTAAAGAGCAAACAGAGTTGTTAGAAGTTTGACCACAATTATATGTATGTTTGCGTTTACACTGGTGAACTGATTTGGCTGAGTTCCACAAGGATCTTGGATTTTTAACAGTTCAGTACGCAAGACCATGTATACATGTCTTCAAAACTATTTATTTTTTAATTAAATGTAATTAGTCTAATTGTCTTTGTGTTACAGCCCTCGCCAGTAGGTGCCTATGACTATAACACAAGGACATTTAAATTAGGTACTTTATTATGGCAAGAGTTCATACCTAGGCTTATCATATTGTTTATATAGTAGTTTATCATAAATAGCAGCTATTCTTTTTGTGCCATTGATAAACATGACCTTAATTATGGATACCATAAGGAAAACTAAAAAGCATTGATACGAAACACTGTGTTTATTACACAGCAAGTTACCAAACAAAAGTTAATTGGGATAACTAGCGATTTTGTAAAGTCAAATTAATATTATCAAAGGCAAGTTTACGTATGTTGTATAAATTTAATAATTACTGCTATACCGAAAACCAATATTGATAGTTAGTAGATTGAATTAAATTATGAGTATTTGCAAATTGGATCAAATAGTTCAGTAGATATATCGGTTTTTGCTAAGCTGTTTAATAATTGACATACGAATGGGATTCTTGTTAGTTGTTAGGTACTTTTGGAAAACAACTTACAGGACTATCAGTAACTAAATCTAAATAAGTAATCACTTAGCTAACTTATTTAACTACCTACAGGTACTTTGTGCCCATTTACAGGCAAGGTACCTACTTTGAAGTAGGACTTCATCTGTAAAAGTAGGTATATTTATTTATTTATTTATTAATTTATTTATTTACACTTTATTGCACGCCAGATAAAAAAACTTAAAACTTAAAATAGGAACATTTGTTAAAACTTACTTACGAATGGAATGGAATACTTACAACTTACGTACTTACTTACTAAGATTCTTTAACTGCTTGACTGGACATAAATATGATTCTTGGTAAACTGTCAGTCTCTTATTACATTTCTTTTAATATTAACCTAAATTTCGTTGAATCTAGCTCAATCTAGGGAAATCCCATACTATTACTTGCAATCTGTTAAAAATTACAGAGAAACATAATTATTACACATCTATATTTACATTATTACTATCTAAACTAAACCTAAATAAGGCCCCCGTGGCATTGTGCCCAAAAGACTAGCAGCATTCCCCCTTTGAATAGCAATGCCTATTCGTTGAGCGAGAAAACTGCCAGCCCTTGGGTCACCAGTTGACTCCACAAGGCGCTTTTTCAAATTCTTGAAAAATTTTTGCGCATTGGGACCCCATGGACCTAGGGTCTCGACACCGACTGGACAAAAACGATACGATGAGTCGAGACCCTTATATTTATTAATTTTAATATTTTCAGCCGCTTCCGCTGCTGCACTGGCTTTTAATTTTGTTTTAGGAAGATGGGACGGGGCTAGAGTGTCAACACAAGTTGCATCCCACACCAGGACCCGACCCATCTCCCACGGTATCAAAGTTATACCATCCGGTCTCTTGCCATCGTCCCTGAAAACGCCGTTTGGCTCTAAGAGCGCAGGCACATTGGCGGTGGCAAGACCACGGCGGATGATGTCATTCAGCGCAGCGTGGCGTGAGAAGCGGCCTGCGCTCTTTAAACATGAAAGACCATGATGCCCCAAAGTGTCAACGTTAAAACCGCAGGGGCATCGATGTGGAGCGCAAAGCGTGACGCCAAGTCTCAAACCAACTGAAATTCTTAGGATGTCCGGTTCCAAAAAAGTTCCGGTGTTGGCTGTAGGGAAAGCTTTCAACCAATCACCGGATTCCTTTCTACTGAGCGCTAATAATCTGGCCCGATCCGGGCCTAAGCTAGCATTTAAAAAGGAGTCAAAGGTTAATTTTGACATAGCGTCGTCCCAGCTCCGTTGTAAATTTGGATGGGTGGGTAAATTTTGTCCCGATCTGTTAAAGAAACGATCAGATAGGTATAAAGAATGAATGAAATACTACTGTCCTCAGAGTATTAAGCTAAAACCTTACTGTTCATAAAAATGACAATGGCAATAAATGTCTATAAAACTGTCCAATCTATACATATAAATACTACCCGTTCGCTCTAACTTTGCCGCTGGCGTAGAGGCGTATACCCGAATTGTTAATTAGACGAAGTAAATTGACAGTAGCTAATGTCACTTCGTCATAGAAAATATGCAACATTGTATGAAGAAGTGACAATAGTTGCTGTCAATTTACTTCGTCTAATTAAAAATTCGACTTTAGTATGGAGCCGAGCGGCAAAGTTAGAGCGAACGAGCAGTATAATAAGTGTCTGTTTGTAATATTAAAATAAACGCTTTCTACTACATGCATATGAATGTATATACGGTACACATATCTACTAAAATATATATTTTTAAAATTTTTGTCTGTCTGTCTGTTTGTTCCGGCTAATCTCTGGAACGGCTGGACCGATTTGGACGGAACTTTCACTGACAGATAGCTTATGTAATAAGGAGTAACTTAGGCTACTTTTTATCCCGGGAATAAGTTCCCACGGGAAGCGGGAACGTAAACAATTTTTACGCGGGCGAAGCTGCGGGCATCAGCTAGTTAGATCTAAAAAACTATAACATTTCGATAACGAATTGAATGATAAATTCCTTTCTCTTTATTTTTTCCAATGTCTAGGATAAGATTAGAAAAAGAGGAAAAAAAGTTAAATTAAAAAATGTTTATAAGTACGGATGAATAGAGGTGCGGATGTTTGTTAGGTACTCTTTCACGATTTAATGCCTGAATGAATCTCGCTGAAATTTGATAGAGAGAAAAAATTAATAGTCTGAAATATCACATGCCACTTTTTATTCCCGGAATAAGTTCCCAAGGGTAACGGTAAACAGAATTCGGAGCCGAGCACGCCATCTAGTACTTACAGAATAAAACATCAACAAAGGTGTTACACTCGCTCTGCCGACAGTACTAAGCCGCACCTATTGTCGTGTAGGTAAGCGCACAGAGACAGGTGTGGATGTAGAAATTCTTTTTTTGTAAGCTCTCTATAAAGTCTATAAGGTCTACTGCCTTCTTACTGGCAACTGGATCCAAGAGCTTAACATTCTTTCTGAAGCAAAGAAATGCTCATAAATCGAAATGTCACATAGCTGTTATCCTTCTGCAGACCAGCCATAGCAAAATGCTTAATACAGTGATGACGTCCCGGGACATCCTTCCGAGGGCATGCTGTTGGGCGTTACGTGAGGTTTTTTAGTCGGTAAGAGTCCGGCATAACATCTTTTGAGGATTTTCCCTCACGTAAAAAAAAAAATACAGTGATGTCATCCGCAGCGGGACAAAAAGATATATTTTTTTTATACCACTAAGGTGGCAGACAAGCATACATCCCCACCAGTAGTAGGCACTGGTGGTCACCGCAGCCTAAGGACGTTTGCAACACCAGAGGCGCCGCACTCGCGCTGCCGACCTTTTAAACACCTTCCAAGACCCCTTTTGAAGAACTCCATACTGAAGGCGTTTGGGAAAACCTCTTGCCCTGTTATTTTAACGCTCTATTCTATTGTAAACCAATTTACTTCAAGTTGACAATATTGTGTTCCGAACCATTAGCACTACTCAACTAAGCGTAATCTGCTTAATTAACGAGGTACTATGTGTCAAGAATTTAATTGTACAGAGAAAATTACTCGTTAACTAGTAGGTGAAGAGAAAATGTCCTTTGTAATTATTAGTAAGAAATTACGTAAGTGTATTACCTACATAACTATAGATAGGTACCTACTGATGTTTAATCGTTTATGGAACATTATGAAGTCGATTGAATTGGATCGAACGAATACGATAATGGCAATTTTATGGTCGCGAAAGCTCGTATTATCACTGTACACTGTATTTTAAATAATTGTAAATTTTCTACGGCGCATGTTGTATGCAACTAGGGAATGCAGGTATGAGATGAGATGCCTCGTCCTGCCTACCCCTTCGGCGATTAAGGGGGTGACTATTTTTCAGTTCTAGATGGATGTATGATACAGAATTCTATTCTTTTCTCAATGAATTTCAGGAATATGCGGGATCCCGCAAATACCGGGATCCCGCGGGACTGAGATTGCTCAGTCCCGCAAATACCGGGATTATAATCTTGTTGCGGGATTGCATTCCCTATATGCAATGCATGTTGTAGTAAATATATAATTCGGGTTCAACCTTGTAGCAGAGAATTTATTTTACTTGTAGGTTTTGATAGAAAAAATTTGCCAATAGAAAAAAGATATGGGTCAATTTTATTGTAATTGAGATTTTGACTGAATCTTTGTGGGGACCCGTTGTGAGTGGATAAATGCTTGGTTATTTAGATAAGATAATTACCTACATAGGCATGGCCGAATCTCTTCACGTGTCACCTCGGCACGCGTTTCACAGAGACTGCTGTCAAACTCCGTGAGCCAATTCACTCATATAATAAGCTACGCATCTCTAGTCATCTAGTGTGTCCTGGGACATCCTTCCAAAGGGGCTCACAACCATAGAGTGTTAGGCGTTACGTGAGGTTTTTTAGTCGGTAGGAGTCCGGCATACCATCTATGAGGATTTTCCCTCACGTAAAAAAAAAATGTCATCTAGTGTATGTAGGTGCCCCTTGTATGAATCTACCCCACTTCCCCCTACCTACCTACTTATCTGTCTAGGTACACAAGGCAACGCAATTAAGTATGCAGGCCACACTAGTAACACGCATGTGTGTGTAAATCTAACGAGTGTATTATATTACGTTTCTATGTGTGCGTGTTGTTAGTAACTTGTTTTGAGACTCTAAAGCAAAATTGACAGTCAAAACTATTAACATTATTGTTGATATTGATTCTACCCACATTAAATAACACAAAAGTGATCACAGTTCGTCAAGTGTGAATATTATTTTACCCTCAAAGTTATGATTTACTAGACGTAAACAGACTGGTTTTGACTACTGTGCTCATCAATAATTTTAACTCTTTTAAGAAAGAAGAGTAAATATGCATCATTTAACTACGCTTTTAAGAGCTGAATTATTGTTTTGTATAAGCAAAATGTTTCAATTACTGAAATTTCAAGACGATTAAATATATCGGTAAGTTACAAGATTATTTATTCAAAAATATTTATATAATTATATTATAATGTGCATAATTTAAAGTATAATTACGTTGTAAATATTATTTTAAATTATTTTGTGATAATGTTCACAGAGAAAAACGGTGCAACTGTGGGTTCATCGACATGGTGCTTCAGGGCACATAGATCGTCTTCGTCCTGGCCGACAAGCTACCGTATACACGGAGGCTAATCCACGGCATCGAGATGTTGTTGCCACACACTTGGCGGACCCTTTCGCATCGACGCCCACCACAGCTACCAGGCATGACATATTCATTTGCGTGCAGCAGGATTAAGATGTCGTAAGCCAGCTAAGAAGATTTTATTGTCAGAGAAACATAAGCAAGATAGGATACAATTTGCACGACAATATCTGGCCTTTTATTGGTGTAATAGTGTAGTGATTTTTAGTGACGAAAAATGTTTTAAGTCAGACAAAGATGGTCGTAAAATATTGTGGAGGAAAGCGGGTGAACGCTATTCCCAAAATAATGTCGTTCCATGCAGGTCTAGTGGACGCATCACTTTGGGTTACTGGGGCTGGATGTCATCGATGGGACCCGGCGAGTTAGTGGAAGTAGGGGGTCGGAATAACAGTAAAGGTTACCTGGATGTTTTGCAAAATGTCATGCTACCAACTGTGCGTGTTGTTTATCCGCATGAGCACATTTACTTTGTGCATGACAACTGTGCAGTGCACCGTGCCCGGCTTGTGCAAAATTGGTTAAACACACAAGAAAACTTTACTGTCATTGAATGGCCCTCTAAAAGCCCTGATTTAAATCCCATTGAAAACCTATGGGGGCATATGGTGCTCAATTGGGATTCATCTAAAGTGAGGTCTAAGTCGAATCTAGATGAAGTCGTTACTTCCACTTGGGAATCATTTCGTGGCACTGACCTGTGTTGGAATATGGTTGCTAACATGACAACAAGATTGCAACAAGTAATAGACAGTGATGGTGCACCTATTGGCTATTAGTCTGTGATGTGATATTTAGAATATTTTGCTTTTAAAAATCTTAATAAAACTATAAATAAAAAGTTGGTGATACAAAAGTGCCAATAGAAGTAGTTTATTATTATTATGTGAATGATGTTATTGTTGTTGAGGTTAGAGGTTATAACTAGATCATAATTTCTAACTTGATAACATGTTGATTCATGTCACTAATTAATTAATTACTTACTACAAATGAAAAACATTACGACTATTCTTGTCTGATATTGTGTCAGTCTGATATTAACACAACATCATTACAGAATTTTATATTACATATTATAATAAGTATAAAGAAATTGTTTTATTTTCCTGCTTTGTTATTTTATATTATACTAGCAGACGTCACGCGGTTTCACCCGCGTAGTTCCCGTTCCCGTGGGAATACGGGAATAAAATGTAGCCTATGTTCACCGCAAAGAGTGTAGCTTCCCAACAGTGAAAGAATTTTTCAAATCGGTCCTGTAGTTCCGGTGCCTATTCGTTACAAACAAACAAACAAACAAACAAAAAAAGAAATCTTTCCTCTTTATAATATTAGTATAGATATAGTAATACTATATAATCTATAATATTATATAATTATATAATATTAAATTATATATATAATATTTTTTTAGTAATATTACCATATTACTAAAAAAAATATATTACAAAAACGGCAAAAAGAGTTCTGCATGTTGCGCAAGGATTTGATCTCGCGACACTTATGAATACGATGCAGATTTAAATTCGCCGTCTTAGACAATTTGCTACGAGAACTTATGTGGTTGATGTAAAATAAGCTAACTTAATCGCGCACGTTCATTCGGCTTAGCCGAGCTTAGACGAAAACGCCCGAACAAGACATCATGATGCCCTATATTGTAAAAGTATACGATGCTGGTGCGAGCGTGTCAGTCACGCACATAGAAACGTAATATAATACACTCGTTAGATTTACACACACATGCATGTTACTAGTGTGGCCTGCATACTTCACTGCGTTGCCTTGTGTACCTAAATTTTATTCTCAAACCATACCTATCCTTCTCAGGAGTGTCAGATGGGACGGTTCCAATTTTACTAACAACTAGTTATAATGGTGTGAGAAGCGCTCGTGGCCCCGCGGACTCAGTGTCTATAAACGATCACTGTAGTAAGCAACATTTACTGTAACCGGTCATGGATGGGTGACCATCTTGTGACCACTTTGGGACATTTATTTGCGAGCGTTTCCTTGCCTCCGAAGGCACGTTAGGCCGTTGGTCCCGATTGTCAGTAAAATGACAGTTGTGAAGCCAAGTTGAAGGCCTATATGGGGGGTTTGAAAATTTCAACAGCAGGCAGTCTCAACCTGCGCCTGTCCATATCAACACGGCAATACGGCTCACCACCTATTACGTGGGACCAGGGTTCGCCGATATATATCAGCGGATATATATCATGATATATATATATATCACGACATATATCAATTGATTTTTATCTTGATATAAGTATATCAATGGATTTATTCCTGTGTTCTGAACTAAAAAAACTTGGAGATTAATGTTTACTCGGGCAACACGTTGCAAAAAAGTACAATTCAGAATTAGATAGTTTCCCAAAATGGCAACCTCATTTTAAGTTGGGGAAATCCAATGACGTATCATTATATGTATAGACACGTTATATCTTACGTAGTATTGTATTCTCTTTGACGTTATACACGAACATTGCGGCATTCAAAAACAGCTAAACTTTTATAAATTTGAAAAAAGAATTCTATAAATTACACAGGCCTGCAAAATGAGGGTCATAACTTCCTCTCTGGAATTTGATGGCTGATTCTAGGGTATTTTGGTGCGCTGATTACGAATATGTACTTAGATTTTCTCCATCACCTCCAGATTTTTCGAAAAAGGCACAGATAGAAAATTGAAAAAAAGACCCACGTTTTCTCATAAAAAATATATATTTAAAAAAGTACATTACCTTTAACTTATAAAACGACTAAAATATAATAATAACTTGTTACTAGTCTACATTACACGTAAATTTAATTTGTGGAACCCGGTTCTTTTTTCCTGGAACCTTCGGTTGTGCGATTTTCGCTTAAATTTCCAGTTTGGATAGTCGCGCTTCAATAAACAACAATAGTCCGCCATCATGTTAGTATTCCATCTTCCACGATATCAGACTTCAAGCTCTTTCAAATCTTGGTAAAATCTTTCGCCTTGTTCTTTGCTAACGGCTCCTAAATTGTCTGGGAAGTAATCAATGTGCGAATTTAGGAAATGATGTTTAGTGCTTGTTTATGTCCCTTTTATTTTAGAATTGTATCCAGTTATGTCACAACAAGAAAAGTAGCCATCATTATCATGGTCTTTAGCCTCTCTTCATAGCATAGGTGAAACAATTTTGAAGCTATTTTTCTGGCCTTTTAAACACTTGCGAAATTGTAATAAACAAGTCGAACAAAGTTTATGAGGTGTCGAAGTTTTGTCTTGGTTACTTAATACGTGTCCAAAATAACTTTTGTAAATATTTTTCACAAACTCTGTAATACTGTTTCATTGTTTTATCACCATAAAATTTCGGGAGATATTACAAAAACAATTCGTAGAATTTAAACACCTTTGCAATGACATTTTAAAGTTCATGTTTCAAGATTCAACTGTTAATTTTCTAAATCAGTTTGGGTACTTATACAAAAACCCTTTGGTTTATCTTTATTATACCCTTTTCTAATTATATTTACAAAAAATAGGTATCTAATATTACTACTAGGTAATTTTTTGATTTTATTACAAAATTAAGTCAAAACTACCCGTTTTTAACATGGTTAAGGCGAATTACTTATACTTTTTATGTAGTAATTACCAAATTACTGATTTGCATGATTTTCTATGTCCCCTTACACTAATTAAATGCAATAAAATTTAAACTGAAGTAATTTAATGACGTTTTATAAATTTTAAAACGTAGGCGCTCAGACATTTTAAAGCAAAATCTTAAATATTCAATATCAAAAAATCCTGACGTGTAGGATTTTTTTTATTATTTTTCTCGTAATCAGCACATCAGAAACTATAGAAAATGTTACTCAGATTTCAAAGAGGAAAACCATTGCAGACCTGTGTTATCTGTGGTAGCATGCATGAAGTCAATATCAGAGGAATGTGGGGAATAAGAGAAACTTGAATTTCACTTACTCAGACATAATATGATTTATGTATTTACGGGTAAAGTATGTAATATTTAAATTTATAAAATGTTAATGCAGTTTATCGGATTAGTAATTATAAACGTTATTAAAGTCATAAAATCAAAATATAACAATACCTTAAAGAAACATTTATTTAATAAGTATAATTTAGTACCTAGTAAGTAATCCAAATATTTGTAATTTAAATCATTTTAATAATCTTAATAAGTATATTATTTTGTTTTACAATTTTTTTATAGAAATGCAATTAAATAAAAAATATTCTAATAGCAAAATAAAACATTAGTACAAAATCTCCCCGACATCCCCTTACGGGTCGCGGGCGCCAAACCACAGACTATAGAGTACCTACATTTTTCTTGTGCATCAATATAAGCTAGACGCCATTTTAGGCGCGAGAAAACTAAAAAATAATTTTATCATTTCTGTTGTACTTACGAATGAAACGACACGTTTTTATATTGAACAGTTGCTGTGCAGTTTGTACATCCTCTGAAGATACATGAAGGCATGTTTTTTTCAAGTTTTACTTACTAATAGAATTTAAAACAGTGCTAATAGAACTTTCGCTAACCCTACAGCCGCGTCACAGATTTTCAGGTAATTACCTACTTTACGTGTTGCCATTTTCTAGTGTCTATAACGTATCTATATTTTTTATATCATTGGGGAAATCCCTTTTGACATACCAGTATGGTCTGCTTTTAACTGAAATTGAAACCTTAGTTATACTACAATAAGGTTCATTTCACAAGGTTACAAGGATATAAATCCGATATATATAAAAAAATCGGATTTTTGATATCTATACTAATATTATAAAGCTGAAGAGTTTGTTTGTTTATTTGTTTGTATGGTTGAACGCTAGGATCTCAGGAACTACTGGTTGGATTTCAAAAATTCTTTTACAGTTTGATAGTCAATTTATTGAGGATGGTTATAGGCTATATAACATCACGCTAAGACGAATAGGGGCGAAGCAGCAATCAATAATGTTTCGAAAACGGGGAATATTTTTTACCGTCTGAGAGCTTACGAGGCGTACGCTGCGTAAATAGTTAAAGATACGTAAAAATTGTGTACTACAATATTGTTTCTCTTAAAAAGTTCTAAAAAAAAGTCCGTTGCAGCATATGTCTATCTCTTAAGGTTCGCTTACAATAACCTAATTTGCCTGTTTATTAAGGTTCGCTCACAATACTATAAAACTGAAGAGTTTGTTTGTCCTAGGATCTCAGAAACTACTGGTTGCATTTCAAAAATTATTTTACAGTTTAATATTCTATTTATTGAGGATGGCTAATGGCGATATAAAATCACGCTAATGCGAATAGGAGCGGAGCAGCCATAAATAATGTTTCCAGAACGGGGAAGCTTCCGCTGCGTACGTTGCGTAAATGGTTAAAGTTACGTGAAAATTTTGTAGCACAAAAATGTTCCCCTTTAAAAGTTACAAAAAAATGTCGTCAACAGCATAATATGCCAATCTTTTAAGGTTCACCTACAATAACCCCTTTTAATAAGTTTTAAAGTATGAGCGACGCGACGGGATTAGGTAAACGTGGTCTGCAGTGGTAGCCAATTAACTGAACGATAAAAACCGGCCAAGTGCGAGTCGGACACACATGAGTTCCGTACCAAAAAAAAGGACGGGTGGAAGTAAATGCAACGGGAAACATTATATCACTTTACATATTAATACCACACCTCTCTCCTTCTCAATCTCATGTGATGCAAAGGAAGTTGTGCGGGTCAGCTCTAATGAATCTAAGCGACGCGACGGGAGTAAATGCGAAAGGAAACATTATATCACCTTAAATATTAATACCACACCTCTCTCTTTCTCGCTCATGTAACGCTAACGAAGTTGTGCGGGTCAGGTCTAATGTATATAAGCGACGCGACGGGACTAGGCGCGACGAGAGTAAATGCGACGGGAAACATTATATTACTCAAAATATTAATACCGTACCTCTCTTTTTCTAACTATCATGTGCCGCAAACGAAGTTGCGCGGTTCAGCTAGTTTATTATAAAAATCGGATTTTTTGCCTAGGTACTCCTTCAGGGATACAAGGCGTGATCATAATTATATGTATGTATAATGGTGTTACCTATGAAACTCGGGACCAACGACCAACAGCATAATATAGTATCGTGTCTTCTAAAGCGCGGAAACGCTCGCAATATACAATATGGATATAGGTAGGTAGGTACCACAAACGGTCATCCATCTCAGGACTAGTTGCAGCGTAAGATAGGTACCTAACGAAATAATAGTCTGCAGAAAACTAATAGTAATAAGTAAATACAACTTACTTTATTTGTAAGAGTAGATTACTATCTACTTGTTTTAACATCTCACTTTTTTGCACTTAAAACTTGCATTAAACCACCGTATCCTTGTAGTCCCATTGCCTAGTACGCCTAGTAGGTACCATGATGGAACTGTGTACTGGGATATTTTTATCCCAGTAGTTCCATGGAATCGATAACTTGACTAGATTTGAAAAATTTACACTTTACAGACATTTCGTGTTTGGTTAAAATCTAAACTTTGTTCGTATTCCCGCCAAAACTCATATCATTCATGTTATGTATTTTGACGTGAATTGTCAATTGTCAACGTTGACAATGACATTTTGCACTTGCCAAAAACACGCGCTCCGTAACCACAATTACGTGCATTGAGCAATTTCAGCATGTAATTTCTATTTGTGTCTTTGTTTATCACACAGAATTTAAATAGAAATAAGAAATAATGTGATACGTTTTAATGCTGAAGAAACAGATAAATTATGAGCTGTTGTCAAAATATTACGTCAGTGTTCAGTGAGTAAATCTGTTTTCTGTCGTCAATACGATTATTATTTGACCTTGTTCGCAAAATATGCGAACTGGTTTGTAGTAAATTATTATTATAAAAAGTGTGGTGCTAAGTTATTGCTGTTCCTCTTTCGTTTTTAGGACTTCCCGGTTCCAGCTCAAGGTATGGTTATACAATTTTGTTTTCTTTTAATTTGTCTATACAACAATGTGAAATGTTTTTTTCTGTGAATTGATACCGGAATTAAAATAAAAACAGGCTTCAGATGAGATGACGCATTTTAAGTTTATCATGCTAATTATGTATCTACATATAATTACATCGACCTTATAAATGTATATCCTAGTCCTTGAATCCGTTATATTCAGTCTAAAACTAGGCGGTTGCTATAAAGTACTAGAATAAAAAAAAACATTGGAAATGTAGTCATAATTTTATGATACAGTGACAGTCAAATCCTTATATTGATAGACAATTATTTGTCTCTCAAATTTGGCAAAACCTGAGAAATCCCCTAGTTTGAGGAGAATATTACTAAGTACCTACTATTAAAAAGTTAAAATTACCTAGTAGAAGGGTATAAACAGTATCATTACTTATAAATAGCTACCAGTCCGTGCCTGTCAGTTCACAGATAAAAAGGTCAAACTAATTCAAGTAAATAAAAAGCTTACAATGGTTTATCTATATAAATAAAAAAAACAGTGACTGATTTATCAACACACAAGCCGAATGGAACAGACTCTACTCAAACTTGAAATATAGATTGCTATTAGAATAGAATAGAATAGAATAGATTTATTTGCTTATAAACATGGTAACAAAGATCTTACAATTTATTATACCAGTACATCATGTTTAGCCGCACTGCAGCATGCAAATGTTTTCATATTGAGTGCTTAGGTACAGATACTAACACGGAATAAAACTGTTTAAAAACTCACATTTCAGGGATATAGGATTTGTTAAGAAATGGTAAATAATACACCTATGCTAGTACCTACTTATTTAAAAAAAAATCTTTCGGCCTTTTACCAAAATGATACGCAACAAATAAGTTACTTGTGGCCTTATATTAAATTTATGAATGGATTTAGCCATTTCAAATGAGATGTGCTGTTTTTAGGGTTCCATAGCCAATTGGCAAAAAACTGAACCTTATAATTTCGTAGTGTCTGTCTGTCTGTCTGTCCGTATGTCACAGCCACTTTTCTCCGTAACTATAGGGCCTATGCTGTTGAAACTTGGTAAGTAGGTAGATGTATTCTGTAAACCGCATTAAAATTTTTCCATAAAACTAGAAACAGTAAATTTTGGGGGTCCTTGTACTCAGAACTGAAATTCATTTTTTTAAAATCCCATACATGCTATACAGGGTGGAATTTAAAGACGGTAGTTGGAGGTAAAATTCCCCTAATATTGATAATGGCAAGTTTTGCTGAAAGGAAACATTCCTTTATTTTCAAAAGTAAGTACAACTGCATTTTAAGTTTTTTGAAAAATCACCTGCTTGAGCCGGGAATGGAACCTGGGAGAAGTGAAAAAAAATATCCTGTATTTTATGATACCAACCAAAAGAGTATTTGTGTCAATGTGTGTGTGCCCCCCCCCCCCCCCCCCCTAACTTCTAAACTATGAGAATGATAAATCTAAGAATGAGATCTAATTATTAGTTTTTTTTAATATGTCATAAACTGCAATTTTCACCTAGGCGAAACACATTCACTGTGGTAGTGATTTTTCTAGAAAAATCACTACCATAGTGAATGTGTTAAAACATCAATCAAAGTTACAACAAACTACAAGAACTTTTATATTATGTTACTTGCTGCTACGAAACCCTTCATGGGCGAGTCCAACTTGGCTGGTTCTTTGAAATCGCCAATTGGATTATGCTCAAACATTTCCTGAGTTTAGAGAACATTCTACAATATAGCCCTGAGTATTATGGAATACACATACGGCATTTTATGATCATAATAATATGATACACTTCAGATATCAATCAAACCTATACATACCTGGGTACCAGTGGCGAGGGCTGGTTATTTTCAAAAGGGAAGCTAGTAGCGCTCGTGGCCCCGCGGACTCAGTGTTCTGTAAACGATCACTGCAGTAAGCAACTTTCACTATGGCCGGTCCATGGATGGGTGACCATCCATGTGATCACTTTGTGACATTTATTTGAGCGTTTCCGTGCTTCGGAAGGCACGTTAAGCCGTTGGTCCCGGTTGCCAGTAAAATGGCAGTCGTTAAACCAAGTTGAAGGCTTTATTTCAACAGCAGGCATCACAACCTGCGCCTGTCCATTTAAACACGGCAATACGGCTCACAACGTATTACGTGGGACATATTATAAAAAGGTGAAATGTGGGCATATAATATGCCTCTGCCTACCCCTTCGGGTATACCTGAACCGGAAGCTAGTAAAAAAAATCTTACCTAGGTACATGTAGATGTCCAGAAAACACGGGGTTATGCATTGAAGAACATTGTTCCATATGTGACTCCAATACAGCATCATACGCACTTAAATATTGCAATATTTCAATATAATTACCGCGGTTATTCGACCCGGAGCTCTCATCGTGGCCGCGGAACGCTAATTCCTGTTTACCTAACAAAACTACAGTATCTATGAAACATCTTAATTGCGATCAACCTTCCTATTGTGTACTTCAAAATTATTATTCAAAAATGTCTCAATTCTGCTATTGCCAAGTCATGAAAGCTTAACCCTTAAATGCATGATTTTTTATTTAGTTATGAAATAAATATTTCAGCGTCGACTATGAGTCACAAATAAAGGGAAAAATAATAAAAAAAATCTTGGTTTGATTAAAAAGTATATTTTTGAAAAAATACGGTATGTTGACATTTGGCTACATTATGCGTCTAAGGAAAAACAAATAACAATGCGGTAGGTGAGATCAATATCTAATAACGTATAATCCTAGGGGTTATTTATTGTATGTAACGCAGCGAAACGATTGCTGTCTTTAGTATGACAAAGGGCCACCTGACACTTGGTACATTCTGTGCGTGAAAACCCCTTATATCCCGGTAATTTGCACCTATTTCTTGTATCACACCTTCTCTTATTGTGATCAACCCCTTCAGTTCTAACATCTTTAGGTGGAACAGGCTTCATAGGTCCTCAGTGCTTTTAAGCATCAAATTTTGCATTCTCACGCTGGGGACCATGGTCTCCAGCGGGGAAAAGTGGGACGCTGCTGCGTCTTTCTGAGAGCAAGTTATGCTCGAGGAAGAGGCAGCGGGGAGGGAGCGGGAGAGAAATTTCCTTCCCAAGTTCCGCAGTCGGCGATGGGGTCGTCTCCGGTTGCTTTACGCCCAGGACTAACGGCCTCCATGACCGAAGGCCTGAGAACGGCGAGTAGGCCGCTTGTCTTTCTTACAGAAGCAGGCCAAGACGGTGGCATGTCTCTTCGCCAATAATAGTAGTGGGATAGCGCACCCAATTATCCCCCCCAGAAACGGTAGTACCCGAACCATCTAGACGAGGCCGCGGTGGTAGTCTGCCGAGAACCTTGGGACATCCTTCCGAGGGTCTCCCGGCCATAGACTGTTGCAGAAGGCATTGTGTGGTTTCAGTCGGTAGGAGTCTTATATCACACCCAAGAATTTATAACCGCCATGTTCATTATGTGATAAAAAAGTTGAATATGGTGCCTTCTGGAAAGCTAGAAAGCCAAGGGTAAGTACCATTTTCGACTTTTTATTCTGATCCTATACCTTCCTAAGAAACTGTCAATGAGGTCTTCTCCGCCCTTGGAGCACTGTAGTCCTTTATGATTTTTGGGCAAAGTATGGTATATTTGAGATGAGGTTCTCGCCACAGGTTCCGCCGTGGATGCACCACCTGACAAGTGCTCCTCTTCATAGAATATGGGAGGGTCTTCGTTATTGTTCAAGGGTTTATCTTCCAGTTCATGCAATAAGTCCCCTACATTTGAATAATAATCGATATTATCATCATCATCTTCGGAGACCTCACCATCAAGTAAAGCAGCAAGAGCTGTCTCAATTTCTTTTCCTACCAGCGAGCCAGACATGCTGAAAAGAAAAGAGAAATAACCAAAGTACCAAAACTAACCCAAAAATGCAAAATACAAGAAACGCATGATGTAGACATTTGGCAACATACATAAAAATCAAGCTACAGACACATTCAGGATAAATTGCCAAAAAAAATATTTTATAAAAGTGGTTTCTTACCGTACGTCTAACGTATTTCTTATTTTTTTAACTCGTTTCAGCAATAACTTCTCAGTAAATCTCAATTCAAAAATCACTTATTATCACACAATCAACTTTTTCCCCCTTCGCTTTCATTATGTCAAATTTCGCGGTAATTTTAATTTCTAACGACTCTCTGTCATGTTTTTTTTTGTTTCAATATGCTATGACATACACATTTATTCAGAAACACTTGTCACATGTGTCACTTTTTAAAAGTAAAAAAGTGGTTTGTAGACTTTTGGCAACAATATGCATTTAAGGGTTAAACAACTACGAATGTGTTTTTCAGTCAGAACATGTTTTTTCGTCGAATTTCCTATATTATTGATGTCCGTAAACCCTGTACGACTCCAAACGCTACTAGAATCGGAAAATAATTAACATTGGAAACAGTAAAGTTTATTGAGTTTACAAGAACCTGTCATCCAAGTATATTTATCATAAAACGAACTATGAAAATGTTTATAGGAGCAGTCTTTTCTTTTATAATCTATAGTCACAATTGAATTACATATTTTTTATTCTCAAAACTTAATTTAGTAAAAGATGTTTCCTCAGATAACAAAAAATCTATTAAACAACAATCTATATGTATTAACGTCGCCATTACGCATACGAACAACCTAGATTCTTAGTAGGTATTAAAACAAAGCAAAATGTAAACTATACGTAATTACTTATCTATTTACAGCTTATATACTTATACAGTACTGCACGCACTATTCCACTCACCAATACACCATGCTATTTATCACTAACTAATTATAATTAACCAATAAACAGCAAAAAACGACCAACAAACTAATTATTCAATAATTCTGGGAGTGCACTGCTGCATTGTTTAGAGAAAATATAAAGTAGTAAATAAAAGTTCAAAATATTCGAAAGCGGCGCTAGTGTGCATAAAGAATGTTCGACGAGCGTACTTAATTCATTAATTTTATTTAGTTATTGAAAATTCCAAATGATTGCGTCGTAAATATCATTATACTAGCTGATGCGCGCGGCTTCGCCCGCGTGAAATTTGGTCCCCGTTCTCGCTTCCCGTGGGAACATTTTCCCGGGATAAAAAGTAGCCTATGTGTTATTCCGGACTATACTCTATCCCTGTACCAAATTTCAGCCAGATCCATTCAGTCGTTAGAGAGTGATTGAGTAACAAACATCCAAACATCTAAACATCCAAACATCTTCACAAACTTTCACATTTATAATATTAGTAGGATAGTAGGATAGGATAATTACGTTGTATGAAAATACATATAATTAGACTCTATGAGTGATTTTATTTCGTCAACAGTAAATTTTAGTACGTTTATTGACTTTACTTTATTATTGACGATTTTTCTCCGTCTCGTATTAAGCTATTTCCGAGTGGATTTAGAACGAGGCCCGATCGCTGGCCGAACGATGGAGATTCGCAAGTATAATCTTTCGAAACACTCGGAACGTAGAGAGAGAAACCGACATTTGCGTATTATTAACGAAAGGGACGCAAATATTCAGCAATCCGGCTTATTTCTCATATTCCATGATCGTGTTTTTGGAGTTCACTGAACTTTGACTGAACTGAGCGATGCACAATATTGCACATTGCTATGTATTTTGCAGCAGGGGTTTTTCGTTGAGAAGAAAATTTTATCATCTTATCTACTGACCGAGATTTAGTAATGATGTAACTTCACCTTGCTGTCAGTTCTGAAGAGGAAGCCAGCGGGAATCGGCTTCTATGGACCCTACGCCCCTGCTGGGTACCTACCTAGCTAAAGAAATTTACTAGGCTCTTATTTTATTATGTTTGTATTTACAATAATATAATTATACCTAGGTCATAGATTATAAGCATCCATAGAAATTGAAATAACAAGTCAATACCTAAAACTCTTCCCTCGGTGCGTGTCTTTCTTCATGAATATATTGCAGGTTTAAATATTAACAGCCTTTGCTGAATAATAAAGTGTTGAGTGTACAGGATCTGTTGGTGGAGACAGCTGTGATTTGGGTTTTTATAAAGTGAAAGTTTACTCCCAACCTGTCTATGGGTACCAGTCTTAATAGACAGAAGAAGTTCCATCTTACTAACAGGGTTGACATGACCCCCAAAATTTTAGTGCGGCCTCTTTACAAATAAACTGGACAACCCAATAAATAACTAAATTATCTTGTTTCGGACATTATACTTACCTACTTAACCTTGCTTTATCTCATATAAAGTCAGATTATTTGACCTTTAAGATATGCTTACATCTACAATAATATAATTGCAACTGTTCAAGTCTAACAAGGATATCATAGAGTTACACCAAGCACAATTGAAATTGAAACATCCTGTTATTTTTCCTGTACAGTACCTATATGTTAAAGAATTTATAGTGTAGATAAAGTTTTGATACAGTAGATTAGGAAACATGCTTAGAGTCTGGCAAGACTGTTAAAATTCAAGGGTAAACATAGGATCAGATGAACTTTAACATATGGTTTTTAACTTCACAGTGTAGGCACATCAGGCAAAGGGAGTCAGTAAGATGTTGACTATCTTACTGACCCCTTTTTTTGTGGTCTCCATTATGTAATGAAGAACCAGAAGGTGCTCGCGACTCAGCCCGCGTAATATCTGATCCCGATGCCGCATCCCATGGCAACTTATTCCAGGGTAAAAAGTAGTCCAAGTTGTTTCAGACCATAATCTATCCCTGCCTCAATGGTCTAGAGTCTAGAGGTCGAAATGTGCGACTGCTGATTACGAGGTCGTGGGTTCGATTCCCACTGGTCTCAAAAAATTGTGATCCCTCAATGTTTGTCTCGAGAGTCTGGGTGTTATCTATTATATAAAAATAAGTCGGGTTTTCCTTCCTGACGCTATAACTCCAGAACGCACGAACCGATTTCCACGGTTTTGCATTTGTTGGATAGGTCTCGGGCTCCGTGAGGTTTATAGCAAAGAAAATTCAGCAAAATTTCACATACAGCGCCATCGCGGGCGAAGCTGCGGGCATCAGCTAGTTATGTATGTATTTAAAAGTAGGTGCCTAAGTATTAATATCCATGGTCTGATGCCCAAAACACAAGCAGGTTATTTACTCCTAGCTTACTTTAGGATCAGATAGCGTTGTATGAGAATGTCCGTGAATATTTCTTTTATGCCTGCACCAAATTTTTACCAGATCAGTTCAGCCGTTAGTCACTGGCTGGTTTGCTTAGCCTTAAGTAGATGGCAAGGGCATTTTACTGCTATGACATCTCTAGTTCAAATAGATTTTTTTCGATAGCGAGAATAATGGCATGCAATGCGAAACATGGTTCGTGTCTCCAAACCATAACTTTATAATGCTAACGACGGTAATTAGGCTGCCCCTCTTCCTTGTCCAATGTCTAGCCCAAGAAAATCTTTATCTATCATAATAAATAATGTATTGAATTAGGTAGATCTAAAAATATATCGTAACGTACCAAATCGATACGAAACTCTGAATCTCTGTTGGTCGGAACCCGTACCAATACTCCGAGGCGAAACACTTATTATCGAAGATGTGAATCAATAAGAGGCTTATTGATTCACATCGTAGTAGTAGTTAGTAGGTTTTTGACAGCTGAATAGTAGACAGGTTTCTGTTTCTGGCGTGTTACAGTTTCCATCGATGGTAGTGGCTGTAGTATGACCAATGCATATGATAGTCTATCATATTCAATGGTCATACTTGGTTATTATAATGCTGTTTTTTGCGTTGGTTATTTCCAAGGTATACCTAGGTCTTCGCACATGTGTAACTGTGCAACCCCTAAGCTGATGCACTCCGCTACAATCTTATTAACAGTGTGGCTGCATAAAGAACGGAAACGCGCAAACAAGTATTGATTTTATTGGAATTATTCCAGCCACGTGCGTAATGCGGAACTGTGATAGTATTTCGTCATTTTTTTCTTTGAGGCATCCGCGGTGCAATTATTTCCGCCACATGCTACGTTACATATCGAATTCAAGTCAATGATAGATTGGGGTGCTCTTTTATAAAGATTGTAAGTGTAGTCCTATATTGTGATGCTCAAATGCTAGGTGATCAATAACCATTATAAAACTACTGTTACTATGCAACACAGGCCGTACCTGTACATAAAAACTATAGCCTTCATGAGATAAGAAAAAACGAGATTAATATTAATAATGGGTAATCCAAGCTAAAGAACTTGTTACACGCAGCTAAGCAGTTGGGATGAGATCACTAAACAACAAGTACTATCCTTTTATTGTTCATGCAAAAAAGAATTATACTTCACTGCAGTGGCGGCACCACGGCACGTCGGTCTTAATCGATAAAATATTGATAAAAATCTGCGCGGAGTTAGTATTGGCACTTAAAGGCTAAAACCAAATAAGCACTAATCGAACCACAAGGGCCTTGAATGAGTTGACATCTGCAGATTGCTTAAAACTTGGCTATATCCCCTAATCGGTTCAACCTCTCAAAGATACTGGGGCCCAAGCTATTTCAATTGTGTCAACAGAGCCGTAATCGAAGCTCAATAAAAATAAAAAGCCCACACGTTTTTTTATCTAATGAGCTACGTTCTGTTTTGATCCAATTGAAATAGCAAACTCAGGCCCCAACAGTCCGCGGCTACTAATCAGACTTCAGTGCTGGGCTAGGATTCACCATCTCAGTTGCTTCACTGCTTTAACTGTCTTGTTCCAGTGCGAATGCCTCTCGCATGGCTAGAACCACCTCTGCCTGCTAAGTGGTCAGATGTTTGACTATGGCACTAAGTACAAGTCAACAGAGACTTATATATTGCCATTTTCTCTGCAACTTTCAGAGAATTCCAGTTCCTATCCTATTGCAGAGCAGTATTAATAAAGATTGTAAGTTTCTAGTATCAGTAACTACTTTAGAATTCCATGGTGAACAAGGCTATCGTTATGTACGATCGTCCGCGTGTACGCAGTCTAGGTCATAGACCCTTTGTACTAGGAAGCTATAATTTGCCATGGATTTATACATGTAGTAAAATTGCCTACAAATTAGCAGCTATGGACACGCACATGACCGTTTTGTATTTTGTATTGTCCTCGTTCTTCAATATTTCAGACTAATGAGTTCATCGTTGTTTGATATGTGGTTTATCATTTAAAAATAACTTCAAAAGACACTTGAAAGATCTGTGGTGCAAACAAAGCAATGAAATTATTCCTGAGTTCATCAAGTTTATTTCGTCTCGACTCGAAAAACCTGATCCATGGCAAACACCGCCCACATTGCTTCTATGTTACTGCGTTCTTTCACTGTGGTATTTCAGTCTTTTCATGGTTATGACTCAACTATCTATTATAATCAACATTTGCAAGTCCGCGTTTACAAACATTCTCTGCTTGGAAAAGCCAATCTAAATGAATTTACCGAATTCTGATGACGCTTTACTGTAGAAAACTGGCTATAAATTTTATGTGATTACTCCCTTTCCTTTACATAGGTCTCTTCTCTACTTACCATGCTTAAAGGTGTTGTTTCAAATATAAAATTCACTACCAGTCATGCTGGCAAGAAAAAAAGCATGTCCATATTTGATAAATCTAAGACTAATAATTTTATATTTTAATTATCGTAAGTACATACCTACTTGTACTATTTTTGTACTTTAATATTTTTAGATTAAAAGCTAATGTGATCCAGATGTTGGTCAATGTTAAGTATAATTTCTGAAAAAATGTTCTAAAGTTTGAACGATCAGATTTTCCCACAACCAAATGTTCTCAGCTCCGATTGAGTTTTAATGTCGGAGAATTTAGGATTTTCGAATTTGAAATTGTACTTTTAGAATTTAACTTCGACTTCTACTCGGAAAATATGTATCGTACATACATAATACATTGCATTGGCGACTATAAAAATGTCTGGTTTCTGTGAGAGAACGTTTCCTTTTTGGTCTAGAACACAAAGTCCCGACTGTACAATTATGGCTTTATGCCAACGTCAGCTTGCTAATATTGGCGTAGTCGAATAGATATGTCACGTTTTACCAAAATTGTCTAAATCTACCGCAATATCCACTATCCACCAAACGATATCTGTTGGACATTTGAGGAAGTTTATATTTTATTGCGAAAACGTTAAGTAGGTACTTACTAGTAACAAGTAACTTAAATAAGTATAAGAAAGCAAACTCAAAAATTTCTATGATCTCTTATAGAAATTAATCCTAATAAAAGACTCCCCAATCCCAATTTAGACTTAGGTACAGCTATTCATATTGAAAAACTTCACTTGTACTGTTCCACAACATTTATTATTGTAATACCTAACCGGTTTCGCCTTTCGGCATTCTCAAAGGCTATTTACTTATTTAGATCATAATTGAAGCATTGGGTGCAACAAGGGCGTATGTTGTAAAATTGAGTTTCGAGAAAATTGATAATGAAAGTTATGTTGTCTTATATTATTTTATTGCTTTGAATTTCACTTAAATTTACTTTATTATTTATTAGCCCCATGATTTAGCAAAAAGATTCAGGTATTAAAACTATTTTAGAGCAATCAGAAATATTGTATAATCAAGTTTTTTTTACTTGTGTTATCCGCCCTTGTTGCACCCAACTGGTAAAACACATAGGTCATTAATGTTACTATTAATTTTCAAGGAAAATAAATAACAATTTTAATACTTATATAATATTTTAAATTATAATGTAAGTGAAACATGTGTATTTATTACAATCACCGTTCAAATATTCAATTTTTCTCAATTATTTTTTCTGATTTTCGTGTTTTTAATCAGATTCATCAAAATATTCAGTCGACTTCTTCAAGCTGATTCAGCAGATTCCCTTTATCTTCTGAATCAGCTTAATTATCTCGTTTCAACTTATCAGGCCCAATGTTCTCATTCTCTCATTCTCTCTCAACTTTAAAACCTTTTTCTAAACACGACATGAGGGTATCTTGCTGCACTTTGTCACATATATTCCAAAAGTCACAAAAAAATGTCGCTGTGCATTTTGATGGAAGTTAACACACATTCAACATTTTTTGGAACAACGCGTAGTAATGTGTCAAAAAACCTTTTTAGGTACCTTCTTTCCTCGAGCTGATATTGTAAATTCTTCGCCAAAACCTCTCTTTAACCTTTTTATTCTTTACCTTCTATTTTACCTTTCTTTTTAGGGAGACTCATGTTAACTCTGGCCAGCATCTGATCTAAAGTCACTAGAATATCTTCTTACATTCATTTTAACATTAAAAAGTTTTTCAAACTGCAGACATCTCGTTATGTGTTTCAATTTAAACGCACTTTTGTTATCTATGCAACAAGGGCGTAGCGCCACCTCCGACATTAATGATTCTCACGTCACCTGGATTACAGTAATTGAAACGAGTTTTTGATATACGAAACTATATGGCTCTGTGCATATTTTAATGTAATAACATCAAAACGGACTTTGGGTATCGAACGCCCTTGTTGCTCCCAATGCTTCAATTACACTCCGAACGCATAAACCGTACAAGTGAAGTTGAAGTTTTTCAATATGTGTAGCAAGCAGTACAAGTGAAGTTTTTCAATATGTGTAGCAAGTTCCATCAAGTGCCATCAATCAACAGTATCAATAATCTTTAGGTACAGCTGCTGTGTCCATCGCGGGTAGATAGGTAGAGAAAACACAAGCAAGGGAAGATAGGACTTGCAACTCATTTAAATAACTTTAGGGGGATTTAGGAAGTACTTCTTGCGACTGACGTGTCTTTGCTGACCCTTAACCTGAAACTTAGTTTAAATATCCCTGAAAACTTCCGCAACCAAGGTTTTTTTCCAAGACCCTTGTTTGTCATATTTGTGTGTCACTACTTTCATATCATTGAAATCAGTGGAAAAATGAGTGTAAACCAAAATCATCCTCACGAGTTTGCTGTAGCTGTAATAGGCATCTATATTCAACAGGTAGGCCCAATCAGAAATCATTACTCCTTTAAACAAGCATAGTACCTACTTACATAAATCTTATTTGTTATTTGATTATAAATAGGTATTTGTTGTCAAAGTCATAATCATTTGTAAAAAAGACCAGCACGTACAATTCTATGTAAAACAAGGCGTATAGGTATTAGGTATGCCTTATCAACTTCATAATATGACGCGACCTGAAATAGGTAACAATAACATGTTGTATTTTTGATACGGACTACAATTGTCCCTTGTTAACAATTTAATCAAGGTTTTCCTTCAGAATTGGAATCAAGCTACGGCGGTACTGTAGTAATAACACATGTTGCACAATCATTTAGGAGAAACAGAAATATGTATACTTAATCAAATAATTCACTAACTAAAACATTTGTAAAACTTAAACAGCTGAACAGCCTCATTTTTCATTAGAGTTCATTCCCCAAAGGGTTAAAACAGGACCATATTCATGGTAGGTAGGTACTTCACCGTCCGTCCGTCTGTCCGTGACGAGTCTGTATCTCTGGAGTTCTGGACCCGTGATAGCTAGAAAGCTGAAATTTTCACAGATGATGTATTTCTTTTGCTGCTGTAACAACAAATACCTACCTACTAACAAAAAAACATATCAAGGGGGGCTGCCATACAACAAACGTGATTTTTTGCCGGTTGTTGTTACGGAAGAAGCGCTCGTGGCCCCGCGGACTCAGTGTTCTGTAAACGATCACTGCAGTAAGCAACTTTTACTATGGCCGGTCCATGGATGGGTGACCATCCATGTGATCATTTTGTGACATTTATTTGAGCGTTTCCGTGCTTCGGAAGGCACGTTAAGCCGTTGGTCCCGGTTGCCAGTAAAATGGCAGTCGTTAAGCTAAGTTGAAGGCTTTATTTCAACAACAGGCAGTCACAACCTGCGCCTGTCCATTTAAACACGGCAATACGGCTCACCACCTATTACGTGGGACAAATTATACAAAGGTGAAATGTGGGCATATAATATGCCTCTGCCTACCCCTTCGGGGATAAAGGCGTGACAATATGTATGTATGTATGTATGTTGTTACGGAACCTTCGTGCGCGAGTCCGACACGCAGTTGTCCGATTTTCACTTTGTTTTTCACACATTTTCTCGGTAAATGTGTTGTACCTGTAATCGGTTAACGTTTCTTTAGCGAAATTTTGCGAAAGAGGCATTCTGCGAAAGATAAATTATGATTAGTTCACGGTAATGTAAAGATTGAGTTGGTTTAAGTTTAACACTGGTGACCGAAGTTCATTTGATCATTCGACGTGTGACCGATAAAACATTAGGCCATTCTACTACTGATCGAATGGACAATTGACCAAAAGAGATTTTATCGAACAAACATTTAGTATTTTTACTGGTTTACTAATGTTTCCCAAAAAGCGTTCCCCCAAAGTGACACATGCCAAAGTATGTTTCCCAAATTTTCATTTGAAAAAAAAACATTGGGTAAAACAACTTTTCGCAATTTTACAATTTTATACAATTAGCAATACTATTTTTGGCAATTTATTGTTTAACAAATAATTTTATGGCAAAGACCAAGTATTAGGTAGTCAAAATTGGTTTAGCATAACTTACCAACATATTTTGTGAAACGGCAGGACCCCATTTTTACTACTGAACGTTTGGTCCAAAAACAGTTGACTAAAGAATATGTTAACAAACAAAAGCGAAATAAGTAGCATTCGGTTCTGGCGTTGTGGTCGCAGTTCTAACCTAACCTAGCCATTTTGATTCAGCCCCTGTTAAAATAATACTAAGTAGGTATAATTGATGATTTTTTATAATTATTGTAATTGTGATAACGTGTAATATTTTCTTTATTATTGTGTATAATAGTATTATAATGTCAATATAACCAATAACTTGTATGTGTGGTACTATACTGTAAGTATAAGTTGGTTAATAAATAAATAAATAAATAAATAAATAAATAAAATATTCTTTAGTCAATCAACTGTTTTTCGACCAAACGTTCATTCGATCAGTAGTAAAAATACCAAATAGTTTGTTCGATAAAAATTCTTTTGGTCAAATTATTCATTCGATCAGTAGTAGAATGGCCTAATGTTTTATCGTTCACACGTCAAATGATTAAATGAATTTCGAAATTCATTTGAGTTTGAGTATGAATGTATTCACGAGATTGAGTATGAAAAAGCGACTTTTGCCAAAAAGATGTTCTGTGAAAGTGACATTCTGAGAGAGAGAAAAAAGACAATTTACGACCGGTAAACATTTTCCGAAAAAGGCGTTTGGCAAATAAATTAATTGATTCAACTCAGTAGACCCGTTTTAGGTTTAAAGTTGCTTTTCCACCAGAGATGAGAATGCTACGTTGTCCTGGATGCGTTGATTACCGCCAATCACATTGTCATATTGTGCGACTGACGAATATGATTGCTGCATTTCAAATACATCCATATCAATGTGACCATAGCACATCACTGGTATAAAAACACTATAAGAGCTGCATTACACAACAGGCATAAAACATCTCTCTGTTGCATCCGTGGGGAAAAATAAATCTTTTTTTTTTATTTTAAAATGTTATTTTTCTATCCGGTTGTTTTGAATTCTGGATGCTTAACTTCCTTCATTATGTATTCCTACACATTGTGTAGCTTAATTTAAAGCCTTGATGTCGTCGTACTCGTCGTCGCGTATGTTAAAAATATTATTTACATTAAATGTACTGTAAAAATCTAGGAGCAGTTAGTAATTTGACTCGTACTGTTTCAGAAAGACTACTCTGCTAGAAGTTATTACTGCATTATATTCCGTACAGAATTACATGTATTGTCATTCTCATTACCTATGTTATGTAAGATTGTAATTACAGCTCAGAAGGATTATATTAATTACATCCTTCTAAAATAGTGTTATGGAAACCAAAGGGATAACTAATTAATTATAATTATTGTGTGTATAATTTGTGAATCAGACCATTGCGTCATGCTATTATTGTCCTCAATTAATTTATTATAATTGGTTTTCGTCATTAGCAAAAATTAAAACATAGGCCGAAAAAAAATTCCTTTGTCTGTTGGCACGCCTATGAAACTAGAAACCTTGGAACAGTGCAAGGAAAGAACTACCAGGGGTACAAAGTTCGCCGTGGAACATCTAGGTGTACGAAGTAGGTGGACCAGGGTCGTAAAGGATAATCATTTTACATACATATAGCCGGACGTCTGAATCCGAAGAAAAGTCTTAGAATACAACCGGTTCTAATGGTGATTAATACTGCTTAAAACTATTACGCCGCGCCAATTGACGCTCACTAATAAAATTGAGCTTTTAAACTTATTAATATTAATTATGTTTGTACCTACATTAAAGTTCAATTTATAGTCCATTTACATTTTGCAAAAATTCATGTCTAAGGTTCTAGCGGAGCAATTTCGACTACTCTCCATAGTTAATATTGCTGCGTCTGGCAAAGTCCGTAAATGACAAAGGTAATATTCTAAAATTAAAGAAAGTCACTACAAAAACTGATGGATGATTCTAAGTGGTAGTAAGTAATCACCTCCACCGACGTTCATAATACAACTATAGAGAATAAAAAGAGCGTTGCCGCCTTTTGGCAAATGGATGGAGAAGAACCAAGAAGAGAGTAAAACAACTCAGGTATTGTAAACGTCCATAGGCCAACAACGTAACCCTTTTCGTACAGATGGGCTTTGCCGTATGCTGATTGCTGTCTCAGTGGTTTTTAAAAAAGTAGATGGTATTTTGGTTAGGAAAAGTAAGTGCATACATTTTCTAACAATTTTCAATTAAAATATTTACCGAAGCAGCCATAACCTATGACTGCCTGAGTAAATCTGTTTTTTCCTTCCAATCCATGCTTTTAAATTCAGCAGAACGGCTCAAACAGTAAGTTGATGAGCACAACCCTAGGAATCGAACCGCAGCCGCCTTTAAAGTCTTCACTTCATCACATAAAACTCAATGGCCTACTCCAAGACGTAATGTAAATTATAAAGGAAACTATACGCCTAATGTAAGACAATCACGCCGTCTCATTCTATAAATGACCTGTCTCGAGGACGTTTGTATCATCACTTGTATGTCGACTATAGAACTATGAACCGGTCTATATTCTCACGTTTTGTCAGAAAAAAATGTCTAAATTTGGAACCTGGCCTCCAAAACACCAAGCCACCATGCTTCCTAATACAACTTTATAATGTTGTTGGAATACGTTAAAATATAGATAAGTACATACAAGAATATTAGTTTGTAGGTATAGCATTGTGGAAAGAACGTGAAATGGATTTCTATGAATAGCTTCAGAATCTTGTAAATAAAAAACATCTTCAGACTTATAAATTGTTTTTATGAAGTGAATCAACTACACATACACATGCTTTATTTATTATGCGATGTTACTTATCATTATTGGGAATTCTGTTTCGTACAGCGTGTACAAACACAAATTATCCCACGTTATCATCAATTCCATCGTCAGTAAACATGCGCAGTGACCTATCACTAGTAGGTAATAATCATTTAAATGAAACTCGTATAGCCAGTAAGACAGTAGTTTCCGCACGAAATACCTGCCTTTTTTAATGTGAGTGTTTTAAACTACTATAATTTAATCTATTTTCAAACCAACGCCCTTGCACAATCTTTAAACTCATATCTACGACTATAAATCGATGTGTCGTGTGTAAGCTAGTTTGGAAGAGCGAAAATCTGCTCAAATCGCAGGAGATTTCTACGTCGGAACATTTTTATCTAGCGTCGCCTTGCCGCAAGCATAAAGTGTGAACACCAAAGATTTCCGCCGATATAAATCCCGGCGTGTGACACCCTCACTTTAAACCATTCGCATCCTCAGTGCATGTGAATTTGTGGAGTGGAAACTGCCGAATATGAATCGAGTCTGGAATTCGAATGCGTGAAATCTTGCATCGAACAACATTGAACTCTGTCCTTGATCTGTAACATGCTTTGTCTGTGTATCTCATTTACTGGATTTGACACATCGCGCAGTGATGTCACGTTCCCTAATTTTTTGTTCTCACGTTATTTGGTTTCCCTTATTGACTCATGATTTAATTTTAGCATCTGTAGTAAAAAAAGAAGTTGCTTTCGCTGTCTGTTCGGTTAGATCTTTTCGTTAAAAGATCTAACCGAACAGACAGACATTGTAGGTTTAGTTTTCAACATTCTAAAGAGCTATTCAAGATGAAGATTATGTATCTACCAATAATACATTCATATTAGCGTATAGAAAATCCCAGCTGTAACGTAAACGAAGTCCGGGTCGTTTTCTGATCAGAAATTTATGGCATCTCTAGTGCGGATGGTGTAGAGAATTAGAAAGCCATTAAATAGACAATAACTAGTAAGAGCAGCACTAGTGTGCTACTGAAATGCGGACGGAGGTGACAGACGGGCCGTTAACATGGCCGTTACAGTCTCAAGTGATATATGAGCTACGAAGTGGCTTGGTGCCGCTGTCACTTCACGTTCCGCCGTGCTCTGCGCTGGCAAAAAGATAAAAAGGATTCCGAAATACGATTCACAAGTGGGCTGCAGGAAATGGGCAGAAAGTTACCAAGCATGGTTTTATGTTGGGTAATATATCTCTCGTATCGCAATCCAATTTCTGCTATATGGCATGTAATATCCCTCTAGGGATCGTTTCACATTGAAAATTCTATTTAATCAACACCATTTATTCTTACCTCGTTATAATAGGCTATTTAGATCCCTTAAAGACCTGCCTCCATTTACGAGATTGTAACATGATTTTTCTCAATACAGAATAATACATCCTTAAAATTCGGTCTTTGTGCGATGAAGACAAAATAAATATACCAAATAATGACCATCCAAGCTCTATATTATACCCGAATCTTTGCTATTTACTTATAGATATGGACAATATAAGGGCCAACTGAACTTTTTTTGGATTTCAATTGAATTTTTCCGTAGAATGCTTAGGTTAAGCTTTACGTGACTACCCTGAGCTCTGACCCGCAACCTTCATTGACCTATGACATTGAACCGTTGCCCACACCTTAATCCGTATCACTTTAACATTTCATCTAACGCTCCCAGACCATTCCGTTTTATTTGATGTTGTTCTTCAATAGAAATTTAATTTAATATAGGTAAGTACCTACCTACGTCCTGTTTTTTTTTTTAATTATATCCTAATATCACACAAAACAAATCGAGTAGTCTGTGCAACGTTACATATAGATACCAGCAATGATCTTGAAAGAACCTGTTAACCATTAGAACCAATCTAGGTCAGTCAAACCATTTTTATTTCCTTTATAATGTATTATATGACTGTTCGAAAAAATATCCACCTAAAATCATATGATGTACCCAACTATAAAACTGTTTCTTCTTTTAACATTGTTTCATAGCCTTTTCTATAAACCGAGAGGGTGATATTTGTTGAACCGATAAGAAAACAATTTCACCAAGCGTCACTAGACGTGAGCTACCGAACACGACAGGAACTACAAACTGACGTATAAAGTACACAAACATCGTCGCTTCCGCTAACTAGATCCGTCCTGTTTTCAATAAAGAGAAACAACTTGTACCATAACCTCAAAACGTTTACTTACACTGTGTTGGCAGTAGCTGGTATAACTAGGTTGGATGCACGAAACAGTTTTAGACGAAATTGCTCAGGGAACGCAGCTAGGTGCCATAAAGTTTCCGGATAGCTGTTGGACAGACGTGTGGGGGTTGTCGAAATGCACATGTTGGGGAGCTGCTTGCTTTCAACTTTGCTAAAGCGTTCTGAATTCACTTGAAACGTTTGGGAAAATTGCATCTACCCACATCTTGCTATCTTGTTTATATTGTAAAGGCTTTCAATTAATGCATTTCTTTCTTTCTTTACAGGACATTATGGATTGGCGGACTGCTATATGTATATTCGCCATCGCTTGTTTTGCAGATGGATATTCAAGTAAGATTGTTTGGAAATCTATAAATTTATTATTTTAGTTAACTACACCACCAACACAAATGTACAAATGCACAAATTTTACCAGACGGCCCCATATCGGCCTAAAATTCATAACCCAGGCTTAGATATTAATAGTTACAGTTTTTTCATGAATACAGCGTGTTTAATTTTTAAGCTTAAATTCATGATCAGTTATTTCTCTAATTAAATGATAAAATCTTATAAATTACTTAGTTATCATAAATTATGGATTCGCATGGAAATGGAATACGTTCCTTGGTAGGTATGTGTAGTTACAGTGTACTCTATTGTTATTGTTGGCAGTATAGAAAGCGTTCTAAGAATTGAAGGACGTTCTGTTAGTTTGTAGCCATGCTAACAAAATATTTATATTAATTTGATTTCCTAGGTGTGTTCTGTTACTTACCAGCTACTTTCATGCCAAAGCAAGTATTGGTTTCAAGATAATCTTGGTGCCTTATAGATTTATTCATATATCGAGAAAATCGCTGCGACTCGCAAACTGGATTATACTAAGTACAATAATGATTCACTGCGCTCAACAGGCTAAAAACACGTTTCTCAACATCACCGCCTCATTTTCCTGGACACCACTATCGAGCGATAATAATGCCTCTATTCATGGAAGTAACCACATTCATAAGCCAAAAGCCGAGTGACGGTGCGTAGGCGCATAGTTTGCTAACATTAATTTGAAGGCTAGTAAACTTCGACATCAGTATTGTTCTGATAGTCGACTTCGCTGGTACGGTCACGTTTTTAAAAAATCCTTTGGATACGTTAGCCATGATGTCTCATGAGTCATGACACAAAAGTCATGGCTTGACTTGGTCGAGTATGACATAACGCACTATTTAACCTCTCTTAGATGCAGTTACAGCAGAAATGCGACCAGGATTAGACCTCGGATGATGATTGTCTTTTCATCAAACATAATAAATACCAGCTGACGTCACACGTTTCGATCGAGTAGTTTCAGTTCCCGTGGGAATACGGGATTGAAATTTCAGCCTATGTCACCAGGGTAGCGTCCCAACAGTCAAACAATTTTTCAAATCGGTTCAGTAGTTACAGACCCTATTCAATGCCAACAAACAATCAAATATTTCCTCTTTAATATTAGCATATAGTATAGACATATGGTACAAAAGTCCTACATTTCAGTCAGTGTTATATACGTGTACAAGAATGTAATATTGGTGAAAAATATATAAAACTTGCGTAGTGGAAAACAAATCGATGTCGAGGTTTCTCGCTTCACTAAGTTTTTATTACGTGTGATATTGACTCTCGAAGACGACAGCGAGTCTAATCTAAGTATATAATCTTGTATATGCAAACGATATTCCCTTACAACCAAATTCTTTACCCGGTCACGCCCTTTGGGTTATAAAAAGGGTGAAATTTCTCGTAGACACAGCGGAATAAAATATATTCATGCCGTATTATATGGAGAATTTTTTTCCATTTTCAAACTCGCTTTACCTGTCGAAATCCCTTTTATTATTCCAGTAAACGAGTATAACCCAGCATATACACAGTAGATAAGTATCTGAAAATGATTTATGTTCTTGAAAATTTTGCAGTCCTTCCGCGTCGAAAATTACATTACAAGGAAATGGACGTCCATTTCGAGCTTGTGTACCTACAATGTAAAGATAATTCGGAATAAGTGGATTCGTAACACAGGAAAATGTTAGGGGTATTTACGTTGCTCTTTTACCGTATATTTTTATCCCAGATAGCCTTTTTATGTAGAGGTTTCTAAGAGCTTTATGGCGTTGCCAAATTTTCCTATGTTAACATTTTCTAAGTACCTATACAAGAAGGGAGAGTCTGATTACATCTCAAATGTTGTACAGATGTTGAATATTGTAGAACGTTCTACTGGTACTAGTATCATTTTTTACAGAGTTTGTAATCATTAAACCATACTAATAACTAAAACAGTAATAGTTGATTAAAATGTGACTAGTAGGTATCCTGAAAAAAAATTAAAGGCCTGAAATTATTATAATTGAACTTAAATTTTACTCTTTTCCTGAGCCGAACTTACGTGTTTTATTTGATTAATGACGATTCATGGTTGGCTGAATGACGACCGTCGCAGTGATATTGAATGAAAACCCTTTACACAACAATCGACGTTATTGAGATACTTTTCGTGCCTGACCGATTTACGGCATTTTCAGGGAAAGACAATGTTAATATAAATATGTCGTAGGCAACGACGTATTATAATATAGACACGTCATGTACGAACATCACGGCTTTCAAAAAAAGAATTTCTATGAAATTATCTATGGCAGCATGTATGAAAATTAAGGCAATTGCCTGACTTTTTTGTTGCCATTTTTAAGTGTTGGTAACGTATCTATAGTTTTTTTATATATCATTGGTCGTAGGTAGTTTAGTAGAAACTTGAGAGCCTTTCTTTCATTCTCTGGCTATTCATATATCGAGTAGGTATTTAAAATTTTAGTTTATCTATCTCATTACTGAAGTAACGTCTTTACCAACCAGGTTACCTGACAAAGTAATAAACTATGCATCCATTACACCCTTCCCAATTTCCCATGCTAACATAAATAACCCATGTTCATTCCAAAGTGATCAACCTAACAAAGGAATTTGGACGCGTTGTTGCTGTATTGTATGATACGTACTACGAATAATGTATTCTATAGAAGTGTAATTCGGCTCAAAAAATGGCTCCACCAAATGGGGACCGCGGAAGGTGGGGCTTAAAAAGGGAACCGCGACAAAGTTAGTCCGCGCTGTCACGCGTAACGTACGGTTGTGTCGCTGGAACCAATCAGCCAGTGATATTAATTGTGTTTTCGTTCGCGTTAAATATATCCCAAAAATGCCTTCGTGTGTTGTGAAGTGGTGCAGAAGCCATACGGATATGAAAAACGCTGCAATCACCTTCCATAGGTTAGTAAATATTCATTTTAAAAACACGTACTTGGGGAACTTGAAAAGTGTTATGCAAGATGAACGCAATTCCAAAATTAAATTATTTTTATGCAGTGTTCATAGTATGTTAAGCGCTGAGGTAATATTGTTAGTAAGATATTATATTAGTAGGTTGATATTATGCATAGAAATTAAATTATAATTTTTGTTTGTTTCGGAGTTTGGGTGTTCTATGTATTTATTTAGAAATATACCATTGTCCGCCATAAATTAAATAAACTAATTACATATTTTTAGAGGTACATAATTGTGAAAAAAAAACAACGTATTTTAATTTGTATATACGCATACAATGTAGTTCAATCAATAGAAAAATAATAACAATCTAGTTATTATTTTTCTGTTGATTAAACTTTGATTGAACTTATTCAATAAAAAATAAACACATAAACAAGCTTTCTTATTATTGCATAAAACCATCCACGCTTATCACGTTCGCCGCTTTGGGTGGGGCGCCGAGCCGGCATGACCTTGGCGCGACCAATCGCATGCAAGTATTCAACGATGGATGTGTGAGTGTTATGTTTTATTGCTGTTTTTTAGTATGCGTAAGTTACTCCAAGATTTCAGCGGTAACTTTATAGGTGTTACATTTCTATAGAATACATTATTCGTAGGATACGTATTATTTCCCAAAACTAGAATATAATTCGTTGTTGTTTTCAGTAAAATTGGTAGATTATTAGAGTTCGTCAGAGGTGACATGTGATGATAATAATGAATAACAAAATAATAATGCCATTTCATTTGTAACAGAACTCGTCACCAGACTAGACATCCATTACTATTTGTAAGCTTTACTACAACATGTAATTAGTGATTAGACATCGCTCCCATTCGGCAAACATCGATGCATTCAGCATTAATGAATGACTTTTTGACTGCACGATGTATTATTACAATTACAAAAGCCAATTAAAACGGACTGAAAGCTTATCTGAGAAGGTGGATGGAACTGGGACTTGGCCCTCAAATGAAGAGAGATGCGAGTGCTATCTACTGTCTTTTCTCTACTCCTCTAAGTCTTCTCCAAACTTTGCAAAAAAGTTCACTCTCAAAGATAATTTCTTTAAAGTCACTTCTACTTTAGCATCCTTAAAATCATTGGTTTTCTATTATTTCAGAATACGGAAGGACGTGTAAAGACATTGGATGCTTAACCAGTGAAGTTTGTGTCCTCGCCGAAGATCCGTGCAGTTATGGTCACACTAGCAATTGTGGCACTTATCCAACGTGTAAGAAGAAGTCTCTGGTAGAGGGTAAGTTATCCTACTAATATTATAAAATGAGAAAGTTTGTTATGATGTTTGGATGTATTTTGTTCAAACACGCTTAAATGGCTGAACAGAACTGGCTCAAATTTGGTAATTACACAGGGATAGATTAGGGTCTGAAATAACATGCTACTTTTTATTCCTGGGTACTGCTTTTTGTCCCTGAAATATATTACTGTGAAAAAAGAACCGCTAAAATAAAATTATAGGTAGTTACTTAAAATTAATGCCTACTTATTTTTTGCTCTCCAGGTTCCCATGCTGAGCCTGAAAAACCAGCATTTAAACCACCGCAAACACCAACATCCAATTTTGATAACCCACCGAGCTACAAACCACCCGCTCCACCAGCTAGTGGTGGAAACTCACCTTATGGAAACAATTCACCATACGGCAGTAACTCTCACACGGGTGGCGGGAACTCACCATATGGAGGTAGCTCTCCTTATGGAGGAAACTCACCCTACGGTGGCAGCTCACCGTACGGAGGCAGTTCCCCATATGGCGGAAGTAGCAATAACAACGGAGGTTCTGCTCCCTATGGAGGCAGTTCTCCTTATGGCGGATCATCTAATGGTGGTAGCAACCCGTATGGCGGTAGCTCACCTTATGGTGGATCATCTAATGGCGGTAGCAACCCGTATGGCGGTAGCTCACCTTATGGTGGATCATCTAATGGCGGCAGCTCACCTTACGGTGGATCATCTAATGGCGGTAGCAACCCGTATGGCGGCAGTTCACCCTATGGCGGAACACACTCAAACTCTGGAGGTTCAGGAACCGGTGGCGGCTTTTTCGACAGTATCTTAAATAATCTGAACAAAAATAATGGAGGTGGTAGTACAGGAACGAATGGAGGAACCAATCCTTTCTCCAATGCATTTGGCAATATTCTTGGAAATTTGGGCAAGAACGGAGCTGGCACCACCGGAACTAATGGCGGCACTGGAAGCAACCCTCTATACGACGCTTTTGGCAATATCCTCAGCAATATCAACAAGAATGGAGGCTTAAGTAATATATTCAATACTAGACCTATAATGGAGAATCCAAATTATTCGTCGTACACCTCCAATTCTAGGAGCTCTAACCCCCAATCTTATCCATCAGGCTATCAGCAGAATCAGCCAGTTCAGCAGAACAAGAATTACGCGCAAAGTCATGCGCGTCATAGCGGTGCTTCTACATACAGGCCCACCTACTATTATAGGTAAATTAATTCACCAGTGATCGTAGTAGAGCTATGGCATTGGTATTTCTTTTGCTTAGCACGCTTCTGCCTTTTGTTCACTGCTAACACTTTAATTTTTTATACTAGTGCAATATTATAATATTCGCCATTATAATTTTACTCTTGGTTTTAAGGCTAATTAATGGGATCAAAACTAGATTAATGACTATATTTTGTGATATTATGTCAGTAAAGTTATGTGTATCAGTGGATACTATAATAGAAAAAGAATATAATAGCCTTATCGCACGCCTCGACACAGCGTCCAGCGCATCTAGCAAGTACCTCGCGGAATCGTCCCAAAGGTGTATTCGACAAGAGACGATTCTGCGTCTTGTGTATCTCATTTATTAATTTGCCAATGTTTGGTATTTCAAGTAGTTTTTCAAACATTTGTAAATAGAGCCATCCCTACCATAACAGGAAATATTATTGAGATATGAGATGCATATCTCAAATATGTAAGCTAATTAATAAAACTCATATTGGTAATAAAAAAAATGGTATTATAACAAGTCCTTCAGGCTCAGAACGTCTTTACCAAAAAATCCTATTTCCTATTGAAAAATCTTCATTATGTAAAGTTATGAAGCGCTCGTGGCCCCGCGGACTCAGTGTTCTGTAAACGATCACTGCAGTAAGCAACATTTACTATGGCCGGATATGGATGGGTGACCACCACGTGGGCTACTTTGTGACATTTATTTACGAGCGTTTCCGTGCTTCGGAAGGCACGATAAGCCGTTGGTCCCGGTTGTCAGTAAAATGACAGTCGTTAAGCCAAGTTGAAGGCCTTATGGGCGGCTTGAAGAATTTCAACTGTGGGTCGTCACAACCTGCGCCCGGGTCGGCAGCGCGTGTGTAGCGCCTCTGGTGTTGCAAACGTCTATAGGCTACGGTTACCAACCTTCCGGTGGGCCGTAAGCTTGTCTGCCACCTAAGTAGTATAAAAAAAAAAAAAAAAGTTATCACAAAATAAGAAGTCCGTTTTGACATTTGATAAAGCGCCACTCTCTTAAGCTGGTTGCTGAATCCACCAATAAGATGCTTTCAATGGTTGATTTCGGAATCTGCCAATGAGAGTGGCGCTTTCTGAAATGTTAAAACGGACTTCTTATTTTGTGATAACTTTAGAAGGCTTTGCACTCACTAACTGGTTTGGTTATGTATACTCGCAGAACTTTACTGATATACCTACATTGTAACATGGACAATCAAGTCTCAATAATGTACTAAAACATGGATTACCAGAACATACTCTTTCCATGACGTAACCGCCTAATCTTTAAGTTGCAATATTTTACATGAATAGATCTAATTTTATATTATTGACAGGAAATAAGGTGAAGAATCTCAAATTAACTAATGTGTAACATGCATGTTTTATTATCGACAGGACACAGGTATGATTGTAACAATATCACTTATTGTTTTTGAGGCTTTATATTAAGGCAATAACCTCTACCGAATACATTCTTAATCCCTCTTTTTTCGTCGTATCCCAGTAGTTTCATTGTGTAGTTCCGTGATGGAAACTACTGAAATTTTTTGTTCCAGTAGTTCCATCATGGGACTGTTTTTGACGTAAAACATTTCTAGTCAAGGGGTAAATAGATTTAGTAGTGGCGACAAGAGTGAAAGTAACGACGGTGGTAACTCCTTCACGACGCCACCTGTTTGCCAGAACGGTTTTTGAATATATATTTAACAAAAGGATTTTGATGTTTCACATCTGCTAGGCGTTATGGCTCACAATTTTTTTTGTATACGAATGGCTTGCTATCTTGCCAGCTGTTCGTGTAAGCGATTATTCTTAGGTATCTTAAACTACGCTCGATCTTAAACTGCTGGACTGTTTGTGCCATTTACATTACGTTGCTTGTTGTTTCGGTGCTTTTGGAAGGCACGTAGTCACTGTATACTGTAGTTTGACTCGGCCGGGTTTTAGAAATAAATGCCTACAGCCGCGCGGTACGTAAGCATGCGATAGGGCTGCCCACCTACAGCATTTTAATAATATGTGCCAACTTTGATTTTCTATTTAGTATTGCGATTGTAAATATGTGCATACATACATTCATATAGTCACGCCTTTATCCCTGAAGGTGTAGGCAGAGGCATAGTATATGCCCACATTTTACCTTATAGTTTTACGTACGCGTATATATAGTGAGCATAATGCAGTTCAATTTTTTCAATCCGCCCACAAGGCCTTCAATCTGTATTAAGGACTAGCTGACCCTCGCAACTTCGTTTACGCCACATAAGGTGTATGAAAGGTCAGGTATTTTTTCAACAGACTCAAGGCAGCGTATGAAACTGCCCTGTTTGCTTAATCATAAAAGAGCTTAGATTAAGTCTAATAATAGTAATAGCCTTAATCATTAAGCTCTTTTATGATTAAGCCAACACGCCAGTTTAGATTTACCCTCACATTCAAAGAAACCCTTGAATTCGAAAAGTTGAGATGCCTCTAATTTCTGAACTACGAAACTCTCAATAATGAAACTTGTGTGGAACAATGTTAAAAACATTCCCTTTCTGACACTAAAAAAATATTTGAAATTGGACCACGCGGTGAGAACTTACAGCTGAAAATCCATTTTATCTTTCATCCCCTCTCCCGCAGGAACCGCGCAAAATATCGGGATCAAAAGTATTCAAGAACCTTCCTCGGACTATAAGCTCGAAATGTACCAAGTATCATTCAAATCGGTTCAGTAGTTTCGGCGTGATACTTATTCGGGATACAGACAGACAGACAGACAGACATGAAAATTTTAAATTACATATTCGGCTTCAGAATCAATTATAGAACGCCCTACAATTAAAATTTTCAAAATATCTTCCATGTACAGACTCTCGACCCTCAACAGTTTTATTATAAGTAGATTGTCGTTTTACTGACAACCGGCTTCAATTTCGAGTAAATATGTACCTTTTTTATTTAAACAAAAAATACTTTGTGAGTAATAATATAATATCCCCGCAACGGCTGGCGGCGCGGGGCGGCGGCGTGGCGGCGCAGCGCCCGTTATCTACTAACGATGGAGTGAGACGGGTATAGAAATTTGAAAACGAGTAAGCGGCGTAGACAATAATAATCGGCTCATCACATGTTTCGTCAGTGATAGAGTCACGGAATTCTAGTCTTTATAATCATTGCGTTAAATGTTTGATTTTCAAAATTAAAACTATTTTTTGATTTGAAAGTACTAGTCAGTCTCTAGTACACTAGTATTTTTCGTACATTGTCAAGTTGTGTTAAATTTTGGAAGTTCATATTTGTCTCTATGCGTGTAATAAAAATCAAAGGTAACAAAAATGCTGTCAATCAAAGTCATACGGTTTGTTTCTTTGTGGATGACCGATGTTACAGTACACTTAGCGTGTACTGTAACATCGGTCATCCACAAAGAAATGAATACTCTTGAAACATACCTAAATCATTGCTCTCAATTAAATAACTACGAACTGACAACGGAACTAAATGTACTACCTACACGTACTAGAGTTTTGAACTGGTTTTTTTTTTGGATATTGTACTATATTGGATCGCACCGTTCACTGACTGAGCAAGCACAAGTCTAGTTTTAAACACAAACATACCTACTTCATGTAACTACACAGTTCACTCGTGTCAATCACTTTGTTTAACTTTAGTCAACTAGTAGTATAGTACTAATTAGTACTTAAGTAAAATCAATTTATAGTCTTACCTTTCGGAGTTTCCTGGTAATCTAAAAAACGTTATCTCTGGGTGCGTTATTGACGAATTCATGCAACCAAAACAAGCACAATAGACTCTAGTTGTCATATTAAATATTTTTAGTAAATAAAACACGCACGGTTACTATCTAAAAAACGACACACCGTCCATTCGTCTACTCGGCACAATCGCCTGCTAACGTGCTGAAAGGCCTGCCGAAAACGAGAATCGTAGGTATAGCTTGCGCTTCGTCCGTTTGTAGGGAGCTACAATACTGGTTAGTACTCTTTATACTGTGACGTAGTCGTTATGCTAAGTTAAAGGCTTCATGGACAGCTTGAAAATTTTTAACAGCAGGTAGCCACAGCCAGTCCCTTTCTACACGAATATGAGTCGGCAGCACGAGTAGGGCACCTCTTTGATGTTGCAAACATCAATAAGACACGGTAATCACTTCGATCAGGTATGTTTGTCGGCCACTTCAGTAATAAAAAGAATCCTCTATCATACCGTAGCTAAAAGAAGGCTATTTTACCTGAATTGCCCTAATGACCGTATCGTTTATTTAAAAAATTCTTTCTATATGACAGAAATAGTAGGATCGGTAAAATTTCATTGGTTGACTCGAGGTGTGTGCCATAAAGAGAGGAGCTTTGTTTTGGGTTTAAAATATATACTGAAATAATAGTAGACAACGCCAATGTCATTTTTACAGAACTATTATTTAGATTTTTGAGTTGTATTTCGGTAGAGGGTAGTCTTAATAAAACTTTTGTACAGCACATTTTTTTTTTTTTGCTGTGTGTTCTGTATGTGTATACTCGTTGTAATAATACTCATTATACAATTGCTTTATCCAATACTGTTATATTGCATTTCTCGTTTCAGCTTGACACTGGTCCTAATGTACCTGATACGCCAATGTGTGCTGAATATTTGTTAAGGACATTTTTGTTATACAATAACTATTAAGTACCTAATCATATTCTCTGTTAAGTTACCAAGTGTAATAAAGTGCTTTTATATGTGATCCATTTGTTAACAATTTAGATATTCTAATAAATAAAAGTTGATGTAATGTAAAATCTCGTTTTATTCAGTCACTTGAGAAATACATGGACTAGAAATACAAGTTCGCTACAAAATACAGTTTTGTATCGTTCCACAGGTTTATTATTGACTGCCGTTGTATTAGTGCATACATTTTGGTTACAAAACTATTGTTACATGCTTATTACAATGCACGTTTTACACAACATCAATTCTTACAACTACATTGACCACTATAATCTCGTTTTGTATAATGCTGAAATGCTGTTTGAATGTAAAATTATATCAAAGCATAGCTGCCTATTTGTGTATGATTGCAAAATGTGGTACGAAATTAGTCCTTTGATAAAAATATCTTACTGTATGTTGAGTATATCACTGTATATCATTTTAAAGCTCTGCACTGCTGACACTCGTTAACTAACGGCACCAGCAAGCCATAAGTACTTGGTACAAAAAAACAATACAGAAGCTAACTAGCTAGGTGCTTGTTAAATTCCTGTATATTATCGATATAAGATTGAATTAAAATAGACCCGACAAGTTCTTGGAACTGGCACTTAGACCCTCTCGAATATTTCCTGTTGGCTTTAGTTACTTACAACAAACAAATCTTTCTTCATATAGTTAGTAGATATACAGAGTTATACGCAAAATTACATTATTTGCTGTGTACTTAGGACGTTGATCTGAACTTAACCTATGGAATGCTTAAATAATGTCCTTTATATAAAACATCTAAGATCCTTATAATTACGACTAAATCTACACCCAGTGTTAACCGTTTTCATTCTATTTTAAACAAAATAAATCTCGGTAATATTCTTTAGTAAAATAATATCTTTATAATTTCCAATTGACAATTAAATTCTACTGTGTAAATTTTCAATTTGCTGGTTATATTTAGATATACGAGTATGATTAAATAGACACTCATGATTACATATCTCTTACATATATAAATCAAATTATGACAACTACCCGAATTCCATCTTTAAGATATAAAAAAAAATGTGTTGCAAAATAATTCATTAAAAACATATTAACCGTGAAAAAAGAACTTCATACTTTTTTCGTTTGTTTCGGAACAGCACTAGCGTAGCCTATATTGGGGCTTTATAGAAATCTATTGCACTTAGGCGCAACACATAACAGCACGGACAAAAGTGCGGGGGCCCACTTACGCGCTACTAGCGGACTTCACGCGGTTTCACCCGCGTAGCTCCCGTTCCCGTGGGAATTCGAGAATAAAATATAGCCTATGTTACCCGGGGATTATGTAGCTTCCCAACAATGAAAACATTTTTCAAATCAGTCCAATAGTTTCGGAGCCTATTGAATGCAAACAAACAATCAAATCTATCCTCTTTATAATATTAAGTACTAGCTGACCCGCGTAACTTCGTTTGCGTGATAAATGAAGAACCGCTCGACCGATTTTGTGCAAACTTTACATAAACCATCTACTAAATAGTCCGAACAAAGCCTAAACATTTGGTTTGGATTGGTGAGCCCGTTCTTGAGTTATAAAATTACAACGAAAAGTGGCATTGATTTTTATATATACAGGGTGTGGCGTAAATAGTGGTCCAACCGTCAGGGTGTGATAGACCAGGTGCCCCACTATAACATACTACAATATCATCCAAATTTACCCAAGGGTCTCAGAAAAAAATAACTTTTTTTGAAAAATCGTCCCTTTTTTGTAAAGTTGCCTGTAGATTATAGGAAAACCGCTATTTCTGATTTCTGTTTTTTCTCTCTTAAAGCTAAATACATAAGCTATCAAAAAATAATATTGTTAATAGAATTCCACAACAAACGTTGGAAATTAATATAAGTTCATGCGCTAGGAATTTGTCATGGAATGGGAACAGAATTTCAGATAGAAAATAAATAAAAGTGAGAATAGTTACAAAATCCCACGCGGGTGGAGCCGCGGGCGCTATCTAGGTTATAAGATTTTAAATAAATAATAATAATGTCGACTATGAACTATTACTATGAAAGTGTGATGTATGTAAGTTGATTTTGGTCATTTTTCTTAACCCGTTTTGAACTTTAACAGTAAAAATGACTAGTTTCTGTTTATGCGAAATCCTTTCATGGTATCATTTTGAAATCAATATTACATAAGCATATTTTTAAACGTTTGGATAGCATCAGTGTAGTACATATTTTTTATAAAAAACGTTGAACAATTTTCATGATACCTGAAAATTAGAGAGAAAATTGAGATGAACTTATATTTATTTCAAACGTTTGTTGTGGAATTTTATTAACAATATTATTTTTTGATAGCTTATGTATTTAGCTTTAAGAGAGAAAAAACAGAAATCAGAAATAGCGGTTTTCCTATAATCAACAGGCAACTTTACAAAAAAGGGACGATTTTTCAAAAAAAGTTATTTTTTTCTGAGACCCTAGGGTAAATTTGGATGATATTGTAGTATGTTATAGTGGGGCACCTGTTCTATCACACCCTGACGGTTGGACCACTATTTACGCCACACCCTGTATATAGATTTATAAGTATAGATAGAAGATAGACAATATCGATCAAGAGCCTATGCTGTAGTCGAGTTGTTAGTTAGAACCCGCATTTCCATTGTTCATACGCCTGCCTTGTACACCCTAAGGATGTTACTTCCTATTACCATAAGCTACGTGTAAAGATTAATGTGTTACTAAATACAACTGGTGGAATTAGGGCATATAATTTGCCTCTGCTTACCCCGACTTTATGTATGTAATCGCGTAAAATTGTATATCTCCCCAAGTACCATTATGCCACCAATAGTGGAGAGTTCTGTTCTGTTACAAGTACGGATTAAGAGCTAGTGCCGTTCTCGAATACATATTTTTAAAACTATTTTATGCGAATCTCTTACAACTCGAATGTATTATGTAATACAAATTTTGATCGTATAAAATTTCAAATAAAAATCATAGTCATTTCTTACACCATAATTAAATTATGCATGTACTGTGGTTCTTAGCCTACAACACTAACTAATTGAGCTATACCCGCACTAATGAATAAGTAAAACCCATCAACCTAATTGGCCGCCACTTCTTGCCTGTTTTCCTCGTTGCGTGCAATTCGCGGTCGATTCGCCTTATGTATTTTCTTCAGTATATGGCCAACAATGAGAAAAGCGAGCCAGCAGCCATACCAGTAATGGTAAACAGACGAATAGTATATCCAGATGCGATCAAACGTAAGCAAGAGGAACGCAGCTGCTTGGTAGGATTCCGAATGGGAGCGCAGGAACCACATTATGAAGCCAATTATTTTCTTTTTCTGAAAAAAGAAAAGTTAAATACATTACTACAAAGTATTTGTATTTTATTATAGTAATCAAGTCGCAGACAAGTTTACGGCCCACCGGAAGGTTGGTCACCGTAGCCTAGGGACGTTTGCAAACACAGAGGCGTTACACACGCGCTACAGACCCGGGCGTAGGTTGTGACTACCCACAGCTGATTTTTTTTAAGCCGCCCATAATACCTTCAACTTGGCGTACGACTGTCATTTTACTGACAGCCGGGACAAACTGCTTAACGTGCCATCCGAAACATGGAAACGCTCGTAAATAAAATGTCTCAAAGTGGTCACGTGGTGTTCACCCATAACCCCACACGCGAGGCCACGAGAGCTTCAATATTTTGTTATTTATCTGATGAATTTGCAAGACAGAAAACTACGTCGTAAGTCGTAACCCCATAGTATCTGTCAAAGTGCCAATCATCATACCAATCAAAAATAACTTAGATGCTAGGAATTCTTCACTAGAAAATGGTGACAAGGGTAAGCGTGGCTATAAAGACCTTATGGTCCAAACTAAGGTTGACTAATGGTTTTACCAAAGACAATACAACCTTTTTCTCTAATGTGAGGGAAAATCCATCGTGACAATACAACCTTAGACAACGCTTTGCCGGTTTTACGCACTCCAACGTTAAGTACTGAGACTACCATACCGCCCGTCCCGCCCCTCATATCAGGTACCTTTATCTCGCTCTGTCACCGAATCAGATATTAACGTTAGGCGACTGTGATTGTCGGGACCTTGAAGGGGTCAATAGTAACTAGTCAGCCTCTCATCCGATCAATCAATATTTAGCGATTACGTTCTCATAGCGGAGTTCACGAAAGCGTAGTCTTATCAATCAATCAATTCAGCCTATAGTAGTTCACTGCTGGACGTAGGCCTCTCCCAGTTCATGCCACAGTACGCGGTCCTGTGTCTTTCGCATCCAGTCCCAGCCTGCGACCTTTACCAGGTAATCGGTCCATCTGGCGGGTGGACGTCCCACCCTACGCTTACCGAGCCGCGGTCTCCACTCTAGAACTCGTTTGCTTCGACGTATTGCGCAGTCTTAGGTTGTATACAGAACTATGAAGTACATTGATAAGGCAAAAAAAGTCAAGGAAGTATTCTTACCATGCCTGTTGCGTCTTTGTAGTAAAGCTTGTAGTAAATGTCTTCGGCCATCACGTAAAAGGGGCAAGCGTAAATGCAGAAGAAATACCCAGCGTGATATCCGTGCCAGATTACTGATACGAATAGGGCTGCATGTATTCTGAAACATTAAAATTATTTGCATCAATCTCACAATTTACCCCTATCCACGTAGAGAAGTTATAATTATAATATCTCACAATAGAAAACCGTAGACGAAGTCTGAGGATTTTAATGTGATTGTATATTTGAATCGCTCCATGTTAAAAGGGCGTGAGTCACCATTTTTGGAAAAATGAGTTAGTGATGCCATCTTATAGAAAATACCCCAATACTCCTTCTCGATTTGTATATGGATCAAAAAGACATCAGTCCATTCAAATAAGAACGAAAAATTGAGACCTGAATTCAACTTTTTCGTAAAAAGGTCGTCAGTCCACCGACTATCGCCCTTTTAACAAGGAACCTTTGTGGCAACACTTGAACTGTCATTGTGTCTGTCAATTAGCTGCGGACATTGAAGATATACGGAAGTGTAATTTTGCGATTTATTTGTTAGAATAATGGATGAAGACAGAAAATCAAGAAAACAGATGCAAAATACGGCTAATTACAAGAGAAATGTGATTAAAAGGGCAAGAATCGAAGGCACCAGTTATGTCAATCATAAAGGGAATGTTCGACCTGCCCGAGGTACAGGATCACAATGTAATTGCATGAAATCTTGCTTTGAAGCCTTTAGTGAACAGGAAAGAAAGCCCACTTTTTTCCAATAAGGGGCCATTCCTCCACAATCGCGGCCGTCAGACCGGTCATGGACAAGTGGCTGGAGAGGAGACACGGTGCTCTCTCCTACCGGTTAACACAGATGCTTGCCGGGCACGGTAGCTTCGGTAGGTATCTGTGGCGAAAACACCGGGAAACCACGGCCGAGTGTCAGCACTGCGACGACCAGAGCGATGACACGGCGCTCCACACGCTGGTGGAGTACACGGCGTGGGCGCAACAGTGCCAGGTCCTCGTAGTGGGTCTGGGCGTAGACACTCTCTCGCTCGAGACCATGGTGCGAGCCATGCTCTCCAGCGGGAGTAAGTGGAACTGCGCCGCCTCTTTCTGCGAGCAGGTCTTGCTCGTGAAGGAGGCGGCGGGCCGGGTGCGGGAGAGAGCTCTCCCAGCCTAGTTCCGCAGTCGGCGGCCTGGACGCCGCCGACGTGTCTTCGCCGAGGACTATCGGCCTCCATGACCCCCTCGGTCATGGAGGCCGATAGTCCTGAGGACGGTGAGAGAGTCGCTCACCGTCCTTACAGAAGCAGGCCCATGACGGCAGTGTGACGTGAGCAGCTCACGCATGCCCCCCTTAGAAGCGGGATAACACCCGAAACGCCCCAAAGATGCGGGATAGCACCCGGACCACCCCCTGGGCGAGGCCGCAATGGCGGCCGTAGGTCTGTTGGAACATAACATCCTCTGAGGATTTTCCCTCACGTAAAAGAAAAAAAAAATTGACTTCCTGCCATGTGATCGAGACTTCAATAAGATAAAAAAGGAAGTTAAAAGCCCATGATCGTTACTATACCATCCATGAGATAACAGAGCTGATAATAGGAAGCGGGCAGTCAGAAAAATTTACAGAAGAAATAGTGTATTTTAAACAGTGGTGGCCAGAATATTATTTTGGGATAAGTAACCACCACCAATACACATATGATGGGAGATATAAAGGATGCATTGAAGCCTGCGGGCTTATGAACAGGGTTTTGTACCCCTCAAAAGTGTTAAACATGTAGATCTAACAAAGGTTTTGACCTATGTGCCTGAGGAACACCAACAGTTCTACCAGGAAATCTTGGGATGTCCTACTGTAGAGTGTAATCATGACACTGAAGATGATTTTGCTGCTAATGAAATAAAAACTGTTCTTTCTTAATGTTTCATTGTTAATTTTCGACATTATAGTCCATTATAATATATTTATTCCTTAAAACTTGTTTTATTTTTTCATAATAATCTTTATTAGATGCTAAAAGGGCATCAGTCCACCAACTTTAAACAGGAATATCATAAACACGACTTTGTATAAAGGTGTAAAATATATGCCAAATTATGAAGGTAAAGCTTAGCTTTTAAGCAAAGTATAAAAAAAGAATAGTCTCCTTGACATATTTTTGAGGGCACAGTTTTTTGTTATTTTCCAAAAGTTAGGGTGCCTGGACTACCGCCCTTTTAACATGGACCGATTCATTTAATAGTCTATACTAATATTATAAAGAGGAAAGATTTGTTTTTGTTTTTTGTTTTTTTGTTTGTAACGAATAGGCTCCGGAACTACTGGACCGATTTGAAAAATTCTTCACTGTTGGGAAGCTATACTCTTTGCGGTGAACATAGGCTATGCATGAACATGGCATATTTTATTCCCGTATTCCCACAGGAACGGGAACTACGCGGGGAAACCGCGTGGCGTCCGCTAGTAGTTATAATAATGATATATAAAACAGTACATGGTAAATATCCCGTTAACAGTTCTATAGTGTATAGTAATGACCATGTTAGTTTAAAATCATATATAATAATGATATTTATTATTTTACATACCTAATTGTGATACTTGATCGAGCGTGAGTGTACATAGCCGAAAGAAGGTATGAAAACTAAAGTAGATACATAAGATGCACAGCTTTCTGTACCTTAGTTTTTTGTGACAAAACACTTCAAAAGTCCTAGGAGTTCTAATTCCCACATTAGCACCCCAGAAACGGTATTTCTTAACACTAGAACTTCATAGTAAAGATCGACCGACCTACGCTCATATAGCCCTCTATGGTCGACTTTTACAAGTGCCAGTCACTCGTGATGAATAGACACAGCAGTAGATCTTGAAAGAAGTCAACAGAGACTGTTTTTTTATAGTATACTATTTTAAATTGTATTATTTGTTGCCCTACATGAGCAACGCGATGCTATGCGACATAATGCGACCCATACTGATAGAGTCTCGTTTCAGAGCGACAATGTAAGTCTCAATATTCATAACACTATTAGTTACCTATTCTGTGCTACAATACACAACAACGATAGGCGCCCCAAGACGTAATAGTCCATTGAAATGTTACAATTTAAGGACCGAATATTGCATTTGTTAGAGGACGTAATTTTATTTTTGGGACATGTGTAATAGAAGCTTAACTTCAAGTTTGTGGGCTCGCCACCCTTGTCCCCCGGCCGCAATCTTAAAATGGGGTGAAAAACTTTTTTCCCAATATCTCGGAAACTATGAGTCTTACAAAAAATTTGAGAAGTCATAATTTGTAGTAAATTGTTTTGCCTACAAATATGTAAAACAAATTTTTGCCCTAAATTAAAAATTAAAGAAGTTATAAACAAAAAATTGAAAATAAAATTATAAAAAATTTCTTTTTTGCTCTGTGGCGTTTTTTTTTAATTTCTCTTAAAAGATCATCTACAAGATTAGTCTGGGGTATTTTTTTGTAGAATGTATAAAAAAAAGTTAAAAAGCAAAAAATATTTTTTTTATAAAAAATTTCTCAATTTTTTGTTAAGTTATATACACATTTGTAGGCAAAACAATATGCTACAAATTATTACTCTACAATTTTTTTGTAAGACTCATAGTTTCCGAAATATTGCGAAAAAGTGTTTTTTTTCCCCCTCTTTTCAAGATGGCGGCCGGGGGACAAGGGTGGCGACCCCACAAACTTGAGGTTAAGCTTCTATTGACCCCCCACACATGTCCCAAAAATAAAATTGCATCCTCTAATAAATGCAAAGCTCATGTAACATTTCAATGGACTATAATGAGGTGAAAGAATTTGTCGGTCGAGAGCAGTGTCTCGGTGGTCCAATTGGTTAAGACGCAGGTTCGAATCCTGCTCGTGAACAAAAATTTTTCACATTAAAGTTAACGATAGGCGGCGCCTTAAGAGGTTATTATCAAAAACAGTAGAAGCAAAAAGCGACTTACTTCAAAGGCTTGTAAGGGAATCGCTTATAGACAACCATAGCAACCCAGTACTGCACAGCTTTGTTCCACACTTTCATGGAATCGCGTAGAGTCTCTACAGTTTCACATCCCCAAACATCCATGGATTCCATAGTCTTGAAGTCGTACTGGCATTTTTTCGCCTCTGCTTCTGACCTAAAATCAAGGACTGTGCTACAAATCAAATATATTTAATTTTCACCGGGTCTATGTATTTCAATAAGACTGCCTCGGTGGCGCCTTCGGTAGTGTATCCAACTGCCGCGCTGAGGTCCTGAGTTCGGTTCCCGGGTCTTTTCAAATTTGTGTGATCCAATATAGTAGTATAACATATTTGTAATGCCAAAAGTAGTTAATTAAAACTGAGATATCAAACTACAGAAACTGATAAATCTACACACATCAACACCGTCTAGGGATATTTCACATTTTCTCAATTTTCAGAAAATCTGTTAGGAATAATATGCAACAATGTTATATTCTTAGGAAGCCCATTTTGCAGACTATATTTTAAAATAAAATAAAAATATATTTTCGACTTATATAAAATTTTATTAAAATGAAAACAAAAAGTAAAAAAATGGTGCAACTAAAGATGAATGTGTCATTTACGAAAAAATAAAAAAATAAGTAATTTCTTTTCAATTTTTTGCACTGATTGGAAAAATCAGTAGTCAGTAAAACCACCCATGACGTTAACCACGGTCCTGCAACGGTTTTTCATGCTTTGAATTAAGTTATCAAAGTCTCGCTGCGGCATATTGTCCCAAGTTCTGCTAAGATGCAAAAAAAGTTGCTCTTCAGTCGCAATGTCTGCAGGAAAATTCTTATAAGCCCTTCTTTGGAGCATGTCCCACGCATGCTCGATGGTGTTTAAATCAGGCGATTGCGCCGGCCAGGGTAAAACCGACACGTCATGGTCCTGCAGCCAGCTGGTCACCGCTCGCGCTGTGTGCGGACGGGCGTTGCCATGCATGAGAGTAAACTCTTGACCCATTTGAAGTCGATGAGGGTAGACAATGGGTACAAGCACCTGGTCGCGGTATTTTTCAGCGGTCATGGTGTTTCTAATCCAAACGAGGTCCGTTCTTCCACCAAAACGAATTCCCGCCCAAACCATAATTGTCCCGCCCTTGTATGGATGGACTACCTGGGGGTGTTGCAGACGACTCTCACGACCAGGAACTCGCCAAACGCATACTCTTCGTGAATCGGGATGAAAACCGAATCGGGACTCATCGGTAAACAGTACTACAGACCACTGGTTATCTTCCCAAAGCAAATGTTCACGAGCCCACTCTAATCTTCGTCCACGATTTCCTCTGCGTAGTGCTGGAGTACGAAGTGGCCTGCGAGCATGAAGGTTAGCTTCATGCAGTCTCCTCCTCACAGTTTGGTCACTGACAAGCAATTGGTGTTCTGACTGGAGTCGTTGAACCAACTGCACGGCTGTAACGTTTGGCTGCATTCTCGCGGCAACTTGTAAAAATCGGTCTTGTCGTTGGGTGGTTATGCGTCTCCCGCCACGGTGTCTTTCAGCCACTTCCTCGGTTGCACGATAACGTGACCACAATCTTGAAATAACGTTTTGCCTGGTTCCAATCTCCTCAGCAATACTCCGCTGAGTAGCCCCAGCTTGGAGCATGCCTACTGCCCTTAGCATTTCTTCTCTAGTTAAATGGCGTCGCTGCATGACTTACACAATGAAATACATTCGTAATTAATCAATAACTAGCTTTAAAACTTCAACTGGACAAAACAAATACCAATTAACTATCGTCGGTAAAATTAAAATTTCGAACTTCGCTATACTAATGCCGCGCAAATCATTTGTTTTAATTTCTTTTTTTTTATTTCAAATTTGGAATCATTCAAATATACCTACAAAATAAGATTCAATCAAAAGTTTTTAAAATCGGCCAGTATTTTTTGAGATGCAGAACTTTTAAAGAAATATCCCTAGACGGTGTTGATGTGTGTAGTTAGTGCTACAATGATCCCTAAGTATTTCATTGATGAGTTTTCTTACATTTTTATCAACTTCAAGTATCCAACAGTAGGTCCATGTCCAGTTCTGTTCCTGCCTTGTACTGGATAAGCTCCGATACCAGCCGATGTACATACGCTCTCAGCTAGTGTCATGCCAGAGTATATGCGCTGTCTAAATGCCGCAAACAAAGCCCAAGGATACAGCATTCGGTACACGAAATGCCTGTTATTGTGCTCTTCGGTTAACACGTACTGAAAGAATTACGTTCAAACATAAAATCAATAATATTCCGTTTATAAAGTCTTATAAACACTAGGTACTAACTTTGATATCTACTTGAACAATCAGAAATACTCAAAGCTATCAGCCTCAAAAATACATAAATCTCGCCCTTTTTACTGTATTAAGATGCGTAAGAACTTTTGAGAAAGTGGCGAGTAGAGACTACCTTATACAAATGTCTTAGACATCTGCAGGACGAGTCGGGCTGGTCCCGTGTTTCATCGGGTCTTGAGCGCAGCAGCGAAGCATTCACAAAATTTCGTAAGTTTGCACAGTTTTGGCACACCATTCAGGGCGTTAACGAAGATTGACGACATTTTTGAAGAAATCAGTTCCGTCGGACGCGCAGTACTGTGTATTGTTCGTCAGTCCCAGAATGGGGGGAATATAATGATGGTACAAAGTCAGCCCCGAATGAGGAAAATCGAGCTGAGAGTGGAAATGATTCGTAACTAGTCAAGAAAAGCGACCGCGAAGAGCATAAATCAGGCCGCCCGCAACCAGCGCTCTCCTGCGATTCGGTCAGTTCTGACCTTGCTGCTTGCTTGAGCTTGAGCTTTAGGAGCATAAGGTTAAAAGCGCAAAATGACAAACGATCGCAAAGAGCATAAGGTTAAAAGCGCAAAATGACAAACGATCGCAAATTGTCAAAAGCGCACATAGTCAAAAGCGCAGAATGTCAAAGGCGCACAATGTCAAAAATCTTACTTGAACAGGCTAATTTTGTTATTAAATAGGGTATTCGTCTAACATGATTAAGTTGAAACCTGTCTCGCTGTGGTCATTACCCGCAGTGACAAGAGTAAGAGAAGATTGAATTAGGTAAGGTTAAGTTAGAACTGTGACCTGTGCTTTGAGATACCAGTTGAAAGTGTGGAGCATTCCTCCACGCTTTGCAGTAACAAGCTTGTCTCGTCACACAATAGTGGAAAGTTAATGAATGGCTGCAGCCCTGCATGCATGTCCACTTGCATGCTGTTTACATGCATGCTTGCCTGTCTGCTTGCTTGCACATGGTTAAGGTCTCGTGTAATTTATTGTCAGTAGACTACAGTTTAAGTATGATTTTTACCACACTGAGGGCCTTTGACATTCTGCGCTTTTGCCTATGTGCGCTTTTGGCATACTGCGATAGACAATCTGCGCCTTTGACTATGTGCGTTTTGACAATTTGCGATTGTTTGTAATTTTGCGCTTTTGACCTTATACTCCTAAACGCTTGCTTGACTTGACCATGGGAGGTGGAGGGCTACCATATAAAAATGACAGGGCTCCATGAAAACCTCAACTATCTAAAGTCGACTTTTACAGCTTGCACCGGTGGTATCTTTCTGACGCGAAATTTGGTGAAGTAGATTATAATCTTGTTTCATACTCAACACTTGTTCATTATTATATGAAATCAGACTATGAGGCTTCTCCCGAAAGATTTGTTTTGATCAATAAGGCCATTACCCTTCCTTTGCGTCGCGCAGTTGGGTAAAGTAGGCCGAAATTTCATCGCTACTTGTGTAACACAATAATATCTACTCACCTCCAAGGGCCAGATGTTAGCCAAAGCCAAATAAAGCGAGATGTACAGTGGCACAGATTTCAGTGTGTTGATAGTGAATCCATAACAATCTACATACTTGCTGTATGGCAAGCGGAAATAGTCATCAAAAGTCCTGTATCTATAATACGGTCCTGAAAAGTATCAACATTTATAGTGATTGTGTCTAACCTAATATTTACATATATATAAATAAATGGGAAAGTAAATTTACTTCGTTTGTTTGTGTTTTCACACCCCAACAACAGAACAAATTTAAATGGAATTTTGTACAGAGTTATTAGAGCTTGGGAAAGGCTGCTACAAGTTGTATTACTACTTTTATCCTTTGTTTTTAATACGGTAGGCGGGAGTAGGTAATCCGTTTACGGCCATTCCAGTTCGAAAGGCACATTAAAACCCCTGAAATATGCCCGCAGCTGTTGGCCTTACAACCCCGACATTCCATGATCCTGTAGATGCTGGGGGTTTGTATTATAGATTAGGGTTAGCAATAAACACCTCATTAAAATGAATAAGGAGTATTAGATCTCAAAATTATTTACCTGTTAGAAGTCCACAATAGTTGAAGCAATAATGAAAAAGATCAATGAATTCAGGGTTGATGTATTCAACAAAATCATCATCTTTCTCATTGGCATCTTTCTTCACAATTTTATCTTCTTCTTTCTTTGCTTTAGCGGTAGCCAGCCATGACCCATTTATTTCAAAAGCCACACCAACCACTCTCAGAACTATTATCATCTCAATTAAATTTGTCTGCCCTGATGAAGGTAGGACATTAAAACTGTTTGAGATCCGGAACACTAACAGGTATCCGAACATGAAAAAGAATGCCATGACATGACATCTCCTGAAATTTGAAATGAATGATAAGTAAGTAATATTTGTGATATAATTACATAGCCAGTTGCTAACACATCATCACAATATTAAAGATAGGAACCTTCCAAACCTACCCCCTGTCCCCCTATACTTTGCCTGCTGTACAGTAGTACTACGTTTATAAGTTACGCCGATGTACCTGCGCAGAAGTCTCATATTCGAAACGCGCGAAAAAATCTTAACCAATCACAACGCTCCGCATAGACGCGCCAAACATGGCTCTTTGTTATTGGTTGCCGCCTGCACGCCATGTTCAATGCCCGCAGCATCGCGGAACAATGAGGAACAATGAGCGAGATAGCACTACTCTCTGGATTTATTGCATTTTTAATCTTAACGTAACGCAATAAAGTCGGTGTTTCAACAGCGTTGGCAATCGTTGTTAATCGGCGTTAGCTTGCTCTCTTCTGAGCAGGCGAACTTTGTCGATGCGACTTATAAACGTGGTTCACCTGTACTTGTACTTTGACTAGGGGTCGTCCATTAATCGCGTGAGGTTTTTTTGGGCATTTTTAGGACCCCCCCTCCCCCTTGGTGATATTTGGTGAGGTTTCAGATTACCCCTCCCCCCCCCCTGGGCCCAATCACGTGTATTTTTAGTAACTAGAATATTTTTTTTTAAATGTTATATAAGTCCCTATTGTATAATCTATCTATCTATAAGAATATTAGCATCAAGGTTGAATTTCGGTTGGAATGCGGTTGGGCACCGTCATCCCAGCTGCTAGGGCAGTCGGGATGGTGTCTCCGATCATGGGGCTCCCGGTCCCTGAAAGGGACCGCCCTATCCACTAAACCCCGCGGTGTTCCTCCATATCCTATAGCCGGGCCGAAGGATGTCCAAAGATTATTCACGTCGGTCCGGCCAGGGGCTCCCCGGGCTTCCGGGTCTCACCTCGAGGGGCAAGATTTGCGGCTCCCCCGGAGCTGACAAAAACCCAAGCCCGCATCGCACCGCTCTCGGGTGCCTCTCTGGAAGCAGAGAGGGTAGAGCGGTCGAGCGGGTGGGCGCTGAAGGCATCTCCGGAACACGGAGAGGGACTTTCCCCCAAATCATCATCGGTGGATGGGGTCCCACGACCATCAACCACCAGTGATAGAGCTGCCTGCATCGGCTAGTCTAGGATATATGTATAACTTATAATAAGGCTATAGAGTCGAAAATCTGTACATTGAATGTATTTGAAAATTCTTTTCCAGGTTTTTTTTACTGGACATTCTATGTAACTTCCATTACATGCAATACTAAAGCTAAAAGCTTGTTTATTTTTTGTATGTCTTTCTGTATCACGCCAAATCTATATTAGGTACCATTTTAAATAATACTAACATAATTTGGGTTGGGTGTAGTGGGGCCCTACCAACACCTTCGGGCCCAAGTCAACCTCACGTGCAAGCTCGTGCACCTGCTGAACAACGGACGAGGCTCTGACGGCGGCGGTCCATTTCAACACGGCGATGGGCTCACCACCTGTTACGTGGGACCGAATTGTACACGGTGAAATGTGGGCCGGTAAAGGCCTCTGCCTACCCCTTCGGGGATAAAGGCGTGAGTATATGTATTATTATTTTCTTGAGGGGGACGCCGGCCATGCCGAGCGGACGATCCGACCGCCTATTCTGCTGCCCATTTCGTCCATTTCCCCAGCCACCTCTCTGGGATTAGATTGGGTATCCCAGCATTCTTCACGGCGCCCCGTCAAATCTTCTAGTATCCTTGCAGAATCGGACTATCTGATCCACCTTCAAAAGTTCCAGATCCTCTTTGTTCAGTCTGTCCGTGCCCATAGTCTCCCATCTGCTTAGAGAGTACATTGGGCACTCAGCCAGTAGGTGGAGACTGGTCTCTTCTTCCTCCAAGCATTCTGGGCATATGGGGTCGTCTTTAACTCCTATCACTGTCAAGTGCCTATTTAGGCGACAGTGTCCTGTTATTATCTCAATAACCAGCCTCATATTTGCTCTGGTCAATTTAACCAGTTGGCTGGTTCTTTTCGCATCCATGCCTTTGATGAAGATCTTTGACTGTCTCATTCCAGTCGATGATCTCCATCGGCGGTTGGTTTCTACTGTTATGCTCCTGCTGATTACTCCCTTGGTGATTTTGTGAGCGATGGGAATCCCAGGCTCAGGTCCCACCAAGCTTTCTTCTGCTCCCTTTCGGGCTAGATTGTCTGCTATTTCGTTGCCCGGGACTCCCGCGTGCCCGGGCACCCAGGCTAGACTCACTTGAGTGCTTTCCGCCAGCCTGTCGAGTGACTCTCTGCACTCTTTGACAATTGCTGACATTATCTCTTCTATATTCAGTGCTTTCAGTGCCGCCTGGCTATCGCTATATATGGTTGCCTTTCTGGTCTTGTGACGGGAGACCATTTGCGCACACTCCGTGATGGCGCTGATCTCCGCCTGAAAGACGCTAGCGTATTTGCCTAGGCTTATATGTCTATTGATCTCACTTCCGTTTTCGCATTTAATGTACACTCCAGAACCGGATTGCTTTATTGACTCCATTCTGGAGCCATCTGTGTAGCAGATAGCGCCCCTGCTGTCGTTTATCTGCCAGTTTTCCTTTGTTCCTATGTGAACTCTATATTTTTTGTCAAAGATCCTCTCTTTTCTGATAAGATCATTGTTGATTAGGATCATTGACATTGAGTATATGTATGTATGTATGTGACATAATTTGAGATTATTATTGATCGGATTGATGCCTATAATCTGCGCGGTTCCTTTGGGAGACACGATGAAAGACAAAATTATTTTTGTGTTGTATGATCAACGCATAAATATTCCTATTTCAATAATTTCTGATGTAAGAAAGGAATTAAGTGCTTAATGAATCATTCCATACAAGTTTTAATACCATAGGTTTTGTTGTTAAAAATAAGAGAGATCGCAAATTCAGGGTTGTAAAGTTGTTGTTCAAAATAAATACACGTGATATCTCAATACACCCCACACCCCCCCTGGTGATGTTTCGTGATTTTTGTCAGACCCCCTCCCCCCCTTTCGAGCATCACGTGATTAATGGACGACCCCCTACTGTAAATTCAAAACAGTGTTCATTCTACTCGATATATGCAAAATGTGGCTATGCACTGGTTGAAATAGGTACACATATGGGGATTATACACTTATTTGTGTCAAATAGACACATTTCCAAACGGAAGACCAAAGGTCAAACAGAATGGCAGTTTGTACACAAGATAGTATTGAATTGTAACTTAAACCTTTAATACAAAATAAAGGCTTAACTTTAGATTGTCCTCCCACGAGTTTGGGGTTCATATTTTTTTAACACAAAGCTAATATTATTAGAAGCCGCCACACGAAGTTTTAACTTGCGGAGATTAATGGTTAACGAGAAAAAAAATAATGAAAATCATAAAAATTCACCAAAAATTGTCACTTTTGACCACAGAATACTTAAACTCTCAATGCTTTTGACATTCGGCTCGTCATTAAACGTTTCGTTTTACATATGGTTTACGCACTAAAATGTTTAACTTCATTTAATAATGAAATAAATAGGTATATTCAGTGACTACGTAAAATTTTATGCATATTTTATTATAATACATATATTTCGTTGACATAAATTAATGCTATTACTTAAATGTATTCTGACAATAATTTACCGACTATTGCCGCTATGTAAAATTAAACGTAAAACGCCGTCGACGCGCTGTCACTGTCACTGTCTGACAGTTATATTTTTTTTTGTAATACTTATTTTATGGCCTTTAACTTCAGCCTTTTAGCCAAACTATTGTTGATTATCCAACTACTGTTGGTTAGGTTAGGTTGGAACTGTGACCATTGACGCGCGACGGCGAGCGAGCGAAGCGAGCGTGCCGCGGTAGCGGCCGCCGAGCGCCAGAGGTGTCCTTTATAATATTATTATAACAATTTCAGACCAAGAAAATGCGAAAGTTAGGTTATAATATAAAAAAAATCGTAACTCAAAAAGGGGGGGCGTCCGCAACTTTTCCTTCAAGGGGGGGGTTCTACACCCCCTCCCCCCTCCCCCCCACCACCTCCCAGCCCTTAAATCGTGGGAGGACAATCCGAAGTCCTACCAAAATAAAGTATAACAAAGTATTAAGCAAAAGTTTCACCACCTAATATGCAATTAGATACTATTAACCCATATTCATTATGCCTCTATGGAGTAGACAAGACAGCATTGCAAGGGGAATTTCAGCTAAATCCCTGTATAATTTATTTAGAGACCTTGGATTGCCAGGAGCTTCATTATGCTCTTTACTAAACAAATATCCAAAGTGTATTGTAGCGCAGTTTTGTGTTGTTTAATTTTCTGCTTCGGTATGATTTGTACTTCAGATCACACATTTCTATGAGATTCTTCTCTTCCTTGCATCTGTAATTTGTCGGATTACAAGGTACTCGTTTGTAAAAAAAAAACCCTAACTATAAGGGGTCCTGTATATGCATAATCCGACAAATAGGATGGTCCGACAGCTTTGCAAAACGATTGTCCGATTACTGGGTCTACTGTACATTGAAACATAACATTGAACAAAAATAAATTGATACAAATAGATAAGACGGCTGAGTTCTATTACCAAATACTGAAGTGTTTAAAGGTAAACAAGGTCCTTGAGCAAAACGTAGTTACTTTATCGAAATTAGTGTAAAGAATAAAGGAGCTTACTTTTCTGTAGCTGATTTTATAGCTGTTATGCCGAATAGACCGGACAATATGGGATGTGCAGCGCTATATCCAGAAACAATAACAATAAGCAATATGCCGAGAATACTTCCAGCCCATTTCTTCGCCTCGACTGTCTTCAACCTCCTATAGTACGGCCCGATAGCAATACTAAACAAAAGCAAAGATAAATAAATGATATCATTTCTATTTTTTGCAATAAAGTCCCACATATTGTGAAAAATCTTTAAAATTTTAGAAGCTAAGTGAAAAATCGAATGAAAAAGTTCACTCGCTATCGCTGCCGCTACGCTACCCCGGCGAGGCGAGTGAGCGAACAACGAACAAGGACAAAGACAAGATTAATCAATGCATGTCATAGTGACATTGACATTTTTAATATTATTTTTACTAATGCTTGCTCTACATTACTCAAGTAGTTGAACGAAGTTCGTCGGCGAAGTTACTGGCATCAGTTAGTATCAATATATTTTCATCTTTTTTAAATTTTCATAGTACCAAGGAAATTATTATGGAATGTAATTTTAACTACAAAATTTATAAAATATGAACAACACGAAGAAAAAACATTCAAGGGGAGATAATTTAGAGAGTTGTCGCGAAGATCTGATAATCTTGCGAAGTTCTGAAGTTATACTCCATGGAGATTGCTACTGGAGGTACATACTCCATGGTAATTATCGCGTCGGTCTATTTGTTTTTCATCTAAATTTGAATATGATTCCGTCTTCAATGTCAAATGGATAATTTTCTTTGCACGTCATTTAGTTGGTCTATTAACATTAAGGCGCAAGGTTTATGTGTACGGTCAAGTTTATCCTGTACCGCGTGTGCGAAGTCTGATAGCACATCTACGAAGGCTGGTATTCTTTTTACATGTTATATCTTGTTTGTTGGTGCTCCGTATAGCACATTTAGTAATCACTAGCTGACCCGCGCAATTTCGTTTGCGTGATAAATGAAGAACCGCTCGACCGATTTTGTGCAAACTTCACATAAACCATCTACTAAATAGTCCGAACAAAGCCTAAACATTTGGTTTGGATAGGTGAGCCCGATCTCGAGTTATAAAATTACAACGAAAAGTGGCATTGATTTTTATATATATAAGATGAGGTCAATCTGCGATTCACCGGGCCTGTGTGTCATCATACCGTCCACAGGGGGGCGTGAATGCAGTCTTCAGTGGGAAATGCTTAAGGAATGTGAATGGATTTATTATATGTTATATCGCAGCCAATAATCCGCGACCCATAGGCCTGGTACCGGCTCGCGGTGAGGTGTATGCAACGCTGATACATTTGATGTCCTTCGGTATAAGGAGTCAATGTACCCAATAAATGGGCTATAAAGACCTGAGTATGCATTCATGTGCATTATGATATGACATGTGAAAAGGTACCGGCAATTCTCTTTGTGAGAATAACGTTTATTTCATTTGTTACAGACAAAGCAAGCAAGAACATCTCTGGACGTAAACAGCACAGCATTACATGAAATTATCGGAATTAATACGAAACCAATAAATAACCCCATCCAATCACCATTTTTTTTTCTTTGCTTTCCGACATGGTGGAGATGCTGTTCCTTGACACAAGCTCAAGGGTTGAAATTGATACATTCTAATAATTTTGAGAGCGAAGCAGCTGTTTACGTTCATAATTTTTTCAATTCGTAATTTTTACCGTATGACATAATTCTTGACGTCCTTTTAATCTTTTTTCAAAATTTGAGCATTTAGACATTCGTGCGCACGGTCACGTAGTGTACGGACGGTTGCGTAGTGAAATTACAAAATGTCGTTGTTAAAGTGTTACTCATGTAATATTGTGATCAGCGAGGTGCTCGCATTTGTACAAAATAAAATAGACGTCATGGATGAAGAAAGTCTGATCAGAGCATGCAGAACTGGTTTTAGTGGTGATGATATAGACAGTGCGAAAACGTTGCTATTCAAATCGGTAACAACATCCAAAAAAATGATATCTCGTAGAAAAGAGAATAAAGTGAATCGGGATCTAGAGGATATTATTCAATTGTTCAAAAAGGATCCAGAAAGTGTACCTATTTTTGTTACAAAGGATTTGCAAAAACTTCCTCCAGTGACATTCGACCATGTTGACGTAACGAGGCTGTTAAAAGACATTACGATATTAAGATCGGACGTGGAGAGAATAAAAGATTTTTATGCAACAAAAGAACAACTTGAAGAAATTAAGAAACACGTTAATATGTCGTTAATGATTGATTCAAATCCAAGTATTCTTACAAAGAAAAGTTGTTCGTCTACCTCCAACACATGTAATGTTACTGTGGAGAATGAACAACAGTGTAGATTGGACCCCCTAAGCGATAAAATAATTATTGAGTCATTGCATGATGAAAAAAGATTGCAACCAGTATTGCTTACGCCCAGACCTAATCAGGCTGTCTCACCTATTAGCGTATGTGTTAAGACTAACTCGGCATCTTACTCGCACGCTTGTAAAATGCCGTTGACAGAGCAAAAACGGCTTATATCTCGGAATGGGTGCACTACACCAGTTAACTTACAACTTGAAAGGCAACATAAAGATGGATTCAATGGTATTGAGGGAGATTGGACTGTGGTCCAGTCACGTAAGAAACAATATCGGTTTAGAGGAAAAAGGGTACTGCTAATACTGATTCTACAATGAAATTCAAAGCGGCAGACATAAAAGTACCCTTTTTGTTATATAACGTGTCGAAAGACGTTAGTGCAGAGGATTTAGTGACATATGTGCAACTAAAAACTCAAATTACAGTGGTACCAGAAAAAATACATATGAAAAATTCGAAAGAATATGATTCTTACAAGATGTTAATACCAAAAAATAAAATAGAATTATTTGAAGACAGTAAACTGTGGCCGGAAGGTATTTTCTTTAGACGGTACTTTGTTTTTAGACAAAGAAACAAAGACACAGGCACGGATTTTTTATCGCATAAAAATGCATCAACATCAAGGTAAAAATAAACTACAGGAGTGCAAATTGGTAACTTTTAACTGTAAATCAGTTAAACGATCTGTGAACTATGTGGCGGAGTTATGTAAATCGGCAGACGTGGTGGCACTCCAGGAGACTTGGTTATTGCAACACGATCTGCCGTATCTTAGCAGTATTTGTCGTGGTTTTGGTTCAACTGGAGTCTCGGCAGTGGAACCAACGTAGTTGTTGCAAGGGAGGCCATATGGAGGAGTGGCACTTTTATGGCGTTCTAGTGCGTTTATTAGCGTATCGGTGTTAGACTGTGACAATGTAAGATTAGCTGGAATCAAAGTGAAAACTGAAAATCGCGAGATCCTTATTTTTTCTGTGTATATGCCTGTGAATGACATTAATAACTTAAGTGAATTTACAGATTGCCTGGCACGGGTAAATGCGATAGTGGAGTGCCATGGGGTCGAAAATGTAATTATTTTGGGAGATTTCAACGCACATCCAGGTGAGTTATTCTGTAACGAACTTTTACAATTTTGTTCAGATCTCAATTATTCTTGTGTGGATATTGACTTATTGGGAATTAATTCAGAAACCTATACGTATCTGAGTGACTCACATGGAAGTGTCAGTTGGTTAGATCACTGCGTAGTATCAGGAGCGACCAGGGGCTCCGTTTTAAAGGTAAATGTCCATACGGAGGTGTCATGGTCAGATCACTTTCCAGTTGAAATTATTTGTAATTTAAATGTGTTAGTACCTAAACAAAATTGTACTAATAAAATACGCAATAAGATTATTTGGGGCTCTAGAAATTGTGATCAGGTAAAGTTGTATTCTGAATTGTGTCATGCATCCCTGCGTGATATTGATTTTCCTACCCAATGCTCACAATGTTGTGATAGTATATGTGACAATGCTCATCATAAACAAATTATAAATAATATGTACAGTTCTATTGTGTCCATTCTACAGAAGTCTGCTGTCACTTCATATAAAGGTTATGGTTGTAGGAAGTATAGGCATGTGAGTGGTTGGAACACATATGTGAAGGAAGCCCACACGCGAGCAAGGCTCAGTTTTCAAAGATGGATCAGTGAGGAGAAACCAGTGTCGGGAGTTATTTACAGTGACATGAAAATGTCTAGACGAGTGAGAAAATTTGTTATACTTACCCGTATTCAGAATCTTTCGTTATTTATATTTATTTATTTATTTATTAATGATCAACATAATACACTTATTACAGGTATATTTTACAGTAACTACTCGCTTAAATACTCACGTCAACTTAATAACTTAATAAAAAAATATTATAAAGCTAATACGGACTACACATTTATTGCATGTTTATAGTTTTGCTGTTCTTGTTGCGCGTGCACATGCAGTGAGTGATATGTAATGTTTTTATACAATTATGTAAGGAAACGCTGCTCGCACAAAAACCTTTTTTTTTGTGCGAGCAGCGTTTCCTGCAGCAGTTATTAAGTTGACGTGAGTATTTCTCATCATTACGGTACTCGCAAACAATGTAAGTAATATTATAATAATATTTTATGTTATAGGTATAAATTTTGTTATAAATTGATTTAATTTTAAATGATTGATTTAAAGTTTAAATTAAATCAATCATCAACTGTTCTCATATCATTTAATGTTATGAGAACAGTTGAATTCGTTTCAACTGTTCTGATATGACTAAGTATTTCACTCTATGCATCAGTCGCACAGTTAGGTCAGCGGGTAGGCGGGTGGCGCCTGATACGATTTGTCCCAGTTCAAATCCAGCTGGTATCACGGTTCTTTTTGTTTTCTTTTTTTACTTAATATTTTTATTATGAAGTGAAAATGACAACTAAGCTCACACAGGACTTGTTTTTTTGCATTTTACAATAAAAATAAATACTACTATGGAAAAGTTGGCATATGTACCAAAAATAAATACTTTATCTTGGTAGATACTTATTTTTACAGCGAGCGGCAGGCGGAATTATATAAAGAAAACCGGCCAAGTGCAAGTCGGACTCGCACACAGGGATCCGTACCAAAAAACGGGAAAATGTCACGATTTTTGAATGAGATTCCCCTTAATCTTTGCTTTTTTTCTTATTTTAGTATTTGTTGTTATAGCGGCAACAGGAATACACCATCTGTGAAAATTTCAGCTCTCTGGCTATAACGGTTCCTGAGATACAGCGTCATGGGGGACAGACAGACAGACAGACAGATGGCGGATCTCATCAATAGGGTCCCGTTTTTACCCTTTGGAACCCTAATAAAAGCTGGTACAAAATCTCGCTGGAACATATTTCTATTTTTTCTTTTTGTAATTATTTAACTTTTATCAAGGATTTTATTTTATGTACTACTTTTTTATAATAACCAAAATGTATTTTTCTTAGAATTATCACGTAGATTACAGCTTTCATTTTTTATAACAATAGTGAAACAATTCTGAAAGGAAAAAAAAGGATTAATAAATTCGAGAATAGCTATAGGTAGGACTATTTAATAATCTATGTTAGATTAAGTTAAAAAGTAAAAGAAAAATTCAAAAGTCATCCTGCGGGGCTCGAACCAGCATTTACTAAAATATACGCCTCATGCCGCTTGCGTACCCGCTAAGCTAAAGTGCCACTGAGAGCGTTGGCCAAATAACGCTTCACAAGTTCATCACCACCGCACTGTCGCTTGCTTATTCCACGTTCGTAAAAAGTAATGAAATAATAATTTCTATGACATCGATGTCAATGATTAACATGAACGCCATCTTTTATCTTAATCAAACGCTATCGAGAGATAATTTTTACACAATCTACGTTTATTCTATAATCAACGAGTTTTATGTGCTACTGTAGCAGCTAATATCATGATTTAATTTTTAAAATAATTTGCCATGCATTAAATATCTAAATAAGATATTTTGAAATTAGAATTCCGGAATATGAAACTACTAGTGCCATCTCTTGATATTTTCTGTTTATTAAAGATAATCTGTATGAGTTGGGTACCCGTGGTTCTACTACTGAATCAGGATATAAGTGTAAGATTCGTCAGGATGTCAGGATATATGTGTTCAATTGTGTTCTGTGTACTGAATCAAAGTTTTGTGAGTGTACCTACAATACAATACCCCGATCCTGCTCAAATTTTTATGGAGTGTTCTTAGACAGAAACGGGACAAGTATGTAGTACATTGTATGTCTGTCTGTCACAGCTGCACCTCATGATTCTCGTTTAAAAAGCGCCCTCCATCGCGCACCATTCCGCGCGGCTAAGTTACGACGACCGGTACTGTGTTGCGTGTAATTACATTTGTGTTTGGTGTTTTTTACTTTCAAAATCATGACTAGGTTAGAGTTTTTATTCGTAGATTGTGTATTTCATAAAGATTTTGTACCTAAAATAGTTATTTTCAACGAACATTCATTGTATTTTTACGCGCCGTCGGCGTCACGGCGGCGCGGCGCCAAGCCCATACATTTGGATGAAATACAAAGAATAAATACTTTAATGATGACAATCTATCGTTATTTTATGTATTTTTATGTATTCTTTTATTGTTTTCAAGCATTGAATGTAAAATCTACTTCAATAATTTTGTGTAAAATTGGGTCGAAATTCTCGATCATTTTTTGCAAAACTTTCAAATTTCAAATAATTCTTTCTGAAATATATTTGTATGCCAGCATACCTTTTTTTTATGTTTATCGATTAGGAAAAGTCATGTAGCTGTAGATTGTAATTTTTTTTGAAAAAAAACACACAAAAAAAATTCAAAAAAAAAAACAAAGTTACGACCACCCTTTTGGGCCCCTTTTTAAGTGCTTGGTTCATTGTTCAATTTCTAATAAACTAAACACGTTTGTCAAACAAAACTCTGTGTAAAAAAAAATTAAGGACCATACTTACGAATAAAAAAAGAATGAAAGCCACTTGAAGCACAGTTTTCTCAGAATCATGGCATGAACTTAACCTTTTTTTGGCGGTCGGCGGTCGGGTCGCCGAAATGAGTCGTATTTTGAAAAGCTTGTAAATAAAAAAAAATGTATGACGAGTTGTATTCTGTCTGTTGAACATTGTGAAATAGGATGTATTTAAAAAACTAAAAAAAAAAAATTTGGAATTTTCCTTTTTTTTTTTTTTTTTTTTACAATTTTTGTAGAGAAAACTGGTGAAAAATTACAAATTCTTTTTTCTAATAGAAATTTGTAATACATTACAAGGCAGAACTGGTCTTATCTATCATTTTATCATTAGCTTGTTTCATAACGATTCCAGTGAGGTAAGTATTCTATAGGGCTGCCATAGAAAAGTTATGAGAAATCGCCATTTTAAGAACATCAGCCGACGCCGCTCGCGCCGCGGTACGCGCGGTCCACAGACGTGGACAGATGCGGGTTGCCGCGCGCTGCCGCTTTAACAGACACGGACGGACGAAGGGATACAAGGTGAGAGAAATAGGTAATGCTTCCTCCACATTAGTCGCGAAGTTGAACGAAGTTGGACGAGTATGAGAGTGTAGAGGGGCACCTCGGCCTACTTCGTCAAAAATTGACCTATGAATGGCGCCAAATTCAAAAATTAAAAATTATTCATTTCATCTCTTTCAACTTAAGGTAAGTCAGTCATATCTCGTACAAAATACGGGTCAAACTCTACGATTTTTTTCAAACTTCTGTACGTCCATGAAGCTATAGATAAACATGGAGGCCACACTTCGAATACCTACTTGAAGCGTAGTCTGTATATTACTGTCTTGCTCTGTGTGGGCTCTACGTCTCTTTCTAAGTAGGGTAGCCCTAATTTTATTTTTGCCAGGATACTTAATTTTCTATATATTCTTTATTGTACACAATAAAGACAATATATATTCATAATACAATTAGATGTACAATACATACATACATAAGGTCACGCCTTTATCCCCGAAGTGGTAGGCAGAGGTATATTATCATTTCACCTTTTTAAGAATTGGTCCCAAGGAATAGGTGGTGAAAATTTATTATATAAATTAGATGTACAAAGGCGAGATTAACTATTTTCTCTGTTTTTTACGAAGACTGATAGGTAGTATTCTCTGCAGATTGCATAGGTACATTGCGAATAACGAAGCTATTCATCCAAGTGGGTTATTTTTCTTGGTTAATCAACTGTACGTCTCGCACGCTGCGGCTTTCCGTGGCAGGCTGTGACGTAAGCTGCCGCTGCAGCTTGTGGTAGCTCGCAGTCTGCCGCGGCAGCTCGTGGTAGTTCACAGTCTGCCGATGTCTCTTCATGTCAAAATAAAGAAATATTAGTGCTAAAGTCATTGGAATAAGATTTTAAATAATTTGATCGTGTGGCTCTCCGCTTAGGCTGCAAGGTGTGTAAACCTGACGAATGCATCTGCGGTGCCATGGTGGAGAGCGATGGTCATCATGCTTTGAGTTGTCGCTGCACCGGTAGGCATCCGCGTAACCACGCTCTTAATTAGTTAATCCGGCGGGCTCTGGGTCGGCTGAGGTCCCCTGTGTCCTTGAACCACCAGTGTCGGAAAGAAGCATAACCAGAAGAAGCACAACTAGATATAATTCTTTCCTGCTGGGTTCCTTAAACCTAAGACTCACCCATAAAATAAAGAGCGAGTCTATCACAGCAGTCCACGTCCACAGCCGCCTCCGTGTGCTCCACCTGGAACAAATCAAAGGAAGTACCCGTTACTCTCCAATGAAAGGAGAGCAGCTGGTACGCATTTTACATGTCACAATGCACATGAATGCATACTCAGGTCACTATAGCCCATTCATGGGTACATTGACTCCTTATACCGAAGGACATCAAATGTATCAGCGTTGCAAACACCTCACCGCGAGCTGGATCCAAGCCTGTGGACCGCGGATTATTGGCTGCGATATAACATATAATAAATTCATTCCCATTCCATAAACATTTCCCACTGTAGACTGCATTCACGTCCCCCTGTGGCCGGCATGATGACACACAGGCCCGGTGAATCGCAGATTGACCTCATGACTACTAAATGTGCTGTACGAAGCACCAACAAACAAGATAAAACATGTAAAAAGTTACCAGCCTTTTATTTTGCGTAGATTAGCTGCCAAGCAGCTCCAGTGCTTTAGATCACACGCGTTCAGTTCACACGCGTTATTGACAATTAACTTGTCTCGATAATTTTGTTATTAGACCAGCGTTATAAAAGCGAAGAAATTTTAAAATTATAGAAGCGAAAAATATCTATTTGACATTAGAAACGGACTCAGATTCAAATTCAAATACAGAACAAGTCGTGGGACAAATAGACTTACAATCTTACCAGTTATTTTGATTTCATGACTAGAGCATTAACCTTCTTTCTCCAAATCTCGCGTATCATCGTGATTGTCGCGACATTCCCCACAAAGGAAAAAGAAAAATGAAGAGACATTATGTCTCCTGAAGAATTTAGTATGTAGAAAAGAGATGTTCGTGTCTCATGAAGAATTTAGTATGTATATTTACATTATTTACATTCGCATTTCGCGAAGAAATCGACCCTCCGGCCAAGGAAAGCTAAAATAAAACCATTAGGTTGCGAGTCCATTCTCTTATCTTTTGTAGAGCACGGACTTTAGCTGCTCGTTCATTTCTAATTGCACCAAGTTGTTCTACTTCCATCACTTCATCAGGTTCAGCTTCAATTGTGACGGGATTTGATTCTTCCATAACTTCAATGGTATTTTCAGTTTCATGTGAAGTATCGTCATTTGTGTTGTTTACATCAGAATCAGAACTTTCTATTGACATATCAACATTTGGGCTATTTTCACTTACTGGTATATTATTCAATTCTTTTGGGACTATGTTTGCATCTTCAATATTGATCTGTTCTTCGTTTTGATCCACTGATGATGAATCTTGTTGGTCTTCTTCGATTTCCAAAGGATACAAATGTGATATTGACCTAGTGAATATAGTGTTGTCAACATTAATTTGTGCGACTCTACATAAACCGTCACTTCCCTTGATCAGAGATACAATTTTTCCAACCTTCCAACCTATCCTAGGTTTCTCGCTTTTGATTTGGACTGTTTGACCTACACGTGGTGTCAAACTTGACCTCGTACGGGGTTGTTTCACGGAATGATTGTATCTTTCCCTTAGACTTGGTAGATAACGATTTTGAAACATTTCTATGAATTCTTCTATTATGATTCTTGCTCTTCTCCAACTATTAATTAAATTATTCTTAGTCGATATACCTGTTATTATAGGTTGATTTTGAACTGTTTCTAAAGTTATGTATTTTCCAACTTGTAGAAAATCTGCTGGGGTCAAGCAGTGTTCCACTTCTGTACTCACATATAACAATGGTCTTGTATTTATAACTGTTTCAATTTCTTTAATAATTGTTGTTAATTGACTATCTCCTAATAGGTGTTTTTCCAATGTCTTTCTCATACATTGTTTAACCAGCGCTACTAATCTCTCGTAAAATCCACCAAACCACGGTGCTAGCTGAGGAATAAACTTCCACTTGATTTCATTTTCAACACAATATTTGTTTGATATGATATCAGCTATCAGCTTGAAGTGAGTAGCGTTGTCTGAAGTAATTAAACTTGGTACGCCTCTGGTTGATGCCATGCGTCTTATAGATAATAATCCTTCTTCAGCTGATAAGTTCTGTACCACTTCCAAATGTACAGCTCGAACTGCCAAACATGTGAATAAACACAACCATCTCTTGGCTGTTCCGTTTTCTGTTTTTACCAACACTGGTCCTAGATAGTCTATCCCAGTGAATGTAAATGGTTTACTATAGTTTACTCTCTCAGGAGGTAGTGGAGGAGTACTTGGTAACTTATATGGTCCGCCGTTACATTTGACACAGTTCAGACATTTTCGAAGTATCTTTTGGACTTGCCGCTTGCCTTGAGGTATCCAGTATGACTGTCGTATTAGACTTAATGTGTGACTGGCTCCTACATGATAGTTCTTCTCGTGTGTTTCTTTTATAATTTTCCGTGTAAATTCACAATCTTTAGGAATAAGAATAGGGTATCTTTTATCAAACGACCATTCTGCATACTTGAGTCTGCCTCTACAACGTAGGACACCATCAATGTCTTTGAATAATTTTAAATTTCTGCTCAAGTTAGTTTGTTTATTATTCAACTCATCTTTAAAGTATTTTGACTGTGTTGATTTAATCATTTGCAAGGTACTATCTTCCATATGGGTGTGTTCTTTATATTCTTTCATTACACAATTATCTTCTTTGTTCATTACTTCAATATGATCTGTCTCACTGAAATCTTCACCCACATATAAGGTATTTTGATAACTTGGGTTAACGGGCCAATTCTCAGGATCTTCTAGTAGAAAATCTGGACCATTTAACCATCTTTTCATATCTTCATTTGTTCTTGATGGTCTTGTGGCTACGTCAGCAGGATTCAACTCAGTTGGAACATATCTAAAAGATAGATCTTTGTTTCTTTTAATCTCTTCAATCCGTCTTGAAACAAATGGACTTAGTAACTTGTTTGAGTTTATCCAGCTTAGAACAATCTGACTATCTGACCATAATATTTGTTTGCAAATCTCTAATTTAATGAATTTGCTGACATACTGTAATAGTCTACAGCCAATTAATACTCCTAATAGCTCAAGTCTTGGTATCTTCAAATTTTCTTGATCTTTGGTAGGTACAACACGTGACTTTCCAATAATGAAATTCTTACTATTTTTTCCCACTATGTAAATTACAGCAGCATACGCTTTTGTAGAAGAATCGGTAAAACAATGTAACTGATATTTAGTGCTTTTTGGATCTTCTTTATAACATCTTTTGATGTTAATGTCTTTAATTTCTTCTAAGGCTTTACATACTTCTTTCCATTTATTTGCAATATCATCTGGTAGTGGTGTGTCCCATTTTATCTTCTGTTTCCATGTATCCTGAAGTATTATCTTTCCTGATAACAGGATTGGTACTGCAAATCCACATGGGTCAAATATTGAAGCAATATTTTTCAATATCCCTCTTTTAGTATTGACTTCTTGCAATGTTTTTGTTCTTAATTGTAATGTATCCTCTTCTAGATTCCAGTTTAAACCTAGTAGCTTTATTTTCTGATCAGGAACTATGTCAGGTACTATTTCTCTGAATTTCTTTGAATTTGAATTCCATTCTCTCAGATTCATGGAAATTTCCTTAAATGTTTTCCTTGCAGTTTTGTATAATTATAAGGCTTCTTCGTCAGTATCTGTGCCTGTTACAACATTATCTACATATATATCCGATGCTATTTGCTTTGATATATGTTTTTATATTATTGATTATTTGATGCCCTTATTAGCCTAATTTACTGAATGCCTGAAGTATCAAAATTGATACTCACAAAAATAGCACTAGTTTCTTCAAGTAAAACATGTACTCGCAAAAAATAATTATATCTTAGCAAAAATAAGATATTAACTTACCTCAAAAGTATTTATATTCTAAGTACAGAAAAAGAAAATACATCAAATTTGTATTCAACAAAACTTCTAGTAAAATGTGTTTACTTGTTCACTTTTTGTTCACTTTGCCGCGCAAGTAGGTAATATGTCGTAGGTAGATAAAATAAAACAATAATGACATGTATTTTTTTTTAAATTTCGTTGGTAAGAATATTATACAACAGTAAAATACGTACAGCCAACCTATAAAAAAACTAATAGTAATGTGAACATTTGGTTTAAAAGATTGGTATCAAAATTGAAACTCTAGGCTATTATGGGTTGTTCATATTCTTGCTTTGCTGTAGGTGATACTTAATCGTAGCATTCAGTAAAAACGGACTAGAAATGATACTGAATGGTACACGGGTGAAGCGAAGATATTCAAGATTATCTTCACTTGCTTGCTTTCCTATGTCTTTCAACCATAGGAATCTTGTTACATCTCTATCTTGTTCCTTAAGTCCTATTTGTAAAAAGGCTTTTTCCACATCTGCAGTCAATCCAATCTTATGACTTCTAAATCTTATAATCAATCCTGTTAGATCTTCCAATAATAATGGTCCACAGTATAAACTTTCATTTAAACTTTTACTACCCTTTGTCTTTGCCGATGCATCATATACAATTCTCAATGCTTTTCCAGGGGCTAAGACTCCGTGATGAGGTATATAATGTATAGGATGATCATTATCCATCACTTCTCTTGATGGGACTAGTTCAATAACTCCCTTTTCCATTTGTTGTTTCAATGTCTGATCATATGTTTGAAGAGTTTTTTGATCCAATCTCTTGAGTAATCCAATTAATCTTCCATGTGCTAATCCATAGTTTGAAGATAAATCTGGTGGATAGTTGATCCATGGCCAACTAACATAGTATCTATTGTCTCGCATTTCCATTGTTTCATTAAAATGTTTGATTGCAATTTCATCTCTGCTTATCTTCGGTGAATCTGTGATGCCAATAGACTCTAGATCCCATAACATCTTCAAGTTTCCTAAATCCAATGGTGGATCCGGTTGGCTAAGTCCTATCTTACAAGAGCATTGACAAAATGTTACCATTGACATTTGTTCTATATGTCTATTAGTAATAAGACCCGAGACAATCCATCCAAATTCTGATTCAATCAAATATAAGTCTTTTGCAATACATATTTTATTCATCATTATAATTGAGTGATAATAATCATTTCCAATTAATATGTCTACTTTATCTGATAGTGAACCGTCATCAGCTAAAGTATAATTTTTACTGATTTGAAATAATTCTTCTTTGAAACATGGGCGCCTTGAGATATAGTTGGAACAACATTTGCATACATTGTCTTCAAGATTTTATTATTAGTTAATACTTGAAATTTGACTAAAGGACTTTCTAATGTTCTAGGAGTTTCAGATCCAAAGGTGAAAATTGTCAATTGTTGTTGTTCCTCGATGAACATTTGTAACTCTTTAGCAATCTTTTGAGTTACATAACTCCTTTGGCTTCCACAATCTAATAAAATTCTACATTTCTTTGTAATGTTATACTGACCTGTAATCTTCCTCGTTGCTGTCTGTAAAATCTACGATCATAACTATCTATCGAAGACTTTGTGTTTACACTAAAATATTTCATTGCTGGACATATAGCTAAGTGATGATATACAGACAGAGCATTTATCCCTTACTGCACACTTACTAGAATTATGACCTCCAGAAAAATCAATTAAAACAAGCTTTTTGTACCGTTAACACCTTTATTCTTTCTTCTATGGTTTTGTATTTGGTACAACTTAGAGGTAGTGCATTTTAGCAGAATAAGTTGAAGTTTTCAACTCAAATTCACTTTATTTCAACGCAATACAATAAAACATTCACAATACATTACACTCGTAATTTTATTTTCGTTGACTTGACAGAATCAACAACTCATAGTCTTCTGTCTTGATATCCTATAATATGTAGAGTCTCCATAGTAGATATATTGTGAAGTGCACTATTTCCTTCCATAGTAGGTATTTATTTCACATAATTTCTGCGCATTTAATTCTGCATTTATAATTAAGGATAGCTGTTTGATTATTTTCATGATCATATCTCCTGCTCCTGTAATGTCCAACAAACATAACTATCAACAAACATAACATCATTGTTATAACAAGAAAATGTCTCAATAGGGAACAGTGAAAATATCATGAATATCTTATTTTCTGAAGAAACTTTTAACAAACTCACGTATGTACGATGATTAAATAATTGGAAAATGCCTCGACTAGGCAAAATAAATTTGCTTAAATTAATAAAATGACTTACCAAATTCTTCAAATTTTCTTATTATTTAACTATAATAAGTATTTAGTTATAAATATAATTAGTATTTTTTTTTTTTTTTTTTCTTTATGGCGATACTGTTTTCCGCCAATGACTCAGTGTGGATTTGGAAAGTGTTTATGCGGTCCACACCTATTAGGATCAAAGTTTTGTGAGTGTACAAGGAAAAACAGAAAAAGTAGGTAATTAGTATTTTAAAATAAATTCAAATTTAAAATTTTTCATTTTGAATGACAGTCAGATTTGACTTGACAAATGAAATGACATCCCATTTTTTCTTTTTTCAAACGAATATTATGACGGAATATTTATGGTTTTAAGGCATGTTGCAGACGATTTATTTTTTCGCATTCGATTTTCAATAATATTAGTCAATAAAAATAACTAATTATTTGTGGTCAAATGTCCCAAATTTTAAAAAGGATTAAAAAGACGTCAAAATTTTAATGTCGCCCACTATGGCGCCCACGTGCACTATAGTGACAGAACTGTCATCGGCTCCGACGCCCACGGTCATCATAATGCCAGTTTATATCCGTTTATATCCGGTATTATCCTCTTTCATCCAGGCCGGAAATAATGCAGGATGAGTTTATAATAATGATTAACATAGCCTGCAGAGTAACATTAAAAGAAAAAACATCAGAAACTTCGAGTTGATTGTGATAAATAAATTTTCTGTTGAGCCGCCATTTTAGCGTTCCAATTAGTTAGGGGGAAGTATTTAATATTTTAGTTTATTCTGCTTTTATTTATGGTTTTATTTAATATATTGAATGATATATTATTTTATAATATATACTTATTTATTTCAGTGTATATTTATTAATTGTTTTTTTTTATTGGCCAATGTAAATACGCAAAAAATGTATAACTTTAATACTTTTATTTTATTAATATTTTTGTTTATTTTGATTCAATTATTCTTGTTTTGCATTTAAAAGGTGTTGTTTAACAGCTGTTATAAATATTTCCGTCCCAAATCGAGGTAAAATTAATTATAATAGCATGTGAAGATGACAATTTTTGGCAATGAAAATACGCTAATATTGATAAATTTATTTTCGGAGATTTTGTATCTACAAATTCTTTTTTTTTATTTTTGGGTAACGTGTTTGTGTGTATATTTGGTAAATAAAAAAATATAAGACTTAAAACTGGTTTTATTTTGAATTACATGGTAAAACATAAGAATACTACTTCATTTTAACCATCGTAATTTTCAGCGACATTTCATTAATCCATTACACATCGGATATCCTCGGATTTAGTTTAGTTATTTTCGTCAGTTATCCAGCATGATGAAACAGTAAGTATTTCTGTAGTGCGACTCCTATAAAAGAAATAAGAATTAATTTTGTGAAGCTCGGCGCGCAACCGCTGTTCCCGCCAACGCTCGGCGTCGGCGGCCAGTGACGTTTGACAGTTCGGATGCTCGACTGGTTAAACGTTGTGTCAGGTGAAAACCACGAAAGGCAAAACTATGAACGTAAACAGCTGTGTTTTAGGGCGAGCGCCCACCGCTTTGCGTTCCGGTGCGTTGCGTTTGCCGCAAATCTGTAACACATAGAGATTCATAGAAGTGCGCACACTGCTGATAAAAAACAAGATAATCCCATAGCGTTTTGACGTTTAGACAGGTGTATTTGTGTACTTTGCAAATAAATCATAGGGGTCATCTGGTGAAGGTCGCCATACTAATTAAAAAAGATAAACCCATAGCGTTTGGGCTTTTGAATGGTCTAGATGCGTACATGGTAAAAAGATCACGGAGGATAGTAAACCAAGTGTGATGATGGAGCCAAATCAAAGTGAAGGTCATGAAAATAACTATATATATATAGACATATAAGTGTTTGGGCTCTATAGAATGGTCTTGATGCGTACATGGCAAAAACATCATATTTAGTGAACCAAGTCCGATGATGGAGCCAAGTCCTGGTGAAGTTCACCATACTAATTATAAAAATAAATCCGCAGTGGTTGGGCTCTTTACAATTGTGTTGATGCGTACAAGGCAAAATATAAAATTTGGTAAACCAAGTCTGATGATGGCGCCAAGTCCTAATGAAGGTCACAATAGTAATTAAAAAAGATAAGCGGTATTTGAGCTTTAGAATGGTCGTACGGAACGAAACCGCCTGTGCGCGGGTCCGACTCACACTTAGCTGGTTTTAATTTTTTTAAATACTACTAAAATCGCAAACAAGCATATAGATGTAGCGGAAATTTACAGGTGAAGGTTGATAGGTAATGGATGATCACCTGATGGGTGACGGGTGATGGGTAATGGACGATGGCTAATGGGTCATTTAAGAGTTTTTTCGTTTGCTGAGTACTAATTACGAACATAATAATTTGTAATCCAATATGGCCGCCGCGCCGTAATTACAAAATTTCATGATGGGCATCGTTTTAGGGGTTTTTCGTATGCTGAGTACGAATTACATGATAATTTGGCAGTCCAATATGGCCGCTGCGCCGTAATCACTAAACTTCATGATGGGTATCGTTTAAGGGATTTTTTGGTATGCCGACTACGAATCACATGATAATTTTGCAATCCAATATGGTCAGCGTAACGTAATCACAAAATTTCATGATGGGTATCGTTTAAGGGGTTTTTTGGTATGCTAATTACAAATTAAATGGTAATTTAGCGACCCAATATGGCCGCCGCGCCGTAATAACAAAATTTCATGATGCATATCGTTTTAGGGATTTTTTAGTATGCTGAGTACGAATCACATGACAATTTTGTAATCCAATATGGCCGCCGCACTGTAATTACAAAATTTCATGATGGGTATGGTTTAAAGGGTTTTTTAATATGCTGAGTACGAATTACATGATAATTTTGCAGTCCTATATGGCCGCTGCGCCGTAATCACAAAACTTCATGATGGGTATCGTTTAAAGGGTTTTTTGGTATGCTATGTACGAATCACATGTCAATTTTGCAATCCAATATGGCCGCCGCGCCGTAATAACAAAATTTCATGATGCATATCGTTTTAGGGATTTTTTAGTATGCTGAGTACGAATCACATGACAATTTTGTAATCCAATATGGCCGCCGCACTGTAATTACAAAATTTCATGATGGGTATGGTTTAAAGGGTTTTTTAATATGCTGAGTACGAATTACATGATAATTTTGCAGTCCAATATGGCCGCTGCGCCGTAATCACAAAACTTCATGATGGGTATCGTTTAAAGGGTTTTTTTGGTATGCTATGTACGAATCACATGTCAATTTTGCAATCCAATATGGCCGCTGCGCCGTCATCACAAAATTTCATGATAGGTATCGTTTAAGGGTTTTTTTGGTATGCTAATTACAAAATTAAATGGTAATTTAGCGAACTAATATGGCCGCTTTCGTATCGTTGAAGGGGTTTTTCGTCTGCTGAGCACGAATCAGATGAAAATTTTGCAATCCAATATGGCCGCTGCGCCGTAATCACAAAACTTCATGATGGGTATCGTTTAAGGGGTTTTTTGGTATGCTGTGTACGAATCACGTGTCAATTTTGCAATCCAATATTGCCGCTGCGCCGTAATCACAAAAAATCATGATGGGTATCGTTTAAGGGGTTTTTTGGTATGCCGTGTACGAATCACAAGTCAATTTTGCAATCCAATATGGCCGCTGCGCCGTAATCACAAAATTTCATGATGGGTATCGTTTAAGGGGTTTTTTCGTATGCTAATTACAAATTCAATGGTAGTTTAGCTATCCAATATGGCCGCCGAGCCGTAATATAAAAAAATCATAATGGGTATCGTTTAAGGGTTTTTCGTATGCTGAGTACGAATTACATAATAGTTTTGATATTTAAAAGTAGCCGACGCGCCGTAATTACAAAATTTTATGATGGGTATCGTTTAAGGCGAATTTCGAACAGTGGCCCCTTGGCCACATCTGGCCTTTGGATTGCTAGCGCACTGAGACTTATTGAGTTTCATAGTGTGACCTCTGAGATGTTTATTTGGGTTCATTCAATTGTGAACAAATCCCGAAGGTCTTCTACATTGTAATGCTTATTTAGTATTTTGTAGGTCTCTATGAGGTCACCTCTATTCCTTCTCTGTTCCAATATTGATAAGTTTAGTTCTAAAAGGCGTCTGAACTTTTTCTAACATTAGAATATCGTTTTTGAAATATGGACTCCATATCTGGAAGGCATATTCAAGGAGAGGTCGTACGTACTACGTATGTCTTATAAATGTAGATAAATAGGTCCCTGGTAATAACATAGAATGCTTTTCTAATCATGTAGTATACTGAATTTGCCCTTTTAGTTATATTTATTATGTGTTCATCCCATTTCAGGTTGCTGGTTATTGTAACTCCAAGATCTCTCTGGAAGATAACTGCTTGCAATGGTACAGACTCAATTGTTATGCTGACAGATTGTCCATGGTGGATGGAACTACGACTTACTGGCTATAAGAGCGGGAACCTTACACAACACAGTCTACAGACCATAGTTTTGGCTATGGTCAATAGTGCAATAGGTGGAACTCCGCCGCCTTGTTTTGTAAAGAGGTAATGTGTGCAAAAAAGGCGGAGATGGAACGGAAGAAAAATAATACTTTCTTATGCCACAAAAGACGTACTGGGCAGCGAAAATACCATTTCAATCTTCATTTTCTTACAATCATAACCTGGGAGGTGACAATACGTGCGAACTATAGAATTAATTGTCGGTTTAAGGATTATAACGAAAGCTGTCATTACCATCACCTGTCGACGCTCGAGGATCGTCGTACCCTAACCGATATGTTGCTTTTGTTTAAGGTGTGTAACGGTTACACAGACTGCCCGGAACTAGTAACAAGAATGCTGCGCTTTTGTTGCCCAAAAACCAGAACAAGGCATACGAACTTGTTCGCGGTACCCCATAGTAAAACAAATTATGCACAAAATTCGCTTGTTAACCGTATTCATCGCAATTACAATAAGATATTTTATACCGTTGACATTTTTAGTAATAGCATTGAGGGATACAATAGAGAAGTACTGCAGTTACTCAACAATAAGGTGATGTACAAGAAGTGATACACACACACATTACACACACAACCAAACACACACACACACACAAACACACACACACACACACACACACACACACACACACAACCACACACATGATAACTTAGATTGTAATTATTGTTTTTTTATTTCTGTTTTCTGATGTTTGCTCGAGACTGTTACTTTTATCTAGTTTAAAGAATGTAATTTCATAACTGGCTGTAGGTCCTACCACCTAAGTATTCTAAATTATCATGTGATTCGTACTCAGCATACCAAAAAATTCCGTAAACGATACGTATCATGAAATTTTGTAATTACGACGCTATGACCATATTGGATTGCAAAGCTATCATTGAATTCGTACTCAGCATACTAAAAAACCCCTAAAACGATACTCATCATGAAATTTTGTAATTACAGCGCTTCAGCCATAATAAAGCTGTCATTACCATCACCTGTCGACGATCGAGGATCGTCGTACCTTAACCGATATGTTGCTTTTGTTTAAGGTGTGTAACGGTTACATAGACTGCCCGGAACTAGTAACAAGAATGCTGCGCTTTTGTTGCCCAAAAACCAGAACAAGGCATACGAACTTGTTCGCGGTACCCCATAGTAAAACAAATTATGCACAAAATTCGCTTGTTAACCGTATTCATCGCAATTACAATAAGATATTTTATACCGTTGACATTTTTAGTAATAGCATTGAGGGATACAATAGAGAAGTACTGCAGTTACTCAACAATAAGGTGATGTACAAGAAGTGATACACACACACATTACACACACAACCAAACACACACACACACACAAACACACATACACACACACACACACACACAACCACACACATGCTAACTTAGATTGTAATTATTGTTTTTTTATTTCTGTTTTCTGATGTTTGCTCGAGACTGTTACTTTTATCTAGTTTAAAGAATGTAATTTCATAACTGGCTGTAGGTCCTACCACCTAAGTTTAGCTAGTACATAGTATAATAAGAGCTGTGGAATTTGTTAAATAAATAAACTATTATCTAAGCAGAGCTCGATTCAAGTTAGTTATTTCGTTATATTTTAGAACATATACTTGAATAACCCGTAAGCAATGGTAATGGGTCACCAAGGGTTGGCGACCAGAGCTAGTTAGAGCCATGGAATATCCATTTCAGGGTTCACGCGGTTTCCTGGCTACATACGATTGTATGTAGAATAAAAAGAATCTTAGTTCGACATGCCCATCTTGGCGATGTCTCGGGTGGGCTTATGATCCGATCCACGCGCAAAAAAGACAGAGTTGTATAGACATTAGTGGAAACTTGCATATCAGATTGCAAGTTAAGGATTTTTTCTTAAGTTTTGCCTAGAATCTGTGCAAAGTAGTCACCTTCTATTGATTTTGTGTAATAAATAACGGAAGATTTTTCTACAGAAACGCGAAATATACCTAATAGATATTAACAAATATACTAAATATGTGTTCTTCATACACGGCATAATATATTCAAGGCATATCAAAACAATTAATTACACTGTAAAGGTTGAAAAAAATTTTGCACCAGCAATTCTGAAAATCATCGCGGGTGCAACCAACCCCTATTCATTTAACATTAATTTCCATTTTAATAACATTATACTTTAAGAAAAGATTATTTATGTCAGCCTTTAACTATTTATTTACCGACGTTTAAAAACGTTAGACCTTTATTTCGGTGTAATAGACAAAATTTTATCTTTTTCATTGCGGGTGCAACAAAGAAGTACACTGTTTCTTGCGGTCTGCAACAAAGTAATACCCTGTTTCTTGCGGTCAATGATGCTTACAAAATGAAAACATACTTAAATTTATTGACAAAAATGAGATAAGAAAATACTGCCAGTACATGTTTAATAATCTCGATACTCATGATGAAGTTTTATAATTACGGCGCAACGACCATTTCGGATTGCTAGATTATCATCAAAGTACTCAGCATACGGAAATACCTCTTAAACGATACCCATTTCTTTTTTTTTTTTTTTTTTAACGTGAGGGAAAATCCTCGTAGGATGCTATGCCGGACTCTTACCGACTAAAAAACCTCACGTAACGCCCAACAGCCTATGGTTGAGAGCCCCGGGTAAGCCCTCAGGAAGGATGTCCCGTGACTCCCAACAGACTTACGGCCCCTAATGCGGCCTCGCCCAGGGGGTGGTTCGGGTGCAATCCCGCTCTATGGGGGATTTCGGGTGTGACCCCGCTTCTAAGGGGGGGCGTGCGTGAGTGCTCACGTCACGCTGCCGTCATGGGCCTGCTTCTGTAAGGACGGTGAGCGGCCCTCTCACCGTCCTCAGACCCCCGGTCATGGAGGCCGATAGTCCTCGGCGAAGACACGTCGGCGGCGCCCAGGGCGCCGACTGCGGAACTCGGGTGGGAGAGTTCTCTCCCGCACCCGGCCCGCCGCCTCCTTCGCGAGCATGACCTGCTCGCAGAAAGAGGCGGCGCAGTCCCACTTACTCCCGCTGGAGAGCATGGCTCGCACCATGGCCTCGAGCGAGAGAGTGTCCACGCCCAGACCCACTACGAGGACCTGTCGCTGTTGTGCCCACGCCGTGCACTCCACCAGCGTGTGGAGCGCCGTGTCATCGCTGCGGTCCTCGCAGTGCTGACATTCGGCCGTGGTTTCCCGGTGTTTTCGCCACAGATACCTACCGAAGCTACCGTGCCCGGCAAGCATCTGTGTCAACCGGTAGGAGAGAGCACCGTATCTTCTCTCCAGCCACTCGTCCATGACCGGTCTGACGGCCGCGATTGTGGCGAATCCCCCCTTTGGTTGCTCAAGTCGCATCTTCCATGTCTCCAGGGTTTCCTGGTGGAGCAGGGTCCGCTGGGCCTCGATTTCTCGAGACGCAGGCCTTTGGCCCCGCTCCAGCGCCTCCTTGCGCCATCTGAACAGTGACGCAAGGGCTCTCGCTTCCAGGTCCCATGGAGGGGTCCCGGCTAGGAGACATGCCGCCTCACCGGAGATCGTGCGGTATCCTCTTATCACCCTGACGGCCATCACTCTCTGCGGGCTCATCAGTCTAGCCTTATTGCTGGCCGTCAGGGTCTCCGCCCATACGGGAGCCCCGTACAGGGCCATGCTTCGCACGATCCCAAGGTACAGCCTCCTGTAGGGAGCGTTGGGTCCCCTGATGTTGGGCATCAGCCGCGCGAGTGCGGCCGATGCTCCCCTCAGTTTTGGGACCAAACTTCGGAAATGATGTCCGAAGTTCCACCGGCCATCGAGTACGAGCCCCAGATACTTCATCGAGGGCTCGATGCCGATGCTGACGCCCCCCACCTGTAGGCTGGATCCCGCAGGTGGCAAACGATACCCATAACGAAATTTTGTTATTACGGCGCGGCGGCCATGTTGGATTGCTAAATTCTCATGTAATTCGTACTCAGCATATGAAAATACCCCTTAAACGATACCCATCATGAAGTTTTGTGATACCGGCACGGTAACCATATTGGATTGCAAAATTATCATGTGATTCGTAGTCGGCATACCAACACACCCCTTAAACGATACCCATCATGAAATTTGGTAATTACGGTGCGGCGGTCATTTTGGATTGCTAAATTATCAAGTGATTCGTACTCAGCATACCAAAAAACCCCTTAAACGATACTCATCATGAAATTTTGTTATTACAGCGCGGTGGCCATTTTGGATTGCTGAATTATCAAGTGATTTGTACTCAGCATACGAAAATACCCCCTAAACAATACCCATTATAAAATTTTGTGTTAACGGCACGCTGACCATATTGGATTGCAAAATTATCATGTGATTCGTAGTCAGCATACCAAAAAACCCCTTAAACGATACCCATCATGAAATTTGGTAAATACGGCGCGGCGGCCATTTTGGATTGCTAAATTATCAAGTGATTCGTACTCAGCATACCAAAAAACCCCATAAACGATACCCATCATGAAATTTTGTTATTACGGCGCGGCGGCCATTTTGGATTGCTGAATTATCAAGTGATTTGTACTCAGCATACGAAAATACCCCCTAAACGATACCCATCATGAAATTTTGTGTTAACGGCACGCTGACCATATTGGATGGCAAAATTATTATGTGATTCGTACTCAGCATACCAAAAAACCCCTTAAACGATACCCATCATGAAATTTGGTAATTACGGCATGGCGGCCATTTTGGATAGCTAAATTATCAAGTGATTCGTACTCAGCATACCAAAAAACCCCTTAAACGATACCCATCATGAAATTTTGTTATTACGGCGCGGCGGCCATTTTGGATTGCTAAATTATCAAGTGATTTGTACTCAGCATACGAAAATACCCCCTAAACGATACCCATCATGAAATTTTGTGTTAACGGCGTGGCGGCCATTTTGGATTTCTAAATTATCATGTGATTCGTACTCAGCATACCAAAAAATTCCGTAAACGATACGTATCATGAAATTTTGTAATTACGACGCTATGACCATATTGGATTGCAAAGCTATCATTGAATTCGTACTCAGCATACTAAAAAACCCCTAAAACGATACTCATCATGAAATTTTGTAATTACAGCGCTTCAGCCATATTGGATTGCACGATTATCATGTAATTCGTACTCAGCATACGAGAAAACCCCTTAAACGATACCCATCATGAATTTTTGTAATTTCAGCCCGGTGGTCATATTGGATTTCAAAATTATCATGTAATTCGCACTCAGCGTACAAAAAAACCCCTAAAACGATACCCATCATGAAATTTTGTATTTACAGCCCGGTGGCCATATTGTAATGCTAAATTATCATGTAATTCGTACTCAGCGTACTAAAAAACCCCTAAAACGATACCCTTCATGAAATTTTGTAATTACAGCGCTTCAGCCATATTGGATTGCCAAATTTTCATGTAATTCGTACTTAGTATATGGAAAAACCCCTTAGAGACTTGGACTTTTTTTTTGTTGAGAAGTTGATACTGTGACGACCTTGAGATTTTACCTTCACACCAGGTCCAGCATACCATCTTATAGTATTGTCATTGCAGTTAAATAAGTATTCCAAGTTTAAGCTCAATCGGAGCATGAGAAGTGGTTAAATCTTACTTGAGTTCCGTTCCAAAAAAAAGTCAAAAATCATGTTTGCTGTATTGGAGATTGGAGACCTTAAATATTAATATTAATAGTCTATTTTTAGTATTTTTTATTGTTTAGCGCCAAAAGAAACACATAATCTGTAAAAAAAATCCGCTCTCTAGCTATCTAAGTTCATGAGATACAGCCTCGTGATGGACAGACAGACAGATGGACGGCGAAGTCTCATAAATAGCGTTAAACATCGATTAAAAAGTTGAAATTCCTATAACCAATCGATTTCTATCAAAACATTTTCGGGTCTATGTAACCAAGCCACAAAACAATTTAAAAAAAAAAGTGCTGGCAAACTGTGGGCAAAACGTGCGATTCTTTTGCAGCAGTGTGCGCACCCATACTTGCGTTTGCGTTGCGGCACGGCAAACGGATCGGAACGCATCGGATCGCAAAGCAGTGGGCGCTCGCCCTTTAGGGCGAGCGCCCACCGCTTTGCGTTCCGGTGCGTTGCGTTTGCCGCAAATCTGTAACCTATGGAGATACATAGAAGTGCGCACACTGCTGATAAAAAATCGTACGACTGCCGCAAATTTTTGCGGCGGCTGGCTGCGGCGACTTCTTTTTTTTTAATAATTGGCTTTGACGTAGCAATGCCCATGTCTGCAAACAGTATAGTTAGTTAGTTTAATTTGATTTCAAGGATTTTATATTACAAATACTTATACAGCGAGGAAATTATTTTATATGATTGGTAAGTTTAGAAAAAAAATGAAAATCAACTATGAAAATTATTTTTATTATAATTAAAACTTTTTTAACAAGCTTTTTTTTAACCTGCTATGTATGTGAGTAGGTATGTAGGGTACAAATTTTGCAAGTAAGATTTGACCCACTTCTCATGCTCCGAATGAGCTGAAATTTAAAATACATCTGTAGTTTCGGGGAGAGCACAATATGATGGTATTTTAGACCTGGTGTAAAGGCGAACCCTCAAGGTCGCCATAGTACCAAACTTCTCAACGAAACAAGATAATCCCATAGCGTTTTGACGTTTAGACAGGTGTTTTTGTGTACTTGGCAAATATATAATAGGGGATGGTGAACCAAGTCTGATGATGAAGTACAGTTCTGATGAAGGTCGCCATACTAATTAAAAAAGATAAACCCATAGCGTTTGAGTTTTTGAATGATCTAGATGCGTACATGGTAAAAAGATCATGGAGGATAGTAAACCAAGTGTGATGATGGAGCCAAGTCAAAGTGAAGGTCATGAAAATAACTAAATATACAGACATATAAGTGTTTGGGCTCTATAGAATGGTCTTGATGCGTACATGGCAAATACATCATATTTAGTCAACCAAGTCCGATGATGGAGCCAAGTCCTGGTGAAGTTCACCATACTAATTATAAAAATAAATCCGCAGTGTTTGGGCTCCTTAGAATCGTGTTGACGCGTACAAGGCAAAAATATAAAATTTGGTAAGCCAAGTCTGATGATGGTGCCAAGTCCTGATGAAGGTCACAATAGTAATTAAAAAAGGATAAGCGGTATTTGGGCTTTAGAATGGTCGTACGGTACCCCCTGTGCGCGTGTGCGACTCGCACTTAGCCGATTTTTTTTTAAATACTACTAAAATGGCAGACAAGCATATAGATGTAGCGGAAATTTTACAGGTGAAGGTTGATAGGTGATAGATGATCATATGATGGGTCATCTGATGGGTGACGGGTGATGGGTAATGGACGATGGCTAATGGATCAGTTAAGAGTTTTTAGTATGCTGAGTACCAATTACGAACATAATAATTTGTAATCCAATATGGCCGCCGCGCCGAAATTACAAAATTTCATGACGGGCATCGTTTTAAGGGTTTTTCGTATGCTGAGTACGAATTACATTATAAAATTGCAATCCAATATGGCCGTCGCGCCGTAATAATAAAATTTCTTGATGCGTATCGTTTTAGGGGTTTTTTAGTATGCTGAGTACGAATTACATGACAATTTTGTAATCCAATATGGCCGCCGCACTGTAATTACAAAAATTCATGATAGGTATGGTTTAAAGGGTTTTTTAGTATGCTGAGTACGAATTACATGATAATTTTGCAGTCCAATATGGCCGCTGCGCCGTAATCACAAAACTTCATGATGGGTATCGTTTAAGGGGTTTTTTGGCATGCTGAGTTCGAATCACGTGTCAATTTTGCAATACAATATGGCCGCTGCGCCGTAATCAAAAAACTTCATGATGGGTATCGTTTAAGGGGTTTTTTGGCATGCTGAGTACGAATCACGTGTCAATTTTGCAATACAATATGGCCGCTGCGCCGTAATCAAAAAACTTCATGATGGGTATTGTTTAAGGGGTTTTTTAGTATGCCGTGTACGAATCACAAGTCAATTTTGCAATCCAATATGGCCACTGCGCCGTAATCACCAAATTTCATGATGGATATCGTTTAAGGGGTTTTTTGGTATGCTGAGTACGAATTTCATGACAATTTTGTAATCCAATATGGCCGCCGCACTGTAATTACTAAATTCCATGATGGATATGGTTTAAAGGGTTTTTTAGTGTGCTGAGTACAAATTACATTATGAAATTGCAATCCAATATGGCCGTCGCGCCGTAATAACAAAATTTCATGATGCATATCGTTTTAGGGGTTCTTTAGTATGCTGAGTACGAATTACATGACAATTTTGTAATCCAATATGGCCGCCGCACTGTAATTACAAAATTTCATGATAAGTATGGTTTAAAGCGTTTTTTAGTATGCTGAGTACGAATTACATGATAATTTTGCAGCGCTGCGCCGTAATCACAAATCTTCATGATGGGTATCGTTTAAGGGGTTTTTTGGTATGCTGTGTACGAATCACGTGTCAATTTTGCAATCCAATATGGCCGCTGCGCCGTAATCACAAAATTTCATGATGGGTATCGTTCAAGGGGTTTTTTGGTATACTAATAACAAATTCAGTGGTAATTTAGCGATCCAATATGGCCGCTGCGCCGTAATATAAAAAAATCATACTAAGTATCGTTTAAGAGGTTTTTTCGTATGCTGAGTACGAATTACATAATAGTTTTGCTATTCAAAAGTAGCCGACGCGCCGTAATTACAAAATTTCATTATGGGTATCGTTTAAGGCCGCTATATTCGAACAGTGGCCCATGGGCCACATCTGGCCTTTGATAGTGGCCCATCTTAATATTGGAGTAAATCGGAACGCAGCATCTAACGACTGCTTCAGAGGGCTTATTCTCCGAATAGCTTTATCGTTGGAAGTCTTCTATGACGGTTGGGTTTAGTGGTCACCCCTCCCAAATCTGAGACTTTGTGCTTTTACTGACATTGGAAGAGCCACATTATAGATCCAGCATACAAGTAGGGGACATTAGCATCGGTATCGAGCCCTTGATGAAGTATCTGGGGCTAGTACTTATTAGCGGATGGAATTTCGACACCATTACCAAAGTGTGATCTCAAAACTGAAAGGGGGGGGGGGTCGAACAGCGGCATTCTCGTATTAGGTTCCCAAGTAAGGAGAACGAGGAGCCGTCAGAGTAATAAGAGGATACTGCATGGAATTTCTCCAAGTTGGAACCCCTCCTTAGAACCTAGAAGCGATGCCTCTCGACTCATTGTTTAAATGTCGCATAGAGGCGCTGGAAACCTGCTTCTCGAAAAATCGAGGTCCCACCAGGGTGGGAAAAAGTTTCAATCAGGCCATCACCCCCCCCGAACTCCACAGTCTGCGATGAAGGCGCCGTGGACTTCTCTGCGCCCAAGACTATCGGCCTTCATGACCGGGGCCCTTAGGACGGCGAGGGGGCTGCTCACCGTCCACCACCGCTCACCTTCTGCTTACAAAAGCAGGTTCAATAAAGCAGCGTGACGTGAAAGTTTTACGCGCGCCGATCGTCCCAACAAGCGGCTAAACACCCGAACAACCCCTAAAGACATAAAATAATAATATAAAATATATATAAATAAATATAAATATTCGCGGACATTTCACACAATGCTATCTGATCCCAACGTTTTTAAATGCATGCAAATTATACATAGAAACACCCAGACTCTTGAGACAAACATTTATGGGTCACACAAATATTTGTCTCCGGTGGGAATCGAACCCATGCCCTCCAGCGCCTCAGGCGGTATCACTACCAACTGCGCCACAGAGGCAGTCAAAGGAAAAGACTCTAACCTCTTAGGAGAGGCCGCAATGGTAGTCAAGGGAAATCCTGGCAAATCCTTTTGAGGGCCTACCCATGGTTTCTGACCGTGCAGTAATCGGGCACATGTGATTTTAGTGAGTAAGTGCTTATTATTCACCAAAGATTTCAAAGAGGGTTCAAATGTATCAAAAATCGCATTTAAACATAAAATTCTATGTAACTACTTTTTTTTTCACAAACATGATAAGTAGGGAAGTTAAAAGTTCTGAACTTACTGACATAATATATCAAACAACTTAAATTAAAAATACTTTTTTTTATATTTAACTCGCCAAATTGACGTCGCCACTAGCCTGATGGAAAGCCGTGGCGCATCTAGCGATTAAGGGTCACTTCTGACAGTGGTCCTCAAGTTAGCGGTCTTGTGATGAGCCTCTTCACGCTCCTCTTACAGAACCCGGGGTTGTAAGATGAGGGAAACACGTGTGCGAGCAGGTCGTTCCAGGTTTTTATAATTCGGCATAGGAACGATCTTTTGAAACGCTCTGTTCTGGCGAAGATTCTCTCCACTGTGTATGAGTGGCATCTCTGCCCGGTACGCGTTGTTCGGAATCGGAAAGGAGAGGGTGGGATCAGGTTGAAGAGCTACACAGAACATTCGCCGTGAAACATTCGTTAAAAGGCAGCCAAGGATGGTATGGTTCTTCGCTGCGCCAACAGTTCTACGCCTCCCGTCACCTCAGGACACCCAATTATTCGGATAGCACGTCTCTGCATAGCGTCAAGGGTGTCCAGCAAGTACCTCGCAGAGTCATCCCAAAGGTGAGAACAGTATTCGACGCAGGAGCGAATCTGCGTCTTGTACACTAGACATCTCTGATGTGGCGTGAAGTACCATCTACCCTTATTACTTACTACTTCTTAGCTGTAAACGCACACGCCTGTGCTTTCCCGGCATTGAACTCGACCAGGTTGTCTGAACCCCATTGGGCAATATGACCCAGGTCCCGGTCAAGATCCGCCACGAGTTGCCGTCTCTTCTTGTCCACGGCATGTCGCCCAGGCAGAGTCCGAGATCCTACTATTATGTAATTCGTACTCAGCATACGAAAAAGCCCCTTAAACGATACCGATTATGTTTTTTTTATATTACGGCGCGGTGGCCATATTTGATCGCTAAATTACCCTTTAATTTGTAATTAGCATACCAAAAAACCCCTTAAACGATACCTATCATGAAATTTGGTGATTACGGCGCAGTGGCCATATTGGATTGCAAAATTGACTTGTGATTCGTACACGGCATACCAAAAAAACCCTTAAACGATACCCATCATGAAGTTTTGTGATTACGGCGCAGCGGCCATATTGGATTACAAAATTGTCATGTAATTCGTACTCGGCATACTAAAAAACCCCTAAAACGATATGCATCATGAAATTTTGTTATAACGGCGCGACGGCCATATTGGATTGCAATTTTATAATGTAATTTGTACTCAGCACACTAAAAAACCCTTTAAACCATATCCATCATGAAATTTTGTAATTACAGTGCGGCAGCCATATTGGATTACAAAATTGTCATGAAATTCGTACTCAGCATACTAAAAAACCCCTAAAACGATATGCATCATAAAATTTTGTTTTTACGGCGCGGCGGTTATATTTGATCGCTAAATTACCATTTAATTTGTAGTTAGTATACCAAAAATCCCCTTAAACGATACCCATCATGAAATTTGGTGATTACGGCGCAGTGGCCATATTGTATTGCAAAATTGACACGTGATTCGTACACAGCATGCCAAAAAACCCCTAAAACGATACCCATCATGAAGTTTTGTGATTACGGCGCAGCGGCCATATTGGACTGCAAAATTATCATGTAATTCATACTCAGCATACTAAAAAACCCTTTAAACAATACCTATCATGAAATTTTGTAATTAAAGTGCGGCGGCCATATTGGATTACAAAATTGTCATGAAATTCGTACTCAGCATACCAAAAAACCCCTTAAACGATATCCATCATGAAATTTGGTGATTACGGCGCAGTGGCCATATTGGATTGCAAAATTGACACGTGATTCGTACACAGCATGCCAAAAAACCTCTTAAACGATACCCATCATGAAGTTTTGTGATTACGGCGCAGCGGCCATATTGGACTGCAAAATTATCATGTAATTCATACTCAGCATACTAAAAAACCCTTTAAACAATACCTATCATGAAATTTTGTAATTACAGTGCGGCGGCCATATTGGATTACAAAATTGTCATGTAATTCGTACTCAGCATACTAAAAAACCCCAAAAACGATGCGCATCATGAAATTTTGTTATTACGGCGCGACGTCCATATTGGATTGCAATTTTATAATGTAATTCGTACTCAGCATACGAAAAACCCCTTAAACGATACCCATCATGAAATTGTGTAACTACAGCCCGGTGACCATATTGGATTGCAAAATTATCATGTAATTCGTACTCAGCGTACTAAAAAACCCCTAAAACGATACCTATCATGAAATTTTGTAATTACAGTGCGGCGGCCATATTGGATTACAAAATTGTCATGTAATTCGTACTCAGCATACTAAAAAACCCCAAAAACGATGCGCATCATGAAATTTTGTTATTACGGCGCGACGTCCATATTGGAATGCAATTTTATAATGTAATTCGTACTCAGCATACGAAAAACCCCTTAAACGATACCCATCATGAAATTTTGTAACTACAGCCCGGTGACCATATTGGATTGCAAAATTATCATGTAATTCGTACTCAGCGTACTAAAAAAACCCCTAAAACTATACCCATCATGAAATTTTGTAATTGCAGCGCTTCAGCCATATTGGATTGCCGAATTTTCATGTAATTCGTACTCAGTATACGGAAAAACCCCTTAGAGGTTTGGACTTTTTTTTGTTGAGAAGTTGATACTATGACGACCTAGAGATTTTACCTTCACACCAGGTCCAGCATACCATCTTATAGTATTGTCATTGCAGTTAAATAAGTATTCCAAGTTTAAGCTCAATCGGAGCATGAAAAGTGGATTAAATCTTACTTGAGTTCCGTTCCAAAAAACGTCAAAAATGTTTGCTGTATTGGAGATCGGAGACCTTAAATATTAATATAAATATTTTAGTATTTTTTATTGTTTAGTGCTAAAAGAAACACATAATCTGTAAAAAAAATCCGCTCTCTAGCTATCTACGTTCATGAGATACAGCCTCGTGATGGACAGACAGACAGATGGACGGCGAAGTCTCATAAATAGCGTTAAACATCGATTAAAAAGTTGAAATTCCTATAACCAATCGATTCCTATCAAAACATTTTCGGGTCTAAATAACCAAGCCACAAAACAATTTAAAAAAAAAAGAGCTGGCAAAACGCACGATTCTTTAGCAGCAGTGTGCGCACCCATACTTGCGTTTGCGTTGCGGCACGGCAAACGGATCGGAACGCACCGGATCGCAAAGCGGTGGGCGCTCGCCCTTACTCTTAAAATGATTAGAATTCACCAATTTCAACCCTTGAGTCGGTGTCAAGGAACCAGCATCTCCACCATGTCGGAAAGAAGCATAACCAGAAGAAGCACAACTAGATATAATTCTTTCCTGCTGGGTTCCTTAAACCTAAGACTCACCCATAAAATAAAGAGCGAGTCTATCACAGCAGTCCACGTCCACAGCCGCCTCCGTGTGCTCCACCTGGAACAAATCAAAGGAAGTACCCGTTACTCTCCAATGAAAGGAGAGCAGCTGGTACGCATTTTACATGTCACAATGCACATGAATGCATACTCAGGTCACTATAGCCCATTCATGGGTACATTGACTCCTTATACCGAAGGACATCAAATGTATCAGCGTTGCAAACACCTCACCGCGAGCTGGATCCAAGCCTGTGGACCGCGGATTATTGGCTGCGATATAACATATAATAAATTCATTCCCATTCCATAAACATTTCCCACTGTAGACTGCATTCACGGCCACGGCCGAGTGTCAGCACTGCGAGGACCGCAGCGATGACACAGCGCTCCACACTCTGTTGGAGTGCACGGCGTGGGCACAACAGCGCCAGGTCCGCGTAGTGGGTCTGGGCGTGGACACTCTCTCGCTCGAGGCCATGGTGCGAGCCATGCTCTCCAGCGGGAGTAAGTGGGACTGCGCCGCCTCTTTCTGCGAGCAGGTCATGCTCGCGAAGGAGGCGGCGGGCCGGGTGCGGGAGAGAACTCTCCCACCCGAGTTCCGCAGTCGGCGCCTTGGGCGCCGCCGACGTGTCTTCGCCGAGGACTATCGGCCTCCATGACCGGGGGTCTGAGGACGGTGAGAAGGCCGCTCACCGTCCTTACAGAAGCAGGCCCATGACGGCAGCGTGACGTGAGCAACTCACACACGCCCCCCCTTAGAAGCGGGATCACACCCGAAACCCCCCCATAGACGCGGGATTGCACCCGAACCACCCCCTGGGCGAGGCCGCAGTGGCGGCCGTAGGTCTGTTGGGAGTCACGGGACATCCTTCCTGAGGGCTTACCCGGGGCTCTCAACCATAGGCTGTTGGGCGTTACGTGAGGTTTTTTAGTCGGTAAGAGTCCGGCATAGCATCCTACGAGGATTTTCCCTCACGTTAAAAAAAAAAAAAAAAAAAAAAAAGACTGCATTCACGGCCCCCTGTGGCCGGCATGATGACACACAGGCCCGGTGAATCGCAGATTGACCTCATGACTACTAAATGTGCTGTACGAAGCACCAACAAACAAGATAAAACATGTAAAAAGTTACCAGCCTTTTATTTTGCGTAGATTAGCTGCCAAGCAGCTCCAGTGCTTCAGATCACACGCGTTCAGTTCACACGCTGTCGCGACAATCACGATGATACGCGAGATTTGGAGAAAGAAGGTTAATGCTCTAGTCATGAAATCAAAATAACTGGTAAGATTGTAAGTCTATTTGTCCCACGACTTGTTCTGTATTTGAATTTGAATCTGAGTCCGTTTCTAATGTCAAATAGATATTTTTCAGTTCACGTCGGGTGACCGGAGCGGACGTATAACGCTGGTCTAATAACAAATTATCGAGACAAGTTAATTGTCAATAACGCGTGTGAACTGAACGCGTGTGATCTGAAGCACTGGAGCTGCTTGGCAGCTAGTCTACGCAAAATAAAAGGCTGGTAACTTTTTACATGTTTTATCTTGTTTGTTGGTGCTTCGTACAGCACATTTAGTAGTCATAAGGTCGATCTGCAATTGACCGGGCCTGTGTGTCATCATGCCGGCCACAGGGGGACGTGAATGCAGTCTACAGTGGGAAATGTTTATGAAATGGGAATGGATTTATTATATGTTATATCGCAGCCAATAATCCGCGATCCATAGGCCTGGATCCGGCCCGCGGTGAGGTTAGCAACGCCGATACATTTGATGTCCTTCGGTATAAGGAGTCAATGTACCCATGAATGGGCTATAACGACCTGAGTATGCATTCATGTGCATTGTGACATGTAAAATGCGTATCAGCTGCTCTCCTTTCCTTGGAGAGTAACGGGTACTTCCTTTGATTTGTTCCAGGTGGAGCACACTGAGGCGGCTGTGGACGTGGACGGCTGTGATAGACTCGCTCTTTATTTTATGGGTGAGTCTTAGGTTTAAGGAACCCAGCGGGAAAGAATTATATCTAGTTATGCTACTTGAGCAGCTGATACGCATTTTACATGTCACAATGCACATGAATGCATACTCAGGTCGTTATAGCCCATTCATGGGTACATTGACTCCTTATACCGAAGGACATCAAATGTATCGGCGTTGCTAACCTCACCGCGGGCCGGATCCAGGCCTATGGATCGCGGATTATTGGCTGCGATATAACATATAATAAATCCATTCCCATTTCATAAACATTTCCCACTGTAGACTGCATTCACGTCCCCCTGTGGCCGGCATGATGACACACAGGCCCGGTCAATTGCAGATCGACCTTATGACTACTAAATGTGCTGTACGAAGCACCAACAAACAAGATAAAACATGTAAAAAGTTACCAGCCTTTTATTTTGCGTAGACTAGCTGCCAAGCAGCTCCAGTGCTTCAGATCACACGCGTTCAGTTCACACGCGTTATTGACAATTAACTTGTCTCGATAATTTGTTATTAGACCAGCGTAATACGTCCGCTCCGGTCACCCGACGTGAACTGAAAAATATCTATTTGACATTAGAAACGGACTCAGATTCAAATTCAAATACAGAACAAGTCGTGGGACAAATAGACTTACAATCTTACCAGTTATTTTGATTTCATGACTAGAGCATTAACCTTCTTTCTCCATCCTTTGGAAATCGAAGAAGACCAACAAGATTCATCATCAGTGGATCAAAACGAAGAACAGATCAATATTGAAGATGCAAACATAGTCCCAAAAGAATTGAATAATATACCAGTAAATGAAAATAGCCCAAATGTTGATATGTCAATAGAAAGTTCTGATTCTGATGTAAACAACACAAATGACGATACTTCACATGAAATTGAAAATACCATTGAAGTTATGGAAGAATCAAATCCAGTCACAATTGAAGCTGAACCTGATGAAGTGATGGAAGTAGAACAACTCGGTGCAATTAGAAATGAACGAGCAGCTAAAGTCCGTGCTCTACAAAAGATAAGAGAATGGACTCGCAACCTAATGGTTTTATTTTAGCTTTCCTTGGCCGGAGGGTCGATTTCTTCGCGAAATGCGAATGTAAATAATGTAAATATACATACTAAATTCTTCATGAGACACGAACATCTCTTTTCTACATACGAAATTCTTCAGGAGACATAATGTCTCTTCATTTTTCTTTTTCCTTTGTGGGGAATGTCGCGACAATCATGATGATACGCGAGATTTGGAGAAAGAAGGTTAATGCTCTAGTCATGAAATCAAAATAACTGGTAAGATTGTAAGTCTATTTGTCCCACGACTTGTTCTGTATTTGAATTTGAATCTGAGTCCGTTTCTAATGTCAAATAGATATTTTTCAGTTCACGTCGGGTGACCGGAGCGGACGTATAACGCTGGTCTAATAACAAATTATCGAGACAAGTTAATTGTCAATAACGCGTGTGAACTGAACGCGTGTGATCTGAAGCACTGGAGCTGCTTGGCAGCTAGTCTACGCAAAATAAAAGGCTGGTAACTTTTTACATGTTTTATCTTGTTTGTTGGTGCTTCGTACAGCACATTTAGTAGTCATAAGGTCGATCTGCAATTGACCGGGCCTGTGTGTCATCATGCCGGCCACAGGGGGACGTGAATGCAGTCTACAGTGGGAAATGTTTATGAAATGGGAATGGATTTATTATATGTTATATCGCAGCCAATAATCCGCGATCCATAGGCCTGGATCCGGCCCGCGGTGAGGTTAGCAACGCCGATACATTTGATGTCCTTCGGTATAAGGAGTCAATGTACCCATGAATGGGCTATAACGACCTGAGTATGCATTCATGTGCATTGTGACATGTAAAATGCGTATCAGCTGCTCTCCTTTCCTTGGAGAGTAACGGGTACTTCCTTTGATTTGTTCCAGGTGGAGCACACGGAGGCGGCTGTGGACGTGGACTGCTGTGATAGACTCGCTCTTTATTTTATGGGTGAGTCTTAGGTTTAAGGAACCCAGCGGGAAAGAATTATATCTAGTTATGCTTCTTCTGGTTATGCTTCTTTCCGACACACGCGTTATTGACAATTAACTTGTCTTGATAATTTGTTATTAGACCAGCGTTATACGTCCGCTCCGGTCACCCGACGTGAACTGAAAAATATCTATTTGACATTAGAAACGGACTCAGATTCAAATTCAAATACAGAACAAGTCGTGGGACAAATAGACTTACAATCTTACCAGTTATTTTGATTTCATGACTAGAGCATTAACCTTCTTTCTCCAAATCTCGCGTATCATCGTGATTGTCGCGACAACCAGGTTTGTCCCGCGCAGACGGCAAGAGACCGGACGGTCTGACCCTTGTGCCATGGAAGAACGGCAAGTGCTTAGTGTGGACACTTTCGCCGCCAGTCACTTGGCTCGTACCGTCCATTCACCGGCGGCGGCAGCTGTAGAAACGATGGGCAGTTGCGGGAGTGATACTAAGGCTCTGGTCTCGGAGATCGGCCGTAGGCTACAGGACAAGACGCATGACTCCCACGTCTGGTCGTACCTGGTACAAAGGATAGCTATCCCGCACGGCAACGCTGCTAGTGTATTGGGCACCTTTGCGCCTGGTATGATCAGTGGTGGTATGTTCAGTAGGCATTAGTTTAGTAGTTTAGTTATTTAATCTATTTATTTTATTTTTATGTATGTATTTTTAAGTTGATGATTGGACAATAAATTAGGATCAGGATTATTGGACAATAAGTTAGGAACTGTTGATGGTTTTAAGCGCTTTGTTACTACATCATAATCGGTTTTTTGAAAATGCAAATTGCTAATACTGGCGCTTTTATAGAACTTAATTTTTTTTTAAATATGGAATAGGAGGCACCATCTACCAGCACTTTTAAGAAAGTTACACGACACGAATGTCTAGAATTGCACCTATATCCATTCGTTTATAAGGTACGCGAGAAAATAAAATTTATGATCAGTTAGCATACTAATTGCTTTTATAAAAAACTAGCGGATATCACGCGGTTTCACCCGCGTAGTTCCCGTTCCCGTGGGAATACGGGAATAAAATATAGCCTATGTTCACCGCAAAGACTGTAGCTTCCCAACAGTGAAAGAATTTTTCAAATCGGTACAGTAGTTCCGGAGCCTATTCGTTACAAACAAACAAACAAACAAAAAAACAAAAGCAAATCTTTCCTCTTTATAATATTAGTATAGATCAAGGAACTTATAGTTATAGGTATAAGTTCCTTGGTATAGATATCTTAACTTAATTTTTAATGGTACAATGGATAACCATATTTCTCGCTGAATACTATTTTTAGGAAACCTAAAACAATTATTCATCAGTAACATACGATAACAATACTTAACTTATTTTATTTACTCTAATAATGACATTCGTGTTTCTTCTAATAATACACAGGAAGTCCCAGATAAATCCTCAATAAAGTCACACTACTTCACAACGTTTCTTATTGTGTGAAAACAATGAAGTCAACCGCCATTCTATTGTTCGTTGACACTTTGACAGCTGACATGTAGTACCAATGTTGCCACATTACAGAATCCTTAGAAAATGGGAATGTAATTCACTGATTCGACAACCCAATCATGCATATTATGGTATAAAATATTTTAATTTACGCATTAAATAATCGTAGTCGAACTATAGAGCTATTTATAAATTATTTTACTTGCATTTTTGGTTAGTATGGTCTATTTCTATTATTTTCTAGGAGATACTAATAAGAAGATAGCAACACTGCACAATTCCCTAGAAAGAGAAGGTTAGCCCACAGAGAGTGAGATAGAGATACGTAGGTATTTGACTCAAGCGGTTGTTCGAAGTGTGGCCTCCATGTTTACCTATAGCTTCATGTGTACGTCCCATGACTGTGACATATCAAAGTCGCGCATGTCCATTCCACTATGGCGTTCACGTACACTATAGTGACGGAACTGTCATCGGTTCCGACGCCCACGGTCATCATGTAAGCCAGTTAATATCCGTTTATATCCGGGTTATCCTCTTTCATCCAGGCCGGAAATAATGCAGGATGAGTTTATAATAATGATTAACATAGCCTGCAGAGTAACATTAAAAGAAAAAACATCAGAAACTTCGAGTTGATTGTGATAAATAAATTTTCTGTTGAGCCGCCATTAGCGTTCCAATTAGTTACGGGGTAAGTATTTAATATTTTAGTTTATTCTGCTTTTATTTATGGTTTTATTTAATATATTGAATGATATATTATTTTATAATATATACTTATTTATTTCAGTGCATATTTATTAATTGTTTTTTTTTATTGGCCAATGTAAATACGCCAAAAATGTATAACTTTAATACTTTTATTTTATTAATATTTTTGTTTATTTTGATTCATTTATTCTTGTTTTGCATTTAAAAGGTGTTGTTTAACAGCTGTTATAAATATTTCCGTCCCAAATCGAGGTAAAATTAATTATAATAGCATGTGAAGATGACAATTTTTGGCAATGAAAATACGCTAAATACAAGGAACTAATACTTCTAACTGGAATGCTCACGTGCACATCAAAAGCGTTCTGGAAAAGGAAAGCTAGAAAAGGGGATGCTATCTCTTTCTACTAATGTGTCCATGCAGACGCTTTAGCTAGTGAGACAATATTTTCTTATTAAGTTGAAAGACATAGGTACACAATAATAAAATAAATGATATCTATGGATCTTACAGTTATGTATGTTTTAATTAGGTCTTGCAGAAGACAATTTAATAATTTGACGAATTGAATGACTTGTAATAATTGACGTGAAATTTTTAAAATTAATGAATAAGATACTAGATCAGTTATTACCTATGTGGAGCCATTCTTACACTACCGGCTCGGTATGATGGCCGTTAAGTAGGTACGAAGAGAATTTGGCAGAGCTTGCTTGCTCTCTCTTTTTTTAAAAGGCCTTTTAGTACCACCTAATATCTACTACTTTATAAACTCAACTACTAATGACTAGACCGTTTTACTCGGTCAATATCGTAACTTAGCTGATATGTCAAAAATTATAGCGTGCCGCACGTTTAATTACGTATGACGGTTTAGGGGAGAGGGGCCGAACGTCTTATTTATCATTATCAAAAAGTCGGAAACCAAACTTATATTTTTGTTTAGATTCTTACGTATCAAATATTACGCAGCCAGGGTTGTAGGATGTCGGCCTATGCTTTTCATACACAAAGGAAAGAGGGGATGGAAACTACGTAAAACCAACTATCGTATCATACAATCAAATAGGTATATGTATATATTTTTACCGAAGTATCTAACCCCTTTTTGCTTTCGGTAAGAATATTGGTAAAGAGAAATTTCATTCTACCTACACAAAAATCTCACATCAATTCAATTTCCTAGTAATTTAATACTTGTTCATTAGCGCTGGAGGTCCTGGGTTCGATTCCTGGGTCGGTACAAATGTTTGTGTGATCCAAAAATGTTTATTTCGGAGTTAGGGTGTTTTCTATGTAAAATATGTATGTATTTAGAATTATATAACTATGTATATCAGTCGTCTAGACTCCATAGCACAAGCTTGTTTTAGCTTTTGGGCTACATCCACAAATATTTATTTTATATTTATTTTATTAAAAGTAAGTCCGATCTAGAACATACCGTGTTGGCACCACAATGAATCTTCAGAGTTGCCATGCGTAATTTATGAGTTACTACCAATAGTTATTATTTTTCAAATAAATTTATTTTAAGTAACACCAATAATGTATGAAATATTGAAATAATAGAATTTTGAAGTTAAAACATTAATTATTATAATAAACATTAACGCGTATTGACCAGCACGTATGAAAACTGTTACCTCTGATCTGGTCTACTACTGGTCATAAAAACTACCGTCAGTTTCTTTTTATTACCACTTACAACACACTGCGTTGCAAGAAAGAGAAGAATCCCCTTAAGTCGTTGTCCTGCTCGGGAACGTTTTTTACCTTTGACATGAAGTAATGCAATATAAACCGAATGCTGTTGAAAATAAAGTTCAATTTTAATTTGTTTTTGTGATTTCGTAAGCATTCCAGTTAGAAGTATAAGTTCCTTGGCTAAATATTGATAAATTTATTTTCGGAAATTTTGTATCTACAAATTCTTTTTTTTTTTTGGGTAACGTGTTTGTGTGTATATTTGGTAAATAAAAAAATATAAGACTTAAAACTGGTTTTATTTTGAATTACATGGTAAAACATAAGAATACTACTTCATTTTAACCATCGTAATTTTCAGCGACATTTCATTAATCCATTACACATCGGATATCCTCGGATTTAGTTTAGTTATTTTCGTCAGTTATCCAACATGATGAAACAGTAAGTATTTCTGTAGTGCGACTCCTATAAAAGAAATAAGAATTAATTTTGTGAAGCTCGGCGCGCAACCGCAGTTCCCGCCAACGCTCGCGAAGGTGTTGAGCGTCGAAGGCCAGTGACGTTTGACAGTTCGGACGCTCGAGTGGAGACCAATCAGAACGGAGCATGAGTCTAAGATGGCCGCCATTTCCAATAAGTTTTGTGACGCAAGTCCATAACTGACATTTCAAAGTCCGGCAAATCCAAGGTTATATTTTTCAAACGACGGTAAGTTTCGCTGGTAAATATCAAACTCCTTTATGTCCAAACTTAATTCCTATTTTGTGACTTAATTAACTATTTAAACATAGTTGATTTGCTTTAATAACGTTTTAACTGAGTATGTCGTAAGGCTATTATAAACAAGAAATATATTACTTGCTTATTTTAAGAGATACTGAATGTGCCATGATTCCCAAAAACAGAGATGTACAAAATGGTTTTAAAAAAACATTTAAATACAAAATGCAAAATACTTTTCAGATTTACTATTTCAAATGCAAAATACCAAATGGTTTTACGTTTTGTATTTCAAATGCTAAATGCAAAATAGGTATTTTCAAAATACTTTTTTAAAATAAAATACTTTTTTACCAAATTTCACATACATATTTTTATTTATTTTAGGTATTTATCATGAGAAATAGAGACACAATGCCGAGCCGAATAAAAACGTCTAATATCATGTCACCTTATGAGCATGACCATGTGGTCATATTTATCAGTACACGTATCAATAAATTATGTTATGTTATTAATAATAATAATACTCACTTAAAATAATGTAAAAAACTAGACTAACGAAAAGAGAGCCATGGCTCCATTTTGTGGCTTGTGTGGCCATTTATTTGGGTTGATTGTGTATCTAGTTCTTATTTTATTATTATTATACTTTTCTTTTATTAGGTAATAATAATAACAACTGGACTGGTATTGGTAAAAAGTGAAAAAATAAACATCAATATTTATTTATTACGCTTTTTAGCAATACCGGTTGTTCGAATACATAATCACTCATTTTTCTTCTGTGAGGTCTCATAATCATTCGACCGTTTTTTTTTTAACGAGAGGGAAAAGCCATCATGGATGCTATGCCGGACTCCTACCGACTAAAAAACCTCACGTAACGCCCAACAGTCTATGGCTGGGAGCCCCGGGTAATCCCTCGGAAGGATGTCCCAGGACTTGGAGTCTTCAAGTTCAAGTTCAAGTTCAAGTTCTTTATTTGCTGAATATGGTTCAGACCCACGGCCACCATTGCGGCTTCGCCTAGGGTGTAGTTCGGATGCTATCCCGCGTCTTTGGTGGGTTTCGGGTGTGATCTCGCTTTTAGGGGGGCGTACGTGAATTTCTCACGTCACGCTGCCGTCATGGGCCTGCTTCTGTAAGGACGGTGAGCAGCCCTCTCACCGTCCTCAGGCCCCCGGTCATGGAGGTTGACAGTCTTCTGCGAAGACACGTTGGCGGCGCCCAAGCCGCCGCCGACTTGACTGCGGAACCCGGGTGGGAAAGTTCTCTCGCGTTCCCGCCCCGCCCTCGCCGGCGCCGCCTCTTTCACGAGCATGACCTGCTCGCAGAAAGAGGCGGCGCAGTCCCACTTACTCCCGCTGGAGATCATGGCTAGCACCATGGTCTCGAGCGAGAGAGTAATCATCCCACCGTACGAACAATTTCGTTCATTTCATTTTGTTTGGCTGGTGATGTTGGCTGAACTTAATCACAAAGTATTTTGCATTTTGAAATGAATGTTAAAAATGCAAAATACATCTCGAAAGGTATTTCAAATAAAATACAAAATGCTTTTTAATAAAAGGCATTTAAATTCAAAATACAAAATAGGTAGTTTGCATTTTGTATTTGCATTTTAAATAGAAGTATTTCAAATAAATCACATCTCTGCCCAAAAATCACTTAGAATGGACATGCGGCTTTTTGATATTTAACGACTCAAATAATCAAAGAGAATACAATACTACGTAAGAAGAGACGGGACTTCCATAATGCGAAATAGTCTTACGAAATGTCAAACCATGATCAACTGACAGTAGCCAACCTAACAACTTTAACACATACAGTTGCCAACATTAGGGAAAAATAGTGATGTATACTATATTTATCGATATCGATACTATATTTATCGATATCGATAAATGCAGTGGTCTTTACTTCTAGTATAGGCTATAGTAAAGGCTCAGTTTTGGTTGTGAAATGATAAGTTCATAAAATATTATTATATTTATTTAAAAAAACAGTATTTGTAATTTCAGCGCCTTATTTATTCTGACTTCTGACTGTGTATCATAATGACCCTTTTTAATTACCAAATATTAGGACGCTTGCTTCATTATTGCCTTCGTCTTTAATCACTAAAGTACAGTAATTAGCTGAAACAAAATAATGAGATAATTACAATATTTTTGTGTTATTTTTAATATTTTTTATCGTACGAGTTATAGATATGTAGCCATGATTTCTGAAGTGGCACCAACCTTTTGTTATGGTGATTATTTAGCTGAATCCATTAATCAAGCAATTTTATTTTGAATTAAATTTGTCTGTTCAACCAATTCTGCAGCTCGCTGTAGTGACTGTATATAATATTGACCCTTTTGAATACTAAATATTAGGATGCTTGCTTCATTATTGCCTTCGTCTTTAATCACTTTGTACCACTCACTTTATACACATGGTAATTGGCTGAAACAAAAATAATGACAATTATTCTTGTGTTTTTTAACATATTTTTGTGTTAAGTGGCTTGGCAGTGAGTCTTATTGATGGAACTGCAAATTTCTTTAACTGCGTCCTTTTTTTCCTAAAATCTTTGTCAGTAAAATGTTTTCCGCAAACAAATTTTAACTGGTGGAGTTTCTCTATGGGTATATATATGCTAAATCCTCGTTTCCTGTGTTCTTCACCCATTCCTTCAAACTAAAATTAAACATCGATATATAAGTAATTGCAAAACTACTACCACACTATTTTCCTAACGATTATACAATATATAATTTTTATTGTTTTCACCCATATAACCTATGAACCATTGATAGATTTACTAATATACTACTCACCGAAGCTCATCCATAGGAAATCTGGCCATGAAAAACCGTTTTGTGCCGTCTTTTCTTCCAGATTTTAAACCGCATATTTCACACTTTTTATAATGCATAATTCGATAAACTATGTAGAACAAACACAAGAGAATATAATATAGAGAACGAATTGATAGCAAAAATAAGCTATTATCTCAATTATTTCAATAATATCTTTCAGAGAAAAATAAATTGAAAATAACGAATAACAACTTGACATCTACAGTGACAGACAGATGACATTTCCTCAAGGAACGAGCGAGGCAGATTTGGCGGAGTTGCCGGCATCGGCCCCGGCAGAAAGCCATAACCAAAAATAGAATAGAATAGAATAAGATATAGAGATATATAGATAGATAGAGACACATATAGTCGCCATTACAATTTGGTCAATTTTCATACATTTTTTTGCTTGTACGTAGTTGCGACAGACTGCAAATAATGTCCAAAGTCCAAGTTTGGTGTGTTCATCTCATTTGTCAGTGTCACTGTCACCGGCTCACCGCACGTCATAACATAACATACGTCACTTAATGCTGATTGTGATGGAAAATCGAAATCAATTGAAATGAATTATTTTGATTGGTAATTTGGTAATGAGAATTGTGCTTCGATACAACAACAATACAATATTGAATTGCTTTCTTAAATTGTATAAATTCAGTTCAAATATTGCGGTTCTACTCGATGTCGCATATTTCTTAGCATAGGTATCAGAGTTGTTAAAATGATGAATGAAGACGATAAAAAACTGATAATTCAGAACCTCAACATAAAAATAGGTTCTGAAATTAAGAATTTATCAAATGCATATGATATAGAAAATGAATTAGCTAACAGACGAGATGAACTCCAAAGTAACGTGAGTATTCAAAATATCATTAATGTACATTGGTCAATATCAATATTTTTATTTTAAATGTAAGAGTTCCTATTAGTATGTTTTAATAGTAGATGTTACATTAATGTTTGTATTCCAGCTGAATCTTGCCAACAATGAAGTGCCCACAAAACTGGCATTGGCGTTGGCCAAAGCAGAATCAAACACAAAACAGATAGGCAGCCTTAAACTTCGAAGTGATGACCTCAAAACCAAAGTCGATGCATTCTTGAAGAAAATAGAGCCTTTACGAAACCAAGTCGATAATAGGTATACAGCTATCAACAAATTAGAACATGTATTAGATTACTTGAAGATATTTGTGAAGATTGATGACTTGTGGTAAGTATGGTGATTAAGTTAAATTTGTTAACATTAGACAGAACTTTGTTCACCTCTATTACATGGCCATCATATTGATGTTGTTTAACTCAACCTACTTGATCATTCCATTATACTGTATATCAATAGCCTTGCTCAAAAATGTTAACAAAATGTTAACAATTTGATCCTATATATTCATAGTTACTTGCAATTGAGTATTCACCCTGATTATATTCTAGTATCCAGGAGTCATACAGTGTTCTTACAGTCATTTCGACACCAAATAACTTCTTTATGATAGTTTATTTTCACTTAAAATACCTACTTGGGATAGTAAAAAATTCAATGATTTGTCATACTATATTTTTCTACTCATCTCTCTTAGATAACGATTGTCAAAACATGACATGTTTACATTATTGCCATATCGGGCAGGATATAGTGCCTACTGCAGTGTGTCATACACATGGCATTAAAATTTAGGTACTTACCTATTTTACATACTTTTTACCTGTAATTTTCTTTAGAAAGATGTCAGGGTCAGGGTACTTTTCCACTGCTTAGCAGAACATCGTCCATCTGCTCTCTTTTCTACATTTGTATTGACTGCATTACTTCCGTCCTACTGTGTCACTTTGATAAGCACCCTTTTCAGGCTCTCTATGAGCTTGTCCCTCTAATTAAAGGGCTATAAAAATGTATTTTTGTAACATGTCAAAATATGTCATAAAAAAATTAAAGTTCATGTAGATTTGATTTCCAAATAAATAAATATTAATACTTTTCAGCCGTCAAATGAAACAAACTAATGATGATGAACAAATGGTATTACTCTACGGAGAGCTTCGTAATATGCATACACTGACATTAAAGGAACACCAAGCCACATACTTGAAGGACTGCACGCATTATTGGCACAGTGTGCTTAAGGAAAGACTTACTAGGTAAATTGTATTGCTTTAACCATGTTTGGACAGTATTTTCAAAGAGTTTTCTTACAGTAAGTACTTCTTCTGATTAACTGACTCGTCTAGGCATAGCTGAAACCACTGAATGAATTGTGACCAGATTTGGCACATTGATAGTCATTAAGTCATTACATTGAAGGTATCCTGAGAAATATTAAGGGAAGTGATTAAAATTCTTCTCTAAAGTGATCTTAAGTTTGAAGTATAATCATTAAACTTCAAACTTAAGATCACTTTCATAATTATTATGAAGGCCGGAAACTAGTTATTCTTCAAATTCCCTATTAGTCTATCTCTAATCAGTTTGTTGCAGTATACTGCTATGTAGACACCTCCCAATAATTTGGAAGCATAATTTGTAAAGCAAGCTTGTTTATGTATACTGCTTAATTGCTTTCTCGCTTGACAGTTATGTGGCGCGAGTCATTATTGGGCGGATGATCCGATTGCCTTCCCTGCGTGCCTGCTCAGCTCACAGTGGAAATTTGGACTTTACTGTACGAAGCTAGCAAGACATGTGTACAAAACTTTGTTCATTTGTCAGGGGGTGCACCACTTGCCTGTGTTAAAGGCTTTTGCTGTGATGGTCTGGTTAAGACTACTATGCACCACTGTTAAAATATTCTCATCATAAGTATTATATTATGTATAATACTTAACATAAGTATTATATCTAAATATATAAAAATGTTGTGTGCGTTTAAGTATCTATTAAAAACTCAAAATTTACTGAATCGATTGAGCTCAAAATTGGACATGATATACAATAGGATTCAGAGATGGTTTTAGGCTACTTTATACACTTTTATCATAACAGCAATAAGAATAAAATAGCTTTAAAAAGTGATTTTACCAATAGATGGCGCTGGTCGTTTTTTAAAATTAAATTCTGCCAGCTTCAGAACAAAATATTATAAACATCCTATTTAGAAGGTACCTACCAGATTGATGTTTTTTAAGAGAAGTTCGATTGCGGCCTCCTTGCATTCAGAATAATAAAAGAGAGTACTTACCTAATAAAGAGGTCAGATATTGTACAGCGGGGCGACTTTATTCCGCTGGGTGACGGCACCTAACCAACTAGGTAGCTAGGCACGCCCCACTGTACTGGTGAAAGCGTGTGACCCAGATCCACACTTTCCTTGACTGGGGTTGGAGGTGGACCACACCAGGTGCGGTTACACAGGTTGCCGGGTTAGCGGCACAAAACACAAACACAAATAAAAGTCACTATCAAAGTTCTTACCGGTCACTAGGTCGGAGGTTTATTACTTTTACTGTAGGTACTATAAAACAATACTGTTCCTAATCCTATCCTATTCTTCCTGGCTATCCTTTTCTTCCAAGTATTCTTGCTGTTTCTTCCTGTTTTTCTGGTTTCCTTTTCTTCTTGTTGTTCCTGTAGTGCTGGACTGTCGACTGAATGTCGGTACAAAAGTGGCGTCTGTATTTATACATTTTTGGCCTAAACTGTGATTCGCTATTAATTACGTCCAATCACAGTTCCTACATAATAGCCTATCAAAAATACGAAATTATACAATTTTAGTGCAAAATTTTTAAGGCACATCCCGCAAAGTTCGAGTACTTCCCCGCGTCTTTGGGAACTTTCGGGTGTCACTCTCGCTTCTTGGGTCGTGTGTCGTGCGAAAAACTTTAATGTGACGCTGTCGTCTCGGGCCTGCTTCTGTAAGGACGGTGAACAGACCCCGCCCCGACCTTAGGTCCTCGGTCATAGAGTCCGATAGTATGGGCAAAATCGAGTGTATGGCACCCTCGCCGCAGATTGGAAATCTCGGGTTGGAGAGTTATCTCCCCGCCATCTCTTTCACGAGAATGACCTGCTCGCAGAAAGACGCGGCGGCGTCCCACGTACTCCCATTGGAAATCATCGCTTGCACCGTAGTCTCCAGCGAGATAATGTTCAGGTCAAGACCTGCCAATAGGACATGGCGCCCACGCTATGCTCTGTATGGAGCGCTGTGTCCTCGCTGCTTCCTTCGCAGTGCTGACACTGAGCCGTGGACTCCCGGCGTAATCGCCACAGATACTTATCGAAGCATCCGTGCCCTTAATTATCGGTGACAACCGGTAGAAGAGATTGCCATGGCTCCTCTCCAGCCACTCGTTTATATCGATCTGATCACCACCTAAGTTGAGAGATCCACTAAGACTCTTCAAGATGGTCAACGCGGTGAGGATTTGGCCGATTTCCTTGGGCGAAAAGTGGCAACTTTCGCCTCTAACTATTCTCAGACACCGCGTAGATTAGTTTTAAAAAATCGAAATAGTTGTCTTGACATACAGACCCTTTTTTGCCAAGGAGTTTTAGAGCGGAGGAGGAATTTCCGCTACACGGAAAACGACGGCGACGGGTCAAACTCAAAAAACATTTATATCGCATAGTCATACTACATAGGCACTTGCGACACGTTCATGAATACAAATCAAAGTTAGTACCACCACCAGTTCGGAACGCGGTCCGCTTAAGCAGAATTGGCATAAATCTTGGCGGGCTGTTCTTTTTGTGATCTTTTTATTTTCTGAGAGAGGGGCTCTGGACTTTCTACGGCGCCCCAGGGCGCCGCGGCGCACAGGTTGGGAACCCCTGATATAAAACATTCAAAAAATGGAATAAAAACCTAATAATCGAATGTTACTATGCTATAAGACCTATACTATTCTATTTACATGTTTCGATGTGCAGTCGCCGCTGTGACCCGAAGTGTTGTCCCGTACATTTCTCCCGCCGTGCAGACTATGTTGCATCAATCTTCCGGTACGGGCACGACGTCTGTAGACACTGGCAGCACCACCAGCTTCTTCACCGGCCGCCGCAGAACGCCTCCCTTGGTTGCGATGTCCACTGTTCGCACTATGTTGTCTGGACCCGGATACGTAGCGATGACTCGGCCACGGATCCACACGTTGCGAGGAAGGTTTGCGTCGACTATCTGTACGAGGTCGTTGATCTGTACTGGTTGACCTCGTCCGTGGGGCTCCCGCCGGTGTTGAAGCTCAGGCAGGTATTCTCGAATCCAGCGAAGCCAAAATAGGTCTGCTAGCCGTTGAGAAGCGCGCCAGCTTGACCTCGATGCTGTGTCTTGCTCGCTGAACGTCCCGGGCTGCGGTACTCGCTCCTGACCCCCCAGTAGGAAGTGATTGGGGGTTAGGGCTTCTGGATCTTCTGGGTTCACTGACACATGCGTCAGCGGTCGACTGTTGACTGTGTACTCTGCTTCTGTTAGTAATGTTGAGAGTACTTCTTCTGTAGGTGCGCGCTCATGTAGTGTAGCTGTCAGCGCCTGTTTGACTGACCGTACTAATCTCTTCCAGGACCCACCCATGAATGGGGCCCCAGGTGGAATGTACCGCCAGTTGACTGTCTTCTTAGCTGCCTCTTCTTGTGTCGCTTCGTCGATACTGCGTCGGAGTTCTCTGTCAGCACCCTTGAGGTTGGTGCCGTTGTCTGACCAGATTTCTGTAGGACGACCACGACGAGCCATCATTCTTCTTAACGCCATCACCGCAGAGTCTGTGTTGAGTGAGGCGGCGACTTCCAGATGCACGGCCCGAGTGGTGAGACACGTGAATAGTGCTACGTATCTCTTCTGGCGACTTCTTCCGACGGTCACGGTGAGAGGCCCGAAGTAATCGACCCCTGTGTAGGTGAAGGGCCGCTTGTGGTGGGCTAGACGACACGCTGGCAGGTTTCCTGTTCTTGGTTGAGGCGGAGTCTGAGTCTTCATGCGGCAGAACAGGCAGCTTCGGAGTAGAGTGCGTGTGATGGGCCTCAGTCGTAGTACCCAGTATTGCTGTCTGCACTCGTTGACTGTAGCTTCGACACCGGCGTGATGCAGCTGACGATGTACTGCCTGGACCCAGAGTTTGACTATAGGGTGCCCGCCATCAAGGATCATGGGATTCTTCAAGTCTTCTGTAACGTCTTGAACTGCTTGGATGCGGCTTCTCAGTCGGATGGTTTTATTTTCATAAACCGTGCTCAATGGTTGAAGACGGCTGTTCTTGTCCATCGGCTTGCTATTCTTCATTTTTTCTATGTCGACGGCGAAGGAGTCTTCTTGAGAGGCACGCATCAGTAGATCTTCAGCTTGTTTGAGATCTTCAGCAGAGACTCGAAGAAACTGTCTATTTGTAGGTGACGCTATTTTCTTCACCTTGGGCTGTCTTGTAATGGACTTCTTAGATTTTGTCCATGTTGAGTCCTCTTCTGTGTTCTTCAGTGTTCTCTTGTAGCAGACCACCTGTTTGTTGGGTCTGCACAGTTGTATAAACTGAAGGACTCTTGCTGTGGTGTACCGGAGTCTGTCCCAGTTGGAGAATCGAGAGACATCCGGTAGGCTGTTGGAGAGCTTCTGTTCTATTTTCTGTGTTACGTGGTGAGTCTTCTCTTCACCCGTAGACTGTTCTGGTTTTGCTATTGACGATTCTGTAGGCCAAAGGTTCTCGGTCTCGTAGAGGAAGTCCGGTCCTTTGTACCAGCGATGGTTCTTCGTGAAGTCTACTGGGACGTCTCGTGTGGCATCATCTGCTATGTTCATCTTCGTGGGCACCCAGCGCCATTCATTGACTGTTGAGCTTTCTTCTATAGCTGCTAGACGGTGGGCCACTTAAGGTTTGTAAGAACGTGAGCCAGTTCGTACCCAGGTGAGCACTGTTTTGCTATCGGTCCAGAACACCTTGCGGTCCGGTTTTCTCTCGTGCTCTTCTATAACTGTTTCTGCAAGTCTTGTCCCCATGACCGCTGCCTGTAGTTCCAGCCTTGGGATCGACGTTAACTTCAGCGGTGCCACCTTCGCCTTGGCCATGACGAGTGAGAGCTTGACTTCTCCATCGGCGTTTTCTGTTCTCCAGAATAAGACTGCGGCGTATGCAGACTCGCTGGCGTCGGTGAAGATGTGAAGCTGTAGCGAAGTGGCGTTACTGTAGTGGAGATACTGTCGCGGGACTGTCACATCTCTTTGACTGTTCAGGTGACCCATCCAATTCTTCCACTGTTCTGCTAGGTCGTCGTCGATTTCGGCATCCCAAGTTGTGCCTCTGCGCCATACTTCTTGCAGCAACTGCTTGGCTCGTATGGTGACAGGTGACTCGAAGCCCAACGGGTCGAAGAGGGACATTACTATCTTCAAAGCTTCTCTTTTCGTCGGCGTTCTACCTTCGAGGAGCTTCGGTGGAATGCGGGCGAGGCTAAGGTTGAACGTGAGTTCGTCTGTGTGCAGCTTCCAAACTACGCCCAGCACCCTTTCTGTATTTTCTTCTGATCTGTAGAGTTCCAGATCTTCTATGTTCTGTTGTTCACCGAGTGCTTCGAGTAGAGCTGTTGAGTTTGATTTCCACTGTTTGAGCTCGAAGCCGTCCTGTAGGTGAATTTTTCTAACGCCTGTCGCGATGCGTATAGCTTCTTCTGTACTCTTGAAGCTGTCCAAGTAGTCATCGACGTAGTGTTTTTCTATAATCGCCGCTGCTGCTTCTGGGTGACTGTGCTGGTGTTCTGTAGCATTCAAGTTCTTGATGTAGATTGCTATTGACGGAGAAATTGATGCACCGAAGATCAACGAAGTCATTCTGTATTCTTCTGGAGGTTGGTCGTCTCGTCGACTGCCGCGCCATAGGTATCGGAGTGTGTCTCGGTCTTTTGGTCGTACTTTGACTTGCATGAACATTTCCTTGATGTCAGCTGTCACGGCGATCTGGTGTTGACGGAAGCGCATGATGACACCAGGTAGAGACTGCAGAAGATCTGGACCTTTGAGCAGCATGTCGTTGAGTGAGATTCCTCTTGTCTTGGCAGCAGCGTCGTGTACTACTCGAAGTTTGTCTGGCTTCATAGGGTTCACGACGGCGAAGTGAGGCAAGTACCAAGTCTTGCCCGGCGCTGTTTTCTTCGGAGCTGGTTCGGCGTACCCCTTGGAGATCAGAGCTTCCATCTGTTCTGTGTATTTCTTGTTCAGCTCTGGGTCTCTGTCTATTTTCTTCTCTATGTTAAGGAGACGCTTCAACGAGTTGTCGTAGTTGTCAGGTAACTCAATTTCTTCTTTTCGCCAGAGGAGACCGGTTTCATATTGACCTGTTGCTGTCTTCTTGGTGGTCTTCTCTAGGATTCGAAGAGCCTTGACTTCAGGATCTGACTTCGGCTTCTTGGGGTTGAGGCAGAGCGCGTCCATCTCGAAGTACTGTTTCATCAATTCTTCAAGTTCATCTTGCGGTTTTTCTGTGAGGTGTGACACGATGTCGATGCTTCTCCCGATGGTGTTGCTGTGAGTGCCGTGCAGGACCCAACCCAGTGGAGTAAGAGAAGCCACTGGTTGATCTTGTCGACCTCTTCTGGTTTCGGATGACAGCAGGAGATGCCAGTTGTCTTGACCGATGAGTACTCTGGGTCGCACCTCTTCATAAGTGAGCTGCTCTTGAAGGTCCTCTAGATGCTGGCATCCTTCGAGCAGACTCGTTGGAACTCGCTGCGATGAAACTTGGAGATTTGTGATGGTACGTGCTTGAACTTGTTCTTCGTGCCCGTTGATGCCTCTCAACTGTATGTAGACCCTTCTTGACGTTGATTCTGTAGTCTTCAACTCGTTGATGGCTTCTATCTTGAGGGTTTCTGAAGGCCCTCTTGCTCCGATGCGATCTGCTATAATACTGTCGATCAAAGTGACCGTTGACCCGTCGTCCAGCAAGGCGAAGGTCTGCACTGTAGCTCTCGGTCCTTTGACCGCTATTGGTATGATCTTCAAGAATGATTGCTTCTTTCTGTGGAGACTATGAGTCCAGGCTGAGTTGATGGCTTCTGTAGTGTCTTCACTCTTCGCTGTTGGCCCACTCGAGGTTTTGTTGTAGTGCAGCATCCTGTGGTGTGAGTACTTGCACTCGTTGACGCCACACTCCTTGGCCTGACAGCTGTGAGTCTTGGTTCTGTAGCGAAGACACCGGAAACAAAGGCGCTTGGCTTTGGCTATATCCCATCTTCTATTTACATCAGCGGACTTGAACTGTTTGCAATCAGTTGAAGTGTGCCCCGTTTCTTGACATATGGGACATCTCGGCATACTCTTCTGTTTCTGTTCACTGTTCTGTTCTGTAGTATCTGTCACAGTGTGTATCTTCTGTGACCTCTTCTGTGGTGGAGTGTACGGTACGGCCTGTTCAGGTAATGCGTACCGTCCGCATAGCTCAGCTTCTTTCTTGAGGAATTTTTCTATTTTCATGAGTTCAGGTCCACCCATCGGCGCTGTACTGGCGAAGTCGTAGAATCTGAAGCGCAGCGTAGGTGTGAGCTTGTCGACGACTGTCTTCGATATTTCTGGGTTGTACATGTAGTTCATACAACCCAGAGTCTTCAATGTCGCTACGCTGTTGGAGATCTTCGTCGCGAAGATGCAGATATCACGAGGCGATTCTGTTAGTCTTGGTAGGCCTCGGATTGCTTCCATCTCCACCATGGCTATAGATTCTGGTCTTCCGAATCTTGACTCCAAGGTCTTCATTATGTCGGATGAGTGCGCGCTGGTGATCAGTAAGCCTTCAACTGCTTCTTTAGCCTTCCCCTTGAGGTTCCTCCGTAGTCTGTTGGTATTCTCCACCGCAGAGAACATGTGTTCCGTCTCGTAGTAGGCGGCGCGGAAGGGTAACCACTCTTGATGTGACCCGTTGAAGAAGGGCAGCTCTATAAACTTCGGGCGCTGTGCGGCTTTGACAGCGCCGGTGATTGCTGCGGCTAGTTCAGCGAAGTCTGGTTGAGCTCCCGCCGGTGCTGCCGGGGGTGCCGTGGCTGTGAGTGGCGTTCTTCTTTATGCTTCTCTGGGTTTTTCTTCAATACGGAGGGCTCGGCTGGTTGGTCCTGTTCATTGTTGACCGTAGATTCGGGCTGCTGCTCGTGGGTCTTCAGCCAGTGGTCGACCCGTTCGTTGGCTTCTGACTCGCTGCTGAGTGAGGTCTCGTCCTCCTCTTCATAAGATTCCTCGGCTTCTATTGTTTCCGGTCGCGCTGCAGCTAGCTCCACTTGAAGGCGCAGGAGGTCTTCTTTAGCCTTTGCCAGTCTGTACGTCCTGCGTTTGCTGTTCGTTGACCCATCCCCTCTTCGGCTTGAGGCGGTGCGGTCTTCATTGCTGCTGTAGGTTGACCCCTCTCGCCCCCCTCTTCGGTCGGGGGCCGGACGGTCCTTTAGTCTGCTCGGCAATAGCAGACCTGTGCGAAGTGACCCCTCCCTACCCCCTCTTCGGTCGGGGGCCGGGTGGTTCGGTAGTCTGCTCGGCAATAGCAGACCCGTGCGGAGTGACCCCTCCCTACCCCCTCTTCGGTCGGGGGCCGGGCGGTTCTGTTTGCTGTGGAGTGACCCCTCCCTCCCCCCTCTTCGGTCGGGGGCCGGGTGGTCTTGTTCGCTGTGGAGTGACCCCTCCCTACCCCCTCTTCGGTCGGGGGCCGGGCGGTCCTGTTCGGCGCTGTAGAGTGACCCCTCCCTCCCCCCTCTTCGGTCGGGGGCCGGGCGGTCATGTTGTCTGCTCGGCAATAGCTGACTTGGTACACCTTTCGGCAGTGAAGGTGCGTCTATAGTGGGTATATTTCCGCAGTCGGTTTTCTTCCGGCACGTGCGGCGAGCGGCGCGGCGATGATTGCAGTCGAAGTCAGTCGGGCGGCGGCGGCGGCGGAGGCAGCAGTGGCGGCGGCATCTGCTAAGACGGCGGCGACACACGGCGGCGGCGTGGATTCTGGATGCATGGTGGACTCCGATGCCACGGGGGTTGATATTCTATACTGTTCTGTTACTCCCGTGGTGGTAGCCCCTATCACTGTAGCACCAGTAGCGCCAGTCCTCGACGAAGCGGCAGTGTCCCTCGAAGATGGCGGTGTCTGTTCCACCCGCTTGCGGCCTCTTCCTTCTGACCGGGTGACCGGCATCCTGGTAGTGGTCCCCACAGTATCCGGCTAGCGAAGGACCAAAATGTACAGCGGGGCGACTTTATTCCGCTGGGTGACGGCACCTAACCAACTAGGTAGCTAGGCACGCCCCACTGTACTGGTGAAAGCGTGTGACCCAGATCCACACTTTCCTTGACTGGGGTTGGTGGTGGACCACACCAGGTGCGGTTACACAGGTTGCCGGGTTAGCGGCACAAAACACAAACACAAATAAAAGTCACTATCAAAGTTCTTACCGGTCACTAGGTCGGAGGTTTATTACTTTTACTGTAGGTACTATAAAACAATAATGTTCATAATCCTATCCTATTCTTCCTGGCTATCCTTTTCTTCCAAGTATTCTTGCTGTTTCTTCCTGTTTTTCTGGTTTCCTTTTCTTCTTGTTGTTCCTGTAGTGCTGGACTGTCGACTGAATGTCGGTACAAAAGTGGCGTCTGTATTTATACATTTTTGGCCTAAACTGTGATTCGCTATTAATTACGTCCAATCACAGTTCCTACATAATAGCCTATCAAAAACACGAAATTATACAATTTTAGTGCAAAATTTTTAAGGCACATCCCGCAAACTTTACCGTAACGTGAGCCGTTACGCAACTATGAGCTTTATTGACAAAATCTCCATACATTTTGTTCTATACAAATCAAAGTTTACTAACAAATACACTACAAATTATTATTACTATTAAGAAATTATCAAAAAATACTATATAAAACATTCAAAAAATGGAATAAAAATACTAATAATCGAATGTTACTATGCTTTAAGACCTATACTATTCTATTTACATGTTTCGATGTGCAGTCGCCGCTGTGACCCGAAGTGTTGTCCCGTACAGATATGTTTGGACATTCGGTATTTTGGAGTTCTGGACTTTAGACTTTTGGAATTTTGGAGTTTTGGAGTTTTGGAGTTTTGGAGTCATGGAGTTTTGGACTTTTGGACTTTGGACTTATGGACTATAGGTCTTTTGGACTTTTGGGCTTTTGTCCTTTTGGACTTTTGGAGTTGGAGTTTTGGAGTTGTAGAGTTTTGGAGATTTGGACTTTGGACTCTTGGAGCTTTAAACTTTTGGACTTTGTACTTTTGGACATTTATACTTATGTAGTTTTGGACTGTTGGAATTTTGGAGTTTTGGACTTTAGACTTTGGAGTTTTGGACTTTTGGAGTTTTGGACTTTTGGACTTTTGGGCTTTTGGGCTTTTGGGCTTTTGGACTTTTGGACTTTTGGACTTTTGAACTTTTGGAGTTTTGGAGTTTTGTAGTTTTGGAGTTTCGGACTTTTGGACTTTTGGACTTTTGAATTTTTGGAATTTTGGACTACTCTAACTCCTATGTATATTTCATGATATTTCTTTCGAAAAATAAGGTCATGAAGAAGTTTCACTTACACGCACACTTTTTTTTTAAATGAACCCATCATTTAGTTAGTTACTCATTTCTCATAGGTACATAAAACCACCATAAAAAAGTCACAGCGAAGCGTGGCAGTGTACCGCTAGTTATGTATAAATAAGTGGCAGTGGGCTGGCCACTTTTATAGAAGAACTAGCAAGCTAGTTCTGGAGTGGAGACCGCGACTTGGTAAACCTGGGGTAGGACGACCCCCTGCCAGATGGAGCGACAACCTAAAGAAGGTTGCAGTTATTTACTGGTTGTGCAAAGTGCAGGACCGTGGGTTGTGGCGAAGTTTGGGAGAGGCCTATGTGCAGCAGTGGACTGCTATAGGCTGAATTGATGTATAATGTTTTGTTTTATAGGCACTATGAGGATACACTGAAGTTACTAAAGTGGCCTTTTACAAGTGGAGCCGAACATTCCCCAGCACCAAAGGAAGTGGTTGTAAAGTTTTCTAATTTAACTAAACATCTTTTCCTAATTGAAGAGCCAGAAGATTTAATCAGTTATAATGTTACAGATGAATTGGGACAAGGTAAGAGTTTCAAGATACTGTCATCTAGTCTAAATTAACATAGTACCTGTAAGGTGAGCGTTTCAAAAGAACGTTCCTCTCTCGAACTATAAAAACCTGGAATGACGTGTTTCTCTCATCTTACAATCCCATGTTCTTCAAGAGGAGTGAAGAGGCACATTACAGGGCCGCCAATTTGAGGACCACTGTCAGAAGTCTTTCGGACTGTGAGAGTGGTCCCCAATCGCTAGATGCGCCACGGCTTTCCATCAGGCTGGCGACGTCAATTTGGCGAGCTAAGTATAAAAAAAAAGGTTATCTTTGGAACCTAGACAACTGAAAAAGTTCTTATATTTTTCTATATAAATACTGTTCTAGAACTGGAAACTAAACCAGCCCCTTACTTGAATTCATGACCTCAGCAGTTGTACACACTTTCACTGCGTCAGCGTTCCTTATTATTTTTTAGCTGTTGTGGATGTCATGAGCAAACACAACAGTTTTTGACCATGAAAAACTGTTGTGTTTGTGTTCGTTTTCTCTCAATTTGCCTAAAATTAAACTAGGAAATGCTTTTCCAGAAAAACCTCCGTGTCTACCAGTCAGGCTCCTATTAAGGCCACTTAAAAAAAGGTTTCAATTCCACTTCACTGGCTCACGGCAAACCGCTCGTATTGACCGACCTGAATGGTTCTTAACACAAACACTGACATGGATCAAAGACCATCAAGCATTTGTAAAGGTCAACATCCAGCCAATAGCTGATAAAATTAGCCACACGAATGTTAAAGCAGCTGTAAGTATAAATTTTTGTAGCTAGCACAGGGCGGAAACTCCATACAAATGATTCGTCTTCAATTCTGACAACTACACTGAAAACACGGTATGTTTGTACAGAGCTTGAATTTGTGTGTGTGACCAAATAAGGCTAAGCAAATGTTCGCTCAAAACACTCTCCAACTATAATGACAGTTGTTGCGGGACTGGCGGGGGTGGGGAAGCTTGGTCAATGAGGGGCAGGGTATCTGTTTGTAATAGTATTGTATTATCTTTGGTACTATACTATTTCCATTTCTTTATTTTCTCGATGACAGTTCTGTTTCGATAGTTGTAGTGTTGTGACGAAATAAGTAATGGATATCGATCACATATACCTACTTCACTACATAGCATAAAACAAAGTCGCTTTTTCTGTCCCTATGTCCCTTTGTACGCTTAAATCTTCAAAACTACGCAACGGATTTTGATGCGGTTTTTTTTAATAGATAGATTGATTAAAGAGGAAGGTTTATATGTATAATAACATTCATTAAATAGTGGAGAAATACTGTTATTTTTGAGGTTTCTAATGTGATGTCGTAAATAATTACATTTTCACTTCTTATGCTCGTAAAGTTCTTGTTTATGCTGGGTGTATGCGGACTAAAACAACATTTTATGCTCTAGTGCATAAAGTTCTTTTTCTTCTAAAACAATATGGCCATACTAGACCGTAGAGACGGTACCATGAAGATCGTGTTACTCTATGAACCAAACATAATAAGACGCTATTAAATAACTTGTTTTTTTTTTGTTACATTTAATTTGTACTTTCTGTGTTCTATATAAATTAAGAAACATTAAAAATCAGATAGTATTATGAGTGAAAAAATATTATAAAATGAACTTATGATTAGGCAGTATAGGTCTCGTTACCCATGCCTAATGCTTCATGTAGAATGATTAAAAAAAAACTTGAAAAAAGACATTGGCGGGAAAGAAACTTAGAAAGTTAATTTAATTGCACAAAATGTCTAAATACTGCATTTAGACATTTTGTGTAATTAAATTTGCTTTATTACTGAAAATAAATATGTCCATTTTCTTGCAATCGAAGTGAAAAGCAGAGTGTATAACTCGATCATAAAACCCATTTTATCCTCGACTTAATATCTACCCTCGCCTTTGGCACGGGCGGATAAACGTCTCGTATAAAATGGCTTCTTTTAGGTATGCACTTGTAGTACAATCTACTATTTTTCCACTTACATTGCAAACGCAGGCTGAATCCTACGAAATTTATCAATATAATGTACTAAGTATTGTACACATTGTAAAGGTCCACAGAAAACTGCGGAATGGCATATCTCTATCTCTTATGGATATCACACAATAACGTTTTTATGTCATTTACTTTTTACGACAAATAATGGCTTATTTTCGAAGCGGTTTTAACCAATACAGTATTAATCCTTATCCAATTAAATACCTTGAATTGTTTATTTAATATAGATCTATATGGCCCTTTACAGCATATGATTTAAATGAATATTCTCTAAGATATTACAGATATAAAATTGCGGGACGTAGCGTTTGCGGCTGTACCGGCCGGCCGCACAGTGGTCCGGATTTTAAAATAGGTGGGCATACAATCTAAGATATCAAATTTGTTTTGGATCGGAAATATAGTGCTAATTAACATTTACTTAGTACTACAACTTTTCCATAAAATTACTCATTCATGCCTAAAAAAATAATGAAAATAAAAAATGTAGGGGGGAAAATTTATTTGGTTCAATTTCTCAGTTCAGTATCAAAGTATAAAGGCCTCACCTTATATTTTGATAAGCAACTATGGTCTTTAATATGACAACATAAAAAATTTCCGCGTATCTCTGCGGGTTTGGGATCCACTATGCTTTAAAGTTCACAGTTTTTCTGTACTTAGTGTATTTAGTATCAGCATTGCACCCGTGCGAAGCCGGGGCGGGTCGCTAGTTACCTATATTTTGAACAAAGACAAATACAACAAAAACGTTCAAATATTTTTTTCAAGGTGGGAACATAAAGTGATTCTGTAACATACCTCCGACAGACGTTTCTCTGCCGGATGAGCCGCCGACATACGGAACGTTTTGATTATGAGTTTTTCACCGACAGAACCTTTAAACTACGAACGTTTCGCCAACGGAATGATTTTTTTAGCGCGTGAAAATATCTCATTAGAGAAAGAAATATAATATAATATTAGTTAAGGAATTTGTACAACAGTATCCGGCAGTAGTATAGTTTCTTAAATTTTGTAAAAAAAATATCGGATCTGTTATCGTGCTACGTTTATCGATTGCTCAATCCCTATCAGTTTCTTAGAGTCAGGTATAACCTTGTACATGCGTAAATGTCATCTATACTTCTATACTAATATTATAAAGATGTAAAGTTTGTGTGTTTGTTAAATTGTAAGGGGTAATCTCGGGATCTACTGAACCGATTTTAAAAATTCTTTCACCAATAGAACGCTACGTTATTGTGGAGTGTCATAGGCTATATAGCATCACGCTACAACGAATAGGAGCGGAGCAGTAATAGTAAATGTATCAAAAACGGGGGAAAAGTTATTCCTTTTGAGAGCTTCGTTGCGTGTGCTGCGTAAATATTTATAGTTATGTAAAAAATATGTATCTACTACAAAATTGTTTCTCTTAAAAAAGTTCTAAAAAAATTGCGCGATAGCATGTGTCTATCTTTGGGTTGGTGCACAATAACCATTTTAATGGCAATCAATTTTTTTCTACAATAATGCCACGGGATACCTCTTTCATAAACGAAATTGTTCTTAAAAGTAATGCGACGGGAATACACGCGACGAGAAACCTTTCTCTCTCTCTCTCTCTCTCTCTGTCTCACGTAGTTTTGAATATTAACGACGAGACGCTACGGGAGTAAACGCAACGCGACGGGAGTAAATGCGACGGGACCAGGTAATACTACCTCTTTTTTTTTTTATACTACTTAGGTGGCAGACAAGCTTACGGCCCACCGGAAGGTTGGTAACCGTAGCCTATAGACGTTTGCAACACCAGAGGCGCTACACACGCGCTGCCGACTCTGGCGCAGGTTGTGACGACCCACAGTTAAAATTTTTCAAGCCGCCCGTAAGGCCTTCAACTTGGCTTAACGACTGTCATTTTACTGACAACCGGGACCAACGGCTTATCGTGCCTTCCGAAGCACGGAAACGCTCGTAAAAAATGTCACAAAGTGGTCCACGTGGTGGTCACCCATCCATCCATCCATATCCGGCCATAGTAAATGTTGCTTATTGCAGTGATCGTTTACAGAACACTGAGTCCGCGGGGCCACGAGCGCTTCGCAATTCTCTTATGTGGCGCAAACGAAGTTGCGCGGGTCAGCTAGTATTTTTATAAAATAATGCACACATAATGTAAAAAAGACGCTGGTTCAAGTTTCCACAGGAGCTGTCGTCGAGCTGTCATCGAGAAAATAAAGAAATGGAAAGACTATAGCCACAAAAATCTAATAAATCTAAACATATGCCATGGGTCTCCATTCAAAAATAAACCAAACCAACCACTCAAAATACACCCTGAATTGCTCCATCACCAAAAGACACTGCCACAAGTTCGCCAATAGAACTGTTGCGAAATAAAATTTTGTGTTTAAATGACTAGCCTCTTCCTCATGAACACTCATTCAGCATTAGTCTGGCTCAAACAAACTAGTTACGTAGAAAAACGAATACTGTTGCATGTCATGATAATATTGATAATGGATTTTCATTAAAACACATTTTTTCATAGAAGCATAGTATAATTAGAAGTTGCAATACATGATTTTATGTTTCAGGAAGAATTCAATGCTGGCCTCGTAGCATTAGCAGCTGAACGTCTCCACACAGTACTAGGATTGTACCACACTCATGGAACTAAGGGAGAGATTGTTGATATTGATTCCGCATTTGCACACGCTGTAGATGAAACATTAGGTTTTCATAGAGAACTGGTTGCAGTCACTGGAAACGCTTATGGTGTGCTATCTGTGTTGACAAAGGCTGAAACGTTTGTGCGATGGCTCAGTGTCGAAAAGAAATGTAAGCATTTAGCCAATTCAAAGACTATCATCAACAGTCTCATTATTTCTTTCTTCCACCCGTTTGAGATACTAATCGCATTTTTGTATTGTACTCATTGATATACAAAAAACCCAAGATACACATTCAGTGTCAGAAGTCCGTCCGCAAGAAATGAGCGCATTATTTCAAATTATGCACTCATTTCGACTAAGTATATCTTAGTTTGTAAATACAACTTTATGTCATTGGCGTAAGGTTGAATTTGGAAAAAAATACGTTTACGTCATTACTATAATTGCGTATGTATAATTGGTGATAGTTCTAGGTGTTATTTTGGTTTGAAATGGTGCATCTACGTATTTTCGTAGATCAATGATTGTAATATAATGTATTAGCAAGAGAATAGTAGTTTTCGTTACAAGTGTGGGATTTATGTTATTACTACGAGTTCTGACAGATGTTGACCCGAGTTGAAGGCGAGGGTAGACAGTCGGAACGAGTTGCAATAACAGTCCCACGCGTTGTAATGAACAACTATTTTTAATACAGTTGCGAAAAAATTAAGCAATTTAATAAAATAATAAAAACACAATAAACCTGAATATCCAAAATGGCGCCAACCGTAAAAGAATATATACTTTCCTAAGCAGAGACTATGGCAGTGCACTTCATACAGCCAACTTTTTTTAGATTTTTAAATTTAATTTGATACTTATATTAAATTATGCTTAAATTTTAATCTGATATTGAAACAAGTTAGTATCTTTTTTTAAAAATATTTGCATGAATCACAGACATTATTTTGACAATTGGGAAAGAAAACGCACGAGTGCGGGAATGGTAAAGAAAAAGCACGAGTGTGTAATAGCCCACCTCCCGAACGCTATACGTCCCTGTAATACGCCACTTTTTGAGCAACTGTATTAAAATAGTAGTTTTCGATACAAGTGTGGGATATCTGTTATTACAACGAGTTACAACAGGTGTTGACCCGAGCCGAAGGCGAGGGTAGACAGGCGGAACGAGTTTAAATAACAGTCCCACACGTTGTATTCAACAACTATTTTTAATACAGTTGCGAAAAAATTAAGCAATTTAATAAAATAATAAAAACAAAATAAACCTGAATATCCAAAATGGCGCCAACCGTAAAGAATATATACCTTCCTAAGCAGAGACTATGGCAGTGTACTTCATACAGCCAACTTTTTTTATATTTATAAATTTAATTTGGCCGATACTTATATTAATTTATGCTTAAATTTTTAATTAAAATTACTTTTAATCTGATATTGAAACAAGTTAGTATCCTTTTTTAGAAATATTTGCATGAATCACAGACATTATTTTGACAATTTGGCAAAGAAAACGCACGAGTGCGGTAATGGTAAAGAAAAACCACGAGTGTGTAATAGCTCACATCCCGAACGCTATACGTCCCTGTAATACGCCACTTTTTGAGCAACTGTATTAAAAATTACGTTACATGTCATCAACCATGTTATTACACCTCATGTACGACAACGCCTTTAATAAATAGACACATTACAAACGGCTATTATAACTGGTAACCGTTAGAAAATAGTATATTGATACTATTAAACTTGTCATATTTCAACAGATGCCTTAGCAAAAATGGACGAAAGCTTAGAAAGTCCGCAATGGTGTGAAGGTATAGGGGCGGGTACTGCCGCGGCAACGGGCGCGGCGGTGTGGGTGCCTCGGGCTGCCGATTGGTTCGTATCGTTACTGCGGACCATCGAAGACAGATATGCGTTGCTTCCACAACCCGGACATAGGTTTGTCTAGTTCTTTCAGTATTATGATTCAATTGCTCAACATCATTCCGTACCTAGAACCTTATAATTCCTTTTGCTGGATGTTGTATACATTAGCTAAGATCTGTTTTGAATGTTTAAGTTCGTTGTTGAGTTTAAAGATATTCCCAAAGTTAACTTTTTTTTCTCAAAAATAATGTACCTACTGATTTCATAGTTGCGTTTAGGCGCGTGAGGTAGTGAGGATCATGAACTTTCTGTATTATGTGCTGCTTTATATTAAAGATCCAGATCCACGTAATTCTTTATCATGCATACCAGTTATACTTGCGTTAATCTGGCTGTCTGCGAGACTACGAAACCAGCCTAAACCAACATTTTCTCTTTTAGGCTACAATTCCTGGAGCTCCAACTAGAATTGTTAGAAGAATGGCGCGTTCGTCTAACACAGTTGATGAGTGCGGCGTTAGAATCTCTCGACGTAGAATCGTTCCTATTGGCGGGGTCGTGTTCACACCCGCTGACCGCCGTGATCAATGGCGCACATCACACGGGAATTGTGCTGCTCCAATGGGCGCATTCTTTGGTAAGGACGCTAAACTTCGCTAATATTATGAAGAAGAAAGATTTGATTGTTTGTTTGCCTTAAATAGCCTCTGAAACGACTAAATCAGTTTCCTAAATTACGCTGATGGGAAGCTATAGTAATTCCACGGACACTGAAAGTATGCAGGTGGAATAGTATAATCATAATCCAAACCATTATACTTTAAAATGGTATAATGAATTGGATTTATTATTAAAAAAAAAAATTGTTATTTATTATTAAAAAATAAATAATTTGTTATTTATTATTAAAAAATAAATAACAAAAGACCTGCCAATTTGATTCGAACCGTTTTTCATTGAAATAAAGTTCTTTGTTAGAGATATAGTGCGAAAACTAACGTATTATTTCCCTTTACAGCACTACCTACAACTGCACTTCTACCGGCGCCAGTTCCAACACTTCACGCAGCAACAGCACCACGAAGAAGAATCTAGTTCCTCGTCCAGCTCTCCTGACGGCGAGTCTTCATCTGATGACTCCCCTGAACATGTGAAGCTGTCTAAAGGAGGTAACTACCACGTTTGGAGCACTACTCATGGCTGTTCTTCTACTGGCCTCGGTACATTCACTTCAAATAAAACATCACCACTAGGAAATCAAGGACTCCATTTCTAGCTCTTATGACGGCGAGTCTGTGTTTGAAGGTTTGCATGTTAAGGGAAGTTTAACATGTAAAGCTAAGGAAGATAACTACCATATTTGTAAACTTCTTAAATCTGCAGATCTACTAATCTGGAAGTCTAAATTCCTCGTCTAGCTTCTTGTCGGCGACTCTGACTCTGAAGAGGGCTGAGTTCAGGAAACCTGAATACATAAAGCGACTTCTACCGGCCTCGGGTACATCACTTCATAGATCAACAGGACCACTTGGAAGTCAAGCTGATGAGCTTGAATTCCTAGTGGTCAGACGTTAGAGTCTGACTCGCCGGAGAGGGGAGGGTCTAGCTCTCCAGGCGACTTGTCGGACTCTAAAGAGTCCCCTGAACATGTGAAGATGTCTTCTAAAGGAAGCAATCACTATATTTGTTTTGTAGCCTACTTATATACCCTCCAAACATCATAGAGAGATATATAAACTTCATCAATCTCATTCAATCACGTCAACCTATGGAAATTCACCTTGTATTCCATATTTAAACCAATAAATTTAAACATGATTTACTTGCAGAGGGTGATGGTGAAGAAGTATTGTCACTACAAGAAGTGGAACTTCGGGCTCAAAAACTTGCAATGGATCAGTTATCTAGAACAAATTCTATGGTCATGGATATGAACCGGTTCGACCCAGTAAGTGTAGTGTAGTAAATATAATAGTTTTATTTAGGCTAACACGGATGGGCTGATCGCTGTCCTTACAGAAGCAGGCCCCAAGATGACGGCATGACGTGAGTGTTTCACGTACGGCTGACGCCCCAAAAAGAGATGTACCGGTGAGAGATAGTACACATGGAAATTTCATGTATGTACTTTTTATTCACACCTACCCTCTGCTACGCACACTCGCGCACAAATCAGTATCGAAAAAACACCACAAACCGCCTGACCTCATGTCTGTGAACTCAGCGAGCGGTGTCTGCGTAGCCTCAGCGAATTTAGTATGTAGGTTTCCATAAATAATAATAAAATAAATAAAATGCTTTATTCTATCTGTACTATCTCTAATTTGTGCTATGGCTTTCCACTTGCTACGATCCTGACAAATCCCTTTCGCTTCTACTTTCATAAGTGTTTTCATACATGCTCTCCAATTAAGGGTACTCTTGACGTGGCCTTTTCCCAAAAGGTTTTCAATTGGCTCAACATAAGTGCGCCGCGGTCGACCTCTACCAGATTGCCCATTCCCTCTCGCCTTATAAATCTATTTTGTCAGTCTGTTTTCATCCATTCTCTCCACATGTCCGAACCATCTGAGCATCCCTTTCTCGATCTTAGTCACTACATCTTCTGTCAAGCCGCAACGTTCCCTTATCACACAATTTCTTTCTTTAAACATCACACAATTGTACCATTTTTAGGGTTCCGTAGCCGAATGGCAAAAAACGGAACCCTTATAGATTCGTCATGTCTGACTGTCTGTCCGTCCATATGTCACAGCGATTTTTCTCCAAAACTATAAGACCTATGCCATTGAAACCTGGTAAGTAGATGTATTCTGTGAACCGCATTAAGATTTTTACATAAAACTAGAAAAAAAGCATAAAATTTTGGGGGTCCCCATACATAGAACAAAAACTCAATTTTTTTTTAACATTGAACCCATACGTGTGCGTTATCTATAGATAGGTCTTCAAAAATGCTATTGAAGTTTCTAACATCATTTTTCTCTAAACTGACTAGTTGGCGTAAGAGACACTTACAAAGTGCAAAAATGTGTGCCCCCCTCCCTCTCTAACTTCTAAACTAAGAGGATGATAAATAAAAAAAAAATATGATGTACATTGCTATAAAAACTATTAACGAAAATTGGTTTGAACGAGATCTAGATAGTAGTTTTTTTTTAAACATCATAAACCGCAATTTTCGCATAGGAAAATCACTACTACAGCCTACGAATAATGTATTCTATAGAAATGTAACTTCTATAAAGTTACCGCTAAAATCTTGGAGCAACTTACCCATACTAAAATACAGCAATAAAACAAAACACTCACACATTCATCGTTCAACATTTGCCCGCGATTGGTCGCGCCAAGGTCATGGCGGCTCGGCGCCCCACCCGAAGCGGCAAACGTGGATGGTGTTATACAATAATAAGAAAGCTTGTTATTGAATAAGTTCAATCAATAGAAATTTATTATTTTTCTATTGATTGAACAACATACGCATACAAATTAAAAACTGTTACGGCTTTTTTTACAATTATGTGCCTCGGAAAAATAAATTAGTTTTTTAATTTTTATGAAGCGCTCGTGGCCCCGCGGACTCAGTGTTCTGTAAACGATCACTGCAGTAAGCAACTTTCACTATGGCCGGTCCATGGATGGGTGACCATCCATGTGATCACTTTGTGACATTTATTTGAGCGTTTCCGTGCTTCGGAAGGCACGTTAAGCCGTTGGTCCCGGTTGCCAGTAAAATGGCAGTCGTTAAGTCAAGTTGAAGACTTTATTTCAACAGCAGGCAGTCACAACCTGCGCCTGTCCATTTAAACACGGCAATACGGCTCACCACCTATTACGTGGGACAAATTATATACAAAAAAGGTGAAATGTGGGCATATCCTCTGCCTACCCCGTCGGGGATAAAGGCGTGACCATATATGTAATTTTTATGGCGGTTGGAATTTGGTAAAGACTCGTTTTTAGCAATATAATGCAAACAAATTATGACAAATTGTCCGATTATGCTTTTAACAACATAACGTCGTAATTGCTTAATATAGGATGGCTTTCTTTAAGGAGTTTCGTGACGTCATTTCGTTCTTTTATTTTGGCTAAACACTTATTTTTTATAAATTGCAAATACATATATAAAATATCTTACAGAACAAATAGGCACCGCAGTTTTTCTTAATCGCTTAACCTTTCCATTATTTGGTGTGTACATGTCATTACTTTTAAAGTGTATGTTACTGTACTGATTAGGCATCCAATTACGTTCATTTCTTTCCAAACGAATAAAATAAAATAAAATAAAATTTATTCCCTTTGAAAATTTAAAAAAAAAAATTTAGGTTTGTCAAAATTTTTGTGACTCTACCGGGGGTTCGGAAATGCTACAGACTGAGAAGAACACCCCAAGAAACTCAGTCCGGTCCCTCTTAATTCATCTTAGTATCTAATACAGGTTTTTTTTTTAAATGTAGAAAGGAGCGATTCGTGTCACTGCCAGGCAGCCTTGTCTTCTAGAAAGTCTTTGCTATAATAAGCTTTCTGGCACAATTTAAGTTTTATTAGTTTTTTAAATTTGTTAACTGACAAACCTGTTACGGCTGTCGGCAATGTATTGTACATTCGAATACAATTGCCCGCAAAAGAATTGCTTATTTTATTAAGCCTAAATCTAGGTACAGCCAATTTATTCTTATTTCTTAAGTTTAGGTTATGGATATCACTATTTTTAATAAATTTACTATTATTTTTATGAGTATATAATAAGTTTTCATATATGTACTGTGAATACACAGTAAGGATGTTGATATCCTTAAACCCTTTTCTCTTAATGACTCCCGAAACCCCATACCATAGATAGCCCGGACAGCCCTTTTCTGCAACACAAAGATACATTCGATGTCGGCAGCGTTACCCCATAATAGTATGCCATAGGTCATGACACTGTGGAAATAGCTAAAGTAGACAAGACGCGCTGTTCTAATGTCTGTCAGTTGTCGGATCTTTTTAACGGCATAGGCTGCAGAGCTCAGTCTGCCCGAGACTTTCTCGATATGAGGCCCCCACTGCAAGTTGGAGTCTAACTTTATGCCCAGAAAGACAGTTTCATCGACCAATTCTACTTGATCATCCCTAATCCTAATACTGGTGTTAACGAGCCTAACATTTGGCAAGGTGAATCTAATACATTTTGTTTTAGTTTCATTTAACAATAAATTATTTGCGTTAAACCAGTGGACTACCCTAGAGATGGCATTGTTTACTTCGTCAAGATAGCATTGTCCACGTTCAACTTTAAATATTAAAGATGTGTCATCAGCAAACAAAACTACCTCGTGTTCGTCTCTTATAAGGTGAGGGAGATCATTTATGTACACTAAAAATAGAAAAGGTCCCAGAATTGAACCCTGAGGCACCCCCATTGTTACAGCAGACCCATGTGACTGTTTACCATTTATAACTACTCTCTGTACTCTATCTCTTAGGTAAGAACTAATTAAATCCAAGGCCGTCCCCTGGATCCCATAATGATCAAGTTTTTGAATTAAAGTCTGATGCTGGACGCAATCAAAGGCCTTAGATAAGTCGCAGAATACACCATAAGCATCATACGACTCCTCCCAGGCCTCATATATACACTCTAATAATTTGATTCCAGCATCCGTGGTAGACCGACCGCGCGTGAAACCGAATTGTTTAGTATGGAATAGTTTATTTGTATTAAAATGATTTTGCATTTGATTAAGCATTACCTTTTCAAAGATTTTACTGAACGTGGGTAGTACAGAAATAGGACGAAAATTGGACGGATCCGAGGTGCTACCCGATTTAAACAGAGGAGTTATTTTACTAAACTTCATTAAGTCAGGAAACACACCACTATCAACACAATTATTAAATATTATTGATAATTCAGGGGCAACCATTTCAATTAACGAATTAACTAAATGTACAGAAATTCCCCAGAGGTCAGCCGTTTTCTTAATATTTAAAGATTTAAAAGTTTTTATGATAGTGTGTATACTAATTTTACTGAATTTGAATATTTCATTACAGCAAGGAACATTTGCTTTTAACAAGGATTCTGCTATTGGGGTAGAAGAACCTAGGGCTCTGGTCAAATCTACTGGTATTCAAGAGAAAAAATGTTCAAATTCGTTAGCGACTTCGGCATCTGTTGTAATGATGTTACCATTTACTTTAAGTTTAAAATTATTATCATTTGATTTTGCTTGGCCTCTTTCTGCGTTAATTATTTTCCAAGTAGATTTAACTTTGTCTACACTATTGATAATTTTATTACTTATATACTTTCTTTTGGCCGCTAAGCAGTCTGATTTAAACTTTTTTGAATAAGTTTTAACATAATTTAGAAATTCATCTGTTCTATTAAGCTGTCTTTCTGAGTATAGTTCATACAGTTTATGTCTACTTTTATGTATATCCTCAGTGGCCCATTCACTGAAGGCTGGCCTGTCTCCGATTGTGACTTCCTTAGATTTCGAATCACATTCACCCATTTTTCACGCTCGCTGGACTTCATTTGTTAGGAATCTGTGAACTTCAAATTATAATTTAATTTCTATGCATAATATCATCCTACTAATATAATATCGTACTAACAATATTACCTTAGCGCTTAACATACTATGAACACTGCATAAAAATAATTTAATTTTCGAATTGCGTTCATGTTGCATAGCACTTTTCAACTTCACCAAGTACGTGTTTTTAAAATGAATATTTACTCACCTATGGAGGGTGATTCCAGCTTTTTTCATATCCGTATGGTTTCTACACAACTTCAGAACCCACGAAGGCATATTTGAAATATAATTAACGCGAAAATCAATTAAAATCACTGACAGATTGGTTCCGGTGACACAACCGTACGATATGCGTGACAGCGCGGACTAAATGTGTCGCGCGGTACCCTTTTTAAGCAACGCCTTCCGCGGTACCCATTTGGTGGTGCCATTTTTTGAGCCGAATTATACTTCTATAGTATACATTATTCGTAGACTACAGCTAAGGTGTTAAAACATCTATCAAAGTTACAACGAACTACAAGAACCTTTATGCTATGGCACTTGCTGCTACGGAATCCTTCATGGGCGAGTCCGACTCGCACTTGGCCGATTTGTTTTATTTAATTTGGGCTAGACGATATTGTCTGAGAATGTACAACAATATTTTAATATTATTTATAAGTTAATTCATACCTTTTAAGATCAAAGTCTATAATATTATTTTTGTCACCAGACCATGCCCATAGTAAACCTAGCAGTAGCCGAGCCCCTACAAGGCGATGAGGAGACTGAAGAGGCGGGTGTTTTCGCTGAAGCGCCTGCATTATTGGCACGGCTCAGAGATCAAGGCTTGACATCGCTTGCCAACCATATACTGTTGGAGTTTAAGGCGGGACTTAAGGATTATAAACGACAAAAGTAAGTCAATCAATCCAATTAGATGATCATAGTTCACCGCTGGACGTAGGCTTCTGTTGTACCACGCTGCCCAAGCAATATGGCAACCCTGTAACAAGTGTCTATTCTATTGTTCTCAGTTGGCACAGTCAACTGATCGTAGAAGAAATGGCCCAGTCTGTATCGAGTACTCTGTGCGGGCCTTTAGCGTCGCTATGTGCCCGAGTGAGCGTTTGTACGCAACTACTGGCGCCTCCGCTCACCACTCGGTTGAGGGCGCACCTCGCTGACATCGTCGACACTTATATCTTTGAGGTGAGATAATTATTTAAATTTGTAGCTGTCTGATGTAGAAGAAATGACGCAGTGTGTATCAAGCACTCTGTGCGGTCCTTTAGCATCGCTATGCGCCCGAATGAGCGTGTGTACGCAACTACTGGCGCCTCCGCTCACCACTCAGTTGAGGCCGCATCTCGCTGACATCGTCTACACTTATATCTTTGAGGTGTGAGGGTGAACAGTACGCAGCTACTCGCGAATCCGCTCACTTAGTCCGAGTAAAACACCGCTACCTAGTCGTAAACTCGGAAATTTATCATGACTTCATTCTAATTCACATACTGCTTGACCAGAAAGTCTAGAAACAGAATAAAATTTTCCATGTTGACGACTTTGTCAAGATGTCATTTAATAAAGAGACCTTTTTCTTAGCATTCCATGAATTCTCCGTGCGGGGGCCTGGTTCATAGCGTGGCACAACAAGCCGCACAAGGGGGAACACTACTGGGTTCAGGACTTGTCCGTGGCCTACTTGTTATGCTCATAAACGCTCACCTTCCACCATAAACACCGTTAACAAGTACTTACTACATTTTACTGTTAAATAAATTACCTATGGTTCTTTCTAACGGGAAAAAGAACAGCGCAATGGCGACTCCATTATTTCCTATCTTTTTTGCCAAACTGTTTATATAATTGTTTTAATAATTCCTGTATTCTCTGTAGGAAATGGTTTTGGAATGCTGGTTCAATACGGGTGGTGCGATGCAGTTCACACACGATGTCAAGCGAAACTTGGTGCCGGCATTCACGCCACCCAACAAGTTGGCGTCGCAGGTCAACCAATTGCCTAAGTAAGTGATCCAATCCTACAAATATTTAGATGTGAAGTTTGTGAAGACGTTTGTTATATAATTACGTTCCGCAACGGATATAATCACGTTCAGCCTAATGGTTGAACATTGGCAATGATCGATTATAGGCTGGTATCACAGGCAACATTTTATTCCTGAAAGACGTTCACATCGGAACACAATAGGGCGCGGGCGGAGGTATTATCACAGTAGTACACCAGCGGTATTATACCTACTTACGTGCAAAAATATTTTGATTGCTCCCTTTGAGAGACCCCTCTAGTTTTCGTGTGTAGCAACTAAATTACTACCTACTTCACTTTCATAGGACAATTTCATTCGTCGGTTTTACAATTCAGAAGAGGTTGGTTCAACCTTTAAAGATTTCTAACTTCTATCTTCTTATACAGGTTACTAGACGCGTGCAAGCTCCTTAACATGGATTACGATGACGCCCGACGATTGCGTGCATATCTAGGCAAGCAGCCAAACGGTGCAGTAGAAACTTTACAAACACATAATATTCGTCATGTTCCACCAAACCATGCGTTACAGATTCTTCATCAAAGGACTGACTTGTCTGATGCGAACAGTCCAACGTCAGTTATGGAGTTATTCTGAGATTTCGAAGGAGGAAGTATCTAATTTGCCTGAAAAATAGAAATTCTCAGAATTTTTTTACGGGTCGTTGTCGTGTAACTTTGAAATTTGTTATTTAATTTTAATGTTGTGTAAAGTTTTATTTTTATAAATAAAAGTATGTCTGGCTTTATTAATATTATTATTATTATTCAAACTGACGGCATCTAAAAAGTAAATTCTAATACATGTCCCATTCCTTTCTGTTCTGATTATATCGAGAAAGAACGAGTAAGACACTCGTTATCTTTCTCGTTTCTCAAGCGATGGAAAGGGACATGACATGTGTCAGAATTTACTGGCCGATCGCTATAGACATTAATAGTACAGCCCAGAGGAAATATCTGCGATCCTGTCACAATGACGTCATGCAAACTGTACGGTATAATTCGAGCGCAACGAAAATGTGCTGAACGTTGTCAAAGTCAATGGAAAATGGCCGATTTCAAGTATATTTCAATCGCTAGCGGGTTATACTGGATAGGCGAGAAACGGGCGAGGTGCGGGGAAGTGCGAGGGGAAGCCAGGTTCGCAGATATTTCCGCCGGGTAGTATCTATGTTGTTGTGTTGAGATAATATATGCTCAAAAAATTCTATTTAAACATAATGTTGGGTGTAGTTTCAGTTATTTAGGTATAGTATATGATTTAGGTTTGAAACGTACGAAAAACCCTAGAATGTGAGTTTAGAACTCTTAGTGATGGTTACTGTTGAAGTGTTGTAAGGAATATTCGTGTTTTAAATTATAGTTGCAAAGTTACACGTCAACGTTATCCGAAGCTAATTTTATAGTTAATTTGCAAATTATTAATATAATTTGCAATAATATCATTATTTTGTAATAACCGGTTTTTATCAAATTAATATACATATTTTTAGCAGTAGTTTCCTTCCGCGAAATTTTTTTTTGAGTTTGTTATTACTACTTACTATGTTATCAAAGTTCTTATATATTTTCCCATCATTTCATCAATTTTTTTTGTCATATTAAAATCATGTCTTTTACTTTATTAAAATTATGCTTATTAATACAAAGATTAGCGACGAGTTCTTTTGGCAAACTTAGACTTCCTCCTTTGAAACGACTTAGTATACTTAATATTGTATTGTAGCTAATAATGGTAAGGTATTTTTAATGTAATATGTATCATTAAAATGTTTAATACTTAAGTATTTATGTATGATCTAAATTGGCAGCACTTTCGGAACATACTTTAATATTGTAACAACCACATAGGAATATTAGGAATACGACTGTAGTTCGGTAGTTTAACCGATTGGCGCGCTAAGGTCCCGGCTTCGATTCCTGGGTCGGTCCAAATATTTGTGTAAACCACTAAGCTTTGTTTCGAAGTTTGGTTGTTTTTATGTATAATTTTTATGTATTTAGAAATACATAAGTAAGACATCAGTATGTAGACGACATTCCGTAGCACAAGTTAATAATAGCTTAATTTGGGCTAGAGGACGTTTGTGTGTGAATGTACACAATTATTAATTAATTAATTAATTTCATACATATTACAAAATGCTTATTATACTGTCTGTATTTTTCAACAGCTTTATGAAAATTCTCTACAGTGTAAAATATAAAAGCAAAGTCATTTTTGATTGAAACGATGTGCACTTTTGCTTTATTATAAGTGAAAGATAAATTAAGGAAAGTCCCTGTAGTCTCTGAGAACTGCTGGCGATTTTTAATGTAAGTGGGAATTATATTATAGACAGATTTCATCGCTATTATTGTGATAAAAATATGTAAAGCACTTTAAATATGTATCTTAGTCCAATATAATTATTTATTATTGAAATAAGGCACCTAAATAACTGCTCTTTTATGTGATACCTAAGTTACGCAATGAAAAAGAATTGTCATAGGTACATATATCCGTTTAATAAAATAATTTATATGAACTGAAATCGTTTTATTTAACAAAATACATTACAAATATAATTGTACAAAATAACTTACGAACTACTATCTCAGATAGCTTAACATGAATAGGTTTTCGTACAAATGTACATAGAGTATCATGCTACTGCTCACTAACATATAATATTTACATAAATATAAAGCCAACTGTATACAGATCTTTCTAATGGCACAAAATGCACTCAATGGCATTAAAAATAGGCTCCTGCCATATATTTAACACATACCTAATATTTACACTGCACAGGATGAGACACAGTGTAGATATCTTGCAAAAAAGTTTAGCACAAATTTCTATTTAAAGTGAAAAAAGTCGACCTTCTTCAGAGGGCTAATTGGCGTTTATAGTAAGCGCACTCCTTTAGGGGTACGCTTTTACATTATTTTGACAGATCTCGATAAAATTCATAGATCGCGTTGCTTTAGGGTTCTATAGCTTGGGGACAGAGTATTGCCCTGAGGTGACAAGTCTTATTTGAAACAGGTTATCTCTTTCACTTTAAAAAAAAATTGTTGATCTCTAAATGCTTTAAAAATATTTTCAACATTAACAAGTGTTTTTAAAGAATTACGAAATTTCTCTAATACAATACAGTAAGTTATCAATTATTGGCAAAGATAATAATTTAAATTATTCGATTCTAATTTTATTGTAATTTCAATGAGCTATTTTTATAATATTGCTATTTATAATACTGTATTAATTTGAACAAATTGACTAAGATATAGTTCTAGTAGTAAATAGGTTGAGTAAATTCAAATTGAGAGGCGCCATTTTTTAACAATCTATTCTTGCACGATGAAATCGTAGTGGCAGTAGACAATGTATGAAACTGTTCACATAAAGTCCATACGGGAAAATCGTGTGTACGAGACACGTTTTTCTTCATTCATGCGATTTTATCGTAACGTTAAAATCGCGTTGAATGGTCGCCGTGTGAACGATTGCATCGTGCACGGGAAAATCGTGTACTAGAAAAACGTGCACCGTGTGAATGTAGCCTTACACTTCTCAAGACGTACAGTTCTCACACCCTACAATAAGTTCACACAAATTATAGCACGCTCGCTCAAACGATAGGCTCTATTATCGACTGCCTCTGTGGCGTAGTCGGTAGGGATACCGCCTGCGGCGCTGGAGGTCCTGTGTTCGATTCCTGGGTCGGTCCAAATATTTATGTGATCCACAAATGTCTGTTTCGGAGTTTGGGTGTTTTCTATGTATAATATGTATGTATTTAGAAATGTAAAAGTATGTATATCAGTCGTCTAGATTCTAGATCCCATAGCACAAACTTTTAGCTTAATTTGGGCTAGGTAATTTTGTGTGTGAATGTCCACGAAAGTGGATAATATTTATTTATTTATATTATGATTTGATATATATTCATACTTAATAATGTGTAGTTAAACACTATTCTTCGTTACTTATGTGCCTATTTAGTTGTGAATCTGTGCGTTACTTATGTAAGTGATAAGTATGTGTCTATAAAAAAGAAATGTAGGCATGTGTGCCTCCTGTAAACTTAAAGGTCAATGTATTTATTTCTGGAATGTTATAGAAACACAATTCAAACGCGTTTTGACTTTTGAACATACCTCCACGGTCGCACTTATAAATTCATAAATTTAGCATAATTTCAAGCAAATTATTTTCTATATTCGCGAACACGAAACATGGTGAACGAATTTTTAGGATATTATTTCATTTTATAATATTTCAGTACTACGTAGGTAGCTCTATGCTAATTCTTTTAAACATGGATGCAAATAAGATATATCTAATAATTATAATACTTTGCTTAAGATGAATTAATTCTTATCTCGAAAGTACAGTCATGAACAACATTTAATACTTGGAATAAATATCAAATTTAAATTAAAGTACCTAACTAACTTGGCATAAACTAAAGGTCCTACGCAAAATGTGTTACAAAAGTAGTTTTTCTAGTTGTAAAATTATTATTACTATCACATAGCACTGGCTGTCGATTCAATCTCTATAATCTGAGTCAAATATTACTTCAAACTCTCAAGTTGTACTATATTATATACTAGTATCTACCTACACGATAACTGAGTCAAGATACGCACACAATATTGTCATGCTCCATAGCGATTAAGTGTACGCACAGTATTTATTAACTTATAAAGTACTTTTTATCGTTTACCTTAAACATAAATCTACCGAACCTAGTATAAGCTCGGCAATTTTTAATAATAATGTGTCTATTTACATTTTTATTACGGCACGTTCCGACAGGAAAACGCATGTAGCCTCTCGAGTCGAATCTTTTCCTCATTTTCATTTTTTAACCCAAATAATTTTGAGTTATGCTTTAAAGTTTGACCTCGGCATTAACTGAGTGGTTGGTGGTTCCGGCCTCTGCCTCTCGCTGCTTCGTTGGATCTTGCGATGAATTGTTCCACCATTGTTCTTCACCCGATGCCCATGCAACGAATACTAAATTCGTCACGATAAACACTGCGAGGGCTATCCAGAACACCAATCGCCATTGCACCAGCGTGCTCTGAAAATATTATTTTGACATTTAAAATTTAAACAATCATGATGAGTCTGAGTTTAAAGACGCGAACGAGTTCAAGAAACATTATTGTCTCAAATTACTTCCTAATATACGTAACTGTTGCCTATTTGAAACCACAATAAAAATGATTATATCATCCTAATTTGGTGGATTACTGGTTACCTTATTTGTCAAAGACAGATGTCATACGGGGCTCAAGGACTCTAGAAGGTTTTCCAATACAATACGCGATTAGTTCCGGTACTTACATCAGGTGTTAGCAAGCCGACCAGGTATGGTGCGATGATGCCGGTAATAGCTCCTATACCGTTCACAATAGCCATTATGGTTCCTGCGTAGTTGCAGCTCAGGTCGAGGGCGTTGACTTTCATGCCAGGGTAAAAGGCTCCCATCAAACCCATCGATGCGGTGAACAGGATGACGACAGTGTTTGTGTCACAACCGGAATACGAAGCCAAGATCATGCAGATGCCAGGCCCAACAGAAGCTGTGGAAGAAAAGTTGTTTAAAGATTTCAAAGATATGCAATTTTAAGAAGGAAGAATCTTGATGTAGAAGAAACTCAAGGAATCAAACTCGATCTTGATACAGTTGTGGACGTGATAATGCGTCCGGGTTTCAGCTTGGAACAGATCCTTATTTTAATGGTGCACTAGAAAGGGTGCACAGACCTGACCGAAAATGGTAATGGGAAATTACAGCTAGAATGGGTCGTCGTCTGTGCAGCTATTGTTGGAAGCAGCGATCATTATGTAAATGGTTGGAACTTCCAACTTGGAAGTGTTATTGTACTGTTACTAATTTGATTTGTTCTTCCAACTGGCTTGGCAATTAAACGGAAGTACTTGTAGTTACGCTAAGTTTTCATTTATGTGATTTATCATTGAAGTAGCAGATCAACTAGCCCAGTCCAGTAATGTGATGACCAATAGTGTGGGGAATTGTTGTGGGACAGTGAAATGTCCAGCATCTCAGATAACGAGTCGAGAAACCTTACGAAGTGAAAGAGAAAGTTTAGTTTAGTGTACCGTAATGGAATTAGATGCTTCGAAAGTTACAGGAATTAAGGTTCACACTGTCCATGTTTACCTTGACAATCAAGTAAGTTCATTGTAAAAGATGTCGCGTTCCTTAACAAAAATATGTAAAGTTATGCACAGCATCGCAAACAAAGAAGTAGGTAAACGTTTTACGTAATTAAATAAAACAAACACTTCGACACAGCGCAATTAGCATTTGCATAATAATTACATACCTATGGTAGTGAAAGTCTTTCTAGCATTAGTGATTGTCAGCCAGTTTCTCTTCACTATCTTGTCACAAATCCATCCGAATGCGATGGAGCTAAGCCACATGACCGCGTAAGGCAGGGCTGCAAGCGTGCCTGTTCTATGTATGTCGAACTTGAGAACCCCTGTCATGTACTTCGGAAGGTCCGTCACCATAGTAAAGTAACCGTAGTCATGGCCGATCTGTGGATGAATTGTTTTACATGAGAATTGTATATTGCAGTAGATAAGTATTGCATAATTACGACATTCTTAAAAAATATTGAACAACTTCACTTGTTGGTACCTGCTGTTAATATTGTGGAACAGTAGGTACAAGTGAAGTTTTTCAGTATGCGTTGCAAGTTCCATCAAGTGCCATCAATCAACAGTAGGTATCAATAATTCTTAAAAAATAGTTTTATTGGTTCGGTCTTCAAAGGCAAGCAAGCGGTACAGAGTGCGGTAATTACCGAAGAATGGGTTTAAAGGTATGTCCCACAGCATAAAACATCTCCTATCTAGTCCAAACTATCAGTTAATTATTTAAGGAACTATGGATCCAGTTTTATACTAAGAACTGTCATTGAGAAATACAGGGCTAAGAATAGGCTTTAAGTATTGTCGGTATTTCTTTCTGGACATGCAGAAGGGGTTGATTGGGTTCCTTGAGGAAGGATCTAGGTAGTTTACTGTCCAGATACTGATAATGACATCATCCAGGACATGTATCGAACCTCTCAAACTCAATGAAAAGTAACCAATATTCATAGTTTGCTGTAGAATAGAATAGAATATGCTTTATTGTACACTAATCAACATTTAACGCGAATATGGAATACAGGGTTTTCTTCCAGGCAACCTTTGGATGGATATGAGTGTAAGAGATCAAGTTTATAACTGGGCAGCTGTCGTTGAGTAAACAAAAAAAAACTTAGCTATGAATTCCTCGAGTAGGTACTTTGAGTGCTAATTTGTGGGTTTTCGGTGTGCGTTCGCGCAGCGGAATGTTGTTGAAGTTAAAGATTTTAATTATGCAGATATTTAGTATATGACGTCGTGTAATTGTGTATGGTAAAAAGAAAATTGTGTATGCAGCCATTGTGGAGAAATTGGCTAAAAACTGATTCCGCTGGGCGAACGTTGTCCTGGCGGAACTTTTTTTAAATCCATGCACTTAAAAGAAAAAAAATGTGTCCAACAATTAGTGTGAATTTGTGTGTAATTGTGTATGTATGAATAAAATTAGTGTATGCATAAACTTCGGAGAAATACAAGTTTCCGCTACGCGAACGTTTGGCCATTAGCTAGTTTTCATATAAAGCGCTTATATAGAGAGCTGTAGATTTTTACATACGTTGTTTTGAATTTGTTTATATTTGTTTAAAAAACAGATTTAGAAAAAAATTGTAGGGTTTAAAAGATAAAAATATAAACGTAAAATACGCTTATTAGGTCGTAGTTCGTAAAGTATACACTTTGGGGTCTAGATTTTCACGTTTATACAAACCATGTAAGTGCCTGCAACATGTTGCCAAGTATCAATGATGTTCCGTTAGTAATTAAAGGGTTATAGGACAATTTACCATGAATAGATCACTGTTTACAAAGCAGTCAAATATCACGGCGTTCTAAAGGAATTGCATAGTAAAATGTATTCCAATAATTAGTTTATTAACTCAACTACTCACATGCAAAATTTCATCTCATCAAATTCAGTAATTAAAGAGAAACAATTAAAATACTGACAAAACATCGAAAGCCTACATAACCCGACCAAGTTCGAATGGCTACAAAAAAGCGGCCGTGACATATATTTAAGTAACACTCTTAACCTTCCAGTATAGTATTTATTATTATAGTACAGTTGCGTACACAAGCGTTAGAAAAAATTAAACAAGTGCATTTCTTGAATGAAAAATATTTTTTAATAATAACGCCACCACCTACGATAAAAATAAATCTCCTATTAACAAGTACTTCTCTAATTAAACATCTGTGAACAAAAATATTTGTAATTACAAATAATAATTATGTATTTATTATTTATTTCTCGTCACATATAATAATTATGTATTTATTATTTATTTCTCGCCACCTGTTACGTAGAAACCCAAAAATGGCGAAATGTGGGTGACACAGAAATGTCACACCTCTGCCTACCCCTTCTGGGACAACAGCCGTGAGCATATGAATTAATGAATGAAAATACAGCTCTTTGGTACTAATCATGACAATCCTTGGGCGCGCGCCCCAGTAACGGCAGAACTTGGCATACAAGTCATGTGCGCGCACAGGCGCGTGTATTTTGAGCGTATCGGGAGCGCAGCTGAGGAGCTTGTCATGACTAGTCCCTTGTTTATAAAAACTTTCAAAATCAAAATCAAAATCAAAAATATATTTATTTCACATAGGCATTATACAGATGCGCTTGCAAAACGTCCAGAATACAAAACAAAAACTCTACCACCAGTTCACAACGCGACCCACCTGAGAAGAACTGGCAAGAAACTCAGCGGGTTGTTCTTTTTTTGCTCTATTTACAATTTTAAAGAATCTAAAAACTAGGCATTTTAACAATTTTTTTGAGAATCCAGCAGAGCAGGTCATTTCCAGGCTTCCTTATCCAACAAATAATCATTGATTGTATAGTAGCCCCTGCAGTTCAATTTACTTTTAACAGATCTTTTAAACTTATTAAGGGACATACTTTTAATTTCGTCTGGAAGCCTGTTGTAAAAGCGTATACAGTTACCCATGAAAGAATTGCTGGTTTTGTGCAATCTGCTATGAAAAACAGCAAGGTTATTTTTATTTCTAGTGTTGACATTGTGTCTATCACTTAACTTAGCGAAACTATGTAGATTTCTTTGTACATACATAAGGTTTTCAAAAGAATATTGTGATGCTACAGTAAGAATATTAACCTCTTTGAATTTTTCGCGCAGAGAGACCCTTGGACCTAGTCTATATATAGCTCTTATGGCCCGCTTTTGTAAAATAAAAATTTTATTTATATCTGCAGCATTGCCCCACAGTAGAATACCATAAGACATTATACTGTGAAAGTAACTGAAATAAACTATTCTAGCCGTATCTACATCAGTCAAGTGCCTTATTTTTTGTACAGCAAATGCTGCTGAACTTAATCTACTAGCTAGTTTTACAATATGTGGACCCCATTGTAAACCAGCATCAACCGTTAACCCTAGGAATGTGGTTTGTTCCACAAGTTCCAACTCTCAACCATTAAGTTGAACATTGGTTTCTGACTGTGCTACATTAGGCAAGGTAAATTTAATACATTTAGTTTTATTATCATTTAGTTTAAGATTGTTAGTGTTAAACCAATGAACCACTTTCAAGATTGCGTTGTTGACATCGTCATAGTTATCTATTTGTCTTTTTACTTTGAAAATCAAAGAAGTATCATCTGCAAACAAAACAATCCTGTTGTTGTCCCCCACGTAAAAGGGTAAGTCATTAAAATATATAAGGAATAAAAATGGTCCGAGTATTGAACCCTGCGGGACGCCCATAGTAACTACAGATCCCTCTGAGCGTGCACCATTAACATCGACCCGCTGAATTCTATTGTTCAAATATGAAGTCAGAAGGTCGAGAGCCTTGTTTCTTATGCCATAATGGTGTAATTTCCTGATTAATGTTTTATGTTGGACGCAATCAAATGCCTTAGACAGATCACAAAACACACCAATTGCATCTTGTTTATCCTCCCAGGCGTCATAAATACATTTCAATAACTCTACACCAGCATCGGTAGTAGAACGTCCTTTAGTGAAGCCAAATTGTATCTCATGAAATAATTTGTGACTGTTAAAAAAGATCAGCATCTGCTCTAGTATCAATTTTTCAAATATCTTGCTCAAGGTCGGCAACACCGAGATAGGTCTGAAATTACCCGGATCTGAAGCGGTGCCAGCCTTGAATAGTGGTATAACTTTACTGTGTTTCATCAAATCAGGAAATACACCACTAGAGACGCAATCGTTAAACACAGTTGCCAAGTGGGGGGCAATGACATCTATAATACTTGATATGGATTTTACTGATAACCCCCAAAGGTCAGCGGTTTTTTTAACATTAATAGATCTAAAAGCTTTTATGATGTCGTTGCAGTTGACAACGGTGAATTCGAACGCGCCTTCACAGGCAGCTACAGATTCTGCTAATAATAGCTCGGCGGAGGTGGAAGACGACTGGAGAGTGTCAGTTATCTCTATTGGAACATTACTGAAAAATTTTTCAAACTCGGTCGCCACTTCCAAATCCCCCGATACGTGGCGATTGTTTATATTTAAATGAAACTTTCTTTCATTCGTTGTACACCTACCACATTCCGCATTGATAATGTTCCAAGTAGTTTTAATTACATTCGCAGAATCATAAATTTTATTTCTAATGAAATTAGACTTGGCTAAGGTACAGGCTTGCTTAAATATCTTTGAGTATTTCTTAACATATTGCTGAAACTCTGGGTTGAAATTATATGATTTTTCAGAATACAGTTCATATAGTTTATGGCGACTTTTATAAATTCCGGGTGTAGCCCAGTCACTGAAAGCAGAACTGCCTCCGATTGATAATGTTTTCGGGGTAAAGATTTTCCCAAACACAGTATGTATCAAATTAAATAAATCAGAGTAGGATTCTTCTACGCTAATGTAATCAGGCAATTCTGTTATTTTCTTGACTAAGTTTCTTCTAAAGGTTTCCAAGCGATGTGTGTTAACTGGGACAAAACTAATAATCTTCTTAGTTTCCCTACTATTTCTCAGATAAGAAACAGACTGGCCACGATGATCTGATTTTACAGGGTCCACTATACATTTTTTAATGGGATTTATATTAGTAAAAATATTATCAATACAAGTAGCACTAGTTGCAGTTATACGAGTAGGTTCCAAAAATATATTATACAAACCAAATGACTTGAACAAATTTAACATTTTCTCTCTCTGTAAAGGTTCCCGTGCAGTTTCTAAAATGTCTACATTGAAGTCCCCACAAAATAGGACGGTTTTTTTTGTACTTTGGCATTTAAACAATGCTTCTTCAAGTTTCTCTTCGAACTGTGCATATGGAGCATCCGGGGGACTGTATACGCTTAGTACAATGAACCGCTCAAACTCTATACTGGCTATCTCAATAACTCGTTCAACAGAGAGGTCTACTATGTCTTTACGTTCTTTACACTTTATTGACTTATTAATAATAATTAAAGAGCCTCCCCGTTTATATTTTATTCTACAGAACGAGCTAGCAACCCGGTGATTTTTGAAATTGAACATGACCCGATAAGGCCTTAACCAATGTTCTGTTACACAAAAAATATCAATGCCATTCAAGTCCATGTACAATTCCAATTCCAATTCTTTTCCACCAATCAGGCCTTCAACATTTTGGTGCACCAGGTTTAAAGTATTATATTTAAGATTAATAGATTCAACGGCCTGAGAGCAATCAGATATAAAATTTTGATGTGGCTGTTGTAGAACTAAATGGCTAGATTTAACATTCCTTGATTTATTATACATTGTGTCAAGTTTAGTGCAAGAACGTTGCTCTTTTGTCTTATATACTAATTTAAATTACTTGGATATAAACAGCTATCCAGGGTTCTAATATCAATGTCAATTTTTTGCTCAAAAGGAGCAGGTATAGCCAGATTTTTGGCTAACATATCTATAAAATAATGTAGCGACATTGCTACCTGTCTTTTAAAATAATCCAGAAGCTTATGCTTTCCTTTAGTCAAATAAAAATAATAATTTTTTCTAACAATAGTGTTAGTGTCAATTATATGAAACTTTATATTATGACATGTTATTGTGTCCAATAACAAATTTAAATGGTATCTAATCCTATTTTCTGCAGCTGGCATAAGCTTACAGTAAGGCAGTGTGTAAATAATAATATTATTTAAATCTAAGGAGTTTAATTTATTATAATATTTAATAAGTTTTTGTTTGGTTATACCTATCCTGTTTCCTATGAAAATGACCAGATTGTCTTTCTGTTGAAATTTATAACTACATATGGACTTCATTATTTGTGTATAGGATGAAGAAGGCATGCAGTGATTTATAAAGGACTGCCCCTGTGTACAAAAATTTAATTTTGACCCCATGTCTCTTCCAATTTCATCACTGAACATGATCCATCGACTATTTTCGCTGTTATCTTTTATAAGACCTAGATTGACCTGTTTTTGTATCCTATGCATCTGGTGACCAGACAGGGTAAGTGGCCGGCTCGGGCTCGGCCCTGGTTCGGGTTGGCTGCAGTTACATTCTGTTTTATCTGCTAAAGAGCTAAAACGGTCAGCATAATGAGATGTTGAGTTTAAAAGTTTATCCATAGCCAAAGAATATTCTTTTATAATCAGCTGAGATTTATCATACATTGTCTTAACAGACTCCAAGGAATCTTGAAGCTGTTGTAATTTATAACTAAATTCCTGTGTATCTGCAGCATGCTGTTTCTGACTACTTTCTAACTTTTTAGTGCATAAATTTAGTTCATGTAATATATCTAATCTGTTTCTGCAATTTTTAATATTTTTGGTGAAATTTTTATTATTATTAAGCAAACTTTGATTTTTTCTTATCAACTTATTTATTTTTACATAATGTTTTAACTTTTTGTTACTACAATGACCTAAACCTATTTTAGCCGATACTGCAGTGTGATTGGGAGTATCATTTGTAAGGTCTATAATGTCTGTCTGTTTGGGTTTTGCAGCGGTAACTAACTGTGGGGACCTATCTATTAGTTCGTCAAACAAGGTTTGGTTTTGTTGGGTACTGACTTGCAAAGAGATCTCTTCTAGCTGGGTTATTTGTTGGTGGGAGTCCCTTAGCTCATGTTCCAGATCAGCTATGCGGTTCAAGGCGCGTTCATACTCTGCACTGCACTTATCAAAATTATTAACTATTGTTAGCAGTTCATCCCGTTCCCTAGTCACTTCATCTAACCGCACACTTAGCAAGGACAACTGTTGTTTTAGGTTGCCGTTGTGTTTTACAACAGAGATAAGCTCTGTTTCATTGTCCTCACGTTCATTACTGAGCTGGACAACCTGCTCCTTGGCAGATTTCAGTTCTTCTAAAGCCAGTTGGAGTTTAGTCTGTTCCTGACGGGCCAGACCTCTTCGAGTCATCATTTTGTAATTTTATACAAGACAGCTACTTTATATTAAAAGCAAGGAGCAGCCTGCGAAGCTATGGATGGATAGAAGTAGGATTTCAATATATTAATGCAAGATAGTACTCGTATGAGTGTGATATCTGTCAGTTTTCAACATAGAATATACTAATAAGTATATTACAAGTGAACAACAGGTGCACACACCTACTGTACCAATTACTTTCAAAGCGAAGGTGGGATTCGATTGATCTACCTGTTTAATATCAGCATTGAATATATTATGACATATATACAAGTGAACAACAAGTAAACAAACTCACCGGCACACCTATCCACTGAATAACTTTTGACACTCCTTTTGTGAATCTATACTTGTTATTTATTTAATTATTTGAAGTAAAATTGTCTGTAACCAGCTGAACTAACTAAATACTTACTAGTTAAATAACTTTTAATGTGTTAAAAGTCAATATCAATAATTGTTGCAGGTTTTTATGTTACGTACTTACAAGTAGACTACAGGTTATGTTGCCGGCAATAATTTTATTTTTAAGTACTAACACAAGTATATTATCGTTAGATCAAGTTGATTTAACACTTTAACACATAAATTAATTCCACACCGAGGAAATAGGCAATAAATTTTGAATATTACGTCAAAATCACTTCACTAAAACGGTTGGATGACTCATTACTTTGTTTTTTGAAAAATTTTAATCAAAACTTTGGATTTTTGTATTTTTACACTTTTATAACATTAATATTTTAATTTCAATAAATTTTAACATTTAAATTAGCGTATTTTTAATAATTTTAATTAAAATTACTCAGAGCTATAAAAATTTTGACAGTTCGCTAATGTTGCCAGCTGCAGAATCCAAACTTAACATTAACAAACGCTTGCTAAACAAACTCTGTCATTGGTTAGAGACAACAATAGACTTAAAATGTGTTTTAACTAAAATAGGTTTAATAAACGATTATGAATATAAAGTAAATTTATTGGTAATAAGTATGGTACATTGTTACACAATTATGACTTAATACTAACGCAAAGAAAAAAGAATCAAACTATCTTTATCTTTCACACTTAAGTCTTATTCTAATCTTTAACATAGTGTTGAACCGATTACACAAAAACATGAACCCTGCCTCTTATACGCTATGCCTGTATTACAAGAGACAGTGTCGGCAAAAAAGTGCACAGTGTACCTACGTACATACGTAGGTGGCATTTAAGTGTGTCCGTCCGTGTGAGGCTTGAGCAATTAATCGGTCATTTTTTTTATTGGATATAAAAAAATATGAGGGTAAGGATAATATGTATTTCGAGCTTCAATAAAAATTTAAATCACTGATCACATATAAATTATATCGAGACAACAATTGTGTTATCACCTGTACCAAATTAAAAACCGGTATTAGACTGTAAATTTTAGAATGTGACCTAAATATATTGCACGGCCGCTTTTTTGTCGTCATTCGAACTTGGTCGGGTTATGTAGGCTTTCGGTGCTATGTCAGTATTTTAATTGTTTCTCTTTAATTACTGAATTTGTTGAGATGAAATTTTGCATGTGAGTAGTTGAATTAATAAACTAATTATTGGAATACATTTTACTATGCAATTCCTTTAGAACGCCGTGATATTTGACTGCTTTGTAAACAGTGATCTATACATGGTAAATTGTCCTATAACCCTTTAATTACTGACGGAACATCATTGATACTTGGCAACATGTTGCAGGCACTTACATGGTTTGTATAAACGTGAAAATCTAGACCCCAAAGTGTATAATTTACTAACTACGACCTAATAAGCGTATTTTACGTTTATATTTTTATCTTTTAAACCCAACAATTTTTTCTAAATCTGTTTTTTAAACAAATATAAACAAATTGAAAACAACGTATGTAAAAATCTACAGCTCTCTATATAAGCGCTTTATATGAAAACTAGCTAATGGCCAAACGTTCGCGTAGCGGAAACTTGAATTTCTCCGAAATTTATGCATACACTAATTTTATTCATACATACACAATTACACACAAATTCACACTAATTGTTGGACACATTTTTTTCTTTTAAGTGCATGAATTTAAAAAAAGTTCCGCCAGGACAACGTTCGCCCAGCGGAATCAGTTTTTGGCGAATTTCTCCACAATGGCTGCATACACAATTTTCTTTTTACCATACACAATTACACGACGTCATATACTAAATATCTGCATAATTAAAATCTTTAAATTCAACAACATTCCGCTGCGCGAACGCACACGGGTTTTCGTCCAAGTGACACTTGATCGTGGAAATCGCTATTAAAGGCGTTAATTTGCTAAACGTACCTACATTTTTCATGTAAATCTGATGGATTTTTCATATGAATTATTCAGTGCTAACTTTTTCTTACTGATAATATCAGCTTGTCGAACCTACCTATTCCACGAATGCGTGATCTGCGTATTTAAAATTTGAATAGTTCGGTATTGTTTCCTTTATGCTTGTACATTAGGTATATAGTCCTTTGAGTCCTTATTTCTGATTCATGAGTAGGTACCTACCTAAGACCTATGGACCTTTCGCCCTATCTATTGGGTTAATTGTCCTACAGCAAAATGTAAATGTCTCGCCTGGTATTCCGATATGCTAAGATTGAGGTTGACCCACGACGAGATACATTTCTTTTACTTGTGGAAATCCCTCGTATACACAAATGATTTCCATAAGTAGGTAAAAGAAGAAGCTAGATGGACTCTCTAAGCTACACGGTGCCATACCACTCTACCTAGAGCTCCGGGAAGATAATTATGCGTTTAGCTCCCAATAATGGGATTCTAAAGTAAAAAAAAAAAAATAGCTCTAAGTAGTTGATTTAAAATATAGCTATAATTAATAGCTAATAATTTCAGTTTTCACGGAAGTTGACGTTTTATAAGTGTTGAGAAAGATAAACTTGATCTTGAAACCTGTTTTATTTAATTTAAAAAAAGGTCCTATTGATCATCTTTGAAAAAAAAAAAACAAAAGGGTATTCATTTTATAATTCAAGTTTCAATTGTTTTATTTTATGATAATTTAATTGCTAGGAAAAAAATAGTCAATCACGTTTGGGCTACATTGTAACACCCAAGCGAGCAAACAATAAGTATTAATATAAGCGCTTTGAATTTCGATTTTATTTTGGTAGCAGACAATAAACCATTAAGTAAGTTAAATATGAGCCTAATGACGTATCTATAAGGTTAAGCGATAAGCATATTCACTACTAACGCATTGTGATTCAAACATTGTAGGAAGGTGTATGAGTGAGTAGGTAACTACCCTACTCTTGAATGCCAATTCTCTTGCTAAGGTTACCTACGTATCATCTGCAAGCTGTTCTAAGTTAAAGGGACACTAAACTGTAGGTCATAATGACATTACAAATACATTGAGTTCGAGAAAGTTGACAGTTAAATAAATTAATATCTACATAATTAAATATTGTTGGACATTCTCACACAACATAATCTAGCTTCTAGTACAAACTAAGCTATGTATAAGTACAAAATAATAATGTACAGAAGGAACTTTATTAACTTGCAAATAGGGATTGCTATCCAAAAGTTTTAGACTTTTTTACTGCCTACAAATTTTTATTTATACCATTAAGGTGGCAGATAAGCATGCGGTTCACCAGTTGTGCTGGTGGTCACCGTAGCCGATGGACGTTTGCAACACCAGGGCCGCTACACTCGCGCTACCGACCCTTTAAAGACCTTCTAAGACCCCAACTTACGCTTATCCAAATCTTTAGCAAAAAAATGTTATAATATCGATTTCCATCCCATACCTCCACCTTTTCAGCCTCTTATCTTTCAATGTCAGTAATTTTGTATTGTTAATTTTAATCTAATTTACTCTGGCAGGCCCTATTCCTTACTCAATGTTTTGGTTCGAAATGCCGTCAATAGTCAGAAAGTCAATCAAGAAATATTGGTTAGTTAATGTCGTCCCGCGGACAACGTTCAATATTAAGGATTGCTTATTCGACACCGACATATCGCATCTTGAGGCGAATCAAGGGCGCAATCCCTTGATTCGCCTCGTACGTTAGTGCCGGATTTTATTTGATTCTAAAACATTTTATTACTGTTATAAAATCTGAGGGGTCTTAAGAAAAAATATAGCCATATAATATTGTTCTGAAGACTCTATGACAAGATCTACTTTATAACAAGTTTTTAAGAGGAATAAACGTATATATTTAAAGAAAAAAGTACATTAACTATTAAGATTTTTGCAATATTTCTCGTTTTTTGAGAACGACTTTGATCGAGTAAAGTTTTATTAATCGTGTTTTGAACCGTTAAAAAAGCAAGAGTATTTATTAAATTACAATAATACAGATTAACAGATCGAATCAAATAATATTTACTACTATAAATTTCGCCTCAAGATGAGTCGGTTTCGAAGTAGTAGTACCTAAGCCTTAACGGCTCGATAAAAATAAAATTATAACCACAGTGTCAAGTGTTACATGAACTCTATCGCGTTGTCAATGAACTCAGGTAGGTACTTATATAAATTATGAAACAATGTCAATTTGATGTGCTGATTGAATTTGATTTTCATATTTGTGTTAACATACTTTGACATTCATATTTTTATTAAGTAGGTCTTTGAATACCTGTGGTTGTATATATACACACCTACTTACTACGTTAGTCGGTACTGTTCACACCTGTCTTGATACCTACTCTGTTATCTGGGTTAAGGTAAACTATGGTTTTCAGCACTCCACCACGTTTTACCGCCTATCGTTCAGTTCGCGTATTTAAATCATGTGAAGTTCGAACCTATAACTTTATGTAGGTAATGCTAATGCCTCACGTTTACTATGAATACGTAGGTACCTATGTTGTTTAGTTTGTACCTTTAAGTAAAAATTAGTAGGTAATAATTCTAATATATACTCTAAGGTTTGTACGACTAGGAACATACGTAATGGTATAAATAAGTAAACAAAATTGTTCACGCATAAGTAATAAATTAAATTAATTAACGTTTTTTATTAAATTACTTATATGTTAAGATTAATTATAATACACGTTTACATTAATTATAATACATATTTATAAGGATAACACACGTTCGAACAAATTCACGAACACCTTCAGTTTGTTCTTCGATAACGGGTGGGGTGGAATGCAATCCATAGAGCAACGCGCGTTCCATAGCCGGTAAACAAGGAAATTAACTTTTATAATTACTATGGAACTCTAAAAAGTGTAAGAAATAGCATTTTAGTCAGACGTTAGACCTAGTGCAATGTAAACTGTAACACAGCATTAATGAAAAAAAGTGTATTTGGTATGGCACCAAAAATATTTAATAAAATACCCCTGGAAATAAGAATAATGCCCATATTTAAATTTAAAAAATCCTTGCAATTACTCCTAGTGAATAAATGTTATTACTCAATAGACGAATTCTTACAAGATGATTTATAATATTTCTTGCTAATGTATCTCTGTCTTGTATTACCTAATCAAAATAAATGAGAATCAAATTTGTAATATTAACATCGGGAGAATTTGTTGACATCTGCTAATTTTACGGACTCCTATTGTTATGTTAATGTGACAGTTTATTTTGAATTATTTATACCAATTATTTATCAATGGTGTTTTGTTTGGTTATTAATTGTAAATGAGTATTAAGTATAATAATTTGTTATGACATTGGGAAATTTTGCTGACATGGAAATTTATTATTTAATGGATATTTATGACATTTGTAATTATATAATTAAAATTAATATTAATGATATAAACCCTGTCAAGCAAATAGTATATACATTTGCATGCTGCCTTGGCGGTCGAGTATAGTGATACAAAAATTTATAATAACATCCTGTAAACCTGTATTCGCAAAATAAATGAATTTGAATTTGAATTTGAGTGTAATTGAAAGTTTAAAATTCTAAAGGGGTAACTCACACTAACCTCTGTAAATTACCAGTAATTACTTACGGGTATAGGCAAAGGCACCTTCACTTGGAATCGTTAGGTACCTATTAACATTTCCAATGGACTAACACTAATTGAATGACAAGATTCACTTTAACATTAAATTGTACCTACTTATTTTACAACTTGGTGTTAGGTCGATCTTTTATCATTGTCTAACAATGTAGCGGTGCGTTAACACAAAGTTTTGTTTAAATTTGACAAAATGTAAGTAGGTACCTACGTAGGCATCAATTATCTCTTGAAAAGATAGATTATTAAAATTTCATGATAAGTTAAGTTTGTAAAACAGTTTTGTGTCGAAGATTGTAGGTCCCTATAGAATATACTTAGATATTAGATATATAATCAGTGATGTCTCTACGTTTAATTTCCTTTTAAAATGAACGCTGCTGGTGTCAAAATTGTTGAAAGAAATAGAAAGTAAAACTTTTCCTACCACTAAAATTATGCGCTAACTCAGAGTACTTACCTAGTAAGTACCTACAAGCGTCTACTTAGGTACCTAGTTAGACGCTTTTACTTCACAAAGCTAACCCAAAATTGTTGAGCTTTATTTAAAATCTAAGAGAATTTTCACGAATTAACATTCTCAGCTTAGCTTATTTACAGGTGTCTCTTATTTGACGTCGAGCTGGAATAATGGAGTACGAAGACAAGTTGTCTATTTCAGTTATCACAGTACGTACTAAAACTAGTTTCAGTTATATTAAAATTATTATGAAAGGATTGAAAAAATAATGATCTGCACGAAACAATGGGCTGTTAAATCAATTTAGGTTTAGTATAAGTAATCATTTAATTAAACATTTCCATAAAGTGGAATTTTTTTTTCAAAGATGCAATGAACATCTCAAATGTAAGAACTTGAACATTTTTCCTCCAAGGTCTGGGTTAAAACAACATAACGTATAGGGTAAACCACCCAATTATTGGCACTTTTAGAATGAATTATTGGCACTTTAGTTAAGAGTATATTTCGAAAAATAAGGGAAACCTAGTTTATTTCAGTTCGGTGTTGCCCATTATGTAGTTGTAGGTATGCATTAAAAAGTAAAATTCTTTTTCTGTTAGAAATGGGCAAAATTACCTGAAGTGCCAATAATTGGAGGAGTGCCAACGATTGGGTGGTTTACCCTATTTACCAGTTAAATAAATATAGTAAAAGTAATACATAAAATTTTACCTTTAACTATTAAAAACAAATAAATAATATTTTTGAAGGTTATGGACTATTAATAATAATTATGCGTAGTAAAAACAAAACAGTTTTTTTATTTCCCCGTTTGAATTTTCAGGTTTTCTTGCCATTAAAAAATCCTAGCCTTATAAGTTGAACATTGACAGCTAAGCACGGGTCGACCAAATGTTCTTCCTGCGTTCTTTGTGTTAAGTTTAGGAAGTAGGCAATACTTAGGTAATTAAGTAAACAGTTTTAACATTAGTTTTGTTGCCTAGGTAAGAAGGTAGTGAAGAGGAAGGTAGGTAAGTATGTAGGAAGTTAGTTGTTAGCTACACGTAGTTTGCATACCTACTATTAATTAGTTATTTATGGTGTTAGGTACATTAATAAGTGACGATATAGGTACCTATATCTTCATATACCTATACCTAATAAAAAAATTGCAATATTTAATTAATCACTGTTTAAAAATGTTCCCTCTAAATAACGGTTGTATTCAACCGCTTGTGGATTTAAAAATATACAAGTGGTAGAGTAGGTCTCTACCACTTGTATATTTTTAAGATATACCGCTCGCCCAGAGAAGGTATAAGTACCTACATCCTCACACTTTGCATCCGGAGCACTATTCACGAAAAGGTCCGATGTCCTTTATAGGGCTTTCTTTGCGCTTACGCTTACGCTGTGGCTGTGACCTCTACAGAACGGGGTCCTTCAAATAGGGCAAAGAATAGAAGGTTCTTGAAGGATGCGTAGCACTAGTAAGTAACACCTTTGGTATTGAATGATGGAAGATGACTTAGTCGCTTAAAAGTTTATGTATTTCACTCTGTCGGAACTGCGGACGTCCTAGAAAGATATACCTACCTACCTAGAAAAATGACCAATGAGTAAAAAGGAGCAAATAGTTAAATTATAAGCTTACCTGTGCACAAACCAGGGCCCAGAGTGGTACAGACATGAATATAGCCTTCCAAGGTATCGCCGAAGGTTGACTGCTGCGGTGACTGCCCAGCGCCTCCTCCAAATACTTTTTTTCTTTGTCAGAAATGAACGGATGTGATTCGGGGTCGTTGTAACAAAGCAGCGCCTAAAATGTTATAAAATATGAACGTTATTATTAACCTAGTAATAAATATGTAAATTTGACTTAAAGGTTCCAACTCTATTTATTAAATTGTAAAACTAGGGAAGTTTGGCTTTTGATAAAGGGTACTTACTTCGCTAGCTCTCGAAACTATCTAGCACTAGCGGACGTCACGCGGTTTCACCCGCGTAGTCCCGTTCCCGTGGGAATACGGGAATAAAATATAGCCTATGTTCACCGCAAAGAGTGTAGCTTTCCAACAGTGAAAGAATTTTTCAAATCGGTCCAGTAGTTCCGGAGCCTATTCGTTACAAACAAACAAGTAAACCAACCTTTCCTCTTTATAATATTAGTATAGATATGTAATGAAATGTATACAATAATGTGCTTACACGACTCCAAAAAACTAATAAAAACAATATTATTTGATGCATTCATTTATGATGTTTTTGTAGAAAAGGAAAAAGAGGTACCACTTTATAACCGCGTGCGTGTGGATATCATTCGGTATAATCACAGATATCAAAAAAAATATATGAGAAAATATAACTTTTTTCTGATTTCTGTGGGTATAATGTTACATTCAGTTAAACTGAGTTACTAGGTAACATAAACCCCGATTTGTGTCTATAGGGAAGAAGTAACATCTACTAATTAGTATGATATGCTGGCCGATTATAATCTCAGGCACAATACCTACACAAATTTTGTGCCCCAGGGCTTGACACGTTTTTCGTGTAACACGCGAAACCGTTCAGTAAATAACGGTTCTTAACAACGGCGATGGCATCGCCGGAACATTAAAGGTCCTTTAGATTACATATTGCAATTACGCACTGCAATTTCAACACACTCCTTGGAACCAGACAAATTTATAATGCAATATTTCAAAAAAATCGCCTTCACATATAACACAAAATGCCTAATAAAAAGATACAAGGAAGAAATACTGTGGCTGGTCTTGTTATCTATGGAGTAGGTATCTTAGGTGTAGTAGAAAAAGTATCTATCTAGTAAGATGTTATAAGTTTCATACCCATAGGATGAACCATAGAATTCCCACAGCGCCGAACAGGTAAAACACGGACTGCCATTCTCCAGTTTCTTTGATCACTAAACCTGAGAGGTAGGTGCCGGCGATGTTGCCGATCTGTGCACCACCGAAGACCAGGGATCCCATCCGTCCTCTTTCAGATATGGGAGCCCATCTTGCCAACATAGCGTTCAATGCGGGGAACGTTGTACCCTGAAAATATCTCAATTTAGATAAAACTGCTCAAGTTTTAACATAATGTTAGTACAAATCATTTTTACATTGTAGGTACTCGCCCCAGAAGGGGGAGAGTAGATATTTGGGACAAGCAAAAGGAAAACTATTTGTAGGGAGTTTGCGTACCTCCAAATAAACCACTGACAAGTACCCTTACCTACTTGCCCAGTGGTTTATTGGGAGGTACATATCTCCCGTGATTTAGCTTGTATAATCAGCAGTTTATAGGTTGATGTGGAAAATCAACAATGTCCATAAACTACTTAGGTATACGTACCTACTATTACTAAGATTGATAAATTTACCATGCACTATGTAAATATGCTTCATTACAATAGTAAATATCCAGATCATGGTACTTAACTAAGATTGTAACAAAGATTAATAAGCTTACCTCCCCAAGTCCTTCCAGCACTCTAAGAATAATTAGTCCAGTAGCGCCTCCTGCAGAGACGGCCCATGGAGTCATCAACGTGAATACTGCCGTACTAAGTACTCCAAAGCCTAGAGAGTACTTTCCTCCGAACCTTTCCGCCAACATACCCCCAGGCAAGTGCGTGACAATGTACCCATAGTAAAAGGCACTTAGGATTATACCCTGCGTCTGTTCATCCCAGTCGAAACCTGTCACCTCCTGGAATAAAAGTAAGGAGTGAGTATTTTTTTAGACATGAATAGGTACGATATTGTCTTATTCACAGCAAAGGTTGGCAGACGCATCTCCGCACATTTCAACATTTTTTTTCCACGTAATATGCTCTATTGTAGTCTCCCCCTAGGTGAGGCCGCAGTGATAGCCGTAGGTCTGTTGGGAGTCCTGGGGTATCGTTCCAAAGGGCTTACCGTACCGTAGGCTGTTAACAGGACACGTGAGGTTTTCTAGTCGGTAGAAATCCGGCATAACATCCATGAGATCAAAAAAAGGCTCCATTGTAAGGCACTGGGCCGACAATGATGATAATTTTACATAGAACCGGTACTCATATACTGGTTTATGTACCTACTACCTAGCATACCCTTATCAACTTCTTTTAGGTCTAGAATCATGACATAGGTAATTGACGGAATGCATTGTATTCAAAATAAATTGGGCACCAATTTCAAATTTAATTGAATCAATAGTCATTTGAATGGCCTTAAATACATTTTATGTGGAGTTGACATATCCGACTTGCGTCATAAATTACGCACACACTACACAATCTACACATGTCTGTCGGTAGGCAGATACTTAAAAGTCTGCCGTCATATTTTATTCTATATCGTATATGAAAAAAAAAGTCGTGTCAGAATCTTCACTTATAAATCATTATAATAACTAGAAGTCGTAGACGTAATAAAAATGGCTGTAATTTAGCCAAGAGTCTAAAAAAGTTATGATTTTAAGCAAGTACAGATGGTAGGTGGCAACATAAGTAAAATTACCTCAGTGCTAATTCTAGAATTGTGTAAAACACAGATCGTATCACATACACGAGATAATACTGATGTAGCTATTGAGTGTGGTGAGTGAAGAAATAATAGTTCTACATTTTTGACGGTCATCAAAAACTTTAAGTCATCCACATGCATAGAGCAATGCAAGAGGTCGCGTTGCTCTATGTCCGCATGTGAGGACAGAGTCTTGCGATCAGACCTTGTAATTAGGAGGCTGTAGATATATGAAGTCGAGTCATGTTATAGTATTGGCCGGAGTATTGACTTCTGTTTAATAGCATGAAACCGTTAGCGCCCAGGGAAATGTCACATGAGTAGAATATCCATCACATGAGTTTACATCCGTTGCGTAATTGAATCATGCATGTGGCAGGCAACGTGGCGAAAGCTGGTAGACGTTACTTGAGACTCCGAAATATTGGTCAAATTAGATGCGCTGATAAAATAAAACCATCAATCCACTTATTTATATTGACGAGAGTCATTTGGCAATATGATACATAGGAAATCTTCAGAGCTGTATATAATTCCTACTTCTTTTTCATAGGTAGATGAGGACTCCCCTATGTACAGCTAACCTGGCCTTTTCAGACACATTTTGACTGCTCATAAAGGTGCACATAGCCCCATTTACTTGATTTCCTGCCAAAACGCCCAAACTACAGAACTCATTGGGATACAATTATGTAGGTACAGAGATCTTAGAGTATAAATTAGTAGTACCTTCTAATTTATACTCTAAGATAGAATAGAGCTTAGGAGAGGACATAGGTTAATTTTAATCCCAGGAATAAGTTCCTGTGGAAAAATAATAAAACTTACCGTAGGATTCACAGTAACCTCCGCAACATCTTCGGCTGGGCAGGAACCGTCATTGCCTGTGCCAGACGTGGCCCGTTTGTGTACCATTTGTGTGATCGCGATGTTTAGGCAGACCCGCATCGTGTATGCGTTGGCGACCGCCAGGAAACCCATTACTGCCATCACCCATCGTTGTGGTATTATAAAAACTGAAACAAAAAGGAAAAATTAGATTAGATGCTATTCGCCGCCCATAAGCCCTCATTAAGACTTAACGATTACAATGTCACTGACAATGGGGACCCACAGCTTAACGTGTCTTCCAAAGCTAACCCTGTCTGTCTGCCTGTCTGTTACGTACACTAGCTAAGCAGCTAGTGTACGTAACAGTATATTATGCACCATAAAGCTATGGTGCATAGTATTCGCCGTGCATTAGGCCCTCATTCGGATCTGACAAAACGATTACAATCTTAGTGACAATCCCACGCTTAACGTGCTTTCCAAAGCTTGGAAACCCATGCAAATGAAAATGTTAAAAAGTGGTCACTGAGGACCAGCCACAACGAAAATGTGATCGTTTACAGAATACTGAGTCTACAGGGCTACGAGCGCCTACACTACCTACATCTATATATAGATAATAGATCCTATTTCTGATAATGAATTTACGTACTAAACAGATTCTAGCTATTACACGTCTTGCAACATCAAGGATTTCTCTCAAGCGTGTAGGTAACCTAACCTTTAAATGAAAACAGTATTAAAAATTTACTATCACGATTGAACTTATCCAATCCAAATCTATCGTAGCCAGTGGTAGAAGACTACCAGTGGGTAGATATCAAGATACATCAGATTCAAGCTCTTTTAGTCTAGAAATGGAAAGAATGAACTATGATCATAGCATAGTGTCTCGAATCAGGACTAATTTAAGTATCACAATGTCACACTTAAACCACGATAATCTTAAAGTCTACTTATCTATACTTCTGTACTAATATGATAAAGAGGAAATATTCGATTTTTTGTTTGTATGTGTGTTTGTTTGCATTGAATAGGCTCCGAAACTACGGAACCGATTTAAAAATTTCTTTCACTATTGGGAAGCTACACTATCCCGGGGTGACATAGGTTTTATTTTATTCCCGTATTCCCACGGGAACGGAAACTAACGTGAAACTGCGTGACGTCCGCTAATATTCTTATACAATTTTGCGCCAGCACAGGTTTATTGCTATATCAAACAATGTCAGTGGCTTGTGTTATGGTGCCGTGACTACCGTGTAATATTTATTTTTATGTCCAACACAAATTTGTTCCGTACGTAATTACTTGATTTAAATAGTTTATGCTTAAATAAGCATACATTTGACATAGTTTTTAGCGCGAATCATTGTTGCGGTTACCTAAGCCTTGCATATATACGTGAAAGTACAAACTTTCGGGTATACATTTATTCAATATAATCTGTACAATGGATAGATATTTGTAAATAGGTATTTCAGGTTTTAACGGCTGAACGGTTCTAGCTGAAATTTGGTGTAGGGATAGATTAAATTATAGTTTTTAATAACATGGCTTTTTTTTATAACGTGAGCGAAATCTAAAAAGCGCACCATCTAATTGTTAACATAATTAAGATAAGTGTAAGTAGGTACAGTAAGTTCGAAGAACGTTCCCATACAAAAAACGTGTTTCTATGACGTTATTTTGTATGGAACCCACTTTGCGCAAGTCCAATTCACGCTTAGCCAGTTTTATTTATTGCGGTTTGATGTAGATATGATATCGCGTAGACTAAAGGTGTGAACACACTGAAAGGAACTGACTGGCGATTCTTTGTTCTATACTATAGCATCCGCAACATTGTTTGAAACCTAAAACATTGAAAGATTCTACACATACCTACATACAATTAGCTGTAAAAAGGAAATATATTCATACATATAGAATTAGTTTAGTTTAGTTAACTTAATTTAGTTAACGTTTTGGAACAATATTACTGTTAATATACAATTTTTAAATTAATATTTAAAAATGCCTAGTTTACTTCTACGCCTTTGAATTATTAATTTGAAGTACCTATTAGTATAAGTCTTTTAAAGGGGCGCTGGTACCTATTCCGTAAAGCAATTATATGCACAGGCCTACAAAAAGAACTTATAAGTACCTACTTACTACAGTATAATATTACCTATTGTAGTAATTATATTGTATAATTAATATAATTATACATGCTAAATGCTAACATATTCATAATATAAGTTAACCTTGGCCCTTGATGGGCGAAAGACATCGGTTCAAATCACATTAAGACAAGTTATCTTTTTCGCTATATTACAGAAAACCGACCAAGTGCGAGTCAGCAATAAAAAAATCAAGTTTGTTGTATGGAAACTCCCCTTAAATAAATTTTGTTTAAAAGGTACCTACATCATCTGTGAAAATTTCAGCTCTCTAGCTAGATATCACGGTTTCTGAGATACAGCCTCGTGACAGACAAAGAGACAGACGGACAATGAAATCTCAGTAAATAGGTCCCTAGTTTTTTTACGGGGTGGGGACTCAAAAAACTAAAGCTTATGCAATTTTTACTCTTGTTTCGAAATCAAGTGCAAATCACTAGTAGAACAAATTCTACTAGTGATTTGCACTTGATTTCGAAAACAATTATGTTATTAAATACGAGTATGACCCAAAGGGTCACACTCGTATTTAATAACATAATTGTTTCCATTTCTAGAGAGTAAGTACCTATCTAATATTGGTGTAGAGTAGAACATTGCGGTGGTCTTTAATAATTAATCTGCGCTAATTTGTAATTCTATCATACACACAAATACATACTATTACCTATACACACAAAACTACCAAGGCTATTGCCTAAAGAAGTTTGATAATCAGATTGAAAGTTTTTTTTTGCTATTTATTAGGTATACATACTGACTACAATTCCTCATCCATACTAATATTATAAAGCTGAAGAGTTTGTTTGTTTGTTTGTTTGTTTGATTGTTTGAACGCTAGGATCTCAGGAACTACTGGCTGGATTTCAAAAATTCTTTTACAGTTTGATAGACCATTTATCGAGGATGGCTATAGGCTATATAACATCTTTGAGAGCTTCCATTGCGGACGCTGCATAAATAGTTAAAGTTACGTAAAAACTGTGCATTACAAAATTGTTCCTCTTAAAAATTTATAAAAAATAGTCCGTCAAAGCATATGCCTATCTTTTAAGGGTCTCTTACAATAACCCTCTTATTACGGGAGTAACGAGTACTTGATTTGCAGTGGCAGCCAGTCAACTGAACGATAAAAACCGGCCAAGTGCGAGTCGGACTCGCACACGATGAGTTCCATACCGAAAAACGGATGGGTGGAAGTAAAAGCAACGGAAAACATTATATCACTTTAACACCTCTTTCCTTCTCACTCACTCTCATGTGACGCAAACGAAGATATGCGGTTCAGCTCCGACGCGACGGGAATAAGCGTGACGAGGGTAAATGCAACGGGAAACATTATAATACTCGAAATATTAATACCATACCTCTCTTTTTCTCACTCTCATGTGACGCAAACGAAGTTGCGCGGGTCAGCTAGTGGCTAATATAATGTACATTAGGGTATAAGCAACCAGCAACCATTATATTCATAAGAGAATTTACATAAGTGTAGCGGGATTTGTAACCTTTGATTATATATTTGTAACATCAGTCAGCAGCCACGCCAGCCACACAATGATTCCGTAATCTTTTGTCATTGTGCTACTATCATCATTCTGATCTTAACATTTTGTTTCATCGTCATCATCTCAGCTGATCTGGCGCCCGCTTTCTTTTTAACCAGCTCTAACCTCAATACAGACTAGGGTGACCTTTCTTCATGGTTCCAAGCACAACACCAGATGTGCAATTCATATACCCAAAGTCAACCCCGCAAATACCTTCTATGAATACAATTGAAGAAAATAAATAAGGTTCGGGAAAACCGACGCTGGGATTTTCCCACAAAAACTGGGTTAAAAAATTGAAAACCCATGTCACTGTGTAAATCTAAACCTATGCTCAATATAAATTTTATTTGAATCTATTGATTCCTTACGACCTGAAAGCTGGACAAAGAATCATTACCCTAAATTGCATAGTCAGTTTAATTTCTCACTTGCGCTCAATTTGCGATTATGAGAAATGGCGATCGTAAAACCGTGCCATAAAATATAACATGTAACAATTTACATACCTATGTAACTAATATCTAACTCTTGCAACGCTAATGATACTTTAATTCGTTGTAAAAAAAAGTAGATACCTTTTGTTCTTTTTAATACTGCACTGTATTGTTTATTACTTCCGTCGAGCCTGATTACACCTGATAATTAGTGTCCGACCGAAACTGGTTTTCCGGCCGAAACCGAAACCGAAACCGAACTTTCGGCCCCAGGGTCAGTTTCGGCCGAAACCGAAACCGAAACCGAAACTCACGTGTTAACATTGAAAAAAAAAAAAACAGCCAAGTGCGAGTCGGATGCCCGCAGAGAGGGTTCTGTTACAAAACTTGGGTGCAAAAATTTCCGTTTGTTGTGTGGATGCTTTTTTCTGATTTTAGTAGGTATTTTTTGTTATAGCGGCAATATAAAAGGGTGAGGTGGTGGTTGCATCTCTCGGTCTCTTGACATCGCCAACGCTTTCAACACCTTGCCCTGGAGATGCGTTTGGGAGGCGCTTATTTACCATGGCATGCCTCCATACCTCCGTCGAATTGTCGGGGCCTATCTTTCCGAGAGGGCCTTATCCTACCAGAGCTGGCTAGGGCAGGGTCGTCGAGATGTGTCGTTCGGCATTCCATAGGGATCGGTCTTAGGACCGCTTCTATGGAACATAGGTTACGATTGGGTGCTGCTTGGTCCGTTGCTCTAGAGGTGTCGGCGTAACGTGTTACGACGACACACTCATTACAGCGCGAGGAGCAACGCACCGAGACGCAGCCCTAAAGGTCACCTGCGGGATCCAGCTTACATAAAGGGGGCGTCAGCATCGGCATCGAGCTCTCGATGACGTATCTGGGGCTCGTACTCGATAGCCGGTAGAATTTCGGATACCACTTCCGAAGTTTGGTCCTATACCTGAAGGAGCCCAATATTAGGAGACCCAACGCTCCCTGCAGGAGACTGTACCTTGGGATCATGCGGAGCATGGCCCTATACGGGGCCTAACGGGGCCCCCGTATGGTCTTAGCCCGCAGAAGGCGACGGCTTTCAGGGTGATAAGGGGATCCCGCACGATCTCAGTTGAGTCGGCATGTCTTCTAGCCGGGACCCCTCTATGGGACCTGGAAGCGAGAAAGCGAGGGCCCTTGCGTTATTGTTTAAATGGCGCAAGAAGGCGCTGGAGCTGGGCCATAGGCCTCTTCCTGTGAGCAGGTCGTGCTCGTGAAACAGACGGCGGGGAGGAAGCGGGAGAGAACTCTCCCACCCGAATTTCACAGTCTGCGGTGGCGCCCCATATACGGTGACAGGGCTGCTAAAGGCCCGCTTCTGTAAGGACAGAAGCGGGCCTTAGATGATAGCGTGACGTGAGAGATTCATGCACATCATCAAGAAGCGGGTAATAATTGAATAACCCCCCAAAGACGCAGCTGCAGTATTCATCATTCCGAGGGCATACTCGGGGCTCCCAACCGTAGGCTGTTAGGTAGGATACGTGTAGTTTTTAGTCGGTAGGAATACTGTACATTTATAATTTTAGGCCTCTATCTGACCCGGTTCCGGACAGCTAAGCCTCATGTCTCGTTTATAGGGTCCCGCTTTAACCCCTCCGTGCGAGAGTTTGACTTGCACTTGGCCGGTTATTTTTTCAATAGGTGCAGCAAGTTTCACCACGTGCCATCAATCAACGGTATAATATAAATCTTCTCAAGTGTTCATTTTAGAAATTTCTCCACCTAAAGATGAGTTTCTTTCTTCTACGTGTGCAACTACTCATAGATGCTATTGCGAACTCCTACCAACTAAAACCACACGGTGCCCTGCTACTAGCTCTTGGCTGGTTTTGGATACATTCTAGAAGTATATAACTAAAACTGGACAACAGTGAGTCGGACTAACGCACGTAGGGGTCCGTAAAAGAAAAGCGGCAAAAAATCACGTATGTTGTATAGGAGGCCCCCTTTAATATTATTAATTTGTTGCTATAGCGGCAACAGAAATCTGCAAAATTTTTAACTGGCTAACTATCACGGTTCACGGTGCATGAGTTACAGCCTGCCGCCAACCAACAAATTCAACGAAAACGACAACAAAGGGGTTGGGTTATGTAATGTCCTAGATCACCTTTTAGGATTCCGTTAAAATTGTATTATTATAACTATTGATTGGAAGTCCTTCGTAAATCTGTAAATTTTCGGTTTAGTAACATATTAACTGGTTGGGCTGACCCCAACCACGTCACAAGCAGAGCCAGGCACTCAAAATTCATGAACACGTGAGTTTCGGCCCGGCCGAAACTTTCGGCCCATTTTGGCCGAAACCGAAACTGCGGCCGAAACTAGATTTTTTGGCCGAAACTGGCCGAAACCGAAACCGAAACCGAAACTTCGGTCGGTCACTACTGATAATATGCCACTGTAATTGGATTTTGGAAGTATCTTTTCGACCCTTGCAGCGTAATCTCAGTAAAATGTAATGGCAACTCATCTATACTAATATAGGTATTTTAAAGGGGAAAGAATTTTTTTTTGTTTTCATCGAATAGCCTCCGAAACTACTGAACCGATTTGAAAAATTCTTTTACTATAGGGAATCTGCACTACATATCCCCGGGTGAAGTAGGCTATATTTTATTCCCGTATTCCCACGGGAACGGCAACTACGCGGGTGAAACCGCATGATTCCGCTAATAACCAGATATAATATATTATAATACCACCATGTCCATCATAGCTAAATATGGTTGTAGGTGCGTCAATCCCAAGCATGATAATATACCGAGTGTCAGCACTGCGAGGACCGCAGCGATGACACGGCGCTCCACACGCTGGTGGAGTGCACGGCGTGGGCGCAACAGCGCCAGGTCCTCGTAGTGGGTCTGGGCGTGGACACTCTCTCGCTCGAGACCATGGTGCGAGCCATGCTCTCCAGCGGGAGTAAGTGGGACTGCGCCGCCTCTTTCTGCGAGCAGGTCATGCTCGTGAAGGGGGCGGCGGGACGGGTACGGGAGAGAACTCTCCCACCCGAGTTCCGCAGTCGGCGGCCTGGGCGCCGCCGACGTGTCTTCGCCGAGGACTATCGGCCACCATGACCGGGGGCCTGAGGACGGTGAGAGGGCGGCTCACCGTACTTACAGAAGCAGGCCCATGACGGCAGCGTGACGTAAGCAATTCACGCACGTCCCCCCCTTAGAAGCGGGATCACACCCGAAACCCCCCAAAGACGCGGGATAGCACCCGAACCACCCCCTGGGCGAGGCCGCGGTGGCGGCTGTGGGTCTGTTGGGAGTTCTGGGACATCCTTCCGAGGGCTTCCCAGGGGCTCCCAACCACAGGCTGTTGGGCGTGACGTGAGGTTTTTTAGTCGGTAGGAGTCCGGCATAACATCCATGTGGATTTTCCCTCACGTTAAACAAAAAAAAAAAGCCTGATAACATTTTGTGTTTTTAGAAGACAATATTATGTCCCTGCATGCAACAGAGTGTCGATGTGTATTATCTATAGGAAGTTTTAATCGATCACTTTTGGAATCAAGTTTTTAGAAGACCATATTATGTACCTGTATGCAACAGAGGGTTGACCTGTATTATAGGGACACTATTCGACTGATCTTCATATCTTTTATACACAATAGTAAAGTTTTTAGGCTGCGTTCTCTACCTATATATCTTTAACGCAAAAGAGAATAAACATTGCTACTTTAATATTCGAAATCTTGGCATTTGGCTAGTTCTAGCATGGTCATGGGCCATGTCACATTGCTGTAATAAATTTGCGTACATATTGTGTAAAATTATTCCAATCTAGAACATTATTTTGGTACGGTAGGTAAGTTTTTCAGCTGCCAGTTAACCTAGATATAATACAAAACGGAACTGAATAGTCAATGTCACGGTTCGAATAAAACCAATCTATGTAGAGAAATTAAATCAACCGCAGGCAGACACAACCGCAGCTGCAGGTTGAATGTTTGTCGTTATAATAACTTGTGTCGCGTTGTTGGTAAGTATCTAATTTATCCCAGATTTAATTAAATATGGCTCAGGTATATGAACCGTGATATCTAGAATTATTTCCAAATCATATGATGAATCATAGGTTCTTCAAAATATTATGGTCCCATTAATATTGCCAATTAAGATTTCTCTTTTTACATAGGCAGGACTCATTTATCCTCTATTCGATATACCTACCTATTATTAAAATAAGTAGTGACCGACCGAAGTTTCGGTTTCGGTTTCGGTTTCGGCCAGTTTCGGCCAAAAAATCGAGTTTCGGCCGCAGTTTCGGTTTCGGCCAAAATGGGCCGAAACTTTCGGCCAGGCCGAAACTCACGTGTTCATGAATTTTGAGTGTCTGGCTCTGCTTGTGACGTGGTTGGGGTCAGCCAGGGCCTGATTTACCCATAAGCTAACTAAGCTGAAGCTTAGGGCGCCAGGATCAAGGGGGCGCCTGGCGTTGGGCTCGGCGCAGGGCTATGACTTACGGAATCCCAAAAAGTGCGAACGACAGTACGGGCGACACTTGTTACACGGGCCGTACCGGTATCTCTCGGGCTACAGTGGAAGAAAGCTGTGAACAACTTGTGTTTGAAATCGAGACAACTCGCAATAGAGAGACCGATTGGGAAAAAAAATCTTGTTCAATTCAACCCTACTAAGACACAACTCTCTCCTACTCTGTCAGTATAGGTATCCTTGGTGTTGACATCTCCAGTGACGTTCAGTTCTGAAGTGATTTGGAGAATCTCGGTGTGCTCAACAGGGCGCGGCGGTACTTAATGCGGCGCAAACACTGCTTCTGTTTTGGTCGCAAATGCGGCCGCACATGGAGTACAGCTGCCTATGCTGGGTGGGGGCACCAGAATATCAGAATGAATTGAGCGAATTCTTCCGTTCGACTGGGTGCAGAGGTGAGCCATAAAGTGGTCAACGATCCCATGCTTGCAGGTGGTGTGGAACCTCTTCGCGACAGGAGAGACTTTGCCTCCTTGTGCGTGACCACCGGTACATCTGGTGGGTCGTATATAAAAAAACTGTGAGACGGTGCTGTTGAGACGGTGAAAACGGTCATGGAGGAGTGGCTGGAAAGACACCATCGCACCAATATTACTGACGATTTAATTAACTCCGCCGAAAAACGAGAAGTGTTTTAAGTTTGACCTGTGTATCTGTGTATGTGTGTGTCTATCTGTGGCATCGTAGCAGCCACAGATGAGCCAATTTTGCGGTATTCTATGCTCGAAAGCCAATGTGCCGGGGCCATCCCCAGCACATTGGCTTTCGAACCGTTCTTAGCTATAAATTTTGCATTCATCAGCTCACTTCCTGAGTTATGAAGGAATTTCACTAAGATTCACTGGTTCGATTTATCGGAAACTGAATGTACCGATGTAATGTTAGGTACTTAGATGGTATTTTTATCTCGCTTTTTACTGGCTGATGCATCAAGTCATAACTTCATAAGAAGTCTCAGAATCGGGTTTTATTTTATTTTCAAACTAGCTGAGCCCGCAACTTCGTTTACGTCACATAAGGTGTATGAAAGGAAAGGTATTTCTTCATCAGAGTCATCAAGCAGCGTCTGAAACTGCCCTGTTTGCTTAATCATAAAAGAGCTTAATGATTAAATCTATTTTAAAACAAAGCCAACACGCCAGTTTAGGTTCACTCACATTCAAAGAAACCCCTACAATTAAAATTTTCAAAATATCTGATTCTTAAAAGTGTTATAACTCTTTTATTTCTAAACCGATTTACCTAAAACAAAATGTTAACTGGAGCAAACCTCAACACAATAAAAAAAACCGCATTGCAATCGGTTGAGCGGTTACTGAGATTAGCGTGCACAACCGTACAGACAAACACATATACAGACATACAGACAAACAGACAAAAATTCTAATAATCATTGTTTTGGGTTCTATTGCGTTCATAAAGCCCCCCTATAATATTTTTTCTTATTTATCTTCCATGTACAGACAGCGACCTGTTACGATTTTATTATATGTATTGATGATGATGATTAACAAAGAATAACGATTAGGAACTTAGGATCAGCTTACGTAGTCTCTTTTGTAGGTGGGACTTAAATTAGTTGCAGATGGGGGTGCAAATTCATAGCTAGCCTAGGGCGCGCGGATCCCTTAATTTAGGCCCTGGGGTCAGCCCAACCAGTTAATATATTACTAACCGAAGATTTAGAGATTTACAAAGGACTTCCAATCAATAGTTATAATAATACAACTTTATTTAAACCACAAGCAATTACAATCATTGAGAAGTATTAAACAGTTACCCCTGTGTTATGTCTTAGACCTCCTTTTTAGGATCCCGTTTTTACTTTTGGTTACTGAATCCTAAAGATCTTTTTTTTTACATTTAGCAACTATTTAGTAATCTGTGATTTAGCTCGCCAAATTGACGTCGCCATCTAGGACATAACATAACCCAACCCCTTTGTTGTCGGTTCCGTTGACTGTGTTGGTCGTCTGTCTGTCTGTCAACAGGCTGTAACTCATCCACCGTGATAGTTAGACGGTTATTTTTTTACAGATGATGTATTTCAGTTGTCGCTATAGCAACAAATAATAAAAATAGACAAAATAATAGTATTAAAGGGGGCCTCCCATACAACATACGTGACATTTTTGCCGCTTTTCTTGTACGGAACCCTACGTGCGCGAGTCCGGCTCACTCTTGTCCAGTTTTAGTTATACACTTCTAGAATGTAACCAAAACCCGCCAAGAGCTAGTAGCAGGGCACCGTGTGGTTTTAGTCTATAGGAGTTCGCAATAGCATCTATGTGTAATTCCTCTCGTAAAAGAAAGAAACTCATCTTTAGGTGGAGATATTTCTAAAATAAACACTTGAGATGATTTATACCGTTGATTGATTGCACGTGGTGGAACTTGCTGCACCTATTGAAAAAATAACCGAGGGGTTAAAGCGGGACCCTATTAACGAGACATGAGGCCTAGCCGTCCGTCTGTCTCTTAGTCACGGGGTCGTATCGCTGGAACCGCGCCAGATAGAGCCCCAAAATTTTCACTGATGACGTATTTCTGTAGCCGCAATTGTTTTTAACGTGAGGAAAATCCTACAGGGATGCTATGCCGGAGTCCTACCGGCTAAAAACCACGCGTTGGGAGCCCCGAGTATGCCCTCGGAATGATGCACATACTGCCGCGTCTTTGGTGGGATGTTCAGTTGTTATCCCGCTACTTGAGGGTCTAGGGACTGCTTCTATAAGGACGGTGAGCAGACGTCCTCAGGCCCCTGGTCATAGAGGCTGATAGTATAGGGTGCGCCGTCGCGGACTGCGCAACTTGGGTGGGAGAGTTCTCTCCCGCTTCCTCCCCGACACCGTCTCTTTCACGAGCATGACCTATTCACAGGAAGAGGCCTATGGCCCCGCTCCAGCGCCTTCTTGCGCCATTTAAACAATGACGCAAGGGCCCTCGCTTCCAGGTCCCATAGAGGGGTCCCGGCTAGAAGTCATGCCGCCTCAACTGAGATCATGCGGTATCCCCTATCCTTACCCTGACAGCCATCGCCTTCTGCGGGCTAAGCAATTTAGCCGCATTGCTGGCCATCAGGATCTCCGCCCATACGGGGGCCTCATATAGGGCCATGCTCGGCATGATCCCAAGGTACAGTCTCCTGCAGGAGCGTTGGGTCCCCTGATATTGGGCAACAACCGCGACAGTGCGGCTGATGCCCCCTTCCTCAGTTTTGGGACCAAACTTCAGAAGTGGCCGATGCCGATGCTGACGCCCCCCATATGTTAGCTGGATCCCGCAGGTGTCCTTTAGGGCTGCGTCTCGGTGCGTTGGTCCTCACGCTGTAATTAGGGTGTCGTCGTAACACGTTACGCACGTAACAGCAACGGGCACCACAGCACCCAATCGTAACCGATGTTCCACAAGAGCGGTCCTAAGAACGATCCCTGTGGAACACCGCACGACACATCTCGCCGACCCTGCCCTAGCCAGCTCTTGTAAGTTATGGCCTTCTCGGAAAGATAGGCCCCGACAATTCGACGGAGGTATTGAGGCATTCCATGGTAAATAAGCGCCTCCCAAATGCAGCTACAGGGCAAGGTGTTGAAAGCGTTGAAGATTTCAATAAACACTGCCACCACCAACCACCTCACCATGTGCTGGTGCCGCTATAACAAAAAATACCAACTGCAGGATCTCAAATCAAACTTGTGACTGTCTGGAAATTCCTGTAATGTTAAAATATTTTTAGTAATATTTAATTTCACCTTACATTTAAGTTTTTTACGTGTACATTTTTGCATGAAAACACAAATAATAATAAACACTAAATACTCAATACAATTACAATCACAATATTATACTCTCAAAAATACAATTCATGCAACAAACATACTTCCCTTTAGATATATTACCACACAATGTCACACTTTAGCCTCCTGGTGGTGTAACTCCAATGAAATAGAATATAATTACCTATTTGCAGCATTGCTTGTACATCTCACATTCTCCAAATGGCTACCATAAATGATATAAATTCTGATCTTGATCAAAACGATGCTGATAGGGCTATCTTATGCTACCCAGAAGATTGCCAGAAATATATCAACAAAAAAGATGCCAACATAAAAATTTTACACATGAATATTCGAAGTGTTAATAAAAATTTTGATAGCCTCCAAACATTATTATACAGAACAAAAGTAGATTTAGATTTAATAGTACTCACTGAATGTTGGCTGAGTAAAGCTCAAAATCTGCCCTCTCTTAAAGGCTATGACTCATACGCAACCGTTAGTAACTCTAATCAAAATGACGGTATTATAATTCTCAAAAAATCAGGAATGATGGTCAGAATAAACGAACCCAATTTTTCTGCCGGAAACTGCCTTGTTTGTGAGATCGACAATAAACTTGCGGTGGTGTGCATATATCGATCACCCTCGTACAAAACCAATGATAATTATGACAACTTTTTCAGTAGCTTAAACAATGTATATATTGAATTATCTAGTTTTCCAAACATTGTCCTTACAGGTGACTTAAACATCGATATAATACAATCAAATAGAAATAAACATAGTCTTGACTATCTCTTAGTGAATGCATCCCACGGTTTGCTGCCAACACATCTTTTACCCACTCGGAAAGAAAAATGTTACGATCATATGCTGTTAAAAACAACACACCCAAATACCACAATAATCCTTGAAACATCCATAACTGACCATAAAGCGGTTGTCTTAACAATATCTAAAGTTAAAATTATGAGTGAAACAAATAACAAAACCTCTATCAACTACGAGTTAATTAAATCTGACCTAGAAAAAACAGACTTTAGCGATATCTATACAATATTGGACGCAAATGAGTCCATACAGGTAGTTTCTACAAGAATAGCATCGACTGTGACAAAACACACAAAACTAGTCAATACACCAAAAAGGCTTAGAACTATCAAACCATGGATGACTAATGGACTGCTAAAGTGTATTAAAAATCGAGACAGGATGCATATAAAAGCCCGAAAGTGCCCTGATAATGTTATTCTCAAAGTCACCTATACTCGCTATCGCAACTTTTGCAACAACCTGCTCCGCAAATTGAAACATGCTCACGAAAAAAGCGAACTAGAAAAGGCAAGAGGTCGCCCTAACGTCCTCTGGAAAGTGATTAAAGAAATCACAAATAGTAAGAAAACAGGTAGCAGCCCATCTCAATTACTTGCAACCTATGAGGATGACAAAAAATCAATAAACGAGGTATGCCACTACTTCAGTAATATTGGTCAGAACATGGCAGAGAGATTGATACCAACGGGCGAAATTTGCAACAATAGCCAAAGACCAAATTCTATAGTAACAAATTCCTCACAGTCTCTACCAAACTCGCTTGTCTTGTTAGCGGTTGATGAGGCGGAGGTGGATTCATGTATACAGCAACTACGAACAGATTGTGCGACAGGCTGGGATGGTATCCCAGCCCTAGTGCTGAAACAAAACCGTAACATATTGGCTCCTCTGCTCTGTCACATCTACAACAATTGCTTGGAGACTGGGGTATTTCCAGAAGTCTTTAAAAAAGCGCTGGTTCATCCGATACATAAGGGAGGGAGCAGAAATAGTGTCAAAAACTATAGACCGATATCAGTGCTACCATGCCTCTCCAAAATACTGGAAACCGTACTAAACAGACGTCTAAAGTCCTATTTAAATAATTTTAAAATCATAGCTGACAACCAGTACGGATTCAGGACAGGCGTTTCCACAGAAGATGCAGTACTAGATCTGACACAGTTGGTAGCGAAAAACTTGGATCGTGGTATAAAGTGCCTGGGAATATTTCTGGACCTCTCCAAGGCATTTGACACGGTTTCTGTTCCCTTACTAATAGCGAAAATGGAACGAATGGGAGTGCGGGGTTTGGCTTTGAAAATGTTTAAGGACTACCTCAAAAACCGCAAACAAATAGTAAAAATAAACTCCTTATTTAGTGATGAGAATACGGTAAATTTCGGTGTTCCACAGGGGGGAATACTCTCTCCCACCCTGTTTCAAATATATGTGAACGATCTGTGCAAATTGAAACTTCCAAATGCAAAGATATTCGCTTATGCAGATGACACAGCAATTGTCGTCCACGGCCAAAACTGGGAATCTGTAAAAGTGAATGCGGAATTAGCCCTTGCCAAAGTTATGGAATGGTTAAAAGTCAACCTTCTAACATTGAACGTCGAGAAAACAGCCTATATCCCCTTCTCATTAAGTAAAATCGGCAAACCCGTGGACACTTTTAGAGTAACCGCACACTCATGCATAAATCCGCATCAAACTTGCGCCTGCACTTCTCTTAGAAGGTCCAGTACCATAAAGTACCTTGGAGTACAAATTGATGAAGGCCTGACTTGGAACAGTCATATAGAAACGCTTACAAATAGAATAATGAGATTGACATACATATTTAAAGCACTCAGAAACTCAGCTAGCTTGGATATTCTAAAAATGACATACCTAGCGCTTTGTCAATCGATTATAGGATACTGCATCACATCTTGGGGTGGCGCTTACAAGACCAGTTTCATAAGGGTTGAAAGAGCACAAAGAGCAGTACTTAAAGTAATGATGAAGAAACCATACCGCTACCCAACTACACAGTTGTATGCAGATGGTAAAATTCTCACAGTCCGTCAACTCTACGTGCTCAAGTCAGCTATGAGAGAACACAGCAAGCTAGGCATATCGAACCCTAACAAACGCAGGAATCTTCCCGCAAGTGTAACACACAAAACCTCGTTTGCAAAACACCAATTTTACGTTCTAAGCCCATACATATACAAAAAACTTAATAAAAATCTTGAATTACGAAACCTAAACAACTATACAGCCAAACAAAAAATTACAGAGTGGCTTCTAAAACAAAATTACGAAAATACCGAGTCACTAGTGACTTTCATTGCATAAGGATGAATACACAGGCAATATCTTTCCCCTCCCATACACAACACTCTGGCACACGCATAAACCCACGCACATGCAAACACCCACACACACACACACACAAACCCCCCCCCCCCTACTCACACACACACACAAAGCATGCACGTGGTACACTCACTGAAGACAGGAACTACTAGCTGAACAATGTGTTTAATGTAAAGAAAGATCGATCGATCATTGCTGCTTATGGAACAGGTTATTCCTAGTGTAAGCAGCAAGGCTCACCATATTGTGACAGAAGCTGTTCTTCTTGGTACTCCTGAACTCCAAAGTACAGGCTGTTGCCGGCTTTGAACTTCAGGTGAACCAAATATTACCTCTAACTTAAGTGCACCATGTACCAAATAGTTATAAGACTAGCTCCTAAGTTTTTTGAAATAAAGATTATTATTATTATTATCAGGCAAACCAACTAAAATCATAAAAAAACATCCACACAACAAACGCAATTTTTGTAACGGATTACTCTGTGCGCCGACTCGCACTTGGCTGTTTTTTTTTTTTCAATATGAACACGTGAGTTTCGGTTTCGGTTTCGGTTTCGGCCGAAACTGACCCTGGGGCCGAAAGTTCGGTTTCGGTTTCGGTTTCGGCCGGAATACCAGTTTCGGTCGGACACTAAAAATAAGTGAAGCGAAAACTCTATTTTTACAAAATTGCGAGTACGGTACGGAACGGAAAATTAGACATAGGTACTTATTATAACACAAAATAAACTTTTTTACTTAGGTACCTAAAAAGCGTTCTTTTTTATAAACTACTGTAGAATTTTAACGACCAATGTATCTAAGTAATAAAAGCCTACTGAATTTTGAGGAACATTTTCCTGGTTCGGTACGACACGCATAGGTACATTTCCGAATAACCAATGTATCATGTCGAAATACGAAAGTAAATATGGCTGCAGTTGAATTTTAACTCGTTCTTCAAGGAATTGTGCTCTGATTGTGCGATCTAAAAGATATTTTAAGGCATTTTTGAATGCATTGTCAAGCAAGTGCTTATAGTGACGGTTGCTGGTATACCTACGTTTTGTTGCTTCGATCAACCTGTTGATATTTATTTCCCAGATAGTGCCGGACAAAGGTGCCACTTTCATACAGTGAAGATAATCCAAAAACTTGTAAGGCTTTGCCAGCGCACTTGTTTCCTTCCTTTTACAACCTTGGGTTCATCAAGTGGAATGAGAAGTGGCACATCATTAGGCAGCCAATTTTAGGACCACTGTCAATTTAGTGTTAAGGACTGTGAAAGTGACCCTCAATTCTCCATCGCTAGATACTGCTACTGCTATGCTATTTAATAACGCAGTCCTCTAACCGCATTGGGTCAAGAAATCACAATCGGACAATCGGTGCATCATATAATTTTTAAATGCAGGTTTCTATTATGATATACCTACGTCATAAATAATAGCCTGAAGCCATACAATAGGCTGCGACATGAAGTGAAGAATAAATTGTGGATAATAAGTAGCAATTCCGTTAGTCATCGCGAACCAATGCAGTGGCCCATGACGGGGCTGGGAGCGTAGGAATTGTGAGCGGATATGAACAGGCAAACAAGCAGGTCAATGTTTTCAGTGTTCAAGGCCCAAGCCGACACCACAGAATACATATTATATCAGATAATTGCAAATGCAAACTGCATTTTTTGATTGGTTACCCGCATCTAATTGCGAACTGAATAGGCCGTATACTGTTACCTAATATTGGTCAAGGAAAAACTATATAAAATACTGTTATCATAAGAATTGATTAATGTTGTATTAATTACTTTTACACGTAACAATAACATTCATTGCTATGTAGTCTTGAAAAAGAGCTACAGATTGGGGATGTAGAGACCAGCAGCGCTGCATTTTTTTAGATAATTTTTAACAAGTGTAAATTCTGTTGGATGCGGGCGTCCTATCGGCTAAACCATACGGTGGTGTCCTGCCATCTGCTTACGGACGGGAGTTCTGAGTGAGACCAGCGTCACTAAGCGAAAAGAAATCAAATTATAGGTATACGCAAAGAACCTAGCATCGCGACTTGAAAGTTTTCTATTCAAATCTTGCATCGCGCTATGAGAGTATTGACGTTGAAGAATGATATAAAATACTGCCCGTTCGCTGTAACTTTGCCGCTCGGCTCCATACTAAAGTCGAATTTTTAATTAGACGAAGTAAATTGACAGCAACTAATGTCACTTCTTCATACAATGTTGCGTATTTTCTATGACGAAGTGACATTAGCTACTGTCAATTTACTTCGTCTAATTAACAATTTGGGTATACGCCTCTACGCAAGCGGCAATGTTAGAGCGAACGGGTACTATAGTTAGTAAGAAAATAGTCCCGCTATTCGCTATCTATGTCGATTTTTTTATAGCCAAAACGTAGATGATTTTTCCAGTTTTACACATTTTGTCAGCATACAACTAAAGCTAGAAATTACGTGGAAAGTGATGCCTGAGATATGTTTGTATTCAGCACATGCTTCTGAAGCGCCACCTAACGCACAATTAACTGTAATTAATTACCAATTAGTGTGTTAATAGAATCACCTGATCAAAAGCATCATTACAGTGCTAACGTCATTCGGGAGCGGAAACCTTGTAGAACAATTTTCAAGGAAAACTATTTTAGTCCTGTCAATAAAGCAGTTTTAAAGTGCGTGAGCATCTAAACGGTTTCTTCAGCAACATATTCAGGGTGCTTAGGGAAAAAACATACTTACAAAAGTCTTGGCATACGAGCATAAGAGGCGAGCCGGATCGGCAAAGCTCCCAATTTTCAGTTTTTTCCCCAATATTCCAAAAACGCTACGTTGTAACAAAAAATGTTCTCAGGTGAAATGAAACCTTATAAAGTTATTTATAACTACATACCTAAGGTCTTTATACTTCTCCATATTTTCAACCGTTTTCGACTATTATGGATTAATATAAATTGATTAATTTACACTACCTAGTCCTTAATTATTTGGTAAGAGATTGTTAGTTATTGCGATGCATATTTAAACTGTTCATCAGATAGCATTAAATAAGTACTTAATTGGAACTCCATCACTAAAAGAGCATCCCGGTATAATGAACTACCTACCGTATTGTTCAATTGCAATTTTATTGTGAACTTCAATGAGTGCCTGCGACCAAAACTGTGTCAAATCGATGACCAGAATAAGAGTTATTATTTCCGTTCGTCTACCACATCAGAATATAGATCGAATGCGTTCGACCGTCGTCCTTATAATGATTAGCGGCCCGATTCGTTTACGACTTCAATACGTGGACAGATTGAGGGACATCCTTCCGAGGGCTCCCGGCAGGCAGTGGTAGGGCACCACGTGGCTTTAGCTTCCACAACAGATTACTTCACGTATAAAAAAAATTACGAGGACAGAAATTTACGGAAAAAATCTTTTGTTTCATATTTTGCTCTTTTTAAATAGGTATGATTTTTTTATCTTTTTCTAGTAAATTTCTGTTCATGCATTCACGTAGTATGATCGAGAATCGCCGCTCAGCACCGAAATTCCAGTGACCTACGCGCTATCTGTCCAATACCTGTACATCATTAAAATGATTCCGATAAGGAGTTGAAATGCACGTTCCCGTCCAGTAGCTTGCTCAATTTGGCATTGACATCGAGAAACTCGTTAGAAGTGGTAGTTTTTGCGTCTATTCGCGAAAAAATTTCTATTGAAATGTACGATCGGAACATTCCATTGCCGGCCAATGGCTGGCTAACCAGTCTGCGATGGTAGACATGCTGGCGGTGATTTCTTAGGGCACATTGTAATTTGAACGCATAAACTTACAGCTTTCCAAGAAAAGTCGTAAGAAGAAGTAAGTTTTATGGCAGCTCTATCAGACCTTACTGCCTATTGATTAAGCCGTAAACTTAAGCACTAATATGTAAGAGCCATTCTTTCAATTCATTGCGATAATGACATTATCTGCGTTTATTACCAACATTTATTTCGTAATTGCCAGCTTGTGGGCAACTACGAGTAGGTACCTACATCGTAAGCAAGTACTTATATTATTTGTGGACATTCTCACATGTGAAAAATAGTTTGCAAAATAAAATGCAAATTTTAAATACAGTTGCAAGTCATAGTGTGTATGTGTACACCACAAAGCAAAGGAAAGAAACCGATCATGTGCGAGTCGGACTCATGCACGGAGGGTTTCGTACCGAAAAAACGTTAACAATTCAGGTTTGTTGTACGGGTACCCACCATAAATATGATTATTTTACGATTTTAGTACCTATTTGTTGGTTATAACAGCAACAGAAATACATACTATGAAAATTTCAACTGTCTAGCTATTACTTTATGTTATTAGTGATATACAGACGGACAGAGAAGCCTCAGGACCTAATAGGGTTGTGTTTTTACCCTTTGGGTGCAAAACCCTAAAAAAGATAATCCATGAGGTGTGTCCAAAGAAAAAGTGTTTAGGACTACGGTTTAAATGCACTATCAATGCGCAGATGAAACAGAAATCACGATTCGTCTAGTCTAGTGTTCAGTCTAATTGGTTATTAGTCGAAAGAGAGTAGTCAGACTAGTTAGGGCTCCTTTCACTCGATGCTGTAAATCAACCCACGCTGTACTCGACAAGTGGGTGTACAATAAGTTTTCCTATAGCTGTTCCCTGCATATTGGATTTTCACGACTCATTTAATCTTGATAATTCAATTGCTTTTGTACTTGCAATTGCCAGTCCAAAACAGTCTACTAACATACCGGACTCGGTATGTTAGTAGAGTTGGATCCGTCATAGATGTAGTTCAAAAAGACTGCTTTTCATACATGATAATTTCCCGATCGAACTGTTTCGCGTATGCAGGACCTTGGTACCTTCCTACGGAGTCTTGTGCTATTTTATTTAAAAAGATGAGAGAGTGTGTTAATTTTAAATCTGATTTTACCAAATCTAAAAACACCTTTGCAAATGTCAAGAAGTAAAAATAAAAATTTTATTGTTCCTTCAACGATAACTCACGGCTCACCTGCTATCAATTTTGTTGAATGGGAGCTCTCCATTATTATTATTGTTTTTGTAATTTTAGCTAGCTGCAACAGCATCCATCTGTGAAAATTTCAGCTCTCTAGCTAGCACGGTTCCTGAGTCAGCTCGTGACGGGCAGATAGACAAACAGACGGACAGTGACGTCTCATGAATAGGGCCCCGTTATGACCCCTTGGGTACGGAACCCCAAAAAAAGGAATAAGGTCATTGTTTATTTTTGATAAAGTGTTAGCTCAATGCGGATATTAAATAGGCAGTCGTGCACACGTTACACAGGACATAGACTGCTAGTCTGATCTATATCACGTGTAGCGCCACCGGGTAGCTAAAACGTGATAGTAATTAATACGTGCAAGCTATACCAGATAATTGTATAAAATTTACTAAGTGACATACTTACTGAGACAGAGCTATGTCAAAAGACACGCATTTTCGCATTAACCGCGAAGGTTAATTCACGTAATTAAAAAATTGCTTACTTATAAGATTATGTTGTAAATGATATTGATAATTGCAGATAAATGCTTATTTTAATGAAAAAAATTAAACAGTCTGAGTCTGAGTGAGCAACAGATACCAGCATAGGTGCTTAGAGAGATTAGAGATTACAGGGGCAATGCCTCGTTGGTCCGATTCCCATCACGGGACAAGAAATTCTGTAACTGTGGTAAAAACGTCATTGAATGTTTATTTATTTACTAGAAAGAAATTGGTTCAACAATAGTGTATTTGTCCATTATTCTATTCTAATACGAAACTAAAATGACGCATCCTTTCCATTCAATTTTAAATACCGGGTATTTTGAAGACTATGCGGAAATCCGAGTCGCGTATATTTACTCAGTCTGGTACGTATAACGTACTACGAAAATACTAATTGTTGCTTTTTTGTAACGATTTATTGTTTCAAAATTCCATTTTTATGGTTTTTCTCTTACATTTGTTGATGCATAGCAGTCTATCAAATCTAAAAGTACCTAATGGTCCAATTATACTTGTTCGTTAGTCCGAATTCGGGTAGACTAAAGATTTTACGCGAATTAGGGTACCCAAAGCATTAGTTTAACTATGGCGGTTACTGAAACACGGGCAAACGATTCTGAGCCCGCGAAGTAGGTACTGGTTGACAAAATTGAAAGCAAAACGATGTCGGATAACAAAAAGGAAAGCTGCCCAAATACGGGTGTACTGTACTAGAGTCTATTAATTTACACATACCTAGTCGTTTGTCCGAATTCCATTGTTCAATGAATTCGGGATAACGACAAAGTGTTTTTTTTTTATTTTTGATTTCCGTGAGGGAAAATCCTCATGGATGTTATGCTGGACTCCTCCTACCGACTAAAAAGGGATACCCCAGGACTCCCAACAGACGACCAAGTGTTATAGAGCTATTAGGTAGATATTCCTTGGATCTAATGGAAGAAAAATGTAGTAATTTTCTGAAGTTCGCGTCAGAAAAAAAATACTAGACTATTTTTTTTTCTCATAGCCTGAGACATCATTTCGTATCAAAAGTTACTTTAAGATGTTTTTATTCTTACATTTGCTTTGTTTTAGCTAGATTAAATGCTCAATGATCTATAGATAGATAGATAGATAATTATATTAAAATAGATATAAGCACAATACGAAGTTTCTCTAGAATAATAATTTAAATTCACATCATTTACGTACTTCAACAATCAAAGGCTGCAATGTTCGACCTTGACAAATCCTAAGGCAATTCGAACGATTGCAGCGTACGTTTTTGCGGGATTTCATTTGATTCTAATACATTATATTACTGTTATAAAATCTGAGGGGTTTTAAGTAAAAATCTATAGGTAAAATATTGTTCTAAAGACCTATATCTATTTTATGACAAGTTTTTTTTGAGAATTAAACTCATTTATTTAGATAAAAAAAGTACATTACTTGTTAAGATTTTTGCAATATTTCTCATTTTTCGAGAGCGATTTCGATCGAACAAAGCATTCTTAATCGTGTTTTGATAAGTTAAAAAAACAAGAGTTTCTAATAAATTACAATAATATAGTTTTATCAGATCAAATCGAAGAATATTTCCTAGCATAAAGTTCACCCCAAGATGAGTCTCTTTCGAACATACAAGCCTTCGATGATATACTTATTTGGTTTTGTATTATACCTATATTTTTATGTTTTCAGAATATTTAACTCACAATTGTTTCAAATATGATATTTATGTATATTATATTTGAAACTATTAGGTATCATTCTTCATCTTGATTATATGTATATTTTATTATTCATACGTTCTTTGAATTTCATATGAATAAACAAGCTATATTCATACTTATAGAATTCGGGACTTCACGCGAAACTCTATATTCATCAACTTTAAGCAACTGGGCTCTGACCGGGGATCTGCTATCAAATAAGCTAAGATCTGCTATAAAACTATGTGCTGGTTTCCCAGTAGGTACAGGTACCTATCATTTAAAGTACCGAATGTGATTTTTCTGTCCGTTGATCTTTCGGGAGTTCAAACAAGAATTTTCGCAAAAGATCACCTCATTTCAACTCCACAGAAGAAAATATCGTGAACTAGATGGAAGACTGAAGCTCCTCCGCCGTGGAATTCTGTTCCCGTTCCCGCATCCCAAGGGAACTTATTCCGGGGCGGGGATACAAAGTCTATAATATATTATTCCAGACTATAATCTATTCCAGTACCAAATTTCAGCCAGATCCGTTCAGACGCTAGAGCATGAAAAAGAGATACGCAAGTTACATACCTAGGCTTTTTTTTCTCGTGAGGAAAATCCTACATGGATGCTATGCCGACACTCTTACGTATCCAGCTTAACAGCCTAAGGTTTGGAGCCCCGGGTAAACTCGGAGCCCTCGGAAGGATACCCCAGGACTCTCAAAAGCATTCCTTCTAGTATGGGAACGATGAGAATGAAATCGCGGGAAAACAATTATTGTAGTAATACGAAAAGGTTTGTAGTTTCTAGTTAGTAATATTAATTATTCCGTGATTTTGTCATGCCCTTCCGATACAGAGATTTCTGTAATAACTATATACTTAAACAATAGATAACAATAGAAAAATACCCCTGCAATTATTCAATATAAACACTAGTTGCAAATATAGATCAATGACCTTGACCATTTCGCAATTCGTTCCTTGTAATCCTTTTGTATGACTAAAGCGAGTAGTTGAAAGTTACACGATAATTATCTATTAACTACCGTGATTATAAGTTTGTTGACTCATTCAATAGACAACTATTAGTTCGTAATTTACGCAATAAGTTGCTGGTTTGAATTGATTTGAAAGTTTAATCTAGACATCTATATTGATATAATTAAGAGGAACGATTTGTTTATTGTGACCGATTAATTTTAGAACTATAGAACCGATGTCAATCAATGTTTTCACCATTAAAATGACGAGTTATTAAAAGATACGTGGGCTAATTGAGCATCACGTACCCAAGGGAGTAGGCAGAGCAATAAATGTCATCAACTCTGGCTATTTTTTTTAACTTCAAAAATATTCAAATTTAATTTCAAAAATATCTGGGTACAGGACAGGTGAGTCAGTGGGATACAGCTAGTAAGTATTTAAAATCTAGGCATAATAAATACAGATCTGTTGACTATAAGGAAATCAGTTACGTTTACTTCAAAATGTGAGTGTAGGTACATTAATTATGAAAAATATTTAATTATTTTGCTAACTCGTTGGCCGGAAATTTGAACAACTGCCCGTGGAACATAGTAATTAATATAATTTTGAGTTTATCAAAACTGTTAGGTACTGAAATTGTATTTTTGTTTTTCACGTAATCTGTCAATGTAAGATATTTGGGGTGTGTTTTAAGTGTGGAAATGTTTGTTTTATAAGTTTGGACTGTTCGTTCTTTCAGTTTATATTATCTTGGAGAGTAAACATAATGAAAAATAAAAAGGCCTCTGAATCACAATGGCAAAAAAATATTTTATGATTTCGACTAACACATTCCTTCGCATTTTATAATAGGATTGTGTAGGTACCGTCCGTTTAATCACCTACCTACCTTATTATTTAAGAATGTATAAATTAATGGGTTAGGTATTTTAATATTTAATTTTATTAACTTCAACGTTTTAACGAAAAGGCCATTAATGACTTTGAATGCGACAATTTTAACCGCCAGTAAAATCAAAAAGCGTTTATGCTAGTTGATACGGAACCTCCGCCTAACTCCATAGTATAGAATATATTATACTAGCTGTCCCGCGCAACTTAGTTTGCGTGATAAATGAAGAACCGCTCGACCGATTTTGTGCAAAGTTCACATAAACTATCTACTAAATAGTCCAAACAAAGCCTAAACATTTGGTTTGGATAGGTGAGCCCGTTCTTGAGTTATAAAATTACAACGAAAAGTGGCATTGAATTTTATATATATAGATAATCTGTGTCCATAGCTGTACAAGAATACAATCGTGTAATATTAAAGTGCGCGTTAGTGGATAGAGTCTGTGTCGGGAGCCCTGAGGTGATCCTTCCGAGGGCGTACCCAGAACTCCCCACCGTAGACGAATGAATGAGTACTGCGTGGTTTTAGTTAGTTTGATAGCATCCTCGAGAATTTCCACACGTAAAAAATGCTGTAATTTTGTTACACTGCTGTTTTGTGTACATATTCCAAACTTACAAAAAATGTACATTCCTTTTTCGTGTGAAATCTAACCTTCGAGTTAGACCCTACTGGAGCTAACGGTGCGATTCAGTGCAGTGTCGGCTTCGATTGTTGATCGAAGAGTGTCGGACACAAAAAGACTAAAACAACGTCGTCCTCTCTCGAAAGTAAAGCCCCGGGTCATGATCATCAGCAATGGTCACCAGCTCCTGATGACACGACCAGGATCGTTATTTTGAGACATATTGTTACTGATACAGCCTGGATATCTAATTACGTGTGTATTGACAATCAAGTCAAGTAACATAAGTCTTTGTGGCAAAAAAAAGCACTTTGAATTGAAGAGAAATAAGCGAAAACTTCGCAATGCCTTTTGGATGACAATGTCATGTCATTGGCTAAACACAAGGTTACTCGACACAGTTGAAGATATTGATGTTCTCATTTCGACAGAAACCCGGACCAATGCTATTCATTGTGCACTCAATACAATTTGACAAAAGAATGAGCGATTGCCATTTTATATTTGCCATTTCTGAAGGCCGTTCTACAGTCACGGACCAGGGACTCGTTATTTGTTTTACAAATAAACATTTACTTTCTATTTATAAATTGTTCTTACGGTAAGTAATAAAATGTGATTGCATATTGACTATTCATTTATTTTGTAAAAATCATATGAGTTTTTACCTACAATGCGGTTAACCACATCGAACGATATACGTATTATCTGCACTACAATGTCAATGGATGTCACACGGAATTTATCATCCTTTTAATTTTGTAATGGAGATTTTTTCTTAGTCTTCAACATTCTACATTGTCTTCTTATGTATACACTACAACAGTAGATTGAGATAGGAGAATTTGATTGATTGATATGTAGATGTAGGTAGACACGTAGATAGTATGTTTCAATATTTGTATCCCTTTTTTGTTCATTCCTTGTTCTACTCTCCTTTGTGCTTTTCATTAGAAACATCGGAACCCTTATAGGATCACTTTATTGTCCGTCTGTCACTTTGTCAATTTCATATTTCTGAGTAGAAATTTCGTCCTATGGAGGGCATGAAAAGCTGGGAGACCAAATTCAGATCTACTCACATATTATAGGATGTAAGATTTCCGCGGTATTTTTGTGACTGAGGGTTGGCACAAACTTACCAGAGGTTCAGAAAGATATTAATCTAAGAGCATCTAGTTTTTATTTGATATATTTTATATAAATTTCCTTGCCTTTTTTACAATTTCTATACACTTAGTTAAGTTTAAAGTATAAGTAATTATAGTGGTAAATACAATTCATAGATATACTTGAGGATAAGAACAGATAATAGTGTCTGAGTTTATATTTAAATTCATAATCTCAGGTGGAATCTTTCGTATGTTTAGTGCCATGAAGAATTTATTCTACAAGTTTATGGAATTGGCTATTCATTTGAATTACTTAGCAAATTCAATTTGCAATTCTTCAACAATTGAACAATTTCATAAAATGATTCTTTCAATGTAACACATTCTATGAAGATCTTGTTTTAAATTTAAAATATCAAGTAAGTATGTATAAAATAGACGAATAAATAGAAAACACGCGAGCAAAAGATAATAATTTATGTTCATCCATATAAAACTGAGATGAAACAATGAAGGATACACATATAAGTAAAACATATTCTTTTTGCTCCAAAGAGTATATTTTCTCTTTTATAGCTTAGTTATCTCTGAAAGATGGAAAATAGGAATGTGGAAAATAGTTTTTAGCGGCGTCTCTAAAGATACGCTGCCCCACTTCTCATCATTCGGTAGTAGTAGTTTTATTTATCCATTTTCGGATAGGCAAAGGCAATTTGAGCCATACAGCCAAGTCTTGTGTATTTATTATCTCTTCATTTTGCTTTAATAAGTCCCAGTCCTCGTCCTCTAAGTCCAGTCAAAGTCAAGCACAGCCCTAAGTCAAAGTCAGTCTTCCTTCAGAAAAGCGGTGGATAAATTTCTGAAAGTTCTCATCATTCAATAATAACATCCCAATGTTGTTTTTTTCGGATGCGTAATGAGAAAAATGCCATAGCACCATGTGCTGTGTAGGAAAGGTACCTTAAAAGGTAGGTTTCAAAATCTATGCCAATTTGTAGCATTCTAGTATTAGGGGCTTTGAGCTAGGCCGCGTACTGACAGACGGACAATGCAAAAATATATATGATGATAGATGTTCCATAACACAGCCATTTGCGCGATTATATTTCACGTCAAGGTAGGTATTATGATTATTTTAACATAATTTACGCATAACAGTATTATATTATCCATATTAATTAGTATAATTTACATACTTACTTTAAATTAGAATAACATAAAAAAAACATCAATCTGTATCCATGGTGCTATTAGAAAGGTCATATACTTATACTAGCTGTTGCCCGCGACTTCGTACGCGTGAAAATTATGTTATAATGCCAATTTGATTGCTCTCTCTCTGCTTAGTCCAATGGATATGTAGCGTGATGATATATAGCCTATTTGAAGACCCTACCCCTAGTTAATATTTATGCAAAATTTGAATCAAATCTATTGAGTGCTTTTCGAGATCCTTCCGGACAAAGCAATGCAAACAGACAAAAAAAAATTCTAACTATATTTTCGGCTTCGCAATCTTATGTTGAAAAAGAACACCCAGTAAGTATTTTTTTAAATATTTCCAATGTACAGTTTTGACTTTTCTGTCATTTTATTATATATATAGAATAATATTGTTTTGATTATCACGATTAAAGATTTGATCATTGGCAGTGATACATGAAACTCAATGTGATGTGCTGAGGTGATGATCAAGTGAATTTGACGATGGATTACTTTCGAGAACTCGAACCACTTGACTGTAATCTTTCCAAGTAATACTTAAGTCCTCTGTCGTGAAATACCTCGCTATCTGAGCTAAGTTGGTTCTATATGTAAGAAAAGTAAAACCGTATAGACTCCTATAGACTCATACTATTTTTTAGAGCGAGTTGAACTCACCTGCCAAGGGTAGGTAGGTACCGCACAAAATGTTCACGTACATGTAGTTCTGAGTATTTGAATTTCTCAGATTTGATTAGTAACAAACTACTAATACAGGGATATACCTAAAAACGAGACATTTGAATTAACATATAAAGTGGAATTCAAATGTTTAGTTTTTAGGTACTAATACAGGGGTATACCTAAAAACTAGAAATTTGAATTAACATATTATAGTGGAATTCATGTGCCAATTTTTAGGTATACCCCCCTGTATTAGCAGTTTAAGACAATATTCGGTAGGTTACCTACTTGCCAAATTTCAAAGATCTACGTCAACGAGAAGTACTTACTTAACCTAAATTTTGATTCCCTTCTGAGTGTCGATTATATTATATACGGTTATTGCGACATAAACGACTGTATCTCTTTTCTCCGTTAACTTTTTGTGTGTATTGTGTTAAGATCTTTGTATGTGTTTTTTGAGAAAATAATTTTAGCAAATCATAATTATTTAATAGTTTGTTCAAACCTGACTTTTATGTAAATTAAGTTACGCAGCTGCTAAGTGCCTTGTGCACATTTAACGGTATAATTTTTCATGTGATATATAGGTGACTTGGGACATCCATCCAAGGGCTTACCCGGGACTCCCAACCGTAGTCTGTTGGGCATAACATGAGGTTTTTTAGTCGGTAGGAGTCCGACATAACATCCATGAGGATTTTCCCTCACGTTAAAAAAAAAAGGTATGTAGGTTACATACAGATGGTCACATAGGTATAGGGTTTTTCATATACTTAGAGGTAATGATCTCCCTGCCTCGATTTTCCCGATCGTCTATCTCTATAGTAAGGGGTTCTTCGAAAAGGGTCTTAGAAGGTTCTTGCAGGATCGGCGCGAGTGTAGCGCTTCTGGTGTTGCAAACGTTCATAGGCTACGGTACCACAGTCCATCAGGTGGGGCCAAAAGTCTGGCGCCTTAGTGGTATAAAAAGAAGGGAATAGATGGCAGTAACACTGCTAGATCGTTGTATTTCATTTGCTATTTTGCATATCTTTTTTCTTTCCAGACATTAAAGATATTCAAAAGCGTCATATGAGAAGATGCAACATTGAGCCGTCTCAATGGTAAGGTTTGGCAGCACAACGTCCAGAATGGCGCAGGGTGGTGCAAAGGCGAGTAAACGATTTCGAGGAACAGCGAAAGGCAGACCTCGACGCTAAACGCGATGAGCTGAAACTCCGCCCACCCGCTGTCATTCAGTACTATTACGTAGGTGGTGTTCTCACGTGCCCTCTGTGTACCCGAGAGTTCTCCGCAAAGATCGGCTATGTTAGGCTTCTTCGAGCGCATCAGCGCCGAGCCGACTAGGAGTCGAAGTGATCGCCATGACCGAAATCGGTCGGAGGCATCATCACTGTTGAGTCTGCATATAATGAGAGTTATCTAATATAATATACAATCTATTTTATTATAGCACACGTAACGTAAATTGAGTGCGCCTGCGTCGTTTATCTATAGCTAGATATATATTTATACACCCGTATCATGATTCTGAACACGCATTTTTTTAGATTTTTAAGATAATAAGTCTCAAAATCTGAGTGTTGAATGTTGAGTAACGGTCCAATTATTTTTTAAATGGTCGCTTCAATTGCAATTATTGTTATGTCTGAGATATTTAGCAACATTTTCAAAGTGACTATCCTAAACTAATGAAGGTCGGTAATGAATTTGCTACAGTCGTCGTCGCTGTTTTTGCCTCCCCGGAACTACATTACATAAATACTAACCTATGTTTTTTTTCTTTCAAGAGCTTCCGTTATCTCAACAGAGTAAGTATACAAGTACCGTCATCGTGAATGTATGGAGGTTTGATTGAACATACATCATCATATTTTTGGGTATCGTATTAGTAAGCACTTTAAGCGAATAAATGCAAATTTTGTTTAACACGTAGAGGTGCTTACTTACTCAAAATTATTTGTATAGTTCGACTGACTTGTGACTGCTACATACCTACTTAAAGAAATTTGTGGCTTTTTAGATATCAGTGATTTTTAAACTGTACTCTAGTCCAGGAATCCTGTTTTCCCGGAGAATGAGAGAATAGGGGGGCTTGATCCTTGCACCATTTTAGAAAAATAATGTGTTTTAAAAATTTAGATACGTTTTATTATAAGAAAGCAAATTGCCTTATTATATGGTAGCGGAAAAATTGTGCATAAATTATGGCACTAATATGCAGCTATGTCAAGCTCAATTTATGCGTACAAGCTAAGTTATGCGTATTAGAAAATAATATGCTTCTTATGGAAAATTATGTTTCAATAACGTGGACATATTTAACAGGCATGAGACCTCTAAGAGGTTAATTGATGCGTATATAAGATTATATGCGTATTATAAATATAAGTAAACACACATTGATCATTAAAAAGCATTCAAAAGGTATAATGTGTTCAACGCGTGTAAGTTAAAAAACCGGCCGAGTGCGTTTCTTGTAGATACTGGTCTTGTTGGAACCGCTCTTAATTCCTCCCTTTTTTCTGATTTTGTATGAAATTTTCAGCTCTCTAGCTATCAAGGTTCCCGAGATAGGTACAGACGCATGACGGACAGACAGACAGACGGACAGCAAAGTCTCATAAATAGGGTCCCGTTTTTACCGTGATAGCTGAAAATTTTCCACATTATGTATCTCTGTTGCCGCTATAGATACCAAAAAAATACTAAAGACAGAAAAACAATATTGATTGGCTCTCATACATCAAATGTTATTTTTTTTTGCAGTTTTTGGTACGAAACTCTGTGCGAATCCGACTCGCATTTTACAGGTGTTTTCAATAATTGATTTCATGAGCGATCCCGTCGCTGTCAACAGAATAGTCTGAATGTATAAATATTTAATACTACGTTATGTTCTCTTCTCTACCAACGCCCAGCCAGTAGGATTAAACTCAAAAAGTACTAAGTATTTTGTCATCGGAAACGTCAGATGTGATATAATATGTTTTTGTATGATCTCACTGCTGCGTTCAACAAAAACTGTGGAAGTAGAAGTGTAGGACCAAGGTAAACCCCATTCCTGCACTGAAGCGAGGATTTCCAATGTACATGGATCCTATCCCAACCCGAAATGCATTCAGCTCTAGCCTGAGTATGAGTAGAAGTAGGATAACATCTACCGGCACTATTTTGTCTATAGTGTGGGAATTCACTTGGGTGTCATGACTCGAACCGACTTCAACTTCCTAGTCATTATCAATCTAAATAGCGATGGGTGCCCCGGGTAACTCCTCGGTAGGAAATCTCAGGACAGTCTCTCTCTCATTTCTTAATTAAATAATATACTTCAAACGTATCTATGATATCGGTAAAAATAATATTCATTGTATATTTGGAAACTGATTGGTGTCAAAAAATATAAACGGAATATACACTCGATAATATAGTTCATAATTATATTCTTCATGGATTTACGAAAGGCTTTGAATCCTTATAGTGAGTATTAGTACTTGTGGAGTTAATTTAATCTGTCCTCGTTAGTCGACCTACGTTCTTACTACAATTTATTAGGTTTCATTAACAAAAAAGTAGGTATAACTTCGTGGTGATACTTTCTATTTCTATGATTATAGTTACAATTTTTTTTTGAAACCCATGATATTAACCGTCTGTAAAAAAGCAATGCGTATTGAACAGCGCTAGCTTTGCGGATATTTACTCTACCTAAATGAGACGCAACGATTACGGAACGATGTAATAATTGAAAATTGTCTACAAATATTCATAAATAAATATGTACTACTTGTAATTAATAATTATGTTATGTTAAAAATTATAGGAAGAGCAACTTACATTTCGATAGGAGCAACTGCCACCCAGTTAACATATTGATGTTTGCAAAAATAACACCACAGAAAAATCACTTGGTTTTAATAGAATTCACTTTCTTTCCAATAATGTCCATAGGAACTGTATATTATCACAAATATATTAGTTTACACCATGTACGAACGAGGGCATACACGACGTCTTTAGTTACGTGCGCAAGAGTCGCAGAGAGGATACACTCAACCGGCCCGCGCGCTATACAGCCTGCAAATACGCGCCGCGCAAACTCCTTCACTTTATATATTAAATTGGCTACCGATCGCCGCTGAATGTGGAAAACTTTGTCATTCTTTGGTGTAATAAATTATCCTGTTAGTAAATCTAATTTATTTTTTTCTAAGTGGAACTGAGGAAATAATTTTGTTTGGCAACTGTGCCTGTACTTTAGGTGTAATAGATAGTTCGGAAATTCTTTTATGACATAGCATAGTGTAGCTACGCCAATTTAAATATCGATACCTATATGATTTTTGTAGTAAAATAGAAATTTTCCTAATTAACTTACCTTATTCAGTATAGATTTTCAGTAGCCTTCGGATCATCTACTTAGGAGTCAAGTCGCGAGTTTTCGAATCAGATACATGTAATCACATTAAGTAAGTATTTTAATAAACCCCCGACAAAAAACGAGGAGTGTTATGGGCGCTCTACATTATCGTTGAGAATCTCGCGGGAACGCGAGAAAAGCACGTGAGATTTTCTTTACGAATAATACGCTTATGATTAAGTCAACAAGCCAGTTTAGATTTACCCTCACATTCAAAGGAAGGAACCCTTGAATTTTACGTTCAGAAAAGGTTGAGATGTTTCTAATTTCCGAACTGCAAAACCACCAGTATTAAAACTGATGTAGAACAATTTCTCAAAGTACTCCTCTTCTAACACTAAAAAATATTTGAAATGGGACCACGCGTTGAGAAATTACAACTGAAAAACCATTTTGTCATTCATCCCCTCTCCCACAGGAACTCGATATCGAGATCGCGATCGAGAACAAAACTATCCTAGATTAGATCATTCCTCGGATCATAAGCTCTAATTGTGTCAAGTACCTATCTTTTAAATTGGTTCAGTAGTATCGGCGTGATACTTATTCGAGATACTGACAGAGACAAAAATTATTTAAATCATATTTTCGGCTTTGGTGTCGATTATAGAATGCTCTACACTTCGATGAATATTGTCGAAGGCTCTACAGGTAAAATTTTCTTTTCGACCCCTATCAGTTTCATTACATGTTTAGATTTTCAAAATCTTTTACAAATATTTTCGACCCCTATCAGTTTCATTACATGTTTAGATTTTCAAAATCTTTTACAAATATTACAGTGTAGAATCAATGATAAGTCTGCTTGGGAGCCGAAAAAGAAGTCATTTTTTTATAACGTTCAGGGCTATTGAAGGTAGGTACAGGTTGGGATGGGCTTAATTCACCAACTAGTCGACATTTCGCTTATTTTACGACTAATCGATGTTGAACTTCCTTCGCGTATGATTTCGTTTACTAATTATTACTAGCTGTTCCTCGCGGCTTCATCCGCGTAGAAGTGGTTATCGCGTAAAGTCTTCACCCTCCTTTTGCGCAGTCAGTTAAAAATTGGCCTAAGTCCTTCCCTTTAACTCAAACTATCTCTATACCAATTTTCATCAAAATCGGTTCAGCGGCTTAGGCGTGAAAATGTAACAGACAGACAGACAGAGCTACTTTCGCATTTATAATATTAGTAGAAAAGTAGGGATGTTCCTCCCGCCAGCACCTATCGTAAAATATATCTATGATGTGTGTGTCTTTAGGGAAAGATTCATCTTCATTTCTTAGTTAACGTCAAACAGGTAAACCGTTAAAAATATTTCAACATAAAGTACCTATCAACAATAGTTCTTTAGTATTGAGTCGTGTCTGAAGCTGAAGTATTTTACTCGCCCTAAGACGTATGAGGTGGAAAACCTTGTAGGTTTCTAGTAGCTCTTGATAGCTAATTTTATAAGCATATGTCCCTGAATAACAGAAAATGCAGGATTGACTCGAGAGAGAGGTTGAAAGGAAGCCCTAGTCTAGTACTGAGCTGTTTCCAAATTTGTATACTTAAAGGCTAATGACGTATGGTTGACGAAGTTAATTATGTAATTTGTACCTATTTTCATAATCAATTTATAAGTCTTTGTATTTTTTTGCGTGTCTTACGCAATAGTTTTGTCGGTTTAACAACTCAAATGCATAGGTACTGAATTTATATCAATCGTACCGCAAATGGATTGTTTCAGTATAAAAACCAAATGAATCTATAACTTTGAAGCCAATTTGTTTTTTAGGGTTTCGTAGCCAAATGGCAAAAACGGAACCCTTATAGATTCGTCATGTCTGTCTGTCTGTCTGTCTGTCTGTCCGTCCGTGTGTCACAGCCACTTTTCTCCGAAACTATAAGGCCTATGCTATTGAAACTTGGTAAGAAGATGTATTCTGTGAACCGCATCAAGATTTTTATATAAAACTAGAAAAATGGCAGTAAATTTTGGGGGTCCCCATACTCAGAACTGAAACTCAAAATTTATTTTTTCATCAAACCCATACGTGTGGGGTATCTATAGATAGGTCTTCCAAAATGCTATTGAGGTTCCTAATATTTTTTTTTTCTAAAGTGAATAGTTTGCGCAAGAGGGACTTGCAAAGTCAAAAAATGAGTGTCCCCCCCCCTCTAACTTCTAAACTAAGAGAGTGATAAATCTAAAAAAAATATATGATGTACATTGCCATAAAAACTACCAACGAAAATTAGTTTGAACGAGATAGAGCTGGTAGTTTTTTTTTAATACGTCATAAACCGCAATTTTCGGTTATAAAAATCACTACCACTGCGAACGTGTTAAAACATCAATCAAAGTTACAACGAACTATAAGAACTTTTATAATTATGTTACTTGCTGCTACGAAACCCTTCATGGGCGAGTCCAACTCGCACTTGGCCGGTTTATTAATTATACGTTCAGATTGGATAGAATCTGTAGAGTCATCACTCATTATTTCATTATCATTGTAGAATTGTTTTGGCAGTCAGGTGTGACGGTCGGTAAAACCGAAATGAAAAACAAACAATCAGCAGCACACTAAAATCGATCAAGTTGAACAGTCAAGTCAATAATAAATAGTAACTTTACCATAAATATACACTATAGCAAGTGGTTTAATGTAATATGAGTTCGTACAATTATCAAAACAGTAGGTAAGGATTAGGAAAAAAGTAGATCACATTATAGTCTCCTCTACTATAAGATCTTCTGGGACTAAGCAACTTGATCTGCTAGGACTCGCACTCAAATGTTATAAAAATGTAGATATGAATTATATAATTCTATGCTAATATAATAAAAAGTTGACTATTAAAGCTACTTCCAAAAATAGATTAATTCTGAAAATAACAGCCCACTAATTACCTGCAATAACAAATTTAGCTGTTTACTTCCTTTTTGCAAGGCCTTCATAAATTATTTGCATATCTTTCAACTACAAGGATACATTTTTTTCCAATAATTTTATGTAGATTGATGATTTAATATCATGAATCTACATAATTTTGTTAAATTGTGCACACCTATAATATATTATACGTGTGCATGAGATACTAAAATTAATAAATCAATTCAAATACATATTTAAATGTAACAGATTCGGTCAAGTTCACTAACACACATTATGCAAAGATAATGTAGATACTACTTTAGTATCTATCGTAGCTAGGTATGACAAATTTTTGATTATTACAAAGTGTCTTGGAAAACAATAACAAGTTAGTCAAAGAGTCGAAAGTAGGTCAATGATTTTATTACCACGGAGGTTCAATGTTTCGCTGATTTTAAACGTAAAGAGGTTACACTTGCGACCTCATAAAACCTTCTTGGGCTATTTTAAAGCGCTCCATACTGTAGATTTTGGGGAAAATAGATGCAGGCTATTATGAATTATTTTAATAGCATTTTTTTTAAATTCAAATAGTTGATATTATTACATACATACATGCATAATGGTCACGCCTTTATCCCCGAAAGGGTAGGCAGAGGCATTTTACCTTTTTAGAAATTGGCCTACGTGGTGGTGGCGGCTAATAGGTGGTGAGCCGTTGCCGTGTTGATATGAACAGGCGCAGGTTGTGACTGCGCGCTGTTGAAATTTTTCAAGCCGCCTAAAAAGGCCCTGCAACTTGACTTAACGACTGCCATTTTACTGGCGACCGGGACCAATGGCTTAACGTACCTTCCAAAGCACGGAAACGCTTAAGTAAATGTCACAAAGTGTTCACATGGATGGTCACCCATCCAAGGACTGGCCATAGTGAAAGTTGCTTACTGCAGTGATCGTTTACAGAACACTGAGTCCGCGGGGCCACGAGCGCTTCATCATGACCTTTTTTCTTAGGCCCTATTAAAAGCACTCTAAACTGTAGATTTTGGGGAAAACAAAGGCAGATGCATGGCCCTATTTTCTAATTTCTATTGTTTAGTCCTATTTAATAGCGTAACCTTTTTCAAATTTTTGACACTACCATCATCACATAATTTTATTGTTTCTTAATGTTCTCTACTCGTGTAGTTTCCAGTCCGAATTACGGTTTCTCCATTTTTTAAAAATAGCTGAAGATGAGTCATATCTAGATTCAGGTTTTTTAAAAGTAGCTTACTTTAATAATTAAAGTCAGCTAATTATAAAAAGCGGAATCTTATTATTACCTACGTCATTGCAATAGTTTACGATATGGGTTTTGAAAACGCTAGTTTATAAAAGAAATAAAACAGTGTATTAATGAATGTAAATATTATGTTTATGAGTCTTGTGTACGTAACAATGTACTCATGATAAACAGTTAACTGAAAAACCCGATTAAGGAAAAGGCGTTTAAGAAAAACTAAACACTAGATGTTTCACTACTACGACTGCTCCTATTGACAAAGAGGATATCCACGGTCACGTCATGCTATACCTATAGCATGACGTGACAGTGGATATCCTCTTTGTGATTACGCTTACCTAAGCGTAAGTATCACGCAAAAAGGGGCAGTCTGTTAGTTCTAACGGGACTGAAGTATGTGCTTAATTTAAAACGTATTTACTTAAAAACAGTATTTATTCACTTTACCGATCACTACCCTGATTTCTTTGGGTCACTTTAAACAAAAAGCTTTTAAGTACAAAATACCGTAAATTTGGAAACTTGCTATTCATTCATAATAAAAAGTTCATTGAAGCGACAAACATTTAATTCATTTAAAAAAAAATGGTATATCAGAAAGAAGGTGCTGTTTAATCGTTCATTATCTACGTCAATCGGTTTTGTAGATTTAAGACTTTTATCAACAATCCTTTTCCATCTAAGTACAAGTCAAAGATAAAGTGCATATCAATATTTTTCTAATTATAACCCTGGGTTGTTCATATTCTACAAGTACCTATAATTCTTACACATGAAGTTCTTACAATTACGATGCAAGCATCTTAGTATGTCAACATAGCCTTTATTTAAACGTTAGTAACATTATGAGAAATAAATAAAACATACAAGAGTTAGAATGTTAAGTAACGGTAGCAATGACGGTCAGAACATCATCGATCAATCGTATTATTTCTGTTCTTACATTCTCGTTACACAATATTTAAAAGAGCACATTATATTGCACATGTAAACTATTTTATTATATAAGGTAAGGATGCAACGCTATACAAATATTTTAATAGTACACCTCATCTGTGTAAAAAAAAATGGGATATTTTTAAATGCACATCTGTTTAATTTTTCTGCACACTAGGTAACTCCACTAATTTACTGAATGCAAACCAGAAAATTAAATGCTGTGTAAAAAAACCAATTGATTAACTAAACATGTACTACATAAAAATCTAAAATTTTACACAAAACGAGATGACCTATTTTATCGAATTTAAACCAAAAATGTGGTTCGTACACCAGATATATTATTTGCTACACAAAAATACGAATTGCTTACCAAAAATACTAACTTGCACTCTAAATTGTACAATCTTATAACGGAATAGGTTAGGTTAGGTTAGTTTTTTTATTTTTTTGATTGATAAAATTAAATTTTGTAAAGATGACTGATTAAATTGGGGTTTTAATTAGAAAAAAAGGTCTTCCTAAAAGTAAATTAGACGATGGTTTTCCATAAAAAAGTTTTAATACGTTTGTTAAGCTAAGGAATTTTTAGATATACAATTAAGATAATAGTGATTTGTTCAGTATAATAGTTCTGCAAAAACCGTTAAACAGTATATTGAATTTGGTTTATTTAGTGTGCATAATTAGTGTGCAAGTCAGTATTTTTGGTTTAACTTTGAAATATTTTGTTGGAAAAAAGGGAATAAACAGATATCGATTTAAATACATGCCAAAAAAAATCAACCAATGAAATCAGCCTATGCCAGTCCACTGCAGGCCTCTCATACTTTTATTTTTCGCCACACTCTCGCTTTTCGCATTTCACCACAGTACACACTCCTGCGCCTTTCGCACCCAGTCACTCACTTCTTCAGGCCATTGGTTTATCTGGTGGGGGATCGTCCTACCCCACTTGTACCAAGTTACGGTCTCTACTCCAGAACTAGTTTGCTCCATCTGCCATCAGTTTCTTTACACATTCGGTCACTACAAAACACATACTCTGTTATCTATGTCGACAAATAAGGTTGTAATCTTCTGAAAAAAAACCTATAGATTTTGTATCAAGCAATGTTAGTTGATATTGCCTGTTTGAAAAGATCAATCGGGGAATTCCGTTTACCTCATTACACTATTGTAATGAGGTAAATAGATTTCCTTAGGGGTTTCAATATGGTTGTCTTTAAACATAGTTTTCTTTTTCAATAGAAATGTTTATGTATGAACTAAAGTGAAATAGATTATATTGTCACAAGAAGATAAGTCTATTCTTTACCTTATGAAACTCAGGAACGAAGTAAGTTTTCCTTGAAGCCTGTAGGGCGATGTACGATAAGCTTTTCTGAAGTGTTCAATAATTGCTTTATTATACACATCTACATACCATGTAAATATATGATAGGTATACTTACTGTGAACTAAATTGTGAAGTGGCTCCCCGCCTATCGGAAGGACAGTACCATACAGTTACGGCATGATTTGTAGTTTTTTGTATTGTCATGTTGTCCATTGACCACGTCATTGCTAAATGCTGACAATAGCACCCTTCATGGGCAATGTCATGGGAGTATGGCGACAAAGTAGGCTGTCATGAAAAGATTCCTCGAAAATCGCATTTCCTTGTATTAGTACCTACGTATATTTTTGACGTGATACTTCTTTTTGGTTAGGTGTTAACTGGATTTTGTGACACGTTATAGGTTAAGAAGCGAAATAGAAAAAAGCCGGCCAAGTGCGAGTTGGACTCGCCCATGAAGGGTTTCGTAGCAGCAAGTAACATAATATAAAAGTTCTTATAGTTCGTTGTAACTTTGATTAATGTTTTAACACGTTCGCAGTGGTAGTGATTTTTCAAACCGAAAATTGCGGTTTATGACGTATTAAAAAAAACTACCAGCTCTATCTCGTTCAAACCAATTTTCGTTGGTAGTTTTTATGACAATGTACCTACATCATATATTTTTTTTAGATTTATTATTCTCTTAGTTTAGAAGTTAGAGGGGGGGGGGACACATTTTTCCACTTAGGAAGTGTCTCTTGCGCAAACTATTCACTTAAGAAAAAAATGATTTTAGAAACCTCTCTCTTCAGAACATTACGGTTCCACTAAAGGACAACCTGGAGATTCTCGGTATAGACGTCCGGCGTGAGCTCAATCACAAAAACTACATAGAGAGTTGTATTGGGCTGGCCTCGCGGAAACTCGGAGTCCTAAATAAGGTGAGACGGTACTTCACGCCACATCAGAGATGTTTGCTGTACAAGACGCAGATTCGTCCCAGCGTCGAGTACTGTTCTCACCTCTGGGATGACTCCGCGAGGTACTTGTTGGACGCACTTGACGCTATGCAGAGACGTGCTGTCCGAATAATTGGTTGTCCTGAGGTGACGGGAGGCCTCGAACCGTTGGCGCAGCGAAGAACCGTAGCGTCCTTGGCTGCCTTCTACCGAATGTATCACGGCGAATGTTCTGAAGAGCTCTTCAATCTGATCCCACCATCACCTTTCCGATCCCGAACAACGCGTGCCGGGCAGAGATGCCACTCATACACAGTGGAGAGAATCTTCGCCAGAACCGAGCGTTTCAAAAGATCGTTCCTCTGTCGAACTATAAAAACTTGGAACGACCTGCCCGCACATGTGTTTCCCTCATGTTACAACCTCATCTACTTCAAACTAAAAACGTTACTTCTACTGCGTGTGTGACTGTAAACTCACATTCGACATTTTTTACTTTACAGGAAATGTTAACGCTAGATATTAAAGTGGCAGATAAGTATACCGTTCATCGATCGATTGCGTTTCCACAATCGATCGATCGACCCCTACTTATAGATACATAGGTTAATAGATAGGTACCTATTACTTTGTGCTAAGTTAATTTTATTTTTCAATTTTTAATTTTTGTTTGAAGTCTGCTTTATTTGTTAAATTTTTTTTTTCATGATTTTCAGTGACGGGTAGACTGAAATTATATCTGTCTACTCTAGGGGTAATGTTCTCTCCAATATAAATTAATCAAGCCCAAACACAAGATAACTGCTGTAAATCGTTAAGGAATTCCCTCGATACGAGGGATTTCTTCGATTTCTCCAGGATCCCCGCATCAGATTCTGACTTCCTGTATATGGGACCACATGGGAAGCACCAGCTTTCAAATAAAAAACTTGAGAGGTGTCAAGGGACACCCGGATGGAACGAAGTACCTTTCGATTAAAGTGAAGGAACTGTAATAAAATTTTATTTTAATTTTAGAATTTTATTGTAAGCAAAAACAAAAACAGAAACAAAAACAAAAAGAAAACAAATATAAAAAAAAAGTGAGTGCGTGTAACCTTTACGCGCGACTGAAACTGAACAGAGCGAAACTCCTATTTGCTTTGGTGTTGCTCTTAGAGTTCATGTTCATCCCCTGGCTAGCACTAGCACTACCACTATCACTACCACTATCACTATCATTATCACTATCACTACCACTACCACTATCATTACTACTATTACTACCACTACCACTACCACTATCACTACCACTACCACTATCACTACCACTATCACTACCACTATCACTACCACTACCACTATCACTACCACTATCACTACCACTATCACTACCAATATCACTACCACTACCACTACCACTACCACTACCACTATCACTACCACTATCACTACCACTATCACTACCACTATCACTACCACTATCACTACAACCATCACTACCACTATCACTACCAAAAGTGTCGTGACAACTTTTCGTAAGATTTTTTTCCGTCTAGCCCCCTTTCACAACGCGCGATAAGGAACTTCGTTCCAAAAATAATCATCAAAATCGGATAACTCTTTCAAGCGATTTGCCGGTAACAAACATAAAAAAAGAATAAAAAAAAATACAGACGAATTGAGAACCTCCTCCTTTTTTGGAAGTCGGTTAAAAAGAAAAATGTGGTCGTGAGTTTTATTGCCAGATACTTTTCCCTCCGACTCTACCTATTGCGTTGCGAATCTGGCAATAAATGTAGAAGCAATTATTTCGACGTTCATAAGTGTACTCAGTGACTATGAATTTTTCATTTTCACTTTTCATTATCTGCCATAAACTTTTCGTCACATGTTCTCAGATACTGCTACTGCACATGCGCAGTTAGATGACGTATACAAACGTCTTATCAAAGGGTCGCAATTCAATTGATGTATGTGAGCAAACAAGATCGTTAACGCAATCGTTTTATCGATTGGTTACGTCAATACGCAAAATGTATCATCAACAGTCATACTGGGGGTGTGTCTTCACAATCAAATCAATTTAGAAGACCATTTGCAACATTAAACAGGCATAAGTAATCGGATATGTAAAGCTGTAGCTATATGGACACATGTGTAAGAGTAGAGTTGTATTACGCCATATAAAATAGCTTTTCTTTCTTTTTATTACGTGAGGAAAATCCTATAGGGATGCTGTGCCGAACTTCTACTTAATGCCTACGGTTAGGAACCCCGGGTAAGCCCTCGGAAGGATGACACTAGGATCTAGGACTCGAATCTTTTCTAACCAGCTACAAATCTGCTGTTTATGAAAAATAAATTATGTAAGAGAGAATACAAATTTGCTAGTGCACAAATACTGATATCTACGAGGAATGAACTTGTGCATACCCACTAACCAACGTTCAAAATGAAAACAGAAGTAGTATGATGAACGTAGGCAATGCAAAGACAGTTTCTGCCCATCCTAAGGCAAAATGATGTAAACTTTGTAAAGTGCCGATATCTCAGGCGTTTGATCGCATTTGATCAGGTATGCCGTATAGTTGTCAGCCACCTTAATAGCAGAGTAGATCTAATTTTTACTATGTTAGTAGTATGAAAAAGGAAAGCTCAATGTAACAGATACCTATGTGTCTTATTGCGTTGCAGCACATTGGACGGTCAAAAATTGTTTCAATCATTGTGGTCGTTTCAAATTCTGACTAAGTGAATGTCTGATGATGCTCAGTGTCCGTCGTCAACCTTGAGTAACTATTACCTTGTGACAGACTTCATTGATGGATTTGATGATGTGGTGACCAACACATACGAAGTAAGTACAAATTGGAATCCTGCAGAAAATCGTGCTGAATATAGGTACCTAGTTCGAGTAGGTACCATAGCCCGATTGACCCAACTGATTGATCTTTGTGATCTCCGCCCGAAATGATCTCCTTGCTGGGTCTAAGGATCATCTCAACCCATTCTTTCAAGATGGAAGAATTCAGTTTTTAATGAAACACAGTGAGAGAATCTTCGCCAGAACCGAGCGTTTCAAAAGATCGTTCCTCTGTCGAACTATAAAAACTTGGAACGACCTGCCCGCACACGTGTTTCCCTCATCTTACAATCCCGGGTTCTTTAAGAGGAGCGCGAGAGGCACATCACAGGGCCGCCAACTTGAGGACCACCGTAAGAAGTCGCCCGCATCAGGCTGGTGGCGACGACAATTTGGCGAGCCGAATATAAAAAAAAAATATCTCAGAGCTACAAAAAAAGAAGAGAAAGTCAAAAAAAGAGTAGTTAAGGTGAGAAAAGAAGGAAAATCTGTCTGAATAAACACTTAAAACTCTTGTCAGAAACATTTAAGTAAGTCTGGCTGTGAGGTATCCATTAAGGGAAGGTAGTGTGGGTTCTAAATTTATGTTCATCCTGAATGGTAGATCCTCATGTTCCAGAATATGAAAACATGCAGGAAGATGCTATCTCTACATTATTGAATGATATTTCCAATTCTTTTGAATAGTGTCGAGAAGAAATCAAAGAGAAACAATAATTTCTTAAAAAGAATAAAGGAGGATGATGCTTTAATTCTGCTAAGGCCTTAGAAACAGAGCCGCACAGGAAACGTTCACAATCAATGACGACCGCAACCTTAGACCATTTAGCTAACGTAAACACATGAATTTGGTATAGTACAATTAAATATACCGTTACAGGAAAATACTATTTTATATTTTTGGAAAAGTCTATTTACATTTCTTGCATTATGATGGTTATTACGTTTTTTCTACTTCAACTACAGTTGTGTTTTCTTGGATAAAATGAAGCATCGTATCTATCTACTTACAGTTCTAAAAAAATAACAAGAAAAAATCACGAGCTTAACCGTTTGGTAATCCGTTACTGCGATCGTTCAGAACTGTTAAAACATTCAAACCTTTTAAAGCAAACGAAATAATGCTAAGACATAGAATATATTATATAATCTGTGCTAAGACTAAGCTAACATAAAACAGTTGCTTCCATTTTCTTTACTCTGCTTTTTAGGGTTTCGTAGCCAAATGGCAAAACCGGAACCCTTATAGATTCGTCATGTCTGTCTGTCTGTCTGTCCGTCTGTCTGTCCGTCCGTGTGTCACAGCCACTTTTCTCGAAACTATAAGGTCTATGCTATTAAAACTTGGTAGCTAGATGTATTCTGTAAACCGCATTAAGATTCCTATATAAAACTAGAAAAAAAGCAGTAAATTTTGGGGGTCCCCATACTCAGAACTGAAACTCTAAATTTTTTTTTCATCAAACCCATACGTGTGGGGTACTTATAGATAGGTCTTCAAAAATGCTATGGAGGTTTCTAACATCATATTTTTCTAAAGTGAATAGTTTGCGCAAGAGACACTTCCAAAGTGGAAAAATGTGTCCCCCCCCCCCCTCTAACTTCTGAACTAAGAGAATGATAAATCTAAAAAAATATATGATGTACATTGCCATAAAAACTACCAACGAAAATTAATTTGAACGAGATAGAGCTGGTAGTTTTCTTTTAATTTCCGGTTAGTGAAATCACTACCACTGCGAACGTGTTAAAACATCAGTCAAAGTTACAACGAACTATAAGAACTTTTATATTATGTTACTTGCTGCTACGAAACCCTTCATGAGCGAGTCCAATTTGCACTTGGCCGGTTTATTTATTCTATTCATTCAAAAGTTCTTCTTCTTGCTAGATGCTTTGTAGCTTTAGATATTTCGGCTCTGTAGCTAAGGACTGTAGCTACTTATAGCTATTTCACCCGCTATATGTAGCTATAGCTATATCTCGGTGAAAATGAGGTTGACCCCTGGGGTCTTGTCATCTTGAAACGAGCGAGTGGCATGAATGACTGCCCATTTAATTTTTGAGGGTCAATTGATATCCAGACTCTCCAGAAGCAAACTGTTTTTGTTCAGTGTAAGAGTAACTGTAATATAAAAGTTCCAGGAAGTATTTCCTCTGATGCCGCAGAGTTGGTCCATGTCACTCACAATGAGTTGATCGCCTTTGCTGTTCAACGGTTTGTTTCTTATACTTTTTGACCCCGCTGGAATTTTCAGTGCTATGTATGTCTCACTTAGATTATCGCTGGCTACCGAGGTCCACTGCGTTTTGACTTCATCAGCAATGCCATCAGCCTACACTAATAGATCAAGACGGATGCTTTGGTACGAGTGATGCCCTTGAAAATCTAATGAGATTTTATAAATCAAAATTACTTCAATTATACCTGTCTCTTTAAACAAGTGGAAATAATTGTTCTTCAATTGAAGACTTGTTAAAATGAGTGTAAGGCATTTCTCATGAAAAGCTTGTCATCTCTGATTCAGAACGGCGCATCATATTTCCAGCTTCTACTTTTATTACTTCGAGGGACAGTATTATCTAATTTCATCGATCATCATGAACCTGCCCTTCTAACCTACTCGGCATTTTCTAGTTTACTTATATCTTATTTGTGCCAAAATAAATTTATATTTAAGTATACCTATAAATAAACTTACTACATACATACCAGAAACATATTAAAGTTACTACAAACATTTTCTTAATATTTTCTTTAAGTTCAAGTTGCAAATAAGTTGATATTCTGTTCCCAAATCCCAGGGGAACTTACTCCTTGGATCTGTGAAAGAGTAACATACATCCATCCATCATAACAAACTTTCACGTGTATAAAATTAGTAAAGACATAGCTTATGTTAACAATAGTATGATTTTTACGACAGTTCACACCACTTAAATCAATGTTACATGCGCGTGAATTTAAATTGAATCATGACGGCTGTAGAATTTAAAGAGGAAAATGTGATCTTTTGAAAATAAATGATACTAGCTGTTCCCCGCGGCTTCGAACGTATAGAAGTCGTTATCGCGTAAGAGTCGTTGTATCGTAATATCATAACCCTCCTTTTGCGCAGTCGGTTAAAAAGTAGCCTATGTCCTTCCCAGGGCCTCGAACTATCACTATACCAAATTTCATCTCAATCGCTCCAGCCGTTTAGGCGTGAAAGCGTAACAGACAGACAGACAGATATTGAGTTACTTTCGCATTTATAATATTAGCAGGGAAGTAGGGATTTTAGGACTAGGACTATGACTAGGGGACCGAGGGAAACCATTAGCTAGCTAAATACGCAATCCCTAGACTTTAACGCACCTGACTTAAGGTCAAAGCCCACTTAAACGACTCCGCTTCAACCCAACACTGCCCTAAAAGAAGACTACTGCTCGCAGTCTACGCGGCGACAGCTAGCATGCACCCAGCAGTCCACGCGGCGACAGCTAGCAGACGGCCAGCTGTCCACCCGCCGACCGCTCTCGCTTTTCGCAATAGACACAGTTGGCGATCGGTTTCCATTAAAGCAACTCGTAGTAGCGAGCCGGTGAGGCGACTGCTAGCAGTGAGCGCGCGGGCACCGCGCCGCCCGCTCGTCTACAACGCACGGCCAGTGAGGCGTCCATTCCCGAGCAGTCTGACGGCGGTAAGCTCGCTGAAGGCGAGCTGTCTGCTTATTGATGATCGCAATGTAAAATATATCTAAAGAGCAATGTTTAAAGCCTATATTTGAATTATATTGTTTTTGCCGGGTGGGAGCGGAGTCGTTAAAGTGGGCTTTGACCTTTAACCTTCGTTGATTCCTTGATTACAAGCCAAATAGTAGGTACAATAATAATGAAACTAGCTAAATACTGGTGTCAAATATTTTTTTGTTCTAATATTCTCAGAAAAATATAACGCAAAGTAAATACTAGACACCGCAGTGGCGAACACCGTTCCGTTTCCAAATGTATTTGAGCCAAATGTGCAAATATTTGGTATGAAAATACGTGGAATTACCATACACCATAAATTGAAAATCCTATAACGTAAACCTCTTGAGTTTTAGTACATACTAGCGGACATTTGGGGCTTCTCCCGTAGGTATGGAATTATAGAAAAAGAAACCTTATTACAGTTATTACCTACCTCGGTACTTTCCAAATGTATCACATTTTTAACCGACTTCAAAAAAGGAGGAGGTTCTCAATGCGTACGCTATTTTTTTTGTATGTATGTTACGCGATAGCGGCGCCAATTATGGATGGATTTTGAAATTTTTTTTTGTTTGAAAGAGGCTGCTTCTGAGGTGGTCCCGTATCCAGGGTAAGTATCAGGATCTGATGCAGGGATCTTGGGAAAATCGAAAGGGAAATCATCAAATTTACGGCAAAAATTCTGTTTTTGATGCCTTTGTAGGTACATAATAAACCTCATAAATAGGTAGGTACTTTTCTCATTCTGTACACTAAATAGTAAAAAATAAAAAAAAAATAACAGAAAAGAAACCGACTTCTAACAAAACTAAAAACTCAATCAATCAATCAAATGAGCCTATCGCAGTCCACTGCTGGACGTAGGCCTCTCCTAATTTACGCCACAACACACGGTCCCAGCCTGCGACCTTTACCAGGTCGTCGGTCCATCTAGCGGGTGGACGTCCTACCCCACGTTTGCCGAGACGCGGTCTCCACTCTAGAACTCGCTTGCTCCATCGGCCGTCGGTTCTTCTGCAGATATGGCCGGCCCACTGCCAACAAAACTAAAAACTGAAAAATAAAATTTACTAAGCACACAGTCAGCTTAGTCTGATTTATCAGATATCATCAAATACAATAGATACTGAAGTCGGTGCCAATATGACTATGAGAGAGACCTACCTAAACCTACATAGTTGTACTGGGCACCGATTTCTGTATTATTTAATGATATCTGATAAATCAGAATATACTAACTTTGTGCTAAGTAAATTTTATTTTTCAATTTTTAGTTTTGTTTGAAGTCGGTTTCTTTTTTGTTAATTTTTTTTAAATTAAATACTGACTATTAATTTGTTGGTAATAATGTTCGATCTTAGAAGAATAAGCATTAAGCGTCAATAGTTGCTAGGTGACTGTTTGATAAGGGTAGTAGGGGACTCTGCGAAACCATCAACATCACGTTTTTAAACTAGTTTTATGTATTTTGTCGGTAGTCTTAGAATAGTTAATAGAATAATAGTTGTACACGTTCGTGCTAGAAGTGTTTGTTAACACTTCGCAAATATACTCTTCATTTATTGTAATAACAAGCGATAGGTTCTTACCACAAAACACATTGGTCAAGTACTTGGCACCTAAAAATAAATTCACAAAGAATTAAGGATGTATGCCAACACAGTAAGTACCAAAAGTTGATAAAAATACACTAATATGACTAATAGGTATGTACTGTGCTATACCTAACTTACTTGAGAATAAGTTTTTTTATGCAAGAGGTCAATATGGTCAAGAGCAGGTTCCAATAAACTTATCATTCTTGGCAGACGTGATCTTATGTACGAAAGTCACCTACGTGACATTTTCTATGGAGCTCTAATTTCAGCACAAATCAACCCTTTTTGAGGAAACAAGCAATACAACAACGAAACAACAAGGAAATAATAGTAGATTATTATTACTTAGGTTGGGGTAAACGTTTGCTATTGGAAATCCTGGGACATTCTTTCGAGGACTTACCCGCGCCTCCCAAAAGCAGGTAAAAATAGGGAACTGTGTTGCACCATACTAGCATCCATAAGGGATTTCCGCCGTAAAAAAAGAGTAAACTTTTGTGAAGATATCTTGATATTTATACTCAAACTGGGTCTGGATAGATTTATTTTATCTAAGTAACAAGTTCCTGCAGGAACTTGTTACTTAGGTTAGGTTTCCCGTAGCCCTTTCCCATAGGAATCATGATTCCTATGGGAAAGGGCTACGGGAAACCTAAATCACGGAGCCGCAGCAGCAATCATTGAAGTAAGTTAAGACTTTTCAAAACTCTATTGTCAATGCACAGGTTCTTAAGCTCAATCGAATAGTTTTATTTTATTGTAACATCTACCTAATATTTTATTGAATGAAGATATTAATTTCACATTTTTTATATATTTTTTTTTATACCACTAAGGTGGCAGACAAGCATACGGCCCACCAGAAGGACCGGTGGTCATCGCAGCCTATGAACGTTTGCAACACCAGAGGCGCCACACTCGCGCTGCCGACCCTGCAAAAACCTTCTAAGACCCCTTTTGAAGAACCCCATACTGTAGGCGTTTGGGAAAACCGAGGCAGGGAGATCATTCCACAACCTAAGCGTGCGCGGAAGAAAACCCCTATCGGATCTAACCGTGCTGGAACGCTCTGGACGCAGAGTGTGAGGATGAACTCCCTGTCTGTGGCGAGCGGTGCGGTGATAGAACGTAGCCGTGGGCATCATATCAAACAATTCCTCAGAGCACACACCATTGTACAGTCGGTAAAACATGCATAAGGAGGCAAAGTCTCTCCTGTCGCGAAGAGGTTCCACACCACTTGTAAGTATAGGATCGTTGACAACTCTTATAGCACGTCTTTGCACCGAGTCAAATGGACGAAGCTGATATTCAGGTGCCCCCGCCCAAAGGTGACAGCAGTACTCCATGTGCGGCCGCACTTGCGACTTATACAGTAGCAGTGTTTGCGCAGCAGTGAAGTACCGCCGCGCCCTGTTGAGCACACCTAGCTTCTTGGACGCCAGCTTAGCCTTGTCCTCCAAATGGCTACGGAACTGAACGTCACTGGAGATGTCAACGCCAAGGATCCCTATACTTTTGGAGATGGAAAGAGATGTGCCCTGTTATAATGTGTAATAATATCAAAATTGTTACTATTCATTATTTTTCATAGGGGGAAGAACCTTTATTGAGAGTCTCAGGCTGTGCTTTACCGCTAAATAACGTAAAAGAATTGGATTCCACGAATTAACTTAATGAATGCAAATGAAGTTGGTAGCTGAACCTACTCGAGGTAAAATGTGTAGAAATGAGTCTTTAAGTAGTTATTGACAAGCTGTTGATAGTACAACTCGAGAATAAAATCTAGCTTAAATATAGTGTTTAAATTCAAAGTGAACTGCTTTAACATGTTAAAGAATGATTGGAAAATACTAAATATTCGTCGACTAGCATTAAAATGAAGTAAGTAAAAAACCGGCCAAGTGCGAGTCGGTCTCGCGCACGGAGGGTTCCGTACCAAAAACGGAAAAAAATCACTTTTGTTCTATGGGAGCCCCCCCTTAAATGTCTATTTTGTTTTAATTTATTCTATTATAGGTAGATTTGTAATAAAAGTAATAAAAATACGCACAGACAGACAGACGGACGATGAAGTCTCATGAATAGGGTCCCGTTTTTACCATTTGGGTACGGTACCCTAAAAACGTCAATGAGATCGATATATTCCGATCTCAAACAAGATATATCCTTTTGATATAACAAATCAATATCGACTTCACGTATGAGGAACTAGGCTTTTCAATACAAAGACCCACCAGGCTTGCATAAATTGTTTGTTTTAATGAATAATAAGAATACATGCACCATTTTTTCCCTATTTAAAGCCTCTATTAATAGATAATCGAGGGTCGAATGATAGCCTTGTGACTGAAAGGAAATCGAGACAATCATTATTACCAGAAACCGTTGTGACACCAGTTGCAAAATATTCTTAAGTAGGTATATACAACATCGATACCGGGGTCGCTAGTGTTGCTATTAGTGTAATTATAGTTGTAGAAAAACTCAAAGAGCATTGTATTACGAAGGGTGTGCAGAGGTAGTTACGTTTTTTATTATCTAGCTGCAATCCCTACTGAAATCAAAAATCAGTTTAGTGGTCAGGCGTTAAAACTGTTCTAACTTCGCACTTAAAATACGAAGTCAGGACAAAGAAGTAGAACAGAAATTGGGAAAGGGGATGAGATGAAGACAGCTATATTTTAGGCGGGCGGAGTGGCGGGTGTCCAATAGATTTGATTTATTTCTGTCTAGAACAACTGATTAATTTCAACAAAAATAAGTACCTACATAGTTCTTAAGTAGGTATTTACTTCCAGCAAAAAAAAATTTAATTCTAGTGTATAATAGAAACCATTAAAAGGCTGAAAGCACTAAAGAGTGTTTCTATAAGGGAATTTGTAGAAAACTCTCTTTCTAAATTATTAGTTCAGTTAGGAATGTTAGAATATTATCAAAATATTTACATTGTAGCTTAGAATGCTTAGTTTACTGTACGAGGATTTCTCACTAATTGTAATTGTATCAATGAAGAACTTCTAATCTATGTCAAGTAGAAAATAAACCTCCTTTCAAGTGCTTTGCAAATAATGATAAGACGATTTCAAGTTTTACACAATTATAACGTAGGGCAAAACACTATAAGGTGAAATGTGGGCTTATACTATGCCTCTGCCTACCCCTTCGGGGATAAAGGCGTGACCGAAGAATACTAACTACCTCACACATCTCTGGGCGTGACTATGTATCTCACAGTGGCAGGTCAATTGTTCATTAGTCACATGCGTACAGTAAAGGGCCAAAAAGAATGCACATCGAGCTTTAGAAAGAGGCAATCGGCTAATTTCGACTTCGTCGATATCTGTGTCGCACACACCATGACATTTGTTTTGTCAGTCATGGTTCAAATGCGAGAGAGTGCAGTCGCTTATCTAAGCCAATATATATATAGAGCTGCTAAAACCCCTATAAAATTAAATTAGTACCTACTATGGCATCTATAGGGAAAAAAGGTAAGCCGTTAGTCTACCAGTCACGCGAAATTATCCATAATGTATATAAATATTTTTTATCTGAAGCCAACCAATTTAAAAAACATGAGGATGTTAATGTAAGTAATTATTTTAAGAAGGTTCAACAGAGAGTTGCAGATGCCACTGGAATTTCAAAAAGAACTTTGAACAATATATTAAACGAAGTCGGCACTGGCACTGATAATACACATTCCAGTGGAACAAAATCCAGCTCTCGAAAAAATGGGAGACCAAAAAAACAATTTCGTTTAGATATGGACGATTTTGATTATGATGTTGTTAGAAGAATGGTGTACGATTTTCATCTGCGGTACAAACAACTGCCTACAATAAAAACATTAAAAGCTAAATTATCTGAGGCTATTAATTATAGTGGGTCTGAAAAGACGTTGAGAAAAATTCTTTATGAAATGGGATTTGCGTTCACAAAAATAAAAGACAATAGAAAAGTTCTAATGGAAAAGCACGATGTAGCTCTCAAACGAATTGAATATCTGGACAAAATACGCGAATTTCGCGAAGCAGGAAAAAACATTATCTATATGGATGAGTCCTACATACATACAACCCACACTATAGGAAAAACTTGGAGTGATGATAAGCAAATAGGGGTAAAAAACCCGATTTCAAAAGGTCAACGTTTGATAATTGTTCACGCAGGTAACGAAAAAGGCTTTGTACCAGGAGCCTTTTCAACGTATAAATCCACGGACGCTAAAGGTGATTATCACAACGAAATGAATAACGAAAACTACGAGAAGTGGCTGGTTAATCAATTAATTCCAAATATACCTAATGATTCTGTTCTGGTTATCGACAACGCACCCTATCACAATAAATATGTTGAAAGACCCCCCAACTCAAACACCAATAAACCGGAAATGATCAATTGGTTACAAAGACAAGAAATTTCAGTTGATCTTAAATTAACAAAACCTCAGATATATAATATTACTAGCTGACCCGCGCAACTTCGTTTGCGTAAGAGAGAGAGAAATAGAAAGGTCCCCCGTCGTCGCCTCTATTCTTATCGCGTGGTTTTCTGTCGCGTGTATTCCCGTTGTATTATTTTGGCACAACTTGGATTATCATTAAAATGGTTATTGAAAACGAACCTAATTCGAAGCACTATTAGTAGGGTTACGGAATATTTTACTTTCCCGTGACTCTACTGGATGCCAAGGGAAATATGGATCGACTTAGTAGTATAAAAACTGGCCAAGTGTGAAGCGGACTCGCGCACAGAGGAAATAAATAAAGAATAAAGTATAGATAGGAATAAAGTCCCTTAATGAGTTCCATTCCGAACAACGGTTGGCCGGTTTAGTTGGTCGGAGTGAAAAGACAGAGGGTTCCGTACCAAAAAAACAGCAAAGCATCACGTTTGTTGGATGGGAGCCCCCTTAATTCCCCCCCCCCCTTTTCTGACGTTAGTATTTGTTGTCATAGTGGCTACTAGATAGATAGATCATCTGAAAATTTCAGCTCTCTAGCTATCACGATTCCTGAGATACAGCCTCATGACGGACAGATAGACAGACGGACAGCGAAGTCTCATAAATAGGGTCCCGTTTAAGGGCACGAACCCTAAAAATCGTTTCTATGTGCGCATCTATGCCATTAATCTAATTTCAAGGTTCTAGATCTCGATCAGGTATCTAAGTCAGTTTTTATTTTTATATCAATCAAATCAGCATGTATGCTCCTGGACGTAGGCCTCTCCTATTTACGTCCTGCGTCTTCAGCATCCAGCCTGCGACCTCTTCTAGGTCCTCGGTACATCTAGCAGGCGGACAGAGTCGCGATGCCCGCTTTGGAACTCGTTTGGTCCATCTGCCGTCTCGTCTGTCGTCATCTGTGGCCAGCCCGCGGCACTTTACAGTACTTACTGTTTTTATACGTATAGATCGGTCATTCTCAGCCGGCTCAAATAGGCGAGTCCGCGTCGAAAACCAATACCTGTAGATTACTTATCAATATGATTTTTTTTCTACAAATTGTACGGTCAAAAATAGTAGGGGGGGCCTGTGGTTTTTTTAGATTAATTACGTAAAAGTTAGTTTAAAAAAATTAAAACTACGAAAATATTGACCTCGGTGTCGCGTCCGGTCCCGTATTGCAGCGAAAATTATTTTTTATCTTTTTTTCTCCAATATAGGTGTTATATGTGCATATATTCACAAATAACTTGATAACTATTTACTCTATTTATAACATTACTAAGCCATTATCGGCATTACTAGACAAGTTACAACTGGTTGTCTTTACGTCCGACGTTCAGAATTGACTTCAGTGGCGCGCACCGATTCGTTCATTACTCATCTCTAGCGACTGCAAGAATAGTTGTTCGAGTAATACAAACTGTCCAGTGATGTGCCAACTCGGAAAAAACAAAACTCGATTTAACCCGAGTCAAAATTCACATAACTCGGGTTGAACTCGAGTTACGTAATTCGAGTTATCTGGATGGACAAGTGAATGCTTTTTGTTGAATTTTTACCAGTTTAGTCCCTCAGCTTTGCATTTTATCTATTTTGCATTTTATATTAGGTGCTTACATATGAAATTGGCGTTTTGTATAGGAGGAACAAAAAGTCGAATATTTTTAAATATAATATATTTAATTAATCAAAGTATGAACCATTGTTTTCTATGCATTTTTGCCATCTCATGGGTAGTTCATTGATCCCTTTACTAAAAAAACCAGTCGGACGGGAATCAATAAAATCTGTGAAGGCGATTTGGACTGCCCCATCAGAGTTGATGTTTTCCCTTGCAAGAAGTTGTCCAAATTTCGAAAAAAATGGTAATCTGTTGGAGCAAGATCCGGGGAGTACGGAGGATGTTTTAGACATTCCAATTGAAGCTCTTCTAATTTGGTAGCCGTCTGTTGTGCAGTGTGTGGTCTAGCGTTGTCGTGAAGCAGCAGTGGCGTGGAGCGATTGACCAGCCTAGGTTGTTTAGCCGCTAGCTTTTCCATCATGGTTTGCAATTGCTGACAATAGACATCAGCCGTAATAGTCTGGCCAGATTTGAGAAAACTGTAATGAACAATATCGGCACTAGTCCACCAAACGCTTACAAGTAACTTTTTTGGGGTTAATTTTCGCTTGGGGCAGGATTTGGCTGGCTGGCCAGGATCTAACCATTGCGCTGAGCGCTTTCGATTATCGTAAAGAATCCATTTTTCGTCACATGTAATGATTCGGTTTAAAATACCTTCATTATTGTGCCGGTTCAGTAATGTAACGCAGCAGTCGACGCGCTTTTGCCGGTTTGCTTCAGTCAATTCGTGAGGTACCCACCTTTCAAGCTTTTTAATCTTCCCAATTTGCTTCAAGTGAATTAAAACAGTTTTATCACTAACACCGCAGCTTGCAGCTAACTCGGACGTGGTTTGCGATGGATCCGCTTCCACAATAGCCTTCAATACTTCATTATCAACTTGAGTCTCAGGCCGTCCACGGGGCTTGTTCTGCAGGTCGACATTTCCTGAACGAAAACGTTGGAACCAAAAACGAACTGTGTTTTCTTTTGCAACATGACCGCCATACACATCATTCACCCTTCTAGTCGTTTCCGCAGCACTAGTGCCACGGCGGAACTCGTACTCGTAAATAATGCGATATTTTAAGTTTTCCATTTTGTAAAATGAGTGACGCAAACAGAAAAAAACAGAAGAAAAAAACAAATGAATGACGGTCATCGAAGGATAAATACATGAGTAAATAGCTGGAAAAATTTGAATTTGGAATTCCTTACCAAAGAGGAGAAAATCGTAATTAAAGTGGCCAGTACGAAAAGCCAATTTGATGTGTAAGCACCTAATATATTGATATTTTTATCTGTTTCAATTCTTTTTTATTTTTATTAATGTATTGGGAGAGTTATAGTAACTAAAGTTAGAAAGAAAATTATTGTTTGAAATAGAATCATTTATTTATGTATTTTTGACTTTAATTTTAATTTGAAAAAAATCCGGGGCGGGTTATTTAGTTAAAAATATTTGACGTTATATTGGATGATATTATCATATTATTATTGACATATAAAGTTTTAATTGTTAGAAAAGTAATACAATTCTCAGGTTATTTGAAAAAATATTATATTTACTATCAAAATAAAACTATGACACTATATAGAAGTCTTTCCTAAATAAAATCAGACTTACATTATGATGCAGGTATGTAAATAGGTATATTTACTTTAGTTCCCAAACTAAAGATTTTCTTTTAAGTCCCGGCATTTTTCAAAAACAGAACATAAATCACGAAAATCTACAACAATACCCGGCAGTTTAAAGTCAAACATAAATCTACATAATATGTGACAATTGTTTGTTAAACTTTGTATGACTGAATGAATGAAATAATAAATAAATAAATAACAATGATAAATATTGGAATCGGCAAACTTCGCTCCATGTCTTCGGTTTACGAACTCGAGTCAGAGAGAATTTAACTCGAGTGGGTTCGAGTTACGCCCAACTCGAGTTAACTCGAGTTAGGTACTCGAGTCGACCATCACTAAAACTGTCAGTTACACCGCACCGGTGGTAAGGACTAGACGTCGGTGTGTCATCGCCCCACTGTTTTGTTAAGGTTCGTAATCATTTTCGGTGGCTTGGTATATCCCTAAAATTGATTTCAGTGCATCCATTTTATCCTCAATTATTTGAACAAATGATGTAAAGCTATATTAAAAGTGTGTCTTTTATGTATAAGATTTCAGTAAAAAACATAAGTATTCATAATACAGATTACTTTTAAAAATATATAGGATTTTGCTAAATATTTTTATTTCAGTGCCCTTGATTCCGGTGTTTTTTAGTGGAAATACTTGCACGGAGATCAATATTTAAAAGCACCGAAATCAATCAATAATTTATTTATTTGCATTTTTCAACTGCCTCGTTGGTCTGGAGGTAAAAATGTACGACTGCGAATAACGAGGTCTTGGGTTCGATTCCCACCAGAGTCAAATATCTGTGTGATCCATAATGATTTCGATCCATTTTGATTTCGGTGGACACCATTATAAAAAAGTGAAATTCCTTCATAACCATTCAGTCTATACAGTTCCCTCAACTACTGAAATGTTTTAAATTAACACTAGATTTGATATTTCATGTAAGTAAAACCTTAGTTGAAAAAAAAAATTTGTACACCGAAGTCAACCAAATAATGAGCCGCCTGATAATGATCCAGATATAATTCTGACTAAATAAATCAAAATACGTACGAACGTATTGAGCGAAGTAAATATTTATTTTTGTAAAAATTGATACCTAATGTTTTTGTTAATTGGTTTAGAGAGCATTCTCTGCTTTTGCTAAGGAATTGATATCTGAACTTCTTTCTTTCTCGTATTTATGGATTGTGTAGGTCTTCAGATTTTCGAGGCTGAGGCAACCCGTACTAATACAGTTTCTCCTATTGTGACCAGACATTTACTGTAGATTTCATCTGCTAAATGTTCATCTATAACGCCTCTGATCGTTTGTATTATCCCTGTAAAAAATAAGAAAGTAAGCGAAGATGGTAATAAATACTCTGTGATAATCGGAACCGTGTACACCCTATATACCTAGAACTTGTTCTATCATAATTCCTTGCCAGACATGTACAGGTTTTCCTTCTCACAAATGTATTTTTGACTTACAAATATGAAGGCAATTCCGCATATTGAAGGGCAAAAATCAATAAAATATGCAGTTTTGATATAATTATTATTAGATTTTTTTGACATCAAAAATTGCGACCATCTTTTTTAAATCGAATTGAGCTGTCAAACATGACAATGTGTCAAAAAAAAAATTAAAAAGTACCGACTACGCAGTATTAATATGAACTATGAGGCAAATCCCCCCTAAAATATTTTTCAACCCCATTTTAACCATGTTAAAAGAAAAAAATCAATAAAATACAAAACACGTCCCCTGTCAATTCAGTTAAAGATGTTTTATGCCAAATTTGAAGAAGATCGGACCAAGGAATCACGTTGTCCCATACAAACTTTGCAACCCTTGTTTACCCCCTTAGGAGTTGAATTTTCAAAAATCCCTTCTTATTGCTCGCCTACGTGACATAAGGAGCATTTGTGCGAAATTTCATGGTTCTAGACCCAGCGGTTAAGGCTGTGCGTTGATCGTCAGTCAGTTAGTTCTTGTTTTTATATATATAGATATGTCAGCACAAGGACAGATTTACAGAGCTTTCCGTGAACAAGATACTAGCCGAACATGGACACGCTGTGTTGCGATTGCCACCGTACCATCCGGATTTTAATCCAATTGAAAATATATGGTCTCAACTAAAAGGCTATGTAGCCGCGAGAAACGTGGATATGAATTTAAGTTCAATAAAGACATTATTAACTGAAAAATTAAACATGATCGGGGCTGATGAGTGGAAAAAGGTTTGCGATCATGCGATAAAATGCGAGAATGAATATCGAGGAATTCAACACGCTATGGACGACAAAATATATAGATTGGATAGGCTAGTAATAAATACAGCTGATAGTGGCAGTGACACAGACCTCAATGAGAGCACAGATAGTGAAATGGAAGGAATTGAAGATACATGATTTTGTTTTTATTATACTAATTCCGTATTTTTCCCCGTGCGGTGTTCTATTAGAATAAGAAAAATAATATGTCGCATAAGTCGACTAAGGGTACAGGGTTTTTGGGAGTCACGGGACATCCTTCCTGAGGGCTTACCCGGGGCTCTCAACCATAGGCTGTTAGGCGTCGCGTGAGGTTTTTTAGTCGGTAAGAGTCCGGCATAACATCCTTGGAGGATTTTCCCTCACGTTAAACAAAAAAAAAAAAAAAAGGGTACAGGGTTAAACCGTGTTGTGGCCGATGGCCTAGCAATTTGTCACCACAATATTACACTTTTTGTCGATCATAAATAAAATATATATTTATGAAGATTATTTGAAGATTATTTTTTTCTAACAAGAATATAGCAATAATTAAAAATAGTTACATCGTGTTTTACAGTTCTATATATTTCACGTGAAATCAAAACAAAACAACAATAAAGTACTTAGTGCTAAATTTAAATTCTGATAAACGACTAATCTAATAATTGATATACATGGAAATGAGCATTCGTTTGCATTCGGAAATGCGATGATTGCCGATGTGCATTCTATAAGGCCCCGAAATCTTTGAAAATATCCTTTTTTTTTCTTTTCAAAATACTAGCTATTCTATTTAGACAATAACCTCCCTTTCACATTCAGTAGGGTGTATTCAAATCTGTACAGATTAGACAGGTACCCACATATCTACTTGATGGCCGGGAATCCTGGTACATCCTTATGGAGGCTTACTCGGAACTCACGGTCGTAGGCAGTTGTAAGGAACCATGTGTTTTTACCCGATGGCCTGGGTCCAGCGTCGCAATCATGAGGATTTCCACCCGTAAGAAATAGAATAAATAGAAGATAGCCACTTTTTTTTAAACGCGTGGAAAATCCTACAGGTAGGTATCCTATGACGGACTTGTACCATAGTAACTATTTATTAATCTTTGTACGTAGTAACTATTTATTAGTCTGTGCTCGTACCGACTAAAGACACCACGTTTCTCACACACCTCAGAAGGACAGAAGGACCCCAGGTCAGAAGATATCCACTTAAAAATAACGTCACCATGATTACTTTAGTAGTTACCTACACCTACCTAATTAAAATAATTCATTTGTATTCGAAAAAAGAAGGGAAGGCAATGTGCAGCTGCTAACGTCATGGTTGCTGAACAATCATTTATTTTAAACTATAGGTACAGTCAGCAACAAAATCCTTGAACTGAATTATTTTCAGAACATTCTGATCACCCTATCCTAATAATTAATGATGAAAAAAATATCTCTATTATGAATGTGAAAGTTTGTGATGATGTTTGGATGTTTAGATGTTTGGATGTTTAGATGTTTGTTACTCAAACACGCTTTAACGACTGACCGGATCGGGCTGAAATTTGGTACCATCATAGAATATTGTCTGGAATAACACATAGGCTAATTTTCATCCTAGGAATATGTTTCCATGGGAAACGGGAACAGGAACCAAATTTCACGCGGGAAGCTGCGAGCATCGGCTAGTAAACTATAAGCATTTTACTATGTCAAAAAGAGGCAAAGTGCGAGTCGGACTCACTTACGGAGGGTTACATTTATAGGTTGATCTCATTCGGTAATGTATTCTGGTACCTACCTTTATAAATTTATCAATATACTATAATTTTGTGATGTTTGTAGATTAGTATCAGATCGCAGACTTTTGTTGTTGACTATACATGATTAATTTTGACGGTACGCGTTCTTCCTCGCTATGATTTCTGTAGTAACGGATAAAATAACTAGGAAGTGTTCTTAATAGTTGAGCAATTGGTGGATATCCTACTTTGGTATGGTATGGTATAAATGTTATCGCCAAAGTAACATAATATATTTATTATAATAGACATTATAGTGGAATGACATCGACGAACGTGCTGATTTATTATTATTAAAATCAAATTTATTATTTAATCTAATTTATTAATTTATTGTGTTACCTGAGCCAAGCTTCCTAGGCCACTAGGCTCTAAAATTATTTAAATCTTCGACGAACAAAACCTATACTTGATAACGGACCGCAAACAAAAGAAAAGCCAAAAACCGTACCGTATCCAATGATATTTAAGTAAAGATATGCTACCTTCATACACAACAGCGTTCAGTTATTGTTGAGTTATAATTTCACCTGCTTACCCTATAGGTACCTAATAGATTTCATCTATGAATGCGATAGAGAATACAAAACGTTTAAAACACAGAGGGATAGCTATCTGTGTCGTTTTGCACACAGCAGCAGACCACAACACGGCTTGTTTTGCTCGCAGCTATTAGCCGACTAAATGGAATTACAACAATTGTGTGACTTTGTCCGCAACAGTTTTTGAGCGCTAATGCGATATCTACCTCTTTTTTACTATAACATCATTGACCGTATCCCTGTATTCGGTTAATTAGAAATCCTAATAAAATTGACCAGGGCCTGATTTAGGGTTCCGCGCGCCCTATGCTAGCTATGAATATATGCGCCCCCAGCTGCAACTGATTTAAGTCCTACCTACAAAAGAGACTACGTAAGCTGATTCTAAGTTCCTAATCGTTATTCTTTGTTAATTTAAAAATAAAATAAAACCCGATTCTGAGACTTCTTATGAAGTTATGACTTGATGTATTAGCCAGTAAAAAGCGAGATAAAAATACCATCAAAGTACCTAACAGTAGGTACCTCGGTACATCCAGTTTCTGATAAATCGAACCAGTGAATCTTAGTGAAATCCCTTCATAACTCAGGAAGTGAGCTGATGAATGCAAAATTTATAGCTAAGAACGATTCGAAAGCCGATGTGCTGGGGATGGCCCCGGCACATTGGCTTTCGAGCATAGAAAACCCATAATTGGCTCATCTGTTGGGCTGCTACGATGCCACAGACACACACATACACAGATACACAGGTCAAACTTAAAACACTACTCGTTTTTCGGCGGGGTTAATTAAATCGTCAGTAATATTGGTGCGATGGTGCATTTCCAGCCACTCCTCCATGACCGGTTTCACCGTCTCAACAGCACCGTCTCACACTTTTTTTATACTAACAAAGTGGCAGACAAGCATACGGCCCACCAGAAGTACCGGTGGTCACGCACAAGGAGGCAAAGTCTCTCCTGTCGCGAAGAGGTTCCACACCACCTGCAAGCATGGGATCGTTAACCACTTCATGGATCGCCTCTGCACCGAGTCGAACGTAAGAATTCAGTCAATTCATTCTGATATTCTTGTGCCCCCCCCCCCCCCCCCAGCAGTGGCAGCTGTATGTACTCCATGTGCGGCCGCACTTGCGACTTAAACAGAAGCAGTGTTTGCGCCGCCGTGTAAGTACCGCCGCGCCCTGTTGAGCACACCGAGCGTCTTGGACGCCAGCTTGGCCTTATTCTCCAAATCACTTCGGAACTGAACGTCACTGGAGATGTCAACATCAAGGATACCTATACTGTCAGAGTAGGAGAGAGTTGTGCCCTGAAATTATGGCGCTACAGTAAATTGGGTTTTCTTTGCGGTGAATACACAAACTTGTGTCTTAGTAGGGTTGAATTGAAGAAGATTTTGTTTTTCCCAATCGGACACTCTATTGCGAGTTGTCTCGATTTCAGACACCGAACCACAGAACCTATGCTTCTACAGGCCAAAAAGCTGGTACACCCATTCACTTTGGTTCCTGGGTGCCTTGAACGCGACACGGGTGGAGCTGTCGTATTTACTACCACGCTGCCAGTGAGATGGGCGCAAGAATTTAATTTTAACGTACGTAGGTATTTGTATTTTCACTAAATTACCAAATATTATTATGTACTTTGGTGTAACAAAATGTTAACTAACAATTTTAAACATGTTGTTAGGAGTTGTTATAATCTGTTAAAAATTGCTAGATGTTTTGTGTGCTCCTTTTTGGGAGCACCGTAAGTCACAGCCCTGCGCTGAGCCCAACGCCAGGCGCCCCCTTGATCCTGGCGCCCTAAGCTTCAGCTTAGTTAGCTTATGGGTAAATCAGGCCCTGAAATTGACCAAAACCGGCTTACCCGGGGCGCCCAACCGTAGGCTGTTACTTAGGATACGTGTAGTTTTTAGCCGGTAGGTGTCCGGCATAGCATTCTTGTAGGATTTTTCCCACGTTAAAAAAGAAAAATGTACCTCTTCTTTCTCATAGAGCATTGTACTGGCAAGGGGAGTAGACGTAGCATGTTTGCTCTATGAAATATAATATCTGTCTGTATGTTGCGGGGCATCGTATTACTCTACCACTACTACAAAAGAAATCCGCTTCGAAAACTTCAAAAACAAAATAATGAAAAAATTACACTCATAATTTCAGACGTCTGTGGCGCGGACTGATATATTTTAAAATAACCTTGATCTTTAAGCTCTATTATGATTAAGCAAACAGGGCAGTTTCACACGCTGCTTGATGAGTCTGATGATTCCCTCTCCTTTCATACACCTTAAGTGACGTAAACGAAGTTGCGGGAGTCAGCTAGTATCATATTAATTATGTGTGCGTGTGAGAAGCGTATTCCTTTTGGAAAACGTTTTGACAGAGGTAACAGTCTCAGTATGGCGCCTCCCACTCCCCTCCCGATAAAAGTCATATAGGTACCATCCTAGGAATATAATAGACATCGACTTGAAATGCGGTTCATAAATATTTGTAAATAAGTTGTGACGGTTATGACGTGCCGCTGAGGGTCAAGGTGACAGTCGCATCTTTCGACAAATAAACAATATTTGTTTACATTTACCTTCAGTAAGCCGTTGATTCTTAGGTTATCAATGATGAGTGGTGGTATAAATAAGAGGTAAGAGTTTGTGAAAGTACAAAATAAGGGAGTGAGTTTTTACTTCTAGCATATACCTACTTACTGCGAATCGGTTGAAAGTGAGATGGAACACCGGCACCGCGTGCTTTAGTAAGCAATGCAACCCCCTCCCAAGGCTGACAGCTTAGAGTACCTATATATTGTAATATATATATATACTCCAAGGCTGATAGTATCAGACGGGGCGTCACTAAAACTACCTATATATTAAAAAAGTTATGACAAATATAGACTACCTACTAATGGATACCTACCTACTAATGGTAGTCTATATTTGTCATAACTTATAACTTTTCCGTTGTCGTACCGTTGCGTGAGGTCAAGGCCCGCTCATAATTTTGTGAAAACGTGTGTTTTTGCTAATCGTGTTTTATTAGTTTTGTCCTTTACAAAACCGCTTAATTTGCTGTGGACCGATTTCACTAAATTATTCACAGTAGTTTGGAAGTTTATACCTACTTATTGGAATCAGTCACGGTAGATACCTATTATGATGTTGAGATAAAGTATTTGCTATGCAATCAAAGATTATATAATAGTGAAATATTACAGTATATTATCTGTAGATAAAAAGGCAAGCTGTGTGGATATTAGCTACCTTGGTGCTCAGTGATGGGAGTATGCGATTGTCATGCTGAGTTTCCTGGTGCAAATCTCAGATCAAATCAAAATATTTTGCGTGATCCATAAATGTTTATTTAAGAAATCTGAAAAAAAAAAAATGTCAAAATTTTGAAAAGATGACAGCGGCTATTTAAATTATTTTAATTATTTTTTTATAGTTTCTTCACTGTATTTTATTATATTATCTTTGTGACTTCATGAAAACCTTTACCAGTTGTGGTAGCAATTTCTCGGTGTTCAATGTCCGCTCGATCACTGTTTTCACGTAGAGCATGATTGGAAGCCTGAAGACAAGTTTCTGACTAAACATTTAGCCACCTCCACAAACAGAGACAGGGCATCATTGCCTAACTTTGTTCTATATTTTCTTGGTTTTGCACATAAACTACATACCTATATAAACTACATAGTAACAAATGCGGCGACGGCGACGCGCCGGCTCTTCGGTGCGCCAAGGCAACCATAAGGCAACAGTGTCTCCTTTGTCAGTGTCAGTGTGTTTGTTTAAAAACAGTTTTTTTTATTAGTGTAAATTTATATAAGAATATTCATACATAATCAGTCATTCTTTTTAAGAAATTGTAATTATTCACTGTAAGTTTTTTATATTTATCTTTTTATGTCGCAAGACTGTAGTAATGGTGCAATTTTGAATGTAGCTAGTCAACCTTCCACGTCGCAATATAACCTGGTTCGTTGCCCCGATTGTTCCCAAGCTCGCTTTTTTAAGGGGGAACGTGGCTTGAGGGTACATTTTGGGAAAGTTCACAAGTCCCAAAATGTTTTTTCAAGACAAGAATCTCCTCCAAATTCTCAATTTTCTAATTCACAAATTCCTTTTTGGCAAACGATAGCAAAATTCAAAAATTCTATTCCAGTTTTAAAAAGAATTCCCCGAGGTGCAAGACCAGCAGTGGCTCAAAGCTTGGCCCACTGTATTGGTCTTGTAGTTCGGGAGAACTCATCCTACGCTTGGGAACAGTTGCTTACCTTCTCTTATAGAATTTTACATGTTGCAAAAGATCAGGCAGTCAAAAAGAGTTTAACATCTCAAATTAAAGACAATTGTAATTCGACGCATATTTTCGACCCAAAATTCTCAATTTTTTGTAAAAATTCATTATTCTATTATGTAGAATCAAAATTAAGAGAAGGTGATATAAGAGGAGCATCCAGGTTGTTATTTAGTAGCGACGTGGTGGCGCCTTGCTCTCCAGAAACTCTTGCTGATCTGAAGAGCAAGCACCCTGCGCCAAAGAATGAACTGTCCTTCCCCGATCCTCCAAATTTTAACGACGAATGTTTACGTGTTACAGCCAAGGAAGTGCTGACAGCTGTTGGCTCCTTTAGGAGTGGTTCAGCTGGTGGCCTAGATGGTTTGACTCCTCAGCATCTGAAAGATCTCCTGAGTCCAGCTGCTGGGGAGGCTGGTGAGGCACTCCTGAAGGAGCTAACAGGGTTAGTCAATCTTATGTTGTCCGGCAATGTGGACGAGGGCATCATTGATATTCTCTATGGTGCAAATCTGTGCGCCTTGCGAAAAAAAGATGGTGGCACTCGTCCCATTGCCGTTGGTTGTACCTTTAGGCGTATGGTAGCCAAAATTTGCTGCCATTTTTATAAGGAAGAGTTGGCCAGCAAATTTCAACCCCTACAACTCGGCTTCGGGTCAAAAGGGGGTTGTGAGGCTGCCATACATGCCCTGTCGACTTACCTTGGCTGCGGCGCAGGAGAGGTCGTTCTTAAGGTTGACCTCAAAAACGCCTTTAATTCAGTAAATAGGGACACTATGTTGACACAGGCCAAATTAGAGACTCCAAAAATTTTTAATTTTCTTTGGCAGTGCTACAGACACCCATCAAAATTATTATACAAGGACAATATTTTAGACTCAGCAGTTGGATGTCAACAAGGTGACCCTCTTGGGCCAGTCATTTTCAGTTTATCCATACAATCCGTAATTAGTCAGCTAAATTCTAAATTAAATATTTGGTATATAGATGACGGCACCTTAGGAGGAGATGTGGACACAGTTCTTAGTGATTTGGCTTTTCTAAAAAATGAATTTCAAAATATTGGCTTAGAACTAAATTCATCAAAATGTGAAATTTATTTACAAGATAATATTGATAAAGTTTCGGCATTTAACAAATTTAACATTCTGGCTCCAAATTTAAAATTATTGCAAAAAAGTTCTCTCCTACTCCTAGGCTCTCCCGTTTTTGAAGAAGCCTTTGATTCTTTTATTGAAGAGAAAATTCAAAATTTTTGTGCAGTTTCAAACCGACTTCTTCATATTAATATCCATTCTGCTTTTACAATTCTTCGGTACTGTCTTTTCGTCCCTAAATTAACACATGCCCTTCGTTCAGCACACTTATTTAAACATTCTGCCCTTTTGGAGAAAATGGACAAAATTATTCAAAATACACTTTGCCAAATTTTAAACGCAGATTTGAATGACCGAGCCTATCTCCAAGCGTCTTTGCCTATTCGTTTGGGCGGTCTCGGCGTTCGAAAAATTTCCGATGTGAGTTTACCAGGATTTTTGGCTTCAATACATGACACTGAAGAATTGACCAGGAAAATATTGTTTCCTACACTGGTTAATTCTGAAGTGTCAGGTAAGATTGAAGCCATTAATGCTTGGAAAATGGCTTGCCCAAATACTGATCTGCCCACCTACCCATGCTCTCAGAGACAGTGGGATAGGCCGCTCTGCAGCAGAGTTAGAATCAATTTACTGAACTCTTGCTCTAACGTTGCAGAACGTGCTCGCCTTCTGGCTGTGGGAGAATGGGAATCAGGTGTCTGGCTTCAGGCTCTTCCGTCGCCCAATATAGGTACTATGTTGGACGACACTACGTTCAGAATTGCCGCCTGCCTTCGTTTAGGTGCTCCTTGCGTGTCTCCACATCGTTGTCACTGTGGAGAAGCAGTCGACACGCTTGGGCACCACGGGCTTTCGTGCAGCAGGAGTGCAGGTCGTATGTCTCGTCATGCATAGCTAAATGATATTATCCGCCGCGCTCTTGTCACCGCCGGCGTGCCAGCTATTCTTGAACCAAATGGTTTGGCGCGCGACGATGGCAGGAGACCGGATGGTATGTCATTGGTGCCATGGAAGATGGGAAGGCCTTTGGTGTGGGACGCAACTTGTGTCGACACCCTTGCCCCTTCTCATCTTCCAAGCACGGCGGGCTGCGCCTGTTCTGCTGCTGCATCTGCCGAGACACTCAAACGGCGCAAATATAATAATTTAATTGGTAATTATATATTTGAGCCGTTTGGTGTCGAGACACTAGGTTCGTGGGGCCCAAGTGCACGTGCGCTATATAAAGATATAGCAAAGCGTTTGGTCGATGCTTCTCGTGACCATAAGGCTGGCCTCTTTCTCGCTCAGAGAATAAGCATTGCCATCCAACGTGGCAATGCGGCCAGCCTTATGGGGACCTTGCCAGTCGATTGTGATGGGGAGGAATTCTTCGACACCTAGACGAGTGTTACAACAGTCTTGTGTATTTTTCCTTTCTGTTTATTCTTCTCCCATTTTTCTGTAAATATTTAATTCCTAGTTATAATTCTAATATTTAATGATTGTATATATTTTTATGTTGTACTTAATAATAATATTACAAGAAATCTGACGTACTTATCTAATTAATTTAATGAATGAAATGATGTTCACGGCAATGTATGAGTATCTACTGACAGATCAGTAACGAACGTTAAAATAATCTTTGAGTTATTTATATAGATTAGTAGAATAAATAATGACGGTAAATTTACAGCAGGCATTATATACCTACTCATAAAAAAATCCGCCCAAATAAAATGAATACCTAGTTTAACAAGATCCAAGAACTACAGATCATGATATCCATAATGCGAACGTAAGTATGTAAATTGTGTTAAATTATTATATGTACCTACTTAATTGGTTTGCTGCGAATAAATTAACACTTAAATTCCATTAATCTACAAGTACCAATATCGGCCATAACATTCAAGTGATATCGTCTTCTTCTTTACATTAGCAGATTGACAGCCTTGGGCGTCGAAAGGGGGGTCCAGTTGCACAGCCCTGGCAGTAAAGAATGTTAATAAAAAAAAAAATATTTAATAGTGATTAGTATAATATTGCGTTGCGAATCTGGCAGTAAATGTAAATGTAGAAGCAATCATTTTAACGTTCATAAGTAAAAAAAAAAAATAACTTTGTAACCTTATAAGAATATAGATTCTCCATTTTCATTTTCCTGGAAATAATCCTGGCGGTGTCCATGCTAACTGCTGCTTCCAAACACACTTGGACTTGGAGTCTATGGTCTGCTTTTATAGACTGCTTATTTATTTCGCCATCGTTTTGAGACCACCCTAAGGAAGGACGCCTGCGTCGTGGTCTTGTGCGTTGCTCAAAAGGTGCACCGCTAGCAGGTGAGGAGGCTTGTGCTCCGAATAAGTTGGTGTGTCTCCTTACATCACATGTAAGAATGTAGGTAATAGTCGTCACATCACAAAACTGTCAACATAAAGGTAGATTGTTCCCCTTATGAAACAAGATAACATTGATTATGGTCTGTCAAGTCGGCGTGTGTTTGGTAACCTCGTGTGTCTTGATCGTTTTTGGAAAATTAAGTGTTTCTGGGTGAATTGTGACAAATCTTGACTTGTTTCTAACATCCAAAAGCTTGTGTGTTGTTCTGGTTAAGGTATTGTTCTGTTTTGTGTTGTTTTTATGTGTTTAATTGACTATGGATAAAGAAAAGCCTCCCGACCCTCCCCATCCAACAACCCCTGAGACTCCCACCTTTTCCTCTCCCCCCTTATTCCCCTCTATGACTATACCTGCTACAAATCAACTTTCCCAATTTGCAGATATAACTTGTAGTGTTTCGGAATCCTCTCGGAAACGCCGAGTTGATGACGAAACTCTCTCTAATCGTCCTCCCAAGCAGCAGAGGAACCAAGTAGGTCGTTCCCAATATACATCCGGGGACCAGGGCCCCTTTATAGTCCACGTGTCGCATATCGAATCCCAATCAAACTCCGGTGCCTCTATCCACCCTGTTAGCTTTGGTTTATTACTGTCCAAGTTCAATGTCAACAACATTGTTAAAGATGGCGTTAAAAAAGTAGGTCGGAACCGAGTCTCGGTGGAGTTCGCCTCCTTCCAAGACGCCAACACCTTCCTCAACCATTCCATGTTGATACCCAACAAACTTGATGCCCGTATTCCTTTTTTTTTTTTTTTTTTTTATACCACTAAGGTGGCAGACAAGCATACGGCCCACCAGGAGGACTGGTGGTCACCGCAGCCTATGAACGTTTGCAACACCAGAGGCGCCACACTCGCGCTGCCGACCCTGTAAAAACCTTCTTAGACCCCTTTTGAAGAACCCCATACTGTAGGCGTTTGGGAAAACCGAGGCAGGAAGATCATTCCACAACCTAAGCGTGCGCGGAAGAAATCCCCTATCGGATCTAACCGTGCTCGAACGCTCCGGACGTAGGGTGTGAGGATGAAATCCCAGTCTATGGCGAGCGGTGCGATGATAGAACGTAGCCGTGGGCATCATGTCAAACAATTCCTCAGAGCAGATACCATTGTACAGGCGGTAGAACACGCATAAGGAAGCAAAGTCTCTCCTGTCGCAAAGAGGTTCAACACCACCTGTCAGTAAAGGATCGTTGACAACTCTCACAGCTCGCCTCTGCACCGAGTCAAATGGACGAAGCTGATATTCAGGTGCCCCCGCCCAGAGGTGACAGCAGTACTCCATGTGTGGCCGCACTTGCGACTTATAGAGAAGCAGTGTTTGCGCCGCAGTAAAGTACCGCCGCGCCCTGTTGAGCACACCGAGCTTCTTGGACGCTAGCTTGGCCTTGTCCTCCAAATGACTGCGGAACTGAACGTCACTGGAGATGTCAACACCAAGGATCCCTATACTTTTAGAGATGGAAAGAGATGTGCCCTGGAATTGTGGCGCTACAGTAATTGGGGCTTTCTTAGCGGTAAAGAAACACGCTTGTGTCTTGGAGGGGTTGAACTGGACAAGATTTTGTCTACCCCAATCGGAAACTCTAGTAAGAGTAGCCTCGATTTCAGGCACAAGCTGTTCACGACTTTCTTCCACTGCGTCCCGAGAGATACCGGGCCGGCCTGTGTAACAAGTGTCCCCCGTACTGTCGTCTGCATAACAATGAATGCCGTCAATAGACAACATGTCATTGATATGCAGCAGAAACAGAGTAGGGGACAACACTGAGCCTTGCGGTACTCCAGCGTTAATGGCCATGCAGTCAGAACAGCTGCCGTCGACAACAGCCCTGATGCTTCTACCGGCCAAAAAGCTGGACACCCATCCGCATAATCTTTCGGTCAGTCCGTAGGAGGGCAATTTATTAAGAAGACCACGGTGCCAGACCCGGTCAAAGGCTTTAGAAATGTCGAGGCTCACTGCTAGAGCCTCGCCCTTACTCTCGATAGCCGTCGCCCATCGGTGTGTGAGGCACACGAGAAGATCGCCCGTCGAGCGACCGTGACGGAAACCGTACTGCCGGTCACTGAGCAGGTCGTTTTCCTCAAGGTACCTCAGGAGCTGTGTATTAATTACACGCTCCATCACCTTAGACAATAGGGAGGTGACGGCTATAGGCCTGTAATTGGCCGGGTCGGTCCTATCACCCTTCTTGGGCACAGGATGCACATACGCGATCTTCCACGACGCCGGGACTTGTCGCATAGAATATGAAAGCGTGAAAAGACGTGTAAGTACCGGACACAACTCTGGACCACACTGCTTAAGTACCACCGCGGGTATACCGTCCGGCCCACTCGACTTATGAACGTCCAGAGAACGAAGCTCCCGTCGGACGTCCCGCTGCGTGAATTTAACTTCCGGCATGGAGGTTCCACACCACGGAACGTCCGGCGGCACAGCACCCCCGTCGCTCATGGTCGAGTTAGCGGCAAAGAGAAAACCCAAAAGGTCGGCCTTCTCCCCGGCACTCTGGGCCAAACTACCGTCGGGTTTAAGCAAAGGTGACTGACAGAAGTTTCCCTCGGCAGCTTTGGCAAGCGACCAGAATTCACGACTCCCTGAAGGGTACCCTGCTAGCCGCTCACCAATTCTGCCGACGAAATCGAATTTAGCCCTGACAATTGCTCTCTTGCTAGCCCTCGAGGCGGCATTTAATTTGCGTTTCACCTCAGAGATGTTTGGATCTGAATTTGCACGAGCCGTGGTCCAGGCTCTGTAGGCAGACCACCCGCATGGGTGTTGTTCAAGGTGTCCCTACAGACATGTCTGAAGATGAGGCAAAGTCATACATGTCTGTTCCACAGGGCTGTGGACAAGTACTAAAAATAAGACGAATTAACCGTAAAGTGACCCGAGATGGTACCACAGAATGGAGGCCCACAGAAACCTGTGTGGTCACTTTCGATGGTCAAACCCTTCCTCAGAGGATATACTGTTGTTATACCTCACTACCAGTTCAACAATATATATTTCCGACTATACAGTGCCGTAAGTGTTGCAGATATGGTCACGTTGAATCATTGTGTAGGTCTAATCCCAGGTGCTTTAAGTGTGGACATGACCATACTGCCCTTGGTTGTTTTATTACCGAAGAGGAAGCCTTCTGTGTCTTATGCTCTGGCACCCATTTTGCAAATAGCAAAGTGTGTCCGGAGTATACCAGACAGAGAGCCATTAAGACTACTATGGCTGAGAAAGTAGTCTCATATGCAGAAGCTAGTAAGGCGATACCCCCAGTCCCTACAAACTCCTATGCTAATGCTCTTAAAAATACCACCACTCAGTCCTACCGCAAAACCGTCTTCTTAAAACCAAGAACACATGCCCCTCTCCCTCCTTCTTATGATAAAACTGCTCATCAAAATATCATTTCTTCTCCTCAATCTTCACAACCCAATGGCTGTGCCATAAACAACCCTCAGCCACAACTATCTGAGACCATTATCCCCATTTTAGAACTCTTAATCCAAATTATATCCCCCTTAATTTCTTCAAACAACCCACCGTCCAACGTTGCCAATATACTTAGCACTCTTTTAAACTTAATTAAAAATGGCTCCACACCTAAGCTATCTACAATGGAATGTGAGGAGCGTGTATCATAAAAAACACGACCTCATATACCTAATCAATAAATACAATCCCATTGCATGCTCCATTGCAGAGACATGGTTAACTTCAAACCTAAGTTTTAATATCCCACACTACAACATCCTCAGGGCAGATAGATCCGATGGCTATGGAGGAACAGCCCTAGCCATCAATAGTAGAGTTCCCCTATTCCTATGTCCTTGTCCTCATCGGACCAGGGTGTGAACATGGTTGCTGCGAAGGTTGAAGGCATTACCATCATTTCTATTTATATTGCTCACCCACATCAGAACTTCCTTTCTATTCTCAGACATACTTTCCAGAGCATTCAGGGACCTATGTTAGTTATGGGTGACTTCAATGGCCATCACTACAGGTGGGGTTCAAACCGCTGCGATGCCTTTGGAGTATGTTTGGTTGAGATCCTGGATGATCTCAATCTGTGCATCCTTAATGATGGTAGCCCTACCCGAAGAAACCTCCCTGGTCAAAATACGAGCTGTGTGGACCTCACATTCTGCACCACTGACATTGCCTCCTCTGCCTGCTGGGTAACTACAAACCTGACACATGGCAGTGACCACTACCCAATCCAGATATACCTTACAGACAAGACATATTTAGAAAAAAGTTCCCCCCCTCTCCTTAAATTTAATTTAACTAATCCTGACTGGGACACATTTGCAGCGCAATTAGATAGTAAAATCCCCACCCTACCCATTTTAGATTCCCAAAATTCAGAAAACAGCAGTCTCTGCCATGTGCAGGAATGTCTAGAGAATTTTACCAATGCTATCACCTCCTGTGCGGATACCAACTTCCCCATTAAAAACTCTGCCCGAGGTAAAATACCATCCCCACCTTGGTGGGATCACGAATGCACCAGTGCCATTAGAGAGAGGAAGGAGGCCGAAAAACAATACGATCGTGCTATGAGTGTGGAAAACTTGCTAAACTACAAACGGGTACAAGCCAAAACTAGAAGGTTGTTACGCCGCAAGAAGCGTGCAGGCTGGGCCACATTCTGCTCTGGGCTTGCTCCCAGAACTCCTCCCTCTGTTGTCTGGAGAAACATCAATAAATTCAGAGCGGGCTGCACCCCTTCTTTACGCTCTCCAATGACCCGTGAGACAGCAGAATTATTTTTTAACGAAATTGCCCCTTCGTATGTCCCCACAAGGGCTGAGTGCCATCAGATTCCCGTGACTTCCTCACGGGACCCCTTTGACCTCCCATTCTCCATGAGAGAACTGGATATGGTGCTTAAGCACGTTAAGGATTCTGCTCCGGGCATAGACGGAATCCCATACTCATTCCTCACCCATGCAGGCACTACGACGAGGAGCTACTTTTTGAACATCATCAACCACTGCTTCATCAATGGCTGGATCCCGGACCCCTGGAAGACCCAGATAGTTATCCCGGTCCTGAAACTCGGAAAAGCCAGTGACGATCCGAATGGCTACAGGCCAATCGCCCTTTCTTCAGTTCTCACTAAGATCCTGGAACACCTAATAAAAACCCGGCTAGAGTTCATTGTTGAATCCCGCGGCATGCTCCCAGGGTCTCAGTTTGGATTCAGAAAGGGCCTTAGCACTATGGACAGCGTGGGTACATTAATAACTGATGTCAGAATTGCCTTCTCACACAACCAGTCAGTCGTGGCAACTTTCCTCGACGTTTCATCCGCCTACGACAGCGTCCTCCTCCCTATTCTCAAGCAGAAATTGCAAGAGTTGAGACTACCGGCGAGGTTGATACAGTGCGTATGCGAGATGCTCATGTCCCGGTCCTGGTTTTGAGAGTCCAGGGCGAGGAATTCGAGCGTCGTAAAATTTGGACAGGTCTACCCCCAAGGCTCGGTCTTAAGTCCCATGCTGTATAATCTGTATACAGCCGACATTGGATCATGCCTCAACAGCAATTGTCATATTTTACAATACGCGGACGACTTGGCGTTATATGTCTCGAATCCTTCCATTACAGATGCTGCTGACTCACTCTCCATCTCCCTGGACTCACTAAATGAGTGGCTACTTAACCATGGACTGAATCTGTCTGCTCCCAAAAGTACAGTGGTCATTTTTTCTCGTAAGAAAACAATCCCCCGTATCCAGCTGCATATCCAGGGGCATAGTATCCCTGTATCCTCCAAAGTAAGGTTCCTTGGAGTATACCTGGATTCGAAACTGACTGGCCGCCACCATCTTTGCCACCAAGTACAGAAGTGCGAGCGAATCACCCCCATGTTAAAGGCCCTTGCGGGGGTTTGGTGGGGTGCCCACCCATTTACCATGAGACTGATCTACAATGCTCTCATTCGTAGTGTAATGGACTACGGGTCATTCTTACTGGTCCCATGCAATAAAGGGGCGCTGGCCGGGCTAGATAAGATCCAAGCCTCATGCCTCCGGATGATCTCTGGATGTATGAAGTCATCCCCTATAAATGCATTACAAGTGTTATGTACGGAACCCCCTTTGGCGCTGAGACGGAGGTTCTTAGCGGACCGCTTCGTCAACCGTCTGTGTCCCCAAAAAGCCCACCCACTCTTGCAAAACCTTGAATCCCTAAACCTCCTCTGTAACAGGAATTCTACATACTGGAAAAAAAAAGAAGTTCCCTTAATACTACAATCATTTAGGTCGCTACAAAACTTAGAATCTCCTATTGCAAAATTTGATAGGCTCCCACTCTTCACTCATAGCTATGAGGTGCTATGCTTCAAACCTCAAATAATATTTAACATAGGACTTGACAAGAAATCTGTGGCAGCAGGTCCCACTTTCAATGCGCTGGTAGACAGACATTGGAAAGATTTTCAGTTCTTCTTTACTGACGCATCAAAGCTGTCCAGAGAGGGCTATACTGGCGCTGCAGTATACTTCCAAAATTCTCGGATAGCAATGCAGTTCAGGTGTCCTAAAGAATCTTCGGTGTTTACGGGCGAATGTGTAGCCATACTCGAGGCCTGCTCATTCATAGAGTCCTATAATATTTCCAAAGCAGCTATCTTCACGGATTCCTTGAGTAGTCTGCAAGCTCTGGAACAAAACCCCCATAAGTCCAAACTTCACAGCTCCCTAATTTTGAACATCAAAAAAAGCCTACTCCTAAGCCCTCCTGGTTCTGATACCAGAAAACTATACAACTGGTCTGGATTCTGAGCCACTGCGGTATCAGGGGCAACGAATTCGCTGATTCCCTCGCCAAAGATGCTGTATTAGCACCCTCCGCAGATTTGAGACACTTTGTCTGCCAGGGATACGACCTCCTGAGCCTCCCTCAGAAAACCCTACAGTCTATGTGGCAAGCCTACTGGTCAGATTCAAGCAAGGAGAAAGGCAAATTCTACCACTCTATACAACCCAACATATCACCGAAGCCCTGGTTCTACCATTTTAAAAAGTCTCCCAAACCGGTAATTTCAGTTGTCTGCAGACTACTCATTGGACATTGTTGCTCACCTGTGTTCCTACACAAGATACATTAAGGGATTCTTCAATATGTGAATGTGGACTGGACGAGGGTTCATTGGACCATATCTTCTTTAATTGTCCCTTACGCAATTCCCCTCCCGACTTCTATACCCAAGTAACAAAACTCAAGATTCCCCTTCCTATTAACTTTGCCTCCCTACTAACACATCCTTCCCGCAAACTATATTCGATTTTAATCTCATTTGTCAACCGTAATACAGTCAAACTGTAGTTTTATACTGCCTCATATCACTATCCTATAATTTTTAACTCACTAATAGAAAATTCCCAATGTATTTATGTAGGTAAATAAATATAAGTAGGTATACTTAATTGTGTGTGTCCATGTGGAAATAGTCTGGTAATATTTGTTGCAGTGTTTCTACTAACCTCAACAAGATCCCAGCGCGTCAAGCTCAACTCAGGTCACTGCGAAATTGGTTATTAGCATAACCACAAGCACACGCAATAGCCATTACACGTCTGATTTTGGCGGAGTTGCCGGCATCGGCCCCGGCAGAAAGCCATAACCAAAAATAGAATAGAATAGAACATTGATTAAGGATAAAAAATGTTCAAAACCACCCGATCAAAGTGGTCACAGTTGTCTATGGACATTATGCAACACTGGCGCAGCTAATCCTTTTGCTGTGTTTTAGAGTTTTGGTGAATTTGCTGCTTCTAACGCCCTCAATTCTTGTCGGGTATCTGTTACAAACGTATCTAAATACACTATGTAGGTACAAAAGAAAACATGCCTACATTTTTCTTTTTCTACATTTCTCTACACTAAATTTAATAGTCTAACTCTACATGCATCGCTAAAAATTAAGAATAAAGAAAGCAGGAAGAAAGAAAAATCTTTTATTTGGTGCAAGTAGTGCACATAAATTGCTCACGACTAAACAAATTTAGTTTTATTGTGTGCCTCACGATTGCACCAAAGGAGTGTGTTCGTGGACTATCGGCCTCCATGTCCGGGGGCTTGAGAGGGCTGCTCACCGTCCTTACAGGAGCAGGCCCATGACGGCAGCGTGACGTGAGGGATTCACGGTTTCACGCATCCCCCCGCCGCAGTGGCGGCCGTGGGTCTATTGGGAGTCCCACGTACAAGGTCCGGGGCTCTCAACCATAGGCTGTTGGGCGTTATGTGAGGTTTTTTACTTGGTGGGAGTCCGGCATAGCATCCATGAGGATTTTCCCTCACGTTAAAACGAAAAAGAAAAGGGGTGTGTCCGTGTCCAGCTCACCATGTGCCAGACGGACCTTGGCGCTGATTTTTAACTAGACTCCCAGTGTTGTGGGTGGGGCGCCAACGAATTACTATTGACAGTGATACTTCTTACTTTTCCTGTTATGAATTACACTAAGTAAGTTTTGGTTCTTACATTAACTTAGATACTAATTAGTCATTATCTACGTCATCATAACGTAGGTAGCTGTTAAATTCAAGGTCATGAAGTTTTAATTAACTTAATGCAATATGAATTAAAATTCCGAGGTGCATGACCATATTTTGACCATGAACTGGTCGGGCTCACCTGTGACGTTGAGATTAATGACCTGTGTATGCTTGCACGATGCAACGAACGATGCATGCGAACGAACTCGGTACTACCTAACTAAGATGCACAATTGCTCATTTTCAGGTTCCGTACTTCAAACGGAAACTGTACGCCTCATCCGCTTGTAGGCATGAACTGCAGAACTCAATTATAAAATTGGGCATTAGCAGAGTGGTCTATTATCCATATCTTTACTAATAGTATAAAGAGGAAAGATTTGGTTGTTTGTTTGCATCAAATAGGCTCCGAAACTACTAACCGATTAGAAAAATTCTTTCATTTTTGGGAAGCTACACTCTTCCCGGTGAACATAGGCTATATTTTATTCCCGTACTACCACGGGAACGGGAGCTACGCGGGTGATAACGCGTAACGTCGTCTAGTGTACTATATTTGTTCCATTCCATGACCTGTATGAAACCGACTATGCGATAACATAGGAGATGACTGTCCTGTTAAACTATAAATTATAGCGTCTTTTCCGTCAATATTACTGACATTTCTAGCTTTTCCTGTAAGGACATCTTCATGTTCGGAACGATTTCATAACAGGAAAATTAAGAAATATCACTCTCAATAGTAATTCGTTGGCGCCCCACCCACCACACGCGTCAATGAGGTGAATGTGTTTAGGAAAAATTTGAATGTGCGTATTGTTGGTATATTCACAATGGTGTTACCGCATGGTGTTATTTTAGCAATTACGTCCGTTCCTATATTGACAATAGATATTGGAAAAACAGCCCATGTTTATTCATAAAATTCTAAATTTGATATGTTCGTAGAATTGTCACGGTTTAATATACGTCTCGGTAATAGATTATTGAAATTGTAAACATCTATTTCAAACAGATATATTATACAAATATACAACATACTTACCTCAATATTTTTGTGGCCTGACTGAACTGATTCGCGTCTCTTTACTTGAGGAATTTGGTTCACCTTCCTTTCAGTTACAGCTTAGGTACAGCTAATTGAGATATCACTGCTGTGGTCGCCATAATAGTATTTTTATGTAGTAGTAGGTTTCCTTCTCCTTTATTATTGTTTTACGATGATTTCCGATATCCAAGCCCTTTTTTTTAACGTGAGGGAAAATTCTTCCTGGATGCGATGCCGGACTCCTACTGACTAAATATGGGTGCTAATTAAACGACCTTCTTTTTAATAGCATTTTTAGCCTCCGGAAAAATACTTTGCCCCCTAAATTAATAAGTCAGGCACAATTAATGAGCGTCAGAATTTATAGATTATAGCCACCAGTTAACCTCTCTATTAGCCACTGTTAATATAATTCAGCATCGTGATTATTTTTAAGCATCTAATTTTGTAACATGCATTCAAACAGTAAGCTTCTAAAATACTAAAAAATGGCATCAAAATAAACATTATTTATTAATATCATAGCTTCTAATTTCCTAATTCAGCATGTTTGAAATGTAACTCGTCCAACATTTATGGATCATCAAAGTTAAGTAAAATTGCCACCAAAAAGCAAATTATGGCCACTAATATTACCTAAATAGCTAGGACCACTTGTAGCCACTAACTCAGTCTTTTATAAACGATCACTGCAGTAAGCAACTACCGCTATTGCTGGTGCTCGGATGGTTGACCACTTTGTAACATTTGATTTGCGAGAGTTTCCTTGCTTTGCAAGGCACGTCGTTCAGCCAACTGTGTGAGGTGTCACAATCTGGTGGAAACGGACAAGCGAGTCCTGAAACGGACTCGCTTGTCCGTTTCACACGGGGACATGGGACAGATTTTCGGGCATAAATGCTTTTATTTATTATTATGTGTTACCTGCAGTCTTTATAATCAGATATTCTATACAATACCTGCATTCTAAAGCTGTCTACCCACCAAAGCCGCCGCCGGCCTTACCCGGCGGGTTCTGCCGCTGGGCAGGCGGCTTTGGCGTGTAGACAGCTTTAAGAATACCTGCCCCAGACTCCAGATGCCCCTTCGAAGCAATTTAAGAAATGTTTTGAATAAGTATATGATTGTTCATACTTTGTCTAGTACTGTACAAATTTCCTAGGGATTTCATAGAATACCTGCTGGTCCACCGGTAATGTGTAAAATAAATAGGTCTTGGGTCACCATAAAATTATAAGTAGGTACCGCAAAATTATAAACTATCGAGGAATTATAAATTGTAACATATTGTAAAATATTAAATTTATCTGTAAAACATCTGGCGCTCGGCGGCCGCAGCAGCGGCATGCTCGCTTCGCTCACTCGCCTTCACGCGTTAGTGGTAACTGTTCCAACCTAACCTTCGCAAGCAGCGAAAAACCCTTCCATACTCTCGTTATTTCATACATTGCCTTGCCTGCAAGTATCAAGTATTCTCTATAATGCCTAGACATCATACAGATTTCGGTCGGTGACATTATGTGTGCATGTAATACAGATTATAGAACTAAAGACAGATACCAAACAAAGAAGTGAGACCAAGAATGCAAATACTTAACCCAAATGTGAGTAACGAGTAATTTCTCATAAATCGTAAATTTATGACGACATTCACGATATGCACTTCTAGAGAGTCTATAATGTACTCAATGTTGAGTTTAGTATTTGCTTTCTTAACCTCACTCTCTTGTTTGGTAAGCGTAATCTGTCTTTAGTTACAAAGTGGTATCAAATAGCGGTCTCTGATTGATGCTAATGACCGTTCGCTGTCGTCATGTGCACTCGCGTCTAGCCTTACAGTGGCTATTTTCACAAAAAAAGAATATGATATATCTATTTTACACGCTAAGTTATAAAAACTGATGTTGTCTATGGAGGCTTAAATTATAATTTTTTGAGGCTCTTGTTTTGAAGCTATAAAATATAAAATGGTGATTACATGTAAAATAGTTGGCTGAATTAGTAAATTAGGTGTTAATATATTATTACGGAGGACAAGTTAAAATAATTGTTGATCTTTATTTGATGCTTATAATGGAATGTTTAGGTGACGTTTTAAAGAGGACGAATTAGTATCTTAGAGGCTATATCATTTTCGCGTGGCTTAGTTATTAAATGAGAGGCTAAATGCCGTGGCCGAGAAAAACTTTTGAGGCTCGGTTTATTATATCCCACTAAGGGTATATATAAGGGTTCCGTTTTTGCCATTTGGCTACGGAACCCTAAAAACCTCACGTAACGCCCAACAGCCTACGGTCGAGAGCCCCGGGTAAGTCCTTGGAAGGATGTCCCAGGACTCCCAATAGACCTACGGCTACCACTGAGGCCTCGCCTAGGGGGCGGTTCGGGTGCTATCCCGCGTCTTTCGGGGACAGATAACCAAGCCCTAGGTTAGAATATCTGCTAAGTGGGAGGGTTGTGAAAACTACTTTTGCTTGCGAATTCGCGAGCAAGGTGTCAGAGGCAGATTTGACCACTCTTATTAGTGAACAGAATGTTCTTTGGAACTGAACAATTCAAAACTTTTTTCTGATGTAAACTTGGAACGCTCCTCAGGTAGGTACACTAGGTTCGCTCTTCCTACAATCCCGGGTTTGTTCAGTGAAACGTGAAATAGCAAATCATAAAGAGGTCTGTTAAAAGTTATGCCGATTGAGAAGTGGCCCTCAACCTTCAATAGAAGTTTGCGTGTCATTTTGGAAAGCCTAATGAGTTGGTATAAAAGTAGGTAGTATTCGTAATAAATAGTTGGTAGATTTACCTCAGGTGTTGTTTTGTGGATTAAGGACTTTCCCCGCGTCGCGTGAACTTAAAAGATCATGAATCAGTCTTTGGGGTTTACATAGGTATGTGATGGATACCTAAATTATACGTTAGGTAGGTACGTTATAAGCATCAAAATGAATGCAGTGGTGTCATTGTGAAATAATTGTAACCAACTTATTGCACTTATAAGGTAAATTAACCCAATCCGTAAGTGGTTTGTCCCGCGTTGCTGTCATTGTAGAATGGTATTGTCATAAAGCAACGCGACATGTATGCGCTTTGCTCTGTGGGTCTTATCTATTAAGCAGTCAAATGGAATATTTTTATAAAATGGGGGTTAATAATAAAAAAAATATTATTATTAATTAAAAAAAATAAAATTTTATTACAATTCCTTCACTAATTAATCGAAAGGAACTTCGTTCCATCCGGGTGTCCCTTGACACCTCTCAAGTTTTTTTTAACTAACAGTTTGTCTCGTCGGGGACCGCTCACCTAATCATAACCTAATCGTACGTCTATATTTCTTCTATGGTACGTATGTCTATGTTTAGGTATAGAGCGGTCCCCCCGACGAGACCAACTGAGGAGTGACTTTCCAAAAGGGCTTATTTCAGTATAAACAGTTTTTTCAGAAACTGGAAAAAACTGATAACTTATCATATATTAATATATTAACTATGTTAAGGTAAATTTATGTACCTATTCTAGCTATTGTGGTTCATAGTTTCTCAGTTTTTGAATAAAAAAAACCTAATTTTGCTACCTATTACTATAACATTAAAATAAAATAAGCCATTATGCACAGAAAAAAAGAAATAAGCCGTTTTGTTTCAGCCCTCATTACAAATAAGCCTGACATTAGGTTACCGGTAACTTTTTTTTTTAATTTACCATAGGCAAGTGTGTAGTGTTACCAATGTAAAAAACACAAGTTTCGATTCGCTTTCAGAAAGTAAAGCAAATCTATTCACCTTCCAAAACACCTATTTTTTTTGTAATCCTTACTTAGGCCTCTTTGATACAGATTGTCAACTTGGTATTTAAAATTTTTAAGAAATAAGCCATTTTGAAGAATACTACCGAGATTGTTTTGTATGGGAAGAGCTAACCAGAAATAAGTATTTTTTGCTTCAAAACGTGTTTTTTGGGTTTATTTTTCTTAGGGATTATTTTTCATAGGGTTTTATAACGGAAAACTTCGATAATACGATGTGTTTAAATACAAAAAATCGATTTCCATCAAAAAAACGAAATTTCTCGAAACCCGAAATAAGCCCTTTTGGAAAGTCACTCCTCAACTGTTAGTTAAAAATATGAATACTTAAATAATATAGCTACCTATAATAATAATAAAGGTTCAATACTTAGGGTAGATTGGTCATAATATAATAGTTATTTTTTTACTTTTTACAGGTTTTTTTGTTTTTTTTTTTTTGTGAGTCGGGGGTTTTTTAAATTTTTAATTTAATTTTTTTGAAATAGCATAGAGTGGTGGTTAAGTTTACCACTTAGGCACACTTGATCCGTTTAATGTGACTAGCTAGGTAATACCATCATCATTACTTACTGGTAAAATGTCAAAAATATTCCGTTTGGTTTTGTGACTTCATATTATTAGTGTATTTCGGTTTATCCATTTCAATTCTTACAAAGCGCCTACTTGTCCATGATGGTACTCAACGATGGTGGTATCTTTTTCTGTAAATCGCCTTGAGCGGTAATCTTAGGGTTCCAGTAAGGATTTCCAGGAAGTACAATATGGTGAGCGACCAGTTTTGTTTTAAACATAAGGGGAAATGATGTATAAAATCTGTTTTCTTCTACTCGTATCATATAACTGGTATTAGACTTATTTGGAGAAACATCAGCGAGGCGTTGGTTTATCACACAGTGTGTTAATACGGCTTTGTCTGGGATTACTTATCAAAAGGACAGTTATTCCCACCTGTGAGTATATTTTAAAGAGGAAAGATTTGAGTGTTTGTTTGTTTACATTGAATAGGGCCCGAAACTACTGACCACATTTGAAAAATTATTTCTCTGTTGACAAGCTACACCCCAGGAGACATAGGCTATGTTTTATTCCCGTATTCCCACGGGATCGCTAACTACGTAGCTACCTACGTATTTTGTGCTGAAATATCGTTGATATATTTATACATATATTTTCTTCCGTGCTTATTACGAACTAAGAGACAAATGTACCTGGGCTTTTACAAAGGTGTCTTAATAAATTATTCCGTAGTAATCCGTCCGTTGTCTATGATTCAACGGTTAGTTTACATTGCTTTTGTTTTTCGTAAACGGATGGAAAATCCTACGCTATGAGTTTTCAACTTTTTGCGAATTCAACATGATTTGGATTGAATTCATCATGGCTTTATATTTTGAGCTTTTTCAGACGCAGAAAGGCTTAGACAAACACGTGCGTGTTATTGGTTACTCTATACGGGTTACAGAAGGGTTTGCAAAGTTGAGAGAGAAACTTAAGAAATCGGACCAACTCGCTCATTTAGTACCATAATAAATTAAATTCGAAAATGTGATTCCAAGATCCTAAGAAATTTACAACACAATGGGTTTGAATAAGAGTCAGGGTTTAATACGTACTTCGAATGTAACCAGTAATAGATTTACACTATAGGTTCATAAATAATGTACTTTACCTACCGATTAAAACGAAAACTTTATATATACTTATTATGATGTATTTATTCTCAATATTTATGTGTTTTGTATTATATTATGTAGAAATTTTTGTATCTTTTGTAATAAAGTTATAATCTATCTAAGAGTACGCCTAAGAACTATCACTCATTACCTTCAATCAACTTTCTCCATCCAAAGGTTGCCTGGTAGAAATTGCTTGTTAGCGATAAGGCCGCCCATTGTACATCTTCTTGCACTGTATTTGTGTACCATAATTTTATTTACTTGGCGTACAATAAAGTGTAAATAAATAAATAAATAAATAAAACTTTTCTCCAGGATGGGGTTTTCCTTGACGCTATAAAATGCATGATGTGCACAGATATCGAACGAGGTGACGTCCATGAGTGTTAGTATCTACTTGATATTGCACATGCACATCAAGCCATGTGCTCTGTAATCGGTAGCTTTCACCTGCTTAACTGATGGAGTACTTACTGTTTTCATGTACCTAAATTTATATAAAAGCATTGAGAACATAGAACAAAAATCCATCTGAAAATTCTGGATGGTGAAGTAATGTGATAAAGTTTGTGGATTAAAATACCCTAATTTCAAGCCAGTCCCAGGGTTCCGAATTCTAACTGTCTACACCCGCATACCTGCTTAAAATGCGGGTAGATAGTACTTACACTCAGAGCTGTTATAAGTTCTACGTACCTTTGACACATTTGTTTCAAGATTATGAAATACTAGATATCTGCCTATTCCCGTGGCTCTGAGTAGCGAAAAATTCTAAATCTATGGTGGCACCGCTGGCAAAATTAAGATTTCCCGCCCATTTCCTACAAGAACTTGTTAATAAAAACAGTCTTTAGTGAAGCCTATGTGTTTATCCCTCAGGTTTCAGCTCTCTGCGTATCAAATTTATGTGAAATTGCGTGTAATTAAGTAACCAACATTTTCACAGACTTCCAATCAACAAAAATCTGAAAGAATACTTTTATCCACACATTTATTTTTTAAGTTTTCTCCTAAACATAAATATTCATCCAGTTGCGGAGACATCGACCGCAATACGGCATGCGCATAATTGATGTTGTAGGCCCGTAATTGAAGGGCTCGCCACCGGCTACCGAGCTCCAAGTTCCAACAAGTAATCACTGTAGGCGCGGCAGACTGCCTGGCTGCTACCTGCTACACGTACAGACATACCTCACTAGATGCACGTATAACCTCCTATATCATTTAGTACGTAACTACAGGTAGGCTAATGAGATTCTGTCGAGGCTTGATCGAAATGACAGAGTTTAAGACCTTGTAACTATTAAAAATGCGGTGATAAAGTGGGATTGGTATCTAGAATCTAGTCAGATTTATGTTGGTAATATTTAAAAGCTAGAAATATAGGTAGTACCGTAGTACGATGGTTTCTAATTTATCTTTTAGCTTGCCAATATGGCGCCGTCTCCCTAATGGAGACGTGACATTAACTAGCGTATAGCCACACTCACAATCTTCATGACCATTTATTGACAGGGGCCTTTAAGTTGACGTTACCCTTAAAAAGGGTCCGGGGTTATATAAGAGGAGGGAAAAGTCTGTGCTACCTGGCAGGTCGTCACAGGTTTCTATGGTTTTTGGTTTAATAAAACGCTTAGATCTGTGGCTAAGATTCTCTCCATTGTGTGAGAGTGATTTGGCACATTTTCCCGGCACGCGTTGTTTGGGATCCAAAAATGGGATGAAGGTATACTCGTACATACATCTCTGATAGTTCTTAATGTGTGTACAATTAATGATGTACAGAACTAGGTACCATACATATAAACTACTGGTTGGGAACCCCAGGTAAGCCCTCGGAAGGATGTCCCAGGACTCCCAACAGACCCACGGCCGCCAATGCGGCCTTGCCTAGGGGGTGGTTCGGGTGGTATCCCGCGTCTTTGGGGGGTTTCGGGTGTGATCCCGCTTCTAAGGGGGGGGGGGGGCGTGCGCGAATCTCTCACGTCACGCTGCCATAATGGGCCTGCTTCTGTAAGGACAGTGAGCAGCCCTCTCACTGTCCTCAGGCCCCCGGTCATGGAGGCCGATAGTCCTCGGCGGCGCCCAAGCCGCTGACTACGGAACTCGGGTGGGAGAGTTTTCTCCCGTTCCCGCCCCGCCGCCTCTTACACGAGCATCGCATGACCTGCTCGCAGAAAGAGGCGGCGCAGTCCCACGTACTCCCGCTGGAGATCATGGCTCGCACCATGGTCTCGAGCGAGAGAGTGTCCACGTCCAGACCCACTACGAGAAACTAAGTAAGTACATAGTAGTATTTACACTATGGTTCTACTGAGTATTGGCTGATTCCGATATGGTGCGAGTATGTACGTATAGTCGAATTTTTAATTAGACGAAGTAAAGTGACAGCAACTAATGTCACTTCTTCATAGAAATTAATCAATTAAAAGAACTGACATTAGTTGCTGTTACTTTACTTCGTCTAATTAAAAATTCGACTTTAGGTAGGTACAATACGCGACAAATTCATCAACTCATTTTAGATAAGACTACTAGATAAGACTACTAGATTTATAAAAATGTTCAGCAAGTTGCATTGCAAATTGTAACTTCAGAATCAAGTGCAAATGAGCTTGTCATTAAATATTCAAACACAAATCACATTTACATTAGTTGATAATGTGAAAATACTTACAATATTTTAATATGGTTTATTTACATTCATACATACATTTTTCATTCATTTATTTATACACCAACAATCATACAATTGTGTTTGAAATTAAATAGAAAGTACATAATATTTAGAAATATATATAGTCACGCCTTTATCCCCGAAGGGATAGGCAGAGGCATAGTATACGCCCACATTTCACCTAATACTTATATGTCCCACGTAATAGGTGGTGAGCTTATTGATGTGTTGAAATGTACAGGCGCAGGTTGTGACTGCCTGCTGTTGAAATTTTTCAAGCCGCCCGCCGCCCCATAAAGGCCTTCAACTTGGCTTAACGACTGCCATTTTACTGGCAACCGGGACCAACGGCTTAACGTGCTTTCCGAAGCACGGAAACGCTCAAATAAATGTCACAAAGTGGTCACACGGGTGGTCACCCATCCAAGGACCGACCACAGTAAATGATGCTTACTGCAGTGATCGTTTACAGAACACTGATTCCGCGGGTCCACGAGGGCTTCATTTATTTAATACATAAAAATATACCTAATTTGTGCAGGTAGAGTGTTTTCAAAAATTCAAGACATTCGTTAAATCAATCACTAAGTAGGCGCGATAGATTATCCCATCAATTACAATTTTAGTTCATATCCACTATTATTACTGTGAACTATTATTGTCAATTGAAAATACAGTATCGATACTTTAACAAGTTACAATAGGCAGGTATGTAGGTACTTTATCAAGAAAGTCATCGACCCACATTGATCGGGTTAATCTTAAATGCCATTGAACTAAAATGAATTGATTTCACTGTTGCAGAATATGACTAACTACGTACCATAACACCTTACCATATTATACCACATCTCGGCAGCCATTAAAGCCTTGAAGCACTTGAGATCCTTCTAGCTCAGAAAGCTGTTCCGAATTATTTGTAGGTACTTACACGATCACTGAATGAAATATTTTACGCTATAATCAAACTCGGGATGGGTGACCATGACCATAGAGGGTTTCGAATTATTCGTTGAGCGGTTAGTCCCGGCTGCCAGTAATTTTTTAGTCGTTAAGCTAAGTTTAAGGATATTTAGATAGCTAAGTTGAAGGGGATAATAATGTTTAATATCGGGCAGCCATAGCTTGCCCCTGTCAGTTCCAACATAGCAATAAGATCAACAACGCGAGTGTAACACCGAAGCTTTGATGACAACTTGAGATCAAATGGGTCGTATGCTACACTTATATATAGTACCTATGTAAAGTTTATCTAAACCAAAAAAGTAACCGAAATAGACAGACAATCACAAATAAGTAGGTAATAAAATGATGTTTAAGTTTTATCAATAAAAATTGTTTTAGTAATCTGTAAATACAGTTTACATTAAAATACTTATATGTAGGTACATATACATGCATACATGTATCTATTATGTTGATATAATGTCAAAGGTAAGGTATAACATAACAGGGTGGGAGCAGCTGCTTACTGAAAGTACAGGCTAGATCGGAGGCAGAGGTAACATACAGTTAGATTAAGGGTGGATTCGACCAAGATCGGGGTAAGACTATACTGGAGAATGACTTTGAGTTCTAAAAGTAAAGTGATTTTCCATTTTACCAACAACTAACACAAGCTTAACGTAACTGGGTAACTGATACTGAAGTAAATAATTTACACGGACGATTTCGGCGGTGTAACAGTTTTAACGGGAAATAAAGGTTAATTTAAATTAAAAGAATTAGGTAAACCACGAGATGCCATTAAAAAAAATTATAAAGAAAGATTTGCTGTCAGTTAATATTTCAAGTATTATCTATAAAATTTAATTGAAATGGCATTTCAAGTCAAGGTCGAAGAAACAGTAGTACTTACATTAGAATTTTGTCTGATTTTACATTCCTTCATCATTATTTTATACCCATTGAATATCAATACCAAATATAACGGAACCCACAAGTAATTTGGAAAAGCGTAAACGTACATTTATCAAGGAGAATATAAAGGTGTAAAATTATACCAGAAATAGAAACACTCGTGTAACTTCGAGTTTGGTTGAATCCAGCCTAAAAGTAATAATGATTGTAATAATTAGACACACATTAATTAAACAGGACAATATTTGAAATCCGCATTAATGTACTTAATGTATTTCAATTGAATTAATACAAAATAACTACCTATTACTATGTACCTATTGATCACGAATAATCACGACCACAGTTCATGTAAATCCCCGTAACCCAAAACCGTTTTTAACGGGCCTTGTTAACGGTGACTTAGTAAATGTCAAAGATGTTGTATGGAACAATATAGATATTGATAAGTATTCACAACACGATATTGACTGACAATGACATTTTATCATAATCAATTGGCGCTCCATCTTATAAAAAATGTAACATCATACCGTTACAATAATATAATGTTACGATAGCTGTATAATTTTTGAAAGTACCTATGTAATGTATGACGCGTACTGCTGGGAGTAGGTTTGGTACAAACAGTTCAATTTTAGGGGGTATCTTGACCTAACTGTAGCATGCTGGTTAGACTGCAGGACTGCACGGAATAAGGTTTTATTGCAAGTTTTCCTTGTCATCGCCATAGGCCTTTTGGAAAGGAGTCCTCTTACGCCTTTTACAATGAGCCTGGAACGTTAATCCGAAACTCGTTTGTTCGAATAATCTATTCACAGAATCATTTTTGGCTTTCTGTGATCCGATGTATCTGGAAAAAGTGGTTTCTATCAAAAAAGCTTTCGGAATGAAGTTTTATCTATGTACAGAGGTTTCTGCCAACTGCGCTTTCTATAAACCAAGGCTTCTATGAATAATGATTCTATCAACAATTAATTCGGCGAACCGTGCTATCTATGTACAGAGGTTTCTGCCTATTGTGCTTTCGAACAACCATGACATCTGTGCAATTCAACCATACTTCGACGAACCGTGCTTTCTACGAATAGTGATTTCTGCCAACCGTGCTTTCTATGGAAGGATGCTTCGGCGAACCGTGCTTTCTATGAAAGGAGACGTCTGCCAAAAATGATTCTATCAAATTCGAACAAACGAGTTTCGGAATACCCGTGAAATGAATTGGGGTAGTGAGAGTGACATTTTGTAATCGGGCCTGTCATGGCAATACAATACAATTTTGTATGTTCCTTCGTTTTGCCTGCATTTCTTGATACCTACTCAATTTGCAACACTGTAGTAGGTATCTACTTCTAAACTTAAATAATTTAAAATGGCAATCGAACGATCCAAATAACTTAAATTGCCTACAAAAAACACATTTCCTCTAACTAAAATGTGTATAATAGTCACGAATTCACGATGTCGTCCCTCGCCACGGTGTAATAGAGATTTAAAAATACATTGTACGTAATTGAAATTAGGAGTTTTTTAGTTCTCTGGATACTACGAATGGCAGTTAAATTAAAAATACTACACGAACAATTCGCTTAAGGCCGCGTGGGTCAGATTTTGAGTTTTTTGAAACAATCCTAGTCAAAAAGTAAAGGGTTTTTAAATCTGAAAAATATATATATAATAGTTAAGGATATAAGCTAAACATATTCCGAGCCCGTTACACGATCCAATAAATTTCACTAGATAGAAAAAAATCCCAAAGTTGACTCTCTCAGAAAAGTTTTTTCAAAACTGTGGCTAAACTATTAACATTTTATATACTTTTTTTGCACTCAATTAAAGGTATTAAGTTTTTATACACATTTTCCGAGCGTTTTTCTATAAAAAAACTATTTACATAGTTATCATGTACGAATATCTACCAAACGCAATAGAATTGCGCCGCTGACGGCCGATCAGTCTCGCCCTGGCGCTTGTGGAGGCAGGACCTGTGTCAGTTTTTTTCGCAACTATTTCGTAATTATTATGCCAAATTACGTTGAAATCGCGCCACAGTATAAAAATATCAGTAATGGGCAAAATGTAATTAGATTAACCGTTACAAATACATACGCGACTCATGGTAAAAATGTGGTGATCTTTTACTTTTTAAGTGTTTTCACGACATGGTAACCAGCTACCTAATGCATTAAAATGTCTACGAATTACATGATAATTTCGCAATCCAACATGGCGGCCACGCCGTAATCACAAAATTTCATGATGGGTATCGTTTAAGGGGTTTTTTGGTATGCTGAGTACGAATTACGTGTTAATTTTGCAATCCAATATGACCGCCGCGCCGTAATCTCAAAAAATCATGATGGGTATCGTTTAAGCGGTTTTTTGGTATGCTGAGTACGAATCACGTACTAATTTTGCAATACAAGATGGCCGCCGCGCCGTTATCACAAAATTTCATGATGGGTATCGTTTAAGGGGTTTTTTGGTATGCTGAGTACGAATTACGTGTTAATTTTGCAATCCAATATGACCGCCGCGCCGTAATCTCAAAAAATCATGATGGGTATCGTTTAAGCGGTTTTTTGGTATGCTGAGTACGAATCACGTACTAATTTGCAATACAAGATGGCCGCCGCGCCATAATCACAAAATTTCATGATGGGTATCGTTTAAGGGGTTTTTTGGTATGCTGAGTACGAATTACGTGTTAATTTTGCAATCCAATATGACCGCCGCACCGTAATCTCAAAAAATCATGATGGGTATCGTTTAAGCGGTTTTTTGGTATGCTGAGTACGAATCACGTACTAATTTTGCAATACAAGATGGCCGCCGCGCCGTTATCACAAAATTTCATGATGGGTATCGTTTAAGGGGTTTTTTGGTATGCTGAGTACGAATCACGTGATAATTTTGCAATCCAATATGGCTGCTGCGCCATAATCATAAAATTTCATGTTGGGTATCGATTAAGGGGTTTTTTGTTATGCTGAGTACGAATCACGTGATAATTTTGCAATCCAATATGGCTGCTGCGCCACAATCATAAAATATCATGTTGGGTATCCATTAAGGGGTTTTTTGGCATGCTGAGTATGAATCACGTGATAATTTTGCAATCCAATATGCCCGCCGCGCCGTAATTACAAAATTTCATGATAGGTATCGTTTAAGGGGTTTTTTTGGAATGCTGAGTACGAATCACTTGATAATTTTCCAATCCAATATGGCCACCGCGGGGTAATCACAAAATTTCATGATGGGTACCGATTAAGGGATTCTTTCGTATGCTAGGTACCAATTTAATGTCATTGGCCTTAATTTTACAAAAATCCTGTTGTCATAGTATTTTCGCATTGCTAGGCCTAAACTTAATAAGCAAATCTTTTTAATTTACTACTGTAAATAGCTTAGGCGGCCAAATTGAATTCCAAAATTATCATGTTATTTGTACTCAGCATTCGAAAAAACCCATTAAAAGATATCCATCACGAAATTATATGATTACGGCGCGGTGGCCATTTTGGATTGCAAAATTATCCCGTGATTCGTACTCAGCATACCAAAAAACCACTTAAACGATACCCATCATGGAGTTTTGCGATTACGGCGCGGCGGCCATATTGGATTGCAAAATTATCCCGTGATTCGTACTCAGCATACCGAAAAACCACTTAAACGATACCCATCATGGAATTTTGCGATTAAGGCGCGGCGACCATATTAAATTGTAAAATTATCACGTGATTCGTACTCAGCATACCAAACACCCCTTAAACGATACCCATCATAAAATTTTGTGATTACGGCGAGGCGACCATATTGGATTGCAAAATTATCACGTAATTCGTACTCAGCATACCAAAAACCCCTTTAAACGATACCCATCATGAAATTTTGTGATTACACCGCGGTCGCCTTTTTGGATTGCAAAATTATCACGTGATTTGTTCTCAGCACACCAAGAAACCCCTTAAACGATACATATGGTCACGCCTTTATCCCCGAAGGGGTAGGCAGAGGCATATTATATGCCCACATTTTACCTTTGTATAATTTGTCCCACGTAATAGGTGGTGAGCCGTATTGCCGTGTTTAAATGGACAGGCGCAGGTTGTGACTGCCTGCTGTTGAAATAAAGCCTTCAATTAAGCTTAACGACTGCCATTTTACTGGCAACCGGGACCAACGACTTAACGCGCCTTCCGAAGCACGGAAACGCTCAAATAAATATCACGAAGTGATCACATGGATGGTCACCCATCCATGGACCGGCCATAGTGAAAGTTGCTTACTGCAGTGATCGTTTACAGAACACTGAGTCCGCGGGGCCACGAGCGCCGAGCTTAAACGATACCCATCATGAAATTTTGTGATTATGGCGCGGCGCCCATATTGAATTGCAAAATGATCACGTGATTCATACTTAGCATACCAACTTTAGAAAACTTTAGAAATTTTTATGACCAGCTATTATGTAATTTTCATTTTTTACGCAACTGTAACCATCTAGCAAACGTACGCAACGGAAACTCTCAAAAAAAATGAAATATCGTAGTTTTCGAAAAATGTTTCGTTGCTGCTCAGCTCTCATTCGCCTTAGCGTGACATTATATATTTTGATATTTTTGAAAAATAGACATTCTGTTAAGGAACTTTTGAAATTCAACTAGCAGTCTCTTAGACTCCATAGTTCAAACAACTAAACAAACAAACAAACTCTTTAGCTTAAAAATAATAGTATAATATATGTCGGAGTAGACATGCGGCAGCTGTTTTTAAAAAGCGCAGGCCCGCTGACCTGGAGTAGGTCATCGGGTCTGCTTTATGCTTTATTACACTTATAGATGGATATCTAGTTAAATAACAGTGAAATAAATACTTAGGCGGTATTTATTTCCGAAACACAGTAATCAAAACAAGCAAATGGAACACCAATGAAATAAAATCAAATGAAATGAAAAATCTTTATTCATGTAAGTCACAATCTACATTTACTGCCAGATTCGCAACGCAATAGGTAGAGCTGGAGAAAAAAGAACCTGGCAATAAAACTCCGGCCACTCTTTTAATTTCCATTAGGTTATTACAACATAATTTTTAATCCAAATTAAAACCAACATAGAATCTACTCACAATGTTTTCTCTCCAAATTCCAGCAAAAAAGTGAGCCCTCGGCCACAACCACTGTCTATTTATAAATCCCCGCCACTCAAATTGTTCTCACAAAACACGTGGCTTGATATTTAATGTTTTCTTTTTAAATCAAAGAAATGTGGTTCAATTTATTTTTGAGAAATAAAGTTATTAATTTAATTAGTCAAACAAACTGTTAAATTGAATGAAATCGTTAAAATACAAAGATTAATTCATTCTCAGTAAAATGAACATTGCCGGAACTATAGGAATAACAAAAATCCTGTTTTGATTTAAAACATTTTTAAATGTCGACAATATTCGTATTAATTGTCAATAAGAATTTAACAATAGTCTTTATTGTAGGTTCTTACGAACCTACATAGTCACATAACACTTAGGTAACCTAATTAGTTCAACACTACATCAAGTTATACAAATCAGTGTTAATAAATTCTACAACTATTTCTATTCGAACCTTATATCACAAAATAGTAAGGTATCAGTAAAGTTGCTCATTGTAATGGTTTTAATCTATTTATAATCAAATAGATTTTAATAATTAGTAATTCTCGGTGTGGCGACACGGCCATACTGATCGGCGATGCGTGCTCTGCATCGTGTGGTAAGGTCTAGATCTGCAAAATAAATATTAAAAGCTGAGGCTTGGTAGTTCTACAGTACACGCAAACCAGAAAAACTTGGTTAAGCAAATATAATTCCATTGGTCATAACCTTACATCGTGGTAGCATGTAGAGTGTCACCGCTCATAGTTAATGAAGACGGTGAGCTGGTTATGATGCGCTCACTGAGTGCTACTACTGCGATCCACATCAATCAATGAATCAAATCAGCCTATATCAGTCCACTGCTGGACGTAGGCCTCTCCCAAATGACGCCACAACACACGGTACTGCGCACATGTAAATACATGGCAACAGATTTTTTTTTTTTATACACAGGGAAGGATTTGTAGGGGAGAGGTCGATGCTGTCAAAGACAGGGGCCCTAGGGGATGTTGGTAGGGTCGATGCTGTGCCCTAAGCGGTCTTGTACGCCGTGTTACACAGGGGACCATTATTCTTTCAGGATTGGGATATCCACTTTTAGTGGTTCTTACTGCTCATTCCACATGACAACAGTATTTATTTATTTTTATTTTTTTTATATACGGGTAAGGATATGTAGGGGAGAGGTCGATGCTGTCAAAGACAGGGGCCCTAGGGGATGTTGGTAGGGTCGATGCTGTGCCCTAAGCGGTCTTGTACGCCGTGTTACACAGGGGACCATTATTCTTTCAGGATTGGGATATCCACTTTTAGTGGTTCTTACTGCTCATTCCACATGACAACAGTATTTTTTTTTTTATATACGGGTAAGGATATGTAGGGGAGAGGTCGATGCTGTCAAAGACAGGGGCCCTAGGGGATGTTGGTAGGGTCGATGCTGTGCCCTAAGCGGTCTTGTACGCCGTGTTACACAGGGGACCATTATTCTTTCAGGATTGGGATATCCACTTTTAGTGGTTCTTACTGCTCATTCCACATGACAACAGTATTTTTTATTTTTTTATTTTTTTTTTATATACGGGTAAGGATATGTAGGGGAGAGGTCGATGCTGTCAAAGACAGGGGCCCTAGGGGATGTTGGTAAGGTCGATGCTGTGCCCTAAGCGGTCTTGTACGCCGTGTTACACAGGGGACCACTATTCTTTCAGGATTGGGATATCCACTTTTTGTGGCTTAATACAAATAATAAATAAATAATATGATTCAGGATAGGGATATTAGTGGCTTATTGGCGACTCCACGCCCCAATAGCATCTTTTCATTTAAATATTTTATTAGCTAATTTGGTGACTCCACGTCCCAATAGCATCATTTGTCTAATAATTCAGCTAGCATTTTAATACCGATTAGACTGAAGAAACTAAAATGAAAATACCTCACCAGATTTTTCAATTTGTGGTTTCTGAGAATCAAGTACTCGCTGGGTGCGGTGCCGTCAGCGTCAGCGCCAATGCGCCAGATGACCTAACCTAAGCTGTAGCTCACCACGAGGTTTTGGGCGCCCCGCTGTTGATTGTGGGGACCTTTAGCGCCCGTCTATGATGTCCTAATGCTTCCTTTAGAAGACAGCGGCCGTTGTCGAGAACGCTGTAAACTTAAACAAAGATGCCTCTGTAAAAACTATGATTTTTTTTTGCACGATTCCTGTCAAATCTCGCCTTATCTTTAGTAGATGTCTGTGTCGATGTTGTACGTGCCATTCAAGAAGTTTCAAACTAGGTACTTCAGTGGTTGACCAAATTAGGCAATTCCGCTGGTAAACAGTTTTGGCACTGAAATAAGAGGAGCTACTCCTGCAGTTCGGACTTTCTGATGCGGTGTGCGAATTTGAAGTCTCGTAATCCCTTATCATGATAAGACTATTAGCCCTAATGATACCTGTGGCTACTATACAGGGACATCGTTTATAATTACTTGTTTTGGGGCTAGGAAGAGATGAAATACTTGTTTGGGCCACCAAGGTTCAATGCTCGCCTTTGTAGTTTGTATAGCGTAACAGAACTTACTTTGTATAGGAGTATTTTTAAAGAGGGAATCCTACATGAATGCCATGCCGGACTCCTACCGACTAAAAACCACACGTTTCCTACCTAATATGCCTACGGTTGGGAGCCCCGGGTAAGCTCTCGGAAGGATGACCCCAGGACTCCAGACAGACCTACAGTTACCACAGCGGCCTCACCTAGCGGTGGGGGAATATGCATAGGGGTCTACTGTGAAGGTTACACGTTCCTGTTCATCTGAAGTGCCTGGCTTACTCGATACGTCGACGTGTAGGTATAGCTTCGAATGGCACGGTCGGTTTGCTAATAGAGCGCAAGTGAACTTGCGTTGATCTAAACATTCGAGGTCCTGAAAAAGATGCAATTGTCCTAATGTTAACGGTGAAAAAATCTTTAACGGTGCTAATTTTTTCAAAATAGTAACTTCCATAATTTTATGACGAGTCTTAAGGTATTAATTACTAAAGCTTCTTTGGAAAGATTTAGGTACAACAGTCAACCGTTGTGTACCTACCCAAGATTGGGTCTCGCTTTTCAGATACCTATCTTGACATTTTCTTGCAGATAACATCCCTGGACGGTCTCATCTCAGTGGAAACCGTCTATGATAGTATGTACGTAACTATCTCGACGTTGTTTACTGTTTATTCAGATGAATAATCATTAATCAAACTGTTATTCAAGACTTTGCCTGTTAAAGGTATTTCAGTTTAACAATATCGGCATGCTTCATCCGCTCGCCCTTCCTGTATTTATTTCAAATTCAAATTTTTGCGAATATACCATTATGGATGTGAGACAGCAAGTCTTCCTTGTGCTTCGAGGCTTAAAGCGCGTCGCAGTCGGGATACCGTATAATCATCTTGAAATGGCGTCCATACAAGTAATAGTTAAAACGTTTGACCGCTCGTACTACCACCAAAATCTCGAGTTCGCTCGAGTGATACTTATCTAGTTTCTACATCGCATCGGTCATGTGCATACTAAAAAAAAAAAAGCCACTATGTGCTGCCGACCCATATTGATTTGAATAAGGATTGACCCGAAGTCAAGGCCCAGCCAAGGAAGCAATTCGCTAGGTTCTTTTCCTAGAAATATTCTATGCCATGCTTCCTCATGAACATGGGTCCATTGCCACTTAGCGCCTTAGATAGTCAGTTCATTAAGAGAAGCCACAGCAGGAGCGATATTTGGTATGAACGAGCGGGAGTATTCAGCGCGACAACTGAATAGACGAATTTGTTTAGCATTTATTGTCGGTACCAGAGTTTTTACGCTTAACCTTTTTAGGGCTAGGACGCACTTGACCGTTCTGTACTAAATTTTTAGCATACTCAATTGACCGTTAAAAGAAAAGGCATTATTCTATGAGGATTGGAAATCCTGGTTAACGGAATGATATTAAGACTCTAAGCACAGATTAGTAAATAGTTACTGCTCTAGTGACAGAGCTTGGAGAGAAAACCTACGGTATTTACCACAGATATCAGAAAAATATGTACTGATAACGTCATCTATACAAACCTACGCTATACTACCTTTGTGGTCATTGTCTGAACTCAAGAGGTAATTTTATTTTTCTGGGTGTTTTTAAGTCATCTTCGGTATCAAGGTTACCTTATGCTATCTAATAAAAATAGATTTGAACCTACCAACACGTCTGAAGTAATAATCTTGTGAAATGTGACATTCAATTTCTACGTTAACTCTATTATCTAGAATCTAGACAGACTTAAGATGGTTTTCCGGCAAATTGTATGAGATTGACTCACGAATTAACAAGCGCTTAACCCCACTATCAAAGATGGTATTATTAATTACCTTACCTATCCTCACACGCATTGTGTTCAAGCTGGACTAGTTAAGAACAGAGTTCATATTATAGGTTATGTGCTTTTCGCGGCGATAGCAGGTACCAAATGTGTAAACGGCTTTTGATCAAAATGAATTAAATTCAAGTACTATAAGTTTGTTCGTATAACCGTTGCGTTGGCCGGGTTATTGTCGCATTGGGAACACAAGTTTCTTTCAACCGTACGTTTATCCGAATCTCGTTGTAGTAGCTTTAAAACGTCACTCACGAGATGTATGACCGGACTTACTACAAAAATTACAGTAAGAAGCGTTTCCACTATCAATGGAATATTTTAACAGTTTCGGTGGTGGTTGTGATCAATTCGCGTTTGAACGCTTACATAATATAGAAGAGGTAACATAACCTATCATCGCTGCTACTGCATCGCAATTTCGTAACCACTAAGCTGGCAGACTAGCTTATGGTGGCCTCACCGTGGACGCGGTAACTAGCCAGTTGTCAACCTATGTTAGCGCGGCCCTTCAGCAGTCTAGTTATTTTCATACGTATATCGTAGTCACTTGATAACATAGTTAGTTTGAAACAAACAAAAAAAAAAAACATGATTACATCAATTTGCAGTCGCCAACGCGACGTTACCGCCTAGGTCATATGAGGGTAGAAACACATCGGTACTTAATCATAATTTTCTTTTGTTGTTTCGACAGGCGATCACTCATACATTACTTCACTGTGATCATATTAAAATAAAATTCGGGTGGTACATTACCCCTTTGCTGTTGTAGCTGTGTGACGGTGCTGGTGGAGGACTTACTAGCACCAGGCTCTCGCACAGCCGCGGAACACGCCGGCGCGCCCGTAACCGCGTGCGGCGCGTTGGTAAACTGGTACACAATCTTCGTAGCAAAGATCCTGAAAAATAAATAGTCTCGCACAGTATTTTGTAGGTAGTGATCCCACTTCTGATGTCGGAGTAGACATGCGGCAGCTGTTTTTAAAAAGCGCAGGCCCGCTGACCTGGAGTAGGTCATCGGGTCTGCTTTATGCTTTATTACACTTATAGATGGATATCTAGTTAAATAACAGTGAAATAAATACTTAGGCGGTATTTATTTCCGAAACACAGTAATCAAAACAAGCAAATGGAACACCAATGAAATAAAATCAAATGAAATGAAAAATCTTTATTCATGTAAGTCACAATCTACATTTACTGCCAGATTCGCAACGCAATAGGTAGAGCTGGAGAAAAAAGAACCTGGCAATAAAACTCCGGCCACTCTTTTAATTTCCATTAGGTTATTACAACATAATTTTTAATCCAAATTAAAACCAACATAGAATCTACTCACAATGTTTTCTCTCCAAATTCCAGCAAAAAAGTGAGCCCTCGGCCACAACCACTGTCTATTTATAAATCCCCGCCACTCAAATTGTTCTCACAAAACACGTGGCTTGATATTTAATGTTTTCTTTTTAAATCAAAGAAATGTGGTTCAATTTATTTTTGAGAAATAAAGTTATTAATTTAATTAGTCAAACAAACTGTTAAATTGAATGAAATCGTTAAAATACAAAGATTAATTCATTCTCAGTAAAATGAACATTGTCGGAACTATAGGAATAACAAAAATCCTGTTTTGATTAAAAACATTTTTAAATGTCGACAATATTCGTATTAATTGTCAATAAGAATTTAACAATAGTCTTTATTGTAGGTTCTTACGAACCTACATAGTCACATAACACTTAGGTAACCTAATTAGTTCAACACTACATCAAGTTATACAAATCAGTGTTAATAAATTCTACAACTATTTCTATTCGAACCTTATATCACAAAATAGTAAGGTATCAGTAAAGTTGCTCATTGTAATGGTTTTAATCTATTTATAATCAAATAGATTTTAATAATTAGTAATTCTCGGTGTGGCGACATATATATAATTAACTCATTTATTTACGAAACTCTAATAAATCACTACACATATTAAAGTTACATGCATTTACTACGTCAAACAAAGTTAGCATGCTGTTTCTTTCTACTCTACTGTATACTGTGGCATGAGAGTTCACTGCCGCTGCCGCCCGGCGCGCGGTGTGTCTCGCGTCCGGGGCGAGGGGAGCGCCAAATGCCTACTTGTGCGCTATAACCGACCCTTAAGTATTGACCATCCGTGACAATTGGTTAGACAGTTTTTGCAACGATATTTAGTTCAGAAAATAATTGAAGTTAAATTTTAGACAAAATGGGTCGTACTTGATATCAGTTTAAAGTTCAAAAGAAGTGCTATGAATAAGAACTATAAAACACTACTTATACACTGGTGATCATGGTTAGGTCACAGTCCAATCACTATTTATTGTATAAATAACCTCTACCAAAAACTAAGCCTTCTTGAGTGCGACATTGCTTTTTGCCGTTTTTTGCCGATGTTTCGATATTGCCCGGAATATCCGTAGGTATAGAGGACATACCTATAAAAGAAAGCATGTGTGAACTTTTAAGCACACGGCAAAGAAAGTACTGCAAATCTGAATTCTGATGATCTCCTTTTCATCTATTTTCTACTTTTATCAACAATATATTTTCGACCTAAATCTCTCAATGAAAGCAAAGTTTGTGATATCGAACCCATTGATTATGAAAAAAAAAACACCCTATATTATTATATCAAACGATAGTGTTGATAAGGATCTTATTCTGGGAAGTACCTAATGACATACGGCAAACTAAAGGAAAGTGCTCATCTTGAATGAAATACATTTATGTTGCTTATGTTAACTGATTAATTGTTCAAAATGTAGACCATTGTTTTCAATACATAGCTGGAGTCGAGACATCAAAGATCGTACTGCATTGAATATTATTGATACCGTTTAGAATATCCTCCAAATAATCATTCTGAGCATGATTTCAAACACGGAATAGTTACGATCTATTCTGGGATTTCGAACGAAACAAACTATGATACAAAAATTTAGGTAGGTACATGAAATACGAATTCTTTTAAAATTCCAAACTTTCCTTAAATTTGCCGCATATCATTACTTCGCAGAATTTGATCCTTATCAGCGACACTAACGTATGGTGTAATAGTAAAGGGTGTGCTTTTTTTTCAAAATCAATGGGTTCGATTCCTAGCTAGGATTATTGGTTTTTGAAAAATCTAATGATGAGGTTTTAAGTTTTATCAAAATCGGGCTCGTGACTCCTTTGAGCATTATTAGCTATTCCTTATAGTTTCGGATTTGGCCAGCCAAGCCTTTTTTTAAAAATTCACCTGTACCTATATAGGATAGGTCTATATCACAAACTTCAATATTCAGAATTGTTTGTAAGAGCATGCCTTAAATATTTACATACATACATACATATGATAACGCCTTTATCCCCGAAGGGGTAGGCAGAGGCATATTATATTTTAGGCGAGGCCGCAGTGGTGCTCGCTCCCTAAGCTATGATTCTGTCAATAGATTATTCGAACAAACGAGTTTCGGATTAACGTTCCAGGCTCAGTGAGCGAGCTGGGCGTGACGTGAGGTTTTTTAGACGGTAGGAGTCCGGCATAGCATCCATGAAGGATTTTCTCTCATGTTAAAAAAAAAGGTAGAGGCAAATTGTACCACGTAATATATGTGGTGAGTCGAAATTGCCGTGTTGATATTGACAGGCGCAGGCTATGACCGCTTGCTGTTGAAATTTTTCAAGCCACCCGTAATGCCATTGCCTTTTTACTGGCAGCTGAACCACCGGCTTAACGTGCCTTCCAAAGAACGGAAGCACTCGCAAATAAATGTCACAAAGTGGTCATCTGATGGTCACCCATCCATTACGGGCCATAGTAAATGTTGGTTACTACAGTGATCGTTTACAGGACACTGAGTGCGCGGGGCCACGAGTCTTAAATATTTAACCATGATCAGGGCCGTCTTTATCCTATTGGAGGCCCTGGGCATATTAGGATAATGGGGCCCTATGACTTTGACAGGACACTATTTTCATAGAATATACAAAGAAAGTAGATAAACCATGTTAAACATTTATTTTTATTAACAACTAGCGGTTCCCTGCCACGCTTCGCTGTGTCTTTTTTGTGGTCGTTTCATGTACCTATGAGAAATGAGTAACAAACCAAAGGATGGGTACATTTCAAAAAAGTTTAATGTTGAGCCGCAACCCAAAATTATAAATCTTTCAGAAAATCCAATTAAGATCCGAATCAAAAGCAGCTTCACTAGAAAAAAAAATCTATTCTGTGATCAATGTTCAGTTTTTAAAACATCGTGCGCACGCTTCAAAAAAACAAATTCACTCTGCTAATACTTTGCTACCGCGCCAAAACTCTAACTTAAAAAAAACATGCTAAACATATACCTATCTGAACTCTTTTTAAGGTAGGTACTCTCTTTTTTTATTCTGAATGCAAGGAGGCCGCAATCAAACTTCTCTTAAAAATCAGCAATCTGGTTGGTACTAGAGATAGGCCGAATACTCGGTTGATACTCGGTACTCGGCGTACTCGGCGGGCTTTTTGAAACTCGTACTCGGTCGAATAACTCGGTTTTAAAGCCGAGTATACTCGGTTTAAGTAAAGCAATATATTTAGGTGGAAATAATTAAAATATTGCACCTGGACAAGGCAATCGCTAGAAGGATCCGTTTGGGCTGGGCAGCCAGCAAGCTACGTCGCGTTTTCAATTTGCCTATACCGCAGTGTCTAAAGACGAAAGTCTACAATCAGTGCGTACTACCAGTTATGACATACGGTGCCGAGACGTGGACACTTACGGTAGGGCTAGTACATGCCCTCAAAATTGCACAGTGAGCTATGGACCGAGCCATGCTTGGAGTATCTCTGAGGGATAAACTCCGAAATGAAGTTATTCGGCGGAGAACCGGAGTGGTCGACATAGCTCGCAGAATAAGCACATTAAAGTGGCAATGAGCTGGCCACATCTATAAACGTAGGGTAGGACGTCCACGCGCCAGATGGACTGACGACCTGGTGAAGGTCCCAGGCCGGGACTGGATGCGAAAGGCACAGGACTGTACACTGTGGCGTGAACTGAGAGAGGCCATCGTCCAGCAGTGGGCTGCTAGAAGCTGAGTTATTTGATTGGTTGATAATTAATACAACAGGGTTAATCAAAAAGTATTTTATACTAATTACATACCTATTTGTTTGTAAACTAGCAAGCGACTGATAGATGAAAGGCGCAGGGTGAGGGGTGTATCAACGCGAGTTGGCCGCTCATGCCGCGATAACCTGTTTGTATTTGTTTTCAGGCCCGAAACGGGAATTTGATTGAACCGAGTTACTCGGCCGAGTACTCGGTTGAAAAAAAATTTAACCGAGTAAAACTCGGTACTCTTTACTCGGCAAAAGTTTAGGTTCGCTTGCAATAATCATTTTAATGGAAATCTAATTTGTGCCAAAATAATGCAACGGGAAAACTCGCGATAAGAATAGACGCGACGGGGAATCTTTCTATTTCTCTCTCTCTCACACGCAAACGAAGTTGCGCGGGTCAGCTAGTTACATATATACCTAATAAAATTTATAAAAACATACAAATAATAATTAAATATGTTGCATTAAAGGCCCCATACACGTACAATAATATTGATCAATATAGGTAATAGTTCAAGAAATTCACTGGGTAGGGATAGCATTGTGGTTGGGGTAAGAACAGACATGTACTCGGACGGAAATAAATATCGATGCAATGTTATTGAGTCAATATTATTGTAGGGACGGGGGACCTCTTAGAGATTGCACTAAAGATAAAAACATTATACACAATATAGGTATATAATTTTATTAAAAAATCACAGAAAATCTTTACTGTGGTTTTTGAAGGCCGTCGTACGCCTAGGGACTAGGGTCTAGGACTAGGGACTTTGTATTTGATCTGAGGGGGCCCTTTCGATGGCGGGGCCCTGGGCAAGTGCCCATAGTGCCCAGTGGAAAAGACGGCCCTGACCATGATACAGTGGAAATACGGACGTCTGGTAATCGCAATAGATTCGCAAGCCGTATCAAATTGATTTCCATGCTGGCTAACAATTCTTCAAATATTCAGGTCTTGCGCCAACATAATCATGAAAGGAAGGTCTATCGTCGTTTTACTAACGTTTATATTTGCTGCTTGATTTCTGCTGTACAACATTTTCACAAGTTAGATTCATTTCTTCTAAAATTATTACAGTACTTACCTACTTCTAAAGTTAATGCAATCTATGAGATTCAATTTTTTACCCTCGCACACTACTACAATATCTAAACAGATTTGAATGAATTTCCTGATAGATATAGATAGGTAGATATTTTCATTGAAAGTTGTTCGTTAGTCAACGGGCGCACCACTTGCTCCACAGTTGGAATGGACCCGTTTTGCATTGCTGAAGCCATAACTGAAGCACGAGAAATGGTGTTCTATAACGAACAGATTCATCCATGCGTCGAATACTGTTCTCACTGACTCACTTTTGGGATACCTACGTGAGCTTCTTACTAGACGCACTGTACGCTATGCAGAGACGTGCTATCCAAATTATTGGTTGTCCTGAGGTGACGGAAGGCCTCGAGCCGAGCGCAGTAAAGAACCATAGCGTCCTTATCGGCCTTGTACCGGACATATCACGGCGTATGTTCTGAAAAGCTCTGCAACCTGATCTCGCCCTGTCCTTGGCGGTCCCGAACAACGGGTGCCAGGCAGAGCGCTTCAGAAAATCGTTCCTCTGTCGAACTATAAAATTCTGGAACGACCTGTCCGCACTCGTGTTTCCCTCATCTTAAAATCCAATTTCTTCAAGCAAAGTGTGAAGAGGAACATCAGTGGGCCGTGAACTTGAAGACCACTGTCAGAAAACTTAAGGATTGTGAGAGTGGCACTCAATCGCTAGATGCGCCATGACTTTTCATCAGGCTGGTAATGTCAAATTTCTTTATTGGATTTGTTATGAACCGTCAGATATAAAACAATAGATATCTCACCACAAATTCAGAGCCGACACTTTAAAATGCTCATGTGAATAGAATTGCTTTCATATATCCGGATCATCATGCCTCTCATCGTGTGGCAATTGGTAAACATACTACTTTGGTAGTATCCCAATTTTGCAAGAAAAAATAAAAGTCTTAGGTCATTTTACCACATTCATACAACGAAGGATGTGTGTACTGATACGTCTTCAGTTTAATGCCCTATCAGTGGAATTTTTTGCGCGGCCTACTATCTATCGAACATTATATCCTTATACGTCAACTGGTATGCACACCCACATTGCACTTAACGAGGTTGAGGTTCTACATGAAGTTGCGTTTTTACTCTCTGTTACGAAAACGAATGTTATTGTGCTGTGTGCATTTGGGACAAGGTAAATTGAGGTAGAGCATTGAGGTGGGACCCTAACCAGATTTTTGATGGGTCTCTCAGATCTTTGAGCTTTATAATTTTGTATTTCTATTAATCTACACTTATAATAAAACTGTTGAGGGTCGGGAGTCTGTACATGGAAGATATTGTGAAAATTTTAATTGTAGGGTGATCTCTAATCGACACAGAAACCGAAAATGTAATTTAAAATTTTCATGTCTGTCTGTCTGTCTGTCTGTCTGTCTGTCTGTATCCCGAATAAGTATCACGCCGAAATTACTGAATCTATTTGAATGAAACTTGGTACAATCAGAGATTATAATTCGAGGAAGGTTCTAGGATACTTTTCATCCCGATATTTTGAGCGGTTCCTTTGGGAGAGGGGATGAAAGACAAAATAGTTTTTTAGTTGTTACTTCGTAATGCGTGGTCCGAATCCATTTTTTTTAATGTTATAAAGGGAGTACTATAAGGATTGTTTCACACAAGTTTCAATTTTGAGGGTTTTGTAGTTCGGGAATTAGAGACATCTCAACTTTCGCAAAACCTAGAATTCAAGGATTCCTTTGAACGTAAGGGTAAATCTAAACTGGCGTGTTGGCTTTATCATAAAATAGCTTAATGATTAAGGCTATTGTAAAATAACTAGCTGACCCGCGCAACTTCGTTTGCGTCACATGAGAGTTAGAAAAAGAGAGGTATGGTAATATAATGATTCCCGTCGCATTTACTCTCGTCGCGCCTAGTCCCGTCGCGTCGCTTATATACATTAGAGCTGACCCGCACAACTTCATTTGCGTCACATGAGAGTGAGAAGGAGAGAGGCGTGGTAGGTATTAATATGTAAAGTGATTTAATGTTTCCCGTCGCATTTTCTTCCACCCGTCCTTTTTTGGTACGGATCCGACTCGCACTTGACGTTTACTTGCGGCGGCTACCACTGCAGACCACGATTACTGCCGTCATCGCCTCGCTCATATTTTAAAACTTATTAGGAGGGTTATTGTAAGCGAACCGTAAAAGATAGGCATATGCTGTCCAGGACTTTTCTTTATAACTTTTTAAGAGGAACAATTTTATAATACTCTATTTTAAGGTAACTTTAACCATTTACGCAGTGTACGCAATGGAAACTCTGAAAAGAAAGAAATTTTCCCCGTTCTCAAAACATTATTCATGGCTGCTCCGCCCGTATTCGTCTTAGCGTGATGTTATATTGTCATTAACCATTCTCAATAAATTGCCTATAAAACTGTAAAATAATTTTTGAAATGCAACCAGTAGTTTCTGAGATTCTAGCACAAACAAACTCTTCAGTTTTAAAATATTGTGAGTGGACCTCAAGAAATAGACAAATTAGGTTATTGTGAGCGAATCTTAAAAGATACACCTATGCTGTCGCGGACTTTTTTTTAGAACTTTTTAAGAGAAACAATTTTGTAATACACAATTTTTACGTAACTCTAATCATTTACGCAGCGTACGCTTCGGAAGCTCTCAGACTGTAAAAAATATTCCCCGTTTTCGAAACATTCTTGATTGCTGCTCCGCTCCTATTCACCTTAGGGTGATGTTATATAGCCTATAGCCATCCTCAATAGATGGACTATCAAACCGTAAAAGAATTTCCGAAATCCAACCAGTAGTTCCTGAGATCCTAGCGTTCAAACAAACAAACAAACAAACAAACAAACAAACAAACAAACAAACTCTTCAGCTTTATAATATTAGTATGGATTCAGTCCGCGCCGACGGCGTGGACTGAATTGTTTTAGAATGGACTTAATCTTTAAGCTCTTTTATGATTAATCACACAGGGCAGTTCCATACGCTCCCATGAGTCTGTTGACAAAATACCTGTCCTTTCATACACCTTATTGGCGAAAACGAAGTTGCGAGGGTCAGCTAGTATTTTATAATATTTCTAACCTAGTCACATGCAACCATGAAGATGCACCAAGTGGATTAGATGGGTTCGAGTCTGACATGTCCGTCAGCTAAGCTGTTGCCAACTTCGTGATTGTTGAACAAAGTTGAAGTTTTCATGAACAGTTTAATTTTCAATTGCTGTTAGACACAACCTGCGCCTGTCAGTTTCAAAGCCGCAATAGGCTCATCTTCTATTACATTGGACAATTTACAACTTCTGAAATTTCAGCGTTAAATATACCCCTGCCTGTTGCTTTCTTTTCTGTTCTGTTATATGAATATGTATTTCATCTTCTTTAAACAAAACAGAAATTTGATGGGTAACCAAACGTTTTTTGTGTTTTCTTTTCATTATTTAAATTCGGAAATACATATAAGTACTTATAATACATTCTAACCTGTCAACTTTATGTTTTCTAGCATCCTAAGCATATGCAGTATTTCTCCTGGCTCTTTATTAAAATTAAATAATTTCACCTATGGTTATGCTAATCAATGACTCAGTATCTACCTATCACAATTCCAAACGTAAATTCTAATAATTGAATTTAACCTGAATCGGGTAAACTACAAATAAATAAAGATTTGTGGACAATCTCACACAACATCTAGCCCAAATCAAGCTAATATAAACTTGTGCTATGGGATCGAGACGAATAATAAACATGCTAATCAATTGAGAAAATAGTGCATTAAGGTTTGTAAATAAATAACATTTAATTAGTTGCTGTTTATCTGTTAAATGTAAATTTCCAGTAAATAATATTTTCAGAAGCAGAACCGCCAATGACCCTTATCTAAATATGTTAATGGCATGTAATTTTAACAGAATTTAATTCATTTTTTTTTGTTTATAGACCCTAGGTTGCTCTTAGAACCCGTTCTTTCCTCAACAGGTCTGAAACCTGATAAGGAATAAAATAAGATAGTAAATCTTGTAGCACGGTCTTGTTTATAGCACATTGTTTATCTCAATAAAATTGACGAGAATTAAGACGGACTAGTCACAGTCTGCAGAAATATTAGTTTCTATTCAAGACTTTCTTTTCAACCTATAATTAATGCAGTCCACAATAGTGACAAATCGAATGCCCGAACTTAACTATTGGATGTAAGTGAGAAATCATCTGTGGAAATTGTAAGCGTTTAAAACAAACAGTCTATGTTGTGCGTAGGCACTGAAGAGACCTAGAAAAATGAAACAGGAAGAAATTCTAAAAGGTATTTATTACGTGGATAGCCTTCCATGAACTTTGAAATGTTTAGGTACAAGGATTTTAGAACTTGCATTGAGAATAATGATACTAAGATCTTTGAGCACAAACCAAAGTCACCTACAAGCTGGTAGGTAGGTACCTATTTGCTGCGATCATTGACTCCAAGAAATTTCTGATTCGCTGTAAGGGAATTACTAAAGCTGAACCAGTTTTTAAATTCTTTCACCGTTAGAAAGTCATTTCTCTCTTTTCTGAAGTAACGTAGTCCGTACCTATCATCATATTATTATCAAAGCAGAGAGTGGTATCTTCTTACGTGCTCACTTAAGAAATTAATGCTCGTTCTAAATCAAACATAATATAGCTGTATTAGGAAACATTATAATCCTATACTTATCAAATGATCTGTACCTACAAGTCTAAAGATAGTATGTCGAGACATACGCAATGTGCGATTGTTATTGTTATTGTTGAGACATGTGCAATTAGGTTATAGATAAGCGGCGACAGTGTTGATAGATCAGCATTCATAGAGTACGCATGTATTACAAGTACAGCTTTATAATCCTTCAATGATTGCCTCTGTGGCGTGGTCGGTAGTGGTACCGCCTGCGGCGCTGGAGGTCATGGGTTCGATTCCTGGGTCGGTCCAAATATTTGTGTGATCCACAAATGTTCGTTTCGGAGTTTGGGTGTTTTCTATGTATAATATTTAGATTATTATTTATTTAGATTTTATATTTTTTTTTTATTTATTTTTTTTATATATTAGATTTTTTTTAAGCTATTGCATAGCTTCTATCGCGGGCCTTGCGTGGAGACCGAATCCAGAAATTCTGTCACGAAAACGAATCACACTCTCGGCTACCTTCGGCCACGTTCGTGTATCTTTCAAACAATGTAGTAAACAAACAGATTGGATCTCGACTCTCCATAATTACTTACATTTAAATATCAATCCTGATCATATTCGTTTTAAGGAACCATAGTTAGATTTATGCGGCCATTTCGACACTAATTATTTTATATTATCTGCAAGCATTATACCTTTAGAATACAGAATAATTTCATGAAAAATACTTCGATGATAAAAATTTAAACCTGTCATTCTTGCTTGTCATTAAATTATTTTTTCTCAGACTTGTTTGTCTTTGGCATAGTGTTGTTTAACGGTTGTACTCGCTTATTGATTATGAAAAGAGGTTTAATCATAATCAGTTTGACAACAATTAGTTTAATACTATATTAAATATATTAAATTTATTCAATAAAATATTAGACAAATTTTTAAAATAAATTAATAACTATTTACAATATGAATAAATAAAACTAAACTAAATCTAAATAGGGCCCCCGTGGCATTGTGCCCAAAAGACTGGCAGCATTCCCCCTTTGAACGGCGATGCCTATTCGTTGGGAGAAATACCTGCCAGCCCTTAGGTCACCAGTTGACTCTACAAGACGCTTCTTCAAAATTTAAAAAAATATATGTGCGTTGGGACCTAGGGTCTCGACACCGACTGGAATAAAATTGTACGACGAGCCGAGACCCCTATACTTAATTGTTTTTTTATATAAATAAATTATTTAAAAATGAACTTTAACTTTAAATAATTATAATCGGTAATCGTAAAACAGTACTGTGTGAGTGTGTATTGTTCTGAAGTTCTGCGAGGTTTTTCTATTATCTCTAATTAGGTATATCAACGACTTTGCTTCAAGTAGGTACTTTGGATTTTGGACATTTTCTTTGCGATCTAATTAAAACTTTTTTATACATACTCATATAATTTCTTAGTATGCATACATACGGAGAATTTAAAACGGCAGTAGCTGAGTGATTAAAACCAATGGAATATGAATCTGTGGAAGACCTTCTACAAGTTCTTTAAAATCAACTCACATAAACATACATGCAACACACACACACACACACCCACACACACACTCACACACACACACACACACTCAAAAATCAACTCACATAAACATACATGCAACAAACACACACACACACACTTACACACACACACTCACACACTCATACACACACTCACTCACACACACACACACGCACTCACACACACACACACACACACACTTACACACACACACTCACACACTCATACACACACTCACTCACACACACACACACGCACTCACACACACACACACACACACACACACACACACACACACACTTACACGCACACACACACACACACACACACAGACAGAGACACTCATACACACATACACACAGACACACACGCCCGCACACACACGAAAGCCTAAGCATGCTTTAAGATTTTGTATTGGTTTTGTTTCATATTTTATCGTTTTCTCTATGTAAAATTATTATAAGTTTATAAGTTAGCAGGAAACAATTTTAATATTTTAATAGTTCTGTGTAAACATATTGTCAAGTGTCAATATTTTGGGGGAGAACACTGATATCTGCAACACAGTTTGTACTAGCGCAGGTATCAGGGAATTCCAATTTCATGTATGTACACAATTAATGGCAATAAAGAATTTATCTATTTATTTATACGTATTATACTTAGAAAACATCAAATGTTCGAAACAAACATTGGTAGATCCCACGATTTTTTGGCCTGCCCGGGAATCGAACCCAGGACCCCAGCGCGACAGTCAGTTATATTACCGAATGCCACCGAGGCAGGCAAATAAGAATCAGGAGGGTACAGATATTGTTCTTCTCCTACATCCAAATTTCCTCCGATGAGGAGTTCGATTCGTCAATCCTATCCTGGTTATCCGTAACTGTTGTGCGTTAGGATTGAAGAATCGAGGATGGGTACCTCTGAAGAAAGCCAATAACACCAGGATATTTTATAATTATTTTAAAGTTTTTAGGTATATTCAACAAAAAAAACAAGCCTTGCCGTGTACCTGCGATACGTCTCGATGGCGCAGTACTGAAAAGTGTTGCAGAATTTAAGCAAAGACTTTTGGGTCTTTTGGGACTTTTGGTACTTTTGGGAGTTTTTGGGACTTTTGGGAGTTTTGGGACTTTTGGGTCTTTTGGGACTTTTGGGTCTTTTGGGACTTTTGGGACTTTTGGGACTTTTGGGACTTTTGGGACTTTTGGGACTTTTGGTACTTTTGGGTCTTTTGGGACTTTTGGGTCTTTTGGGACTTTTGGGTTTTTTGGGACTTATGGGACTTTTGGGACTTTTGGGACTTTTGGGACTTTTGGGACTTTTGGGACTTTTGGGACTTTTGGAACTTTTGGGACTATTGGGACTTTTGCCTTTTTAAGCCCAAGTCAAAAGTCCAAAAGTCCAAAGTAAAAAGTCCAAAGTCCAAAAGTTCAAAAGTAAAAAAGTAAAAAAGTACAAAAGTCCAAAGTACAAAAGTCCAAAAGTCCAAAAGTCCAAGAGTCCAAAAGTACAAAAGTACAAAAGTCCAAAGTACAAAAGTCCAAAAGTCCAAAAGTCCAAAAGTCCATAAGTCCAAAAGTTCAAAAGTCCAAAAGTTCAAAAGTCCAAAAGTCCAAAGGTCCAATAGTCCAAAAGTTCTAAAGTCTAAAAGTCCAAAAGTCCAAAAGTCCAAAAGTACAAAAGTCCAAAGTACAAAAGTCCGAAAGTCCAAAAGTCCAAAAGTCCAAAAGTCCAAAAGGCCAAAAGTCCAAAAGTCCAAAAGTACAAAAGTACAAAAGTCCGAAAGTCCGAAAGTCCGAAAGTCCGAAAGTCCGAAAGTCCGAAAGTCCAAAAGTCCAAAAGTCCAAAAGTACAAAAGCCCAAAAGTACAAAAGTCCAACAGTCCAACAGTCCAAAAGTCTAAAAGTCCAAAAGTTCAAAAGTCCAAAAGTCCAAAAGTCCAAAAGTCCAAAAGTCCAAAAGTCCAAAAGTCCAAAAGTCCAAAATTCCAAAAGTCCAAAAGTCCAAAAGTCCAAAAGTCCAAAAGTCCAAAAGTCTAAAAGTCCAAAAGTCCAAAAGTCCAAAAGTCCAAAAGTCCAAAAGTCCAAAAGTCCAAAAGTCCAAAAGTTCAAAGGTCCAAAAGTCTAAAAGTCCTAAAGTCCAAAAGTCCAAAAGTCCAATAGTCCAATAGTCCAAAAGTCCAAAAGTCCAACAGTCCAACAGTCCAACAGTCCAAAAGTCCAAAAGTCAAAAAGTCCAAAAGTCCAACAGTCCAACAGTCCAACAGTCCAAAAGTCCAAAAGTCCAACAGTCAAAAAGTCCAAAAGCCCAAATGTCGACAGTCAAGTAGGTACTTGGTTCTTTACTTTGTTGAACAAAGGCCTTAAAATCTTACTTATATATAATACGTCCAACAGTCCAAAAGTCCAAAAGTCCAACAGTCCAACAGTCCAAAAGTCCAAAAGTCCAAAAGCCCAAATGTCGACAGTCAAGTAGGTACTTGGTACTTTACTTTGTTGAACATAGGCCTTAAAATCTTACTTATATATAATACTAGCTGACCCGCGCAACTTCGTTTGCGTGATAAATGAAGAAGCGCTCGGCCGATTTTGTGCAAACTTCACATAAACCATCTACTAAAGAGTCCGAACAAAGCCTAAACATTTGGTTTGGATAGGTGAGCCCATTCTTCAGTTATAAACGCGGGCGAAGCTGCGGGCATCAGCTAGTATTCTTATATAGAAATAATTATACTAGCATAGTTGATAAAAAATGCTATGTAATAGCTTTACCGCGGCAGTCCCCGAGTGCCACCCGCCTTTTTTATTAGTTTTTTTTTTTTATTGTTTTCTTTTCATTTTTTTTTTTCATCATTGATCATTCATCATCATCATACATCATTAGTTTTATTAGTTTATTAGTTTAGTAGAGATTAGATATATAGAAAAATATATTAGAGATTTAGATTTTAGATTTAGATAGATAGAGTATTTAGAAATATATAAGTATGTCTATCAGTCATCTAGATCCCATAGCACAAGCTTTATAGCTTAGTTTGGGCTAGATGATGTTGTGTGAGAATGTCCAACAATATATAATTTATTTATTTAATTATAGCAACAATTTGATTTCGCGCCATCCTGACTCCACATATTCAACAAATAGCAATGAAAAGTATGTGTTATTTGAAAAGAAGGCTAAAGCATTAGTTTTAAACGTTTAAGTTAGAGACGGATTGATATACAAACCATTCACGGTCAAAAATTTGATGGAGCTAAGAAGATTAATATGTATAATATCATATTTATAACAACATTATTAACAGTGAGCAAGAGCAAGTACTATTATAGGTACTTATTATCTTTGCTAGTATAACAACACAGAGTTACGATGGTCACAGATAATTGTGGAATGTTTGAAAATAAACAAAACAAAGCAAGTGCCTACTCACCTCTAGTAGAAAGCGGTACATCGGAGGACTCCTTCAACAAAGGTGACCATTCGGATGCAGATTCGCCCTGGTTACCCAATGACACTGAATGTAAAGAACATCTTCTCAACAGCACTTTAGAAAACAAATTAAAATTTAACATTTCCACTGCACTTCGCATAAGAAACCATTTAATATTATTTAACAAGTTTTAAAATAAGAATCACATTGAAATGTTTATGCTGACACAATCGTGTATTAAACTGCTCACTTCTTGTGATACTATGTCACATAATAATTCAAATTATTGTATGTTTATTGATAAAGGGAGAAGTAGGTAAGTACTTAATAATGAGTGAACTGGGCTATTCCCACGGTCAAATCAATAAAAACTAAATAATTTAATTACGTGACTGCGCGCGCCGCTTTCGGGTGATGATTATTACTGCCCCCAATAAGTCCCTGAACAGTTCGGTGGTCATGCCTTGGGAGTCTTGGCGACATCATCCACGGTAATATTCAGGGATTCAAACACACAGAGAGAAAGAAGGTACAGTTTGACATGACCACTTTACCAACAGTACGCTGCTATATGAATTCCGCACGTTGATAAAAAATATATCTTATTGTATACATCATTGTTCACGTTATTAAAACGGGTGTTATCATGTAATATAATAGGTCAAATGTCCTTGTCTACACTGACCTCCATTTGACATTATTATCTACCTATTATTAGATATGTATTAATAAAATAATACTACAACTACACGGTTTCTAATTGACGACGTTAATAGTTTCCCTATTTAATGTGTCCTCTCTTCCAGCACACTTCCGGGCTTTTTATCCTTCATAATCATCCCAGCTCTACTTTCGGTTGCATACGAAGTCTCCGTTTTGGTTCCAGACTTTAATCTATCTGGGTACTAAATTTTAGCAAGTCCGGTCACCTGCGAGACTGAAAAAGTAACGACAAACCTAACAGATAACCTTTTTGACTGTGAAGAAATTGCCATTAATTAAAACCACAAAGACAGGTATATATTATTAGACTTAACTCGTGGAATGGCAGTACAAGCTAATAAGTCCCACAGGTGTAGTGTAGGTGTGGCATTCCCATTCCTATGAATGGGAATGCCAGGCCAACAATAACCAAAAACAAATGTTGACTACGTTTGAGATGGTCATGAAGTATTATGTAGAGACAAAACCTACGCGTAGGTATATCGTTTAATCTTTTGTCTTACTTAGTGTCACAGAGATCTTGTTAACAAGGCCCATGTGGACGAAGGTGTGAGATGTTCCTTCAACATGAAAAGGGAGGATACTCCGACCAGACAAGGTGACCGCGCCTGGCGATGGCGGGCCTATGCCCAACGGTTGATGTTGGACTGTTGTATTATTGGTATTCTTCGCCTCAGGAACTTTGATATCGCGATGTAGGAATTATTCATTCTTCGCCGCGAAAACTATTGCGATGCAGGACTTCATCTGATTTTCGATATGTGGCGGTCGCCACACCCTTTTACACTGAATAGACTTCTCGGAATTATATTATATATCGAAATTATCGCTGAGACTAACCCTAATACCAAGTTGGCAACTTTGTTTACATCGATTGTCACGGAAAAATACTTACCTCTATCACTTGCAAATAAATAGTAAGGATAAACTTGACACCGATACAATATAACATGTGTGATTAGCCGTTATACGCGTTATCTGATTCTGCAATAAACGTTAGATACCAACTGCGTTGCGGCCGTTCACTGTTTTAATGCTTACGGTGAGAACAATTACTGAAACTATTGTTACAATCAGAAATCTGAGTTTTTCGTGAAACGCACGACCGTTTGTAGCAATTTCTTTATGTATTTCTGGAGCCGCGTGACAGTAATAATGATGTTCGATATGTTCAGCTGAAATTGTGATCATGAGCTTGAATATATCAAAAGCTACACAGCAACAAGATTGGAGGGGGAGTGCAAGACTATGGTGACTACTGACTGCTTTCGATCAGTTTGGGTCATATTCTTGTCTCCTATATTAGAAGACTCCCTTAAAACCTTGTACAAAACAACGTCCAGCGGCAAGAAACAGTATGGGGAACGCATATAAATATGTGACTATATCTACTAAATATTAATTTACTTCAGATAGATGTTCAAATTTTATAACGCGTAGATAATACCCAGACCCAGTAACCCAGTAATCTATCAAATAATGTCATTGACATAAAAATAAATACTTATTATACCTATAGTGTTTTTGACCTTACACAGCATTAGGTACCTACTTGATACTTGATAAGAATATTATCTTAAAGAAAGAAATACCACCTTGTTAAAATTAAATCATACTTTCATCAAACAATTCATCATAATATTGGGCTCCATATTAACAAATTTATTATGTGGTTGACGTTTTGCTGAAGTCTTACCAAATCATGGTAAAAACGTTAAGTCGTTAAAACAGTAGAAGATATAATTAGAAATTACAATTAAATTATCCATCAACCTATCTCGGGTATCTACTTAATATTCAAAGCATGAACAAGTTCCAAAATTATGATCTCACTTTACAAATATCATTAAATTTGCGATTCAAGTCCTTTGTGCACATTTGATATCGAGTTTGAACTCTAAATTGCTGTCAATAGTCGTCCCCTATTCGAAGTGGTTAGTCAACACAATCGGCAAACATATTTAACTAAATTGGTTGAAAATGGAGATTTTGCAGTTCTTTGATGTACCTACAAATTTTACTTTCAATTGCACAAAATTGGGAATTGTTCGCTGAATTCAAATTTCTTTCATTTCTTTAACTTCAGCCGTGTAGGTAAACCTGAATAGTAGGTTCTATCTTTGCCTGAACACCGAACATGAAATGCTTATTTGCAATCGGATTTTTCTTGTATATTAAGTATGTATTTTCTACATCCTCTTGTAGAATGATAGCGGATGTTATTGACTCTTACAAAAAACCTTCATCTATAATAGCTAAATTATGTTGGCCGCCTTGTAAGTAAAATCTAACAGTGCATTAAATCTGTTTTCCTTAGCGTGTTTATTTTTATTTACTAAAAGAAAAACTAATCTATTTCATTTTCCAGATAAAATAGTGGAATTTTATAAGGTCCTCGCAGATAAAAATGTACAGATTAGTTCTGCAGGTACCGCAAATGAGATTGATAAGCAATTTGTTGATATTGAACAACATATCATATTTATAGCGGACCTAAACTGTCCTGACGCTATTCATTACTTTGAGGTGGTGCGTAATACTTACTTAAGTATCAATTATAATATCACTAAATAGGGCATGAGAATTTAGGCACTTCAAAATGGCAGTGGACCAGACACATCAGCAGAACAACCGACGGCCGATGGAGCAAACGAGTTCTGGAGTGAAGACCGCGCTTGGCAAAAGTAGGGTAGAACGTCCACCCGCCAGATGGACCGATGATCTAGAAAAGGTCGCAGATTGGGACTGGATTCGGAACTTCGCCTATAACTATTTTATAGTCACACGTACAAAAAAATTTGTCAAATAAATTAAATTCTTTGAAAATGTAGAATTATCGACCGAGGTATGAGAAGATGTTGTAAAATTGCATTAAAATTGCAGAATATCGCAAGAGGTTTTTTCCGAGCTCCATTCCGTTGGTTTCTCATTGGAGATCATGATAAAGTTAACGAGGTAGTAGCAAAACTTCCAGCTACTATCGATATGCTGCCTGATTCGCAAGTTCTTTTAATTTTAGAGACTAAGAAGGTCTATGATATGAATTACAGTAAGTTATTTTCTTAAGACTTACATAGGTATGTATTAAAATGCCATGCTATTCGTTTCTTTAGATAAAACTCGAAAATGACCGGGCCATTTGGCTGATCATGGTTTGATAAATATTTAATACCGTGGGAGATGGGTCGGGTGCTGGTCTGGGATGCAACTTATGTTGACACTCTGACCCCGTCCCATGTTCCTAAAACAAAATTAAAAGCCAGCGCAGCAGCGGAAGAGGCTAAAAATATTTAAAAAAATATATAAGGGTCTCGTCTCGACATCCTATCGTTAACTCCAGTCGGAGACGAGACCCTAGGTCCATAGGGTCCCAACCCAATGCACAAAGGTTTTTTTAAGAATTTAAAAAGCGCTTCGTAGCGTCACAGTGGGTATACATATATGTAGAGTCGACTGGTGACCCAAAGCCAGTTTTCTTCCTCAGCGAATAGGTACCTATTGCTATTCAAAGGGGCAATGCTGCTAGTCTTTTGGGCACAATGCCACGGGGGCCTTATTTGGGCTTAGTTTAGATAGTAATAACGTAAATATAAAAATGTAATTAAGTTTCACTGTAATTTTAACAATATTGTGAATCAATCAAATAATGTCACAGAAAAAGTATGCAAATCTACAATGACGTTAGTGTATTAAGTAGCTCTATCATTGGTTAAACTCGCAATGCGATGCAATCCATAAATAAAGTTAATGTTCACTTGCCTAAAACTATTTACTGAAAACGTGATCTAGCAATTTTTCTGCCTGGATATACCTACCTATTTAATGTCTACTACAAGATTGAGTCTAGTAGTCTGTTACTTGTATTTTCATCATGTTCTTTCCCATTCTTCTTCTCTTTTGTCTTGCTATTATCCCTCTTCTTTTAAATTGTATTAATAGTAGGTTCTCTTAATATCTATTAGATACTAAAGAAATACTTAATACATATTTCAAGGATTCTATTTTTTGTGCAGTTTACAAAATAAGTGTCAATAGCACTTGGAGTATTGAATTTTACGGGTCATGGACCGATAAAGATGGATTCCAAAAGTCTAAATCATTTGTTGAGACAACATCATTAAGACGGTTAGACTTAGACAAATATGAAATCAGCGTTAGTTATGTACTGACTAACAATGAAAGTGTTAAACATTTAACAGACGGCATGTAAGTAGATTTTATTGTTAATTTTGTAAGTAAGCTTCTAATAAATTCTCTTAGATTTATTAATTAGAAGAGAATTAAGCTTCTCTCCATTAGCGTCATAACATAATAAACTTTCCAAGTAGGACATCAGACCACAATGAAATATGTTGTAAACATTTCCCCTCAAAATATGAACTATACTTCATTAGAAATAAGTTTTAAATTACTCCAATGTTACAGAGATGATCACATAGATACAATTACCAAAGTGAATTTCCCGACCACAAATTATTTACTAGATTTCCTCAACGCAAGAGGGAAATATGTATTTGCTGACACTTGGGGTTACAGCGTCAATGGTACTTGGAATGGAATGACTGGCTATTTGGTAAGAGGAGAGGTAGAGATTGGAGGTACGTTTATTGTCCTAATACTTAGGTACATAGAGTATCGTATAATTGAACTTTAAGAACAAGTACATAGTGTACATAATTATATAAACGAACTTTTCTTTTGAAAATGTTATGAGATTTACAGTCTCACACAATTTTATCGAAAACTTTTAAAACAGCAAGCAATTGCACATAATCTTGCTGTGATGTGATGTATGCCACGTTGTAGAAGAACAATGTCATTGTTCTAGAAAAAACTGGTAACATGAACCTAAACCAAAGTGTCGAATCGGACTCCCTGTCATTAGGAACTCTGTCAACTTCTATTAAAGGAGCGATAAAGAGGACCATGAGTCTCAGGCTTTTGAATGATAAAAGTAAAGGAGTTAAAATTCAAAGAGCATACATATCAAAAGTTACGCCTACACCCTTAAGAGGTAGGCAGTGGTAAATATACTCCCACAATCAATCAATCAATCTATTCAGACTATAGCAGTCCACAGCTGAACATAGGCCTCTCCCAAATTTCACCACAACACACTGTCCTGCGCTTTACGCATTCAGTCAATCCTACATTTCACCTAATATTGTTTTCTCAAAAATTTTGGTTGCAGGATCGCCAATGTTTTTTACCTTTGAAAGAATTTCCATCGTGGACTACATTGCAAGCCCAACACCAACTCGCTCTAAATTTGTATTCCAACAGCCAAAACTGTCATACGAAAATAATTTATTCCTACTACCATTTACTAACACAGTATGGTATAGCACTATAGCATTGATATTTATAATTTACTTGGTTCTGTTTATTGTTACGAAGTGGGAGTGGAAAAGCACAATCCATAATAATGATACTGTAAGTGATTTTATAGATTACACAATATGCATGTGCGCAATGTATTTTGTGGCTGAACGTTTGCTGATCTACATAGATTTTAATATTTACATTACAAGTGACATTCTCTGTCATCTGAACACATGTAAGCGTAGTACGGGTAGTTTTAAATTTATAACGTAGCGGATCATCTGGAATTTGGGCAGGCATCGCATTTTCATTTTTTTTTGTTTTACGTAAGGGAAAATCCTCGTGGAAGTTATTCTACTCCTACCGACTAAAAAACCTCACGTGTCTTGCTAACAGCCTACGATTGGGAGCTCCGGTTAAACCCTCGGAAAGATACCCCAGGAGCGCATTTTCATTACTTAACTAATAGAAAATCTCATGTCTTGTGTTTGCGCATAGCATCACGTCGGAATTCAACGTTGCTCCCTCATGCAGCGTAGCTTTTCTACAGTTGTGTGCTTTTCCTACTCCATAAAGGACTTCGCTAACACTAGCACACTTTTAACGCCCTAAATGATTATGGCATGTATTTAAATCGATATCTGTATATTCCCTTTTTCCGAACTAAATATTTCAAAGTTAAACCAAAAATTAACATTTATCATATATTCGGTGTACGAACCACATTTTTGGTGTGAATTCGATTAAAAAGGTCATCTCGTTCTGAGTAATATTTAAGTTTTTTCAGTAGGACATGTTTAGTTAAGCAATTGGTTTTTTTGCACAGCATTTAATTTTCTGGTTTGCATTCAGTAAATTAGTGGAGTTACCTATTGTGCAGAAAAATTAAACAGATGTGCATTTAAAAATATCCCAATGATTATGATTACTTTCAGAGAGAAAAGGATTCTGGTTTACTGAGGGCCAATGTGGTTGATGTTTTTATATTAATGTTTGGAGCCGCGTGCCAACAAGGAAGTCCCTCCGAATTGAAAGGTGAAAATCTAAAACAGCATTCATGAAAAACATTTTAGCTTGTAAATTATATTTACTCGTAATTCTCAATGGTTTGAACCAATTAATTATGTAGTTATGACATGACTTTACTCGTCTAGTGCTTTTTTGCAACTCTTTGCGTTTGTAAAAATCATTCTAGTAATAAGTATGCCATACGAATTGAACAGTTTAACTTGTTCTGATACTATCATGTTTTTCTTTTTTTGGGCATTCATATTATTTGTTTTTGGAAGGGCTCTCGAAATATCTCTACTCTTACAATGAAATTCTCAACAGAAATTGCCATGATCTACAATGTTGAAGTATTGAAAAAAGATGTATGAAAGGAAGAAGAAAGAACAACAGTTTCCTAGGTACTGAAGCCCTCACTGACTTTTCGAGAACAAACCTTATCCGTATATGTACTAACCTTACCTACATTGCTTCACTCTACAGGAACTCTGGGTCGAATTGTAATGCTAGTATTGTTCCTGGCTCTAATGTTTCTCTACACTTCATACTCAGCTAATATCGTGGCTTTACTGCAATCCAGTTCCTCACATATTAAAACTTTAGACGATTTGCTTCATTCCCGGCTCTCGTTAGGAGTGCATGATAATGTTTTCAATAGATATTATTTCTCGGTAAGTAAATAATTAGAAGCTTTATCATATTTAACTATTTCTTCTTGCGCTTAAACTTCTTTTCAAACTTCCGATCTGGACCAATTTTGAGTCAGTGTGATGTTGTGATTATGATGTATCTGTTAAACAGCTACATTCAAACTACTGCTGAAATAAAGACAAAATCACTAGTACGATCACTTTAGCACAAAATCATTATAAAACCAGGGCTCCCAATCAGGGGTCCAAACTGATGACTTTGAATGCAGCTAAAACATTGACAAGACATATATAATCATTTTAAGTGCTGTGTTACTGCCACAGACTGCCACTGAAGCTACCCGTAAAGCCATATATGAGAAGAAAGTAGCTCCTCCAGGAACTAAGCCTCGATTCATGACTATGGATGACGGAGTTAAGAAAATGAGACAGGTAAATATTTTAAGTGATAAAAATAAATAATAGTAGCATGTTAGACATAACTTTGAAAATTAAACGTAGCAGTGTCGACGGTAGCCTTCAACTCTGTGCCTTTTGTAGCACAGGAACGCCCGTAAAGGGCATTATTATAAACGCCAATCTGACTGAAGACTGACCGCAGAGAACTTGTAAAGCAGCAACTTTTTCTAATATAAAATTTTACAAAATTCTAGGGTTTGTTTGCATTTCACATGGAAACTGGTGTAGGATACAAATTTGTTGGAAAATATTTTAATGAAGGACAGAAATGTGGCCTACGTGAAATACAGTACCTGCAAGTGATCGATCCGTGGTTAGCCATTAGGAAAAACTCACCATATAGAGAGATGTTCAAAATTGGGTAACCTATTTTACTATTTATTAGAATAGAAATCAGTAGTTTTAGGAAAAAGAAGTAGCACAATAGAACCTATAGAATAGAGGAAGAAATATTACACAGTAAGTGCTACATATTATGACATCTCATTACAACAATAATTCAACAACAGATTTCTATATTTTTAGAACGAAACGTATCCAAGAACATGGTCTACAGTACAGAGAAAACAGACTTATGTACGAAAAACGGCCCAAATGTACAGGAGGCGGAACCAACTTCGTATCAGTCAGCATGGTAGACTGTCATCCGGCGTTACTTGTACTAGCATATGGTGCTGTATTGGCTTTGTTTCTTCTCGGCCTTGAAATAATACTGCACAAAAGACGGATGATAAAACAACGCTAGACTTGGTCATAGGATTAAGTATTTAGAATTTATATTGGTCGATAGAACATCCATTAAGGCATTTTGAATCAGCCTATCCACTGCCTAATTTCTGGAGAAAGTGACATAAAATAACCTAGAGCAACCCTATGGAGGATTCATTCTGTGCATTTACTTTACTTTATCAATATCATTCCTTTATCAGCCGGAATTCTTCAGAGATGACCACAGGCATATCTTTTGCTCTTGCAACGCCAGCATCCTACAGGCTCCTGCATCCTTTGTGAATTTACTCTATACCTAGTTGAGTACAATTATTTTAATTGCCTTTAATTTCCAACACCACCTTAGTACCTACCTTTTATACTACTTCTAACAATGAACTGCGATATGCTGGTTTGATTGAAGCTTTACACAGATTGTACTATGTATCTATTAGTTAATTAAAATACTTATAATGTAGAATGCGTACGATATCATTGTTCTAATGCAAAGTATTAATAAAATAAACTTCCTAATTGGAGAAATTAAGTATACAATAAATAGTAGACTCTTTTGCGACCCAAGTATGAATAATAACTGTCATAATGATACTTTGGTTGCAGCCCATGCGATTAACGTGGTAGTAGTACAGTCAGCGTCAATAATACAGGCGACCAGACTGTTCAAAATAATTGCAAACATCATTGCAAATATAAAAATAAAACGCTTACGCAATGGTACAAAAAATACCTATTTGAGAATAAACAAAGTATAAGATTTCTGTCATCTTGATAGTTCTTTACCCAGTTGAGATCCGGTTTGATTTACATATTTGCTAGGTTATTTGGAACATGATGGTCGCCTCTGTTATTAATTATTGACACTGACTGTACCTTACTTACATTATGTTGTAGGGTAGTAATTACAACAATGCGGCAACCACTATCAGCAGCACCTTTACTTATAGTGCACAGAGTTATAGACATCCGAATGAATATGAGCACAAAGTAAATAACTAATAGTAAATGCAATATCTCCAACGCACCATATTGTACTCATCCAATATTACGGTCTAAAAATGAAGTTCGTAATGTTATTTGTCAATATATTATGCTTAAATTATTGTCTTTCAATTGCGAATCCAAATAATTTCCAAATGATAATAGATGTCATTGAATCTTACGAACAGCCCTCATTTGTCATTGCAAAAGTCTGCTGGAGCAAAGGTGAGTACTTACTTAATACATTTTAAGTTATTTTTACTTAGCTTGCAGCCCCTCCCGTCTGAGGGCCATGACTATGTAGCAATCGAGGACCACGCTAAAAATACACAAGACTATTGACGGGGTCCTCAAGTTTGCGACCTAATGATGTTTGAATAAATAAATAAAATTGAACTACTAACTTTTAAAAAGCTATTTAACTTCAGTACAGATAATAAAATTGGCTAAAATATTAGCAAACGAAAGACTTTCGATAAGATATTTGATGGAAAGTGAGGACTTTGATGATACAGCAAGGAACAATCACTTGTTTTTCGTCATTGATTCAAAATGTCCAGATTACAAGTACTTCCTTAGTCAGGTATCTCACATTTCTTGATTTTCTTTGCATTATTCATTAAATGATAGTGCGTACTTAAAGGTTTTTTGTTTATATTGCAAGGCCAGCACTAAGAAAATGTACAGCAAGACTTACCGGTGGCTACTGCTTGGTCAAACAGCGGCTGTGGTCAATGATGCTAAAGAACTTGATATTTTAACTGATTCTGAATTTATAGTTGCTGAAGATCAAGCCGATGGAAACGTTATATTGCAGACTGGTAAGGTTTTTACATAAACAAAAGGTAAATTAGTACTTACACACAACGATCATTAAAGAAGTCGTCCGGATGACTATCGATTTGAAAATACGTTGCACAGATCCCTTTTTTAAAGTTTTGGTATTCATTTGGGTACCTTCGCGTTTTTACTCTCTGCCTCTACATTACATCCGGCAGCTACAAATCCACGCGCCCCACCGATACTGGCAGTTCCTAATCTCATAACCTAAGACTAGGCTGAAGATCTAGGCTGAATGCTTCCATATTACCGGAGACCTCGCAAGTCTGAAGTGCAATGCCTAGATGGTGGTACGAGGACTAACTAGGACAGCACTGTGTACTGCACCTTATTAGCTGACGTTCCTGGGTGCACCAACAAATCCTGTTTCCATCCTCATTGGGTGAGCAAAGAGGAGGAAGAAACTGGACCGCCCACGTGGCGGTTTGTCGACCTACACCTTTTTAAGTGGCATTGCAAATGCAATGCCACTTAAAAAGGTGTAAGTAAAATAATGATGGAGCATGAGTGCTCCAACATTATTTTAACGCCATCTACCTATTCAATCTATCAATATACCTATTCAATCATCTATCATTCTATTCAACCAATTATATAAGTATAATCGTTATTATCATACTCCTAGGTTTATTTTATTTTAGCATACAAATTGAAACCGAGAACCGCATGGATTTTGGAATATTACGGTATTTGGAGCAACACGTCTGGGTTAAATAAATCACGAGATAGGATGACGTCTAATGCCATGAGACGCAAGGATTTGAAGGGACAAGAAATAGCTACTTCTTTTGTTATTACCCACAACAGAACAGGTTATGAGCTGGACGATATGAGGTACCTATAGTGATGATATCATGAACTTCCATTCTTAAGAGCTTATGAATTTTCACTAAACAGTTTTGACCCAACTGACACTTTAGCCGGTCTAATTTTAAATGTTCCTATTTACATTTTCAGCAATACTATCCTCGACAGTTTTCCAAAAAGCAATTTCCATTTACTCACCAACTTATACGAGTTCTTAAACGCATCGAGAGTTGTAATGTTCAGTGACGCCTGGGGATATTTAGTGAACGGGACTTGGACTGGAATGGTTCAAGATATAAATACAGGGAAAGCTGATTTATGCGGTAACGTAAATACTGTTCTGACATACTTCATCGTGTTTATTTTATCTGTACCTACTAATTATCAAGATGAAAGATTTGATCGTTTGTTTGCATCGAATGGGCTCCGAAACTACTGATTTGATTTGAAAAATTCTTTCACTATTGGAAAGTTACACTACCCCCGGGTAGGTGAAGTATCTGGGGCTCGTACTCGATGGCCAGTGGAATTTCAGACGGTCGCGATTGTGGCGGGGCCCTTTGGTTGCTCAAGTCGCACCTTCCATGTCTCCACGGTTTCTTGGTGGAGCAGGGAAAACTGGGCCTCGATTTCTCAAGACGCAGGCCTTTGGCCCCGCTTCAGCGTCCTTGCGCCACCTAAACAGTGACTTCCAGGTCCCATGCAGGGGTCCCGGCTAGGAGACATGCCGCCTTACCTGAGATCATCCGGTACCCCTTTATCACTCTGACGGCCATCGCCCTCTGCGGGCTCAGCAATCTAGCCACATTGCTGGCCGTCAGGGTCTCCGCCCATACGGGGGCCCGTATAGGGCCATACTTTGCACTATCCCCAGGTACAGTCTCCAGTAGGGAGCGTTGGGTCCCATGATGTTGGGCATCAGCCGCACGATTGCGGATAGCCCCAGATACTTCTTCGATGGCTCCATGCCGATGCTGACGCCCCCAACCCGTAGGCTGGATACCGCAGGTGGCCCCATCCGAGGTCCGTGGAAGCACAGAGCCTCGGATTTGTGAAGGGTGACCTCGAAACCCAGCCGCCGAATCCGACCCATGACTTGAGCAACCCCTGCCGTGGCTTTTAGTGCTGCGTCACGGTGCGTTGCTTCCCGCGCCGTAACGAGGGTGTCGTTGGCGTAACACGTTACTACGACCCCTCTGAGCAACGGACAACGCAGCACCCAATCGTAACCGATGTTCCACAGGAGCGGTCCTAATACCGATCCCTGTGGAACACCGCACGACACATCTCGCCGACCCGGCGAATTTGTGTAATGAACTTCTTGCCGCAGTTTTGTACTAGATTCTTCATCTTGGCGAAGTATATTCTCAATTTTCTTGGATTGCGGATAGCCCCAGATACTTCTTCGATGGCTCCATGCCGATGCTGACGCCCCCAACCCGTAGGCTGGATACCGCAGGTGGCCCCATCCGAGGTCCGTGGAAGCACAGAGCCTCGGATTTGTGAAGGGTGACCTCGAAACCCAGCCGCCGAATCCGACCCATGACTTGAGCAACCCCTGCCGTGGCTTTTAGTGCTGCGTCACGGTGCGTTGCTTCCCGCGCCGTAACGAGGGTGTCGTTGGCGTAACACGTTACTACGACCCCTCTGAGCAACGGACAACGCAGCACCCAATCGTAACCGATGTTCCACAGGAGCGGTCCTAATACCGATCCCTGTGGAACACCGCACGACACATCTCGCCGACCCGGCGAATTTGTGTAATGAACTTCTTGCCGCAGTTTTGTACTAGATTCTTCATCTTGGCGAAGTATATTCTCAATTTTCTTGGTAGTGAGAGTTGTCTGAGCTTCTTATTTTGAGCGAGGAATTTACTTATTGCCTTTACACGTAGGTATAGTTAGGTAGAAAAGTATGGCAAGAGATTTCATCATTCAACTATTGATTTAGAAGCCTAGTCATTGAACTGAAGATGTTCTCTGAATGAAGATAAATAGTGAAATGTTTTATATTTCTAAACAGGAGTAGCCACTTTCATGACTCGGAATCGTTCTGCTGTTATAGAATACATAACAGTTCCTTCTAACATTGCAATGCACAGAATAATATTTAGGCAGCCGCCTCTATCATATGAGTATAATTTATTTCTACTGCCGTTCTCAATCGGCGTATGGTACTGTCTTGGAGCTTTAGTTATCATATTAATTATAACATTGTACATAACTGCAAAATGGGACTCCAGAAAATTTGAATATGGTGATGAGGTATGTATTCATAATCTAAGCACTCTTACTTAGCCCCTCTTGTTCGGTATCTGTTATGGCGTTACAGGTGGATAAGAATGAAATGATGGCAGGTAATTCATCATCAAATCATCAATCTCTGTTTTGCTCGCGTATTTTCTTTTTTTCTTAGAAAGATGCCCGTTTTTCTGGTGCTCTTTATTACATGGGAATATACTGATCCAACACGCAAAGGCGCTTTGAGAATTTTAATTTATTGGCGATGTTGATGTACCTACTTTATGTCGTTATAATTACTACTTTTTCTCTCTTTTTAATGATTTCAATGTATAAAATTAGGTATAACTGTATCTTTACACCAGGAAATTTCAGTGCATCAATTTTGTACACGAGGTTTTGATAATACAGTTTATTAATTTCTAACGTTTGTTCAAGGAGAGTATCGATGGTAACTATTTGGGAGCCGTATGGAGCAATGTTATTATGTTCGTAATCACTGCTATCTCACAACAGGGGAGTCCCTATGAGCTAAAAGGTAGGTCTACGTCACGTATAACCTTGCGTATAACCTTGTAAGCCTTGTTTAGAGTTCCATGCCTCTATAAGAAAATCGGAACCCTTTTAAGGATCTCTTTGTTGTCCATTCGTCCGTCCTTCAGAGCCGCCGAATCTCTCTCGCCGAATCTCAGGAACCCACGACAGTATCGAGTTGAAATTAATATCTACCATATACTTTGACGTATTAGTACCATAATAATTAGTAATGCGGTCATTCCATCAGGTGATAAATTTCAGCCTTCGATCAACAAGACCAACGTGGTAGTGATTGAAGATTTCCGTCTAAATTTTATTAATGATATGAAAATAGAATCTTGGTTGCATCTAGTGAGTCCTACAATTGAACCATCCATCACAATTTCAGGGACCCGAGGACGCACAGTGACGTTTATTGTGTTTCTTGCTTTCCTCTTCTTTTACACATCGTACTCCGCCTGCATCATTGTACTCCTGCAGTCAACATCAGATCAAATACGCACTCTAACTGATCTCACTAACTCAAAATTGGAGTTCGGAATGGAAGATGTTGGGTACAATAGATACTATTATTCGGTATGTTAAATATTTTAACTTCTCTAAACTATCCATTTTCGTGCATTATTTTTACAGAAATAAAACAAAATAAAAAATAAACTCAAGCTATTTAGTTGCCTGAACGGTTCAACCTGGTAGAAAGGTTAGACAACAAAACGGTATGAAAATACCTACAATTCATGATTCTAATTAACAACGTGAACTTTTACTCGATGTTCTTTTTCTTTGCTTTAATTCTCTTCTTTCCTTCATCAGATTTGGTTAATTTGGCTTTTCTAACTGCCATCCATCGAGCATATGGAGACAAAATTCTGTTTTATGTGTTACTCTTATGTGCTAGTGCTTCTCATAAACAAATGTGACACGCGGCTTCTCGTGCTATATCCGCCAATACGACGACTAATTTGGTATTACGAGGTTTATTAGTCGATGCAGCCGAATGAACATTTTATATGGAGCTCCTTTGACTTTGACTGAGCTTTTTTTTGACAATATTATATGGCAACAGTATATCTTGGACTTAGTCCATCCTATTCTCTTACATCCCGTGATCCTGATTCATGGTATGGTAGTATATTGTATAGTAGGTATAGAGTTATAAGTACTTATAATTGTTTTATATTGCAGCCAGCTTATGCACGAGATGCTGCAAGGAAGGCATTTTATGAAAAAAAAGTAGCCTCAAGTAAAGCTAAATTTTACAGTCTTGAAGATGGAGTGAAGCGACTTCAAAGCGTAAAGAGTTTTATTTCTTTCTTGTTTAATCCATAATACAAATAAATTACACAGATAGAGTTTGATGGTATTATAAAATAGGTTCAGGTTCAGGTTCATCATCACGCCTTTATCCCCGAAGGGGTAGGCAGAGGCATATTATAGGTATACCCACATTTCACCTTTTATAATTTGTCCCACGTAATACGTTGTGAGCCGTATTGCCGTGTTTAAATGGACAGGCGCAGGTTGTGACTGCCTGCTGTTGAAATAAAGCCTTCAACTTGGCTTAACGACTGCCATTTTACTGGCAACCGGGACCAACGGCTTAACGTGCCTTCTGAAGCACGGAAACGCTCAAATAAATGTCACAAAGTTATAAAATAAATGTAGGTAAAGTAACCGTGGAACACCTGGTGCCCAGGGTTACTTATGTTAACCGTGGAACACCCAGGTTGACCAACGTGACACGAGTTAGTCGTGGACGAAAGAGGTGGACCACGGTTCAGAAGGGATATATGCTAGATATGAGCAAAATTTAATTAGAAAATCGTACTGAAAAAACAAATATGCACTCAGATTACGTTAATTTTTATTTGATTAGTTTTAAATTTACATTTGCTTTAAGGGTATTGATTTTTAAAAAAAACTATTAAATATGGCGTAATGCCAATTCATTGGGAAACAAATGTTTCATTTTGCTGCTATATTGTTCATTTTATTAGAGCCCTTTTGCATTTAGCATGAACACTGGTACTGGATATAAAATTGTGTCTAAATTCCTTCACGAACATGAAAAGTGCGGGCTATGGGATATTGATTACATAGGGGACAGTATGCCGTGGACTTGTATTAAAAAAGGCTCTCCTTACACTGAAATGTACAGAATCGGGTAATTTTTTTTTACAATTTACTGATTTGCTAATAGAGAGGGTATCACAAGATCAAATACGACGCTGGGCAATACATGACCCTTTCAAGCTACTTAATCCCTTTCGAATACTGTAAGGCTTTAGGGGCCCAAGCCAGCCGCAAAAGTAATTGATGACATTACCGACGGACTTTTTTTTTAACGTGAGTTATGCTATGCCGGACTCTTACCGACTAAATACCCAACGATTCCTACCTAATGCCTACAGTTGGGAGCCCTGGGTAAGTTCTCGGTAGTAAGAACCCAGGACTCCCAACAGACCCTGGCTGCCACTGAGGCCTCACCTAGGGGACGGTTTGGGTGATATCCCGCATCTTGGGGGGTGTGGAGTGCGTGAATCCCTGACGTCACGCTGTCATTTTGGGCCTGCTTCTGTAAGGACGGTGAGTAGCCCCTCACCGTCCTCAGGCCCTCGGTCATGGGGTGCGAAACTCGGGTGGGAGAGTTCTCTCCCGCTCCCTCCCCGCCGTCTCTTACACGAGCATGAGTTGCTCACAGAAAGAGGCAGCGAAGTCCCACTTACTTCTGCTGGAGATCATGGCTCGCACAATAATCTCCAGCGAGAGAATGTCCACGTCCAGACCTGCGTTATTAACGGCCTAGGTCCGATTTAGAAAGAGAAGGAAATCTTATATTGAATCCCTCTTCTAGTCCGATACCAACCCGTCTGCCCGTAAGGCCAATATCGAAAATTGGTAGAAGTCAAGGTATTTCTAGCAGACTGAATATTATAAGATAGTAATCTTTCCCTAACTTTACAGATTTTATAGGATCGAAGAACACGGCTTAAGTGCTAGAAGCAATCAACTGATTTTTGGTAGAAAGCCTCAATGTACGGGAACGAGCAGCACCTTCCTGTCAGTCAAGATGGTGGACTTCTACCCTGTATTGCTCATGATGACGTACGGAATAATTCTGGCTATTGCCATATTCATTTTGGAAATTTTAGTTCATCGTAGGCAGAAAATGAAGGAAAACTCATACATAAATTGATCTAGTTGACTTGCGTTTAGTATGAATAGTTACATTCACGATAGGTAACTCTACATATTATGCTAGTTTAAACTATTTTATGTAGTAAGCTTCGACAAAATTAAATCAAAATAAAATGAGCACGTTCGGTTCATAACCACAGTGACATCTGACTGATGGATCCAACTAAGGTTGATGAAGATCCTTATATAATTTGGATTATATCCGCCGTCTACATGGATGGCAACAAGTAACGTCACCCTGGTTGGGTTGGGGCTGCTCTAAGTGGGTAAGCTCCGCACACCATTGTCTCACATCCCAAATCTCGACTTTGAATCACAGTATTATCAACCCGCTTTATGATTGCCATCGCCATAGCACAGATAACTTATGAGAACAGCCTCCACATTATCACGATACTTACATACTTATGATGCTGATTTCATAAGTGGTTATTGTAATATACCTACATTGTAACACATGTATTTGTGTTGTGAAATTTGTGCTTTTTATTACTGATCTAGCTGACCAGCGCAACTTCGTTTACGTCACATAAAATAAAATCAATAAAATAGAAAGAAAGAAACGGATGTTTTTATTTGAAATTGAATAGGGATTGATACCTATCATGTTTTTAAAAATCACTTCGCTATAAACATAATTAGATTTTCATTAGAATGGTTATCGTAAGGCAACCACTTTAGCGTACTTCTAGAACTTTTTAAACGGGACACTTTCTTATCCAATGATTCTAATGAGGGATACTTAGGTAATTCTTAAAATTAAAACATGATTTATCTGAGACGCAATGTGAATACATGGTCAGTTAAACATTGTTTGTTCTTTAATCAAAGAAAAGTACCTACCTACCTACATACTGAGAAGTTACTAAGAGGTTTTCTAGAGATCCCACTATTGTACTGCGTAGTAAAGTAAGTACTTTTGTATTATATTTGTACCTATGTATGAACAATAATGAATTAGATCCCTGTAACTTCAGTGAAGAGATCACAGAAATTTATCGAGAAAGAGATCTATCTAAAATAGCTAGACCAGACACAACTAGAGCAGTGTTGGCAAGAAAATGAATTATTTATTTATTTATTTTACACTTTATTGTACGCCAAGTAAATACAATTAAGGTACACGAATACACTGCAAGAAGATGTACAATGGGCGGCCTTATCGCTAAAAAGCAATTTCTACCAGGCAACCTTTGGATGAAGAAAGTTCATTGAAGGTAACGAGTGGTAGTTCTTAGGCGTACTCTTAGATCGAATAAAGTTTTTTAATTATAGGTATAAAAAATTCTACATTTAACACATAAATATTGAAAATATATACAGCACAATAAGAATATATATAAACACAACATACATACATACGAATACACATACATAGATACATACACACATACGTACATACGAATATAAAAACATACATAATCTACATATTACACAGATAGATAGTGATCCTTCACCATTTTTTTTAAAGCTATCGTCTGCGCTCGTCTTATCCCTACTGGAAGTTTATTCCATAGTCTTATGGCCGTAACCGTGAAAGATTTGTCAAAGAACGTAGACGAGTGAGACGGCATCTTTAATATTAAGTTTTCCGATGACCTCAGACATTTCGAATGCGTATTGTGGAGGAACTCGAAGCGTTCCTTTAGATAGGAAGGAGTTGAAGGGTTAAATAAGATACTATACAGTTGTGAAAGAACGTGAGCATCCCGGCGAAGTCGTATTGATAACCACCCAAGCTGCGTTCTGAATTGAGAAACATGGTCATATTTGCGTAAACCAAAAATGAACCTTATGCAAACATTTTGAAGACGCTCAAGTTTGTCTAACTGGTTTTCGGCAAGATCAGGATAGCTGACATCTGCATAATCGAGTATGGGCAACAGTAGCGCGTTTGCAAGCGCAATTTTGGTGGTCATAGGCAGAAGGCTTTGTTACTTCCGTAATGAGCCCACTGATACAAACATCTTACGGCTCAATTCCTGCATCTGTGGCTCCCATGATAGCGTAGAGTCCAGGTATACTCCCAAGTTCCTAACCTTATCACTAATTGTATAATAATGTTGTCAAATATTACCGGGGGAATATTTGCCCACACAATTTTTGATTTCATTTGGGAACTGCCCAAGATTGCGACTTGTGTCTTGCTCGGGTTTACCTTGAGACCATGAGATCTACTCCACCCGCTTATATGATCCAAGTCCTTATTTATAGACTCCACAGCATCACTCAACTGTAGAATTGGTGTCTGGCAGTATATTTGCAAATCATCTACATATAGGTGGTAAGAAGAAGATATATGAGTTGAGATGGAATTAATGAAAATTGAGAAAAGTTAAGGAGAGAGAACGCCACCCTGGGGTACGCCAACCGTAGTATCACACCAGTTTGATAGAGCGTTGTCAATACATACACGTTGCCGGCGACCACACAGGTAACTTTGAAGCCAATCGATCACTGTTGGAGATATGTTCAGAGAGCGGCAAACATATAGCAATACATCGAAGTCAACGGTATTGAAAGCATTGCTGAAATCCAGCAAAGCGAGAATTGTTAACTTTCCAGATTCCATACCGGACCTAATGTCATCAGTAATATTGATAAGAGCTGTGGCTGTACTATGACCAGGACGGAAGCCGGATTGAAAGGGATTAAGGACATTATGTTTACAGAGGAATCTACTGATTTGTGAGTGCACCAGACGCTCAAGGACTTTGGATAGGAATGGGAGTATAGATATTGGCCGGTAGTCCGTGTAAGTGACTGCTTTTCCAAGAAGTTGGGAAGACACCGCTGGAGATGGAATAGTTTAAAATGTAACATATAATGGGAAGGAGTTCATTGAGGATGGGAAGGATCATTTTACGACTGACGCAGTCAACGCCTGTTGAATCGGATGAAATTGATGTAATAGCTCTTCCAACCCCCAAAGATTTAAGAAATTTCCACACTTTACCAGTGTCTCCATTTTGTATATTATTGTGAATGTGTTGGCGTTGGGCTTTCCTACACACCATAATACAGTGATTTCGTAAGGAGACATATTTATTGTAGTTGTCTTCATTTGGTTTTATTTTATATTTAAATCTAGCAGCTGCTTTTTTATGTAGAAGATTTTTGATGTCAGGAGTGAGCCATGGGGCAGGAGGGTGCTTAATTTTAACAGCTCGAACAGGCGCATGCTTCTCATAAACTTGAATAATGTTGGTGGTGAATATAGTGACTTGTTCATCTGTTGACCCCGAGGTGGTAAGAGGACTCCAATCAATGTTATTGATATCCTGACGAAGGCTTTTCAGATTCATGCCACCAAAATTGCGCTGCAATAGGACTTTTCGCTTAGCTCTAGGGACATGAATTTTGTAGGAAAGGAATATCAAATCGTGGAGAGAGAATGCGTCAGCTGGATATTGACCATGCTTAGCGACGTGTTGACGGGAGGAAATTAAACATATAGAGGCCTAATTTTGGGGGTTCCATACCCAAAGGGTAAAAACGGGACCCTATTGATGGGACTTCGCTGTCCGTCTGTCTGTCTGTATGTCCATCACGAGGCCGGCTGTATCTAAGGAACCGTCATAGCTAAAGATCTGAAATTTTCAAGGATGATGTATTTCTGTTTCCTCTAAAATACTAAAATTCTAACTAAAACCCATAGAACATTGGTGCTCTTTGCCATTTTCTGATACGAAACCGTCCGCGAGTCCGACTTGCACTTGGCCTATTTTTAATATTAAGCCAATGGCTGCCCTAATTGAATGTCTAACAGGAAATTAAAGATATCAGCAATCACTGATTTGTATAGAATTAAAGCAGTGATAAGATACTGAGCATCACCGATAATATGGGTGATTGTATGACGAAACTACTGAGTGCGATTCAGTCACAATAGAAAAATGTGTGTTTACTATTGACAAAGTGTTGACAATGGATTACAAATTGGTGTTTTTGGTGCTTACATTTTTAATTGGATTAGCAGTCGGTAAGTAATATTTAAATTCTAATGTCCAGCATTTCAATATTGTCTAGACCAGACCAATTTTTTATACTCCTAAGCGTTAGAGAAGCCGCGGCCCTCCTCATTGAAAATGGTCGCCGCAGCCTAGGATATTTGCGACACTAGACTATGCAAAATGCAAAGTTGCCAGTGCCAGAAAACTCAGAAAATAGCTATACTGTAAAAGTGTAAAACGATCGGGTCCTCTTTCTTACAGCGCGTAAGGTGCCTCAGGGCAAGTAATAAAATAAACTAAATAGGAAGCTTTTCCGAAGGCCAAATCAACTTCAAATTGTTCAATTACTGGTGTATAATCAGTGGTCGTACTAGTAATAAGAAACTTGTAAGGGTCGTACTAGTAATGGTAAACTGTGCAAAATACAAGAATTTAACTACCTATTAAGTCAATATCCTTATGGCGAAAGTACCTTTAATTGTTTATATCTACTATTTACAGGTCAGTTGAGGTGTTACGCTTGCGGTTTCTCGTCCTCGGACTCGGACCGCTCATGTCTTACGATAGGAAATGACACACGCTTCGTCAACTGCCCGTTCAAATATTGCACCATATTGAGACAGGAATTCTTGGTAAGTACTCGGATAAGGGTTGGACTACATCTGACATCAAAATATCTAATACCTACCTCAATCCTGTTACGGATATCGTCATTAATTAAAATTCAAAACTTGCGCGCGACTGCGTCTCCGATTTTGCCGCGTGCAGCTGTAGGTTAAACCTCTAGCTAGAAAAATTTACTTCATGATATGCAGGGCAAAAAAGCTGAAGAGTCTTACTCCTTGGGTTATTGTCTTCATGCTGCGTACTTAATCAGTAGCAGAAATGACTGCTTATTCTGTGCCTTGTAAGAGAGAACCCTACTTCTGCACCGAGGTAATAAATGAAAGCCTCTATCTAATTCGTGATCTATCACTAAAAAAGGCAAACAACGTAACCAAGGTAAACTTCGCCCAAGACTATCGGCTGTCATGACCGGGGTCTGAGGACGGCGGGAGGGCTGCTCACCATCCTTACAGAAGCAGGCCCAAGACGTTAGCGTGACGTGAACATTTCACGCACGCCACACGACCCAAGAAGCAGGATAACATCCGAATAACCCCCCAAAGACGCGTGATAGCACCGGAATCCACCGAATTGATGCCCTAGTGGTAGCCAAGGTCTGTTGCGAATTTCGAGGTCTTACCCGGGGCTCCCAACCGTAGGCAGTAATGGAAACGTGTGATTTTTAGTCGGTAAGAGTCTGGCATAGCATTTGTGACGGATTTTCCACACGTAAAAATAATCCAAGATAAAGTACAAAGTTTCAATAAAAATAGCAAGTACTAAACTACAATTTTTATTCAGGACCCAGCGGGAACTGTTGCCAGTTTTACACGTGGCTGCGAGCAAGTACCCGACTATTTGAATCATGAGGTCGAAGACTCAACCTTTAGGACGTTTTACAGAGCATGCACCCATGACCGGTGTAATATAGGTAAGGTTCTTTGCAATTTATGGTACTGATAATAACCCTGGAACATACAAACACGCCTTGGTGTTTCCCCAAGAGCCTTTTGCAAATAGGTTCGTTGATTCCTAACCCGGACCAAGTTCCGTCACCGGTCGCTGTACAAAAGAAAACCCTGTAACTATTTTGTAACCCGTACCAGAGTTACATCAGCCAGGACAGATGTTACTCATACACAAAATACAGTCAACTCTTAGTTTAAATATGGCATTTGTGGAGGGGTTACAACAAGTCCGCCAATATCTTGTTTCCGAAGGATTAGCTGTCGTAACACAAAATACAATCTCTGCTGTAGTTGGAGCATAATCTAGATATTTCATTTTGGTACATTATTTAAATTACTACCACTTGTACTTGTTCCACGGTTATGCCACTGTATGCCACGGTTATGCCTTACGTCATTATCAAAGCATTGCATTAACACTTTTTTTATTATTACAGGCAACGGTATTGAATTGATTGCTGGAGGAAATTTGTTGCCAAGACCCGAATATGCAGGTGAAAATATTCGAGTTCCAGGCACGCGTAGCGAGGCTTTAATTCTTCAATCGAGCCTTTTGACTTTAATTATCAGTGTTTATGTCATTGTTTAATAGTAATATATTAATGTATGATTAATTTGATTTACCTACCTAAATATATTTATTAGTTTATTTATTTGCACAATTTATATACCTAAGGTTGTTATGTATCCTGGGGTCATCCTTCCGAGGGCTTACCTGGAGCTCCCAACCGTAGGCATTAGGTAGAAAACGTGTGGTTTTTAGACGGTAGGAGTCCGGCATAGCATCCATCCATGTAGGATTTTCCTCACATTAAAAAAAAGTTGTAATGTGGTTCTTAGAGAGACTGAGATGAATCGGACCGTGGATAACCGTGCTCGAACGCTCCGGATATAGAGTGTGAGGATGAACTCCCAGTCTGTGGCGAGCGGTGCGATGAAATAACGAAGCCCGTGGGCATCATATCAAACAATTCCTCAGAGCACAAACCGTTGTACAGGCGGTAGAACACGCATAAGGAGTCGAAGTCTCTCCTGTCGCGAAGAGGCTCCACACTACCCGAAAGTACTACCCGTTCGCTCTAACTTTGCCGCTGGCGTAGAGGCGTATACCCGAATTGTTAATTAGACGAAGTAAATTGACAGAAGCTAATGTCACTTCGTCATGGAAAATAAGCAACATTGTATGAAGATGTGACATTAGTTGCTGTCAATTTACTTCGTCTAATTAAAAATTCGACTTTAGTATGGAGCCGAGCGGCAAAGTTAGAGCGAACGAGCAGTATAGGATCGTTGACAATTCTCACAGCTCGCTTTTGCACCGAGTCAAATGGACGAAGCTGATATTCAGGTGCCCCCGCCCAAAGGTGACAGCAGTACTCCATGTGCGGCCGCACCTGCGACCTATAAAGAAGCAGTGTTAGCGCCGCAGTAAAGTACCTACCGCCGCGTCCTATTAAACACACCTGAGATGTCAACGCCTAGGATCCCTACACTTTTAGAGATGGAAAGAGATGTGCCCTGAAATTGTGGCGCTACAATAAATGGGGTTTTCTTAGCAATAAAAAGACACGTTTGTGTCTTGGACGGGCAGCTATGCTAGGGTGATGCATAGAAAATTATAGTCAGCTTAGGATTTATGATACGAAAAGACAAAGAATTATATTGAACTAGCAGTTTCCCGCAGCTTCGTCCGCGTAGAAGTCGTTATCGCGTAAAATCATTACCCTCTTTTTGCGCAGTCAGTTAAAAAGTAGCCTATGTCCTTACCTTGAACTCAAACTGTCTCTAGGTATACCAAGTTTCATTAACTTCGGTTCAGCGGCTTAGACGTGAAAACGTTACAGACAGACAGACAGAGCTACTTTAGCATTTATAAAATTAGGGCATGAAGCCGTTCACACTCCTGCATTTCTGCCATTAGCCGATGTTTAGCAATTTACACCCACACACACTTCCTGTTGGTTGACCTAGACCTAGATCAACCGGAAAAGCTAAGATCCTTCCCAGACATGTCCCAACTATGATAGGTAGGTATCTATATATTTTCAACGCAAAGATAGTGCGTAGGTACCCACAAACGCACGCAAGCTCATATATTTATTATTATTATTGAAGGGGGCAGGAACTCCTCAATAATTTAAAACCGGCCAAGTGCGAGTTGGACTCACCCATGAACGGTTCCGTAGCAGCAAGTAATATATTAAAAAAGTTCTTGTACCTAGTTTGTTCAAACCAATTTTCGTTGGTAGGGGAAAGGTGTACAAGATGATCCCTCGAGGTAAGACGATCCTTTTCGATTGTGACGATACTGTGCATGCCATCTAGTTGTTTTTTCGAGAAAAGCGTAGGTTCCACCGACTGCAGTCAAACCGCGATGGCTGCGTGAAGGACTATCACTGTGTTTTGTGATTTTTAAAAAATTGTACAGTGTTAATCTAAAGTAAGCCTGAATTTGAAACTCCTTTACTTTTCGTGTAACCGATTTTATGTAATGATTATTATATTAGTAGCTTCTAAATATGTTCATTTGTTATAAAAACGTATAGCGGTGACTGTAGGATACTTATAGGTTAGGTTAGAGAATTTCAAATAAAAAGTAAGCTCTGGGGCAAGATGATTCGTCTGCTTCTGCACAAGATGATCCGTGGATCATCTCACCCCAATGTCTTTTTGCCCGGCTGCGCCAGCGAGGGTAATAAATTTGCGCGTATGTATGTATGTACTCGTATGTATGTTATATGTATATATACTATATGTAACAAGATAATATAGCAATTCTACATTTTAAAATAAATTTTTTTATATTATTTTTTTAATCATTTATGTTATTTTATTATGGATTTTTTTTAAAAGGAAATTGCCACGTGTCACGTATCGTGGAAGACCAGCCGTGGACAGTGGGATCTATGGATGATAAAGCACTAGGGGCTGTGGCAGTTGATTATGCCTAAGGGTTGATCTCATTGTTCAAAACACATATTTGATTAAAACATTTTAAAATAATTATTTGAGTAAAGTCATTTTAACGATACCTTAAGTCGAATTTTTAATTAAACGGAGTAAAGTGACAGCAACTAATGTCACTTCTTCATACAATGCTGCATAATTTCTATGAAGAAGTGACATTAGTTGCTGTCACTTTACTCCGTTTAATTAAAAATTCGACTATAGAGATTGGGTTGGATCTGAACGGGGCAAGATGATCCTCTGGGATCATCTTATACACCTGTGTGGACAAGATGATCCTTTAGCAGACATTTAGTATAATTAATGAAACTCTTATCAATACTGAATTTTGAGAACATAAGGTATGACAATACCTAGATAGATAAACTGACTATTCAAAACATCTTTAATATTAACATTAGATTGTACTTTCTCAGATTTACAGGCATTCTCCCTTAGAGGGATCATCTCATACCACCTTCCCCTAGTTTTAAAGGCAATGTACCTACATCTTTTTTTTTAGATTTATCATTCTCTTAGTTTAGAAGTTAGGGGGGGGGGGGAGGCACTCAATTTTCACTTTGGAAGTGTCACTTGAGCAAACTATCACCTTTAGACAAAAACGATGTTAGGAACCTCTATAGCATTTTCGAAGACCTATCTATAGATAAACCACACGTATGGGTTTGATGAAAAAAAAATTGAATTTCAGTTCTGAGTATGGGGACCCCCAAAATTTACTGCTTTTTTTCTAGTTTTATATGAAAATCTTAATGCGGTTTACAGAATAGGTACATCTACTTACCAAGTTTCAATAGCATAGGCCTTATAGTTTCGGATAAAAGTGGCTGTGACATACTGACGACAGACAGACAGACATGACGAATCTATAAGGGTTCCGTTTTTGCCATTCGGCTATGGAACCCTAAAAATGGTGAATTTTGCAAAACCAGAGCGGTTTATTTTCTTATGTTGAGGTGACACACAGAAAAACAAAACAACGTCAGTACATACAAAAAAGTAAAAAAGACTCGTGCCGCGCGCCGCCCAGCAGCTGATCAAGAGGGTTCTAAGTATTTAAAAACGTTTCCATCGCTAACAATTAAGTATTATCCTTTTTGTTAACGTGACAATTAGTTAGGGTAATCTTTGCTCTTTCTGTGTTGAGTGTTAAATTAGACTGATCGAGAATAACAAGCAGGCAGTTAAAAACAACTGATGGTGCCCGTATATTTTTTGTTGGCCAATGTGTCGCCATAGCTACGAAACTTGCTGCCGCTAGAAGCAGAGATAATATTGATAGATAGGTAAAAAGTATCTACTGTAATGTGTAGGCAATAGTTGCTGCTGGGATGTTTATACGACACTGCTACCATGAAGACCATCCAGCTGAGAAAGCCAAAAAAAAAACTATTTTTTTTTGTTTTCTCAGCTTCTGCTTATAGATGTGTGACAGAGCGATTTAATATCGCTTCGATCTTATGTATCATAGTCATAGACATAGACGCTATGGTTAGGCGGAATGCTGCACAGCCTTGGAACATCTCGACGTGTTGGTTTCGGTATGAACTTGGATGAAACCTAGGGCATGTTCAATGAGCACGTCGCACCGGGACCAATCCACGTCGAAGGATCGAGGCTTAGCTTTGTTCAGGAGTATAGTACCTTGGACAGGTTATAACACTTGGGGAAAAATAACCTGGACAAGGAAATCACCGGAAGGATCCGGCTGGGTCGTTATGGCATCGAGGTACCTGGCTGGGCTGGGCAGCATTTAGTAAACTGCGTCGTGTTTTCGATTTCGATATACTGAATGCTACCCAGCCCAGACAGGTACCTCAATGCTATAACGACGAATACGATACAACCCCAGTGCGTTTTAGCAGTAATGACTTACGGTGCCGAAATGTAGACACTTGCGGTGGGGTTGGTCCTGGTTAGCGGGCTATGCTTGGAGTATCTTTAAGGGATAAACTCCGAAAAGAGGTTATCAAGCTCAATTAGAGAACTAAAGTTGTCGACATACCTGACACGACGTGGCAATGTATTGGCCCATCAGCAGAACTCCCGTCGGCCGATGCAGCAAACGCGTTCTAGAGTAGAGACCGCGGTTTGGTAAACGTAGGGTAGGGCTTCCACCTGCCAGATGGACCGACGACCTAGAAAAGGTTGCAGGCTGTTGATGTGGAAGGCGTAGGACCTTGAATTATGAGAGGTCTACGTTCAGTATTGAACTGCCATAGGTTGATTTGATTTGATTGACAGGTAATGCCTATCGGTTTGGAATTCACTTGCTATAACTCGTCACCGACCGACGAACTAGACATAGGTATGAAATCTCCGAGAGCGCAGCCGAGCCGTACCCTGAGATTGCCGGCATCTATTCTGTGAAAAAAAATATTTAAGTAGGTAAGTTGGTAGGTACCTAACCTAGGTACTTAAATCCTACTATAAATGTGAAAGTTTGTGAAGATGTTAGGATGTTTGGATGTTTGTTACTCAATCACGTTGTAACGGCTGAACGGATTGGGCTGAAATTTGGTGCAGAGATAGCTTATAGTCTGAAATAACACATAGGCGATTAATTTTCATCCCGGGAATATGTTCCCACGGGAAGCCGGAACGGGTACTGAATTTCACGCGAGCATCCTCTAGTAGGTACATCATATTTTATTTAAAAAGTTTTCCATAGTGTTGTCATGACAACTTAGTGCAGCCTATTAAAACAATTATTCTTGTAGTCAACTTTACAGTACTTATACAACTTACTACATTACATCAATATATCATTTTTATAATAATTTTACTGATTCTTATTTTTGTTACTGTTAAGAACTTTTGAACGTTTCGCGAAAATGTTTTGACAGCTTTCATGAACATGAATCTTGACGACAGTGACATCGTAATGTCAGTTTCGAGACGTAGTAGGTTAGGTTTGTTGTGGACTATTATTTATTAAAAATGTAATCATTAGTAACTTAAATTACTTGTTTAGTTGGTTTAAAACCAAATATGACAACTTCTCCTACAAAAGCAAAACAAAAACTCTCATTGCGAAAGCGCATTTTCGTTAAAAAGTCACCAAAAGTTGGTTGTTACGTTGATACAGACTCCAATGATGAGTTTAGCCAATCTACATCCCGTCCTATCTCTCCTGCCGACCCTTTTCTGGCTCAGAGTGCTCACAGTGGGGATACGAGTATAGAGGCATCGCACCGTCAGAACTCTTTGAATGAACCATTGTACAATAGTGTACACAATGCCAATTATGTTCATAATGAAGATGATAGCAATCATAGGTGTTGTAGAACCTTCTTCCGAAGATCTCGTCCTAAAAGCCTGGTTGACCATCAACCTACTACAACAAAGGGTGAAACACAATCAGGACCTGTGAGTCCTATAAACAATTCTGACAGTGAGCATACAATATGTTCTCAGACAAAATCTGATGAGATTTCTAAAGCTTCAGGAAAATCTCCAAGAACGGATGACATCAAAAAGAGCTTTGAACACTCTGGTTCTTTTGAAGGAGTAAAATCAAAGAGTAAATTGTTTGTAAAACGGTTATCAGCTGATCACTTGATATCAAATGAAACAAAACCTTTTTACCGTCCGTCATCACCTGAAAGTGATAGAAGTAGTTCATTAGACCGGAAAAGAAGGTAAGATAATATAATAACCTTGAATTTGTGCTCTTGGGTTGGTGATAACTGTGCTAAAAATGTATTTTGTGTTGTTATTGTCTGCATTAGGACCAAGTCAACAATCACACGGTCTGCTTCGCGTGCTGGCAGCACTGATAACTTGGCACGTAACTCGCTACTCGCTGCACAGGTGCTCCGTCTCATTCCTACACATGAAGCTAGAGAAAGGTGGTGGATTGTTTGTAATGTTATTTTTCTGTGTCAATTTTTTTATATTACTTCATAATTCATTGCTACAGTATGCTATGTTAGCATAATTTCTTTAATGATAAATAAACTTATGATTTATTTCAGAAACTACCTTTATGGTCGTCTAGCTACTCATTCTATTTTAGGTGCAGCAGAATTGGAACATGTTTTCCCTGACCGAGAAGTGAAAATATTTGTTGGGACATGGAATATGAATGGACAGGGGCCACCAAAGTAAGACTACTCTTTATCATTTAATCTTTACTATGTACCTACTGTGTGATGTGTGGATGTGATTTAGTCATAGAGATTAGTACCTTATCAGGCCAAATATTGAATTTATCGTGTGTTGAAGTATGCATGTAATGAATTTTGGATCAAACAGTCACATATATATGTACTGCTTGTTCGCTCTAACTTTGCCGCTCGGCTCCATACTAAAGTCGAATTTTTAATTAGACGAAGTAAATTGACAGCAACTAATGTCACTTCTTCATACAATGTTGCGTATTTTCTATGATGAAGTGACATTAGCTACTGTCAATTTACTTCGTCTAATTAAACCAGTAAACTAATAAATAAACCAGTGGGCACTAGCAGGATATAGGCACTATCAGTTGTTACAACTGCCTGCCTGATAAGATAATATAATATAATATAATAATTAACAATTCAAGTATACGCCTCTACGCCAGCGGCAAAGTTAGAGCGAACGGGTAGTACTAGCCTCTAGTAGATTAAAAAACCCTTTTTCCAGAATAATATTGCATGTATTTAATGATCATGATAAGATCCTATAATATAGTAACAACAATATTTCAAGTCTGATTTGTGATGCTAAAATAATCACCTGAACACATTTTATTGACTCAACCAGTTGGAACAAAAATTACAAGGTTTGGCAAACCAGATGACAATTTAGAGAAACTGAACCCAAATTTGCAGTAAAAACATGCTTGACCAATCGAAACTTTCTTTGCATATGACAAATTATGTTTAATTTGTCAAATGCAACTTTCTTTGCATTTGACAAATTACGTTCAATTTGTCAAATGCAATGAAAGTTTCATTTGGTAAAATCAGTTTTTTTGGCTTTGTCTATATTAGGGACCAGTGAGACCACTGTTATCCAAGCTAACAACCCTTTTACAGGGACTTGCAAGAGAGCCGTGCTCATCAAACTGAGAATTAGGTCCAAGATATGTCATTGGCTCCCTATGCTGCGCAGGAAAAGTGCATGTTGATGGCTTCTATCACTATTTATAAATAATTTGGTTAATTTTCACAGGGAACTTGCAGATTTTATATTCCCAAGTCAAATACAGCATGTACCAGACATATTTGCTATCGGCACTCAAGAAAGCTACTCTGAACGCACAGAATGGGAGATCACTATACAGGAAGTGTTGGGACCATCACATTTACTACTTCATTCATATTATTTAGGTCAGTAACTAAATACTGTTTTATGTAGCATTAAGACATGAGGATGTATTTTTAGTTGACAAATTAAAATATAAGTTAAGTCACTGGTAATAAAGTTAAATTCCAATGTTTACGGTCATAAGTACATAAACAAAACCGCGGTATGCTTCGGCATACCGTGTAGGCAGCACTCGGCACGCTTTAGTAGTCTTCAGGATACCGCGGGCAAGACAGTGCGTCTGTCTATTTCAACACGTGAGACAAGTACCTACTAAATATCAAAGGTTCAATTTAGAATGCCTTTGCTGACCCCTTCCGGGATAAAGGCGTAACCATGTGTATGTATGTATGTGGTAACATTTTAAATATTCCGTTTTGGCTGTATGAAGCATTCACGTCATTGGACCGAGTAGTGGTAGGTATCTAATCGTAAGCCTTGTCATACAGTTTTATGTCACTTTAATCGCAACTGAAAACACATTTCAATAAGCGTATGTACCAAAACAGGTGATAACTATGACAGAAGAGAGCTGGTCAATGACGTCATTGATTAATACTCCAGTATGAACAGACTTTTCAGACATAGTTTAAACCAAAAGTGATGGTACTTAATAAATGCTGTTTTTGATACTATGCCGGATGCCTGACGGCTAAAACCACACGATTCCCTACAATCCCGCGGTTGTTAAAGATTGATTCGGGTGTTATTCCGCTTCTTGGTGCGTGAAACTACCCCGTCACGCTGTCATCTTGGGTCAGCCTCTGTACGGACGGCGAACAGCCCCTCGGCCGCCGTCCTCGTCGCAGTTGCGGAACTCTGGTGTGAGAGTTCTCTCCCGCTCCTCCCCGCCGCCTCTTTCACGAGCAGTCCTGCTCGCAGAAGGACGTAGTGGCTACCCACATACTGCCGCTGCAGATCATGGCTCCCACCAAGGTCTCCAGCGAGAGAATGTCGACGGCCAGACTTACCATGCCCGCGTGGTGAAGTTCCTATTTTAACGGTACCAGTTTGCCACAGGAATTTAACCTGGATAATCGTCTATCATAGCTATTAGGTACACCTGGTTGCATCCGTAACCTGTGCTTCTGCTTTCTCTGCAAAACTTGTCCTAGAAGCGATACTACTGGATAATGTGCGAGACTTAAAAATGGTATTTCTTTTCAGGAACAATACACTTGATGATATTTGTAAGAAGGGATCTCATTTGGTTCTGTTCACTGCCTGAAGATGCTAGTCTGTCTGTCCGACCAGGAACAGCATTCCGTACTAAAGGCGCTGTAGCTATTTCCTTCGCGTTATTCGGCTCTACGTATTTATTTGTAACAGCACATTTGACTGCACACCAAGAAAAGGTTAAGGAGAGAGTATCTGATATCAAAAGGATTATCAGATCAATTGACTTGCCTAAAAATTTGCCGTGTAGGCATAAAAGTAAAGGTTTGTATCTACCTATATTTATTTTATTAGGTCTAGGATATCATTAGTATGTCAACGATCTCATCAAGTCAACCTATAGCAGACCAGTCTCTCCCACCAGAGTCGGGAGAGAACTCTCCTACCCGAGTTCCGCAGTCGGCGACCTTTGTGCCGCCGACGTGTCTTCGCCGAGGACTATCGGCCTCCATGACCGGGGGTCTGAGGACGGTGAGAGGGCCGCTCACCGTCCTTACAGAAGCAGGCTCATGACGGCAGCGTGACGTGAGCAACTCACGCACGCCCCCCCTTAGAAGCGGGGTCACACCCGAAACCCCCCATAGACGCGGGATTGCACCCGAACCACCCCCTGGGCGAGGCCGCAGTGGCGGCCGTAGGTCTGTTGGGAGTCACGGGACATCCTTCCTGAGGGCTTACCCGGGGCTCTCAACTATAGGCTGTTGGGCGTTACGAGAGGTTTTTTAGTCGGTAAGAGTCCGGCATAGCATCCTACGAGAATTTTCCCTCACATCAAAAAATAAAAATGACCTCTTTTTCCGTAGCGTTCGGATAGATGGCGTGTAAGTCGAATTGAATCGCGATATTGTTTCACATAGTTTATAAGGATGTGTGTTGATGAATGTTCGTTGTTTAGCATCAACAAACCAGCAGAAGGCATATGGTGTTTATTGAGAAACACTTAAGTCTTTCATAGTAGTAGTTCAAGTGCAAATATAGTTTGACACCTTAACAAGGCCTGTCCTAATCATTTTCAAGATTTTATGAACTATAGAGCGCTGGTCTGACGAGTTGGTACAAGGTCTTGTCTTTTCTTTGCCATGACCTCGTCTGTTGGTTAGTAGGTGCGCCACTTGCAGGCGACATTAGCTCTGTTCCCTTCCCGTTAACACAGTAGGACCACAAAACATTAGTGATCTTTGATACCTACCCTACTACATAATCGATTAAGCTATCGAAAAGAGATACCGATATATTGAAGTGAACTGTTTGTCTTCATTTCAAACAATATCTAGAAAATAATAAAACTCGTTTTAATTCGCAGATCTTACAAGTAATTTCGACTACGTTTTCTGGTGCGGCGACCTGAACTTCCGATTAGGAGAACCCAGGGCAGCTGTTTTACGATGGATTGAACAAACAGAGGTACCTATCTAACCCAAGAGTATTATTTACCGCATGCAAATTGTATTAGATTTCAGAAAAAGACATGTTACTTACATGTTTTTGTGTGGCTTTTTTGGCAATTGTTTTTCTACTTCAACAGTGTGACTGCTACATAGTTTAAGGCTTCATGCGAACTTAATTTTGAAGGTCGGTAACGCAAATGTGGCACCTCTGATGTTACAAAAGACCATTGGTCTCAGGCCATCTAGGCTACGTTACGGTCTTGGCCTGCTTCTGTAAGAACGGCGAGAAGCTAACTTGCTGTTCACAAACCTTCGGTCATGGAGACCGATAGTCCTATGCGTATACCTGCAGAACTCGGGTGGGAGGTTTCTCACCCGCTGCCTCTTTCGCGGGCATGACTTGATTTCAGAAAGACGCAGCGACAACCCATTTAATCCCGCTGGAAAGCATTATAACCCTCACCACATGGTCTCCAAAAAGTTAGATTATTAAATTATTTCATCACGTAGCAATAGAATATCATTCGTTCACGTTATAACCGAGATACCGAATGCAGCGCCATTTTTTTTTTGTGAATCTAAACCATCTAGGGCGTCACCCAAACGCATACAAAAAAAAACATTCAAATCTGTCCAGTCGTTTAGGAGGAGTTCAGTGACGTACACACTTACCGTAGAATCTATCTATACTTATAATAAAACTGTTGAGGGTCGAGAGTCTGTACATGGAAGATATTTTGAAAATTTTAATTGGAGGGCGTTCTCTAATCGATATTGAAGCCGAAAATGTAATTTAAACTTTTCATGTCTGTCTGTCTGTCTGTCTGTCTGTCTGTCTGTCTGTATCCCGAATAAGTATCACGCCGAAACTACTGAACCGATTTAAATGATACTTGGTACACTTGAAGCTTATAGTCCGAGGAAGGTTCTAGAATACTTTTGATCCCAAAGTTTTGCGCGGTTCCTGCGGGAGAGGGGATGAAAGATAAAATGGTTTTTCAGTTGTAATTTCTCAACGCGTGATGCGATTCCAAAAATTTTTTCAGTGTTATAAAGGGAGTACTTTAAGGATTGTTTCATACAAGTTTCAATGTTGAGGGTTTTGTAGTTCAGGAATTAAAGGCACTTCAACTTTCGCAAAACCTAGAATTCAAGGGTTTCTTTGAATGTGAGGGTAATTCTAAACGGGCGTGTTGGCTTAATCATAAAAGAGCTTAATGATTAAGACTATTGTAAAATAATTCAGTCCGCGCCGAAGGCGGGGACTGAATTGTTTTAGAATAGCCTTAATCTTTAAGGTCTTTTATGATTAAGCAAACAGGGCCGTTTCACACGCTGCTTGATGAGTCTGATGAAGAAGGACCTCTCCATTCACAAACCTTATGTGACGTAAACGAAGTTGCGAGGGTCAGCTAGTAGGCTATAAATTGTTCAGATACTATTTCATAATCTATTAAAAACAGTGATTTATGATTTTATGATTGGTAATTTCGCAGAAAATACAAGCTAAAATAATATAAACATTATTCTGAGAGTTTTTATCAATTTTATCGACTTTTAATATTTAAGACTAGCTGACCCTCGCAACTTCGTTTACGTCACATAAGGTATACGAAAGAAGAGGTAATTCTTCATCAGGCTCATCAAGCACCGTGTGAAACGGCCCTGTTGGCTTAATCATCAAAGAGCTTAAAGATTAAGGCTATTCTAAAACAATTCAGTCCACGCCTTTGGCTTTTTTTTGGATGAATTATTTTACAATAGCCTTAATAATTAAGCTCTTTTATGATTTAGCCAACACGTCCGTTTAGATTTACCCTCTTATTCAAAGGAACCCTTGAATTCTAGGATTGGCAAAAGTTGAGATGCCTCTAATTTCTGAACCACGAAACCCTCAACCTTGAAACTTGTGTGAAAAAGTCCTTAAAGTACTGCCTTTATAACACTGAAAAAAATTTTGGAATCGGATTACGCATTGAGAAGTTACAACTTAAAAACCGTTTTGTCTTTCATCCCCTCTCCCAAAGGAACCGCGCAAAATATCGCGATCAAAGGTATCCTAGAACTTTCCTCGGGTTATGAGCTCAGATTGTACCAAGTTTCATTCAAATCGATTCAGTAGTTTCGGCGTGATACTTATTCGGGATACAGACAGACAGACAGACAGACATGAAAAGTTTAAATTACATTTTCGGCTTCAGTATCGATTAGAGAACCGAGCCGCAAATGTAATTTAAACTTTTCATGTCTGTCTGTCTGTCTGTCTGTATCCCGAATAAGTATCACGCCGAAACTACTGAATCGATTTGAATGAAACTTGGTACAATCTGAGCTCATAACCCGAGGAAAGTTCTTGGATACCTTTGATGGCGATATTTTGCGCGGTTCCTTTGGGAGAGGGGATGAAAGACAAAACGGTTTTTAAGTTGTAACTTCTCAATGCGTAATCCGATTCCAAAATTTTTTTCAGTGTTATAAAGGCAGTACTTTAAGGACTTTTTCACACAAGTTTCAAGGTTGAGGGTTTTGTGGTTGAGGGTTTTGTGGTTCAGAAATTAGAGGCATCTCAACTTTTGCCAATCCTAGAATTCAAGGGTTCCTTTGAATAAGAGGGTAAATCTAAACGGACGTGTTGGCTAAATCATAAAAGAGCTTAATTATTAAGGCTATTGTAAAATAATTCATCCAAAAAAAAGCCAAAGGCGTGGACTGAATTGTTTTAGAATAGCCTTAATCTTTAAGCTCTTTGATGATTAAGCCAACAGGGCCGTTTCACACGGTGCTTGATGAGCCTGATGAAGAATTACCTCTTCTTTCGTATACCTTATGTGACGTAAACGAAGTTGCGAGGGTCAGCTAGTTATATATATAAAGATTATAAAAAAACAATTTGATCGTTTGTATGTCTGTTTGTTTGCATTGAATAGGCTCCGAAACTACTAAACCGATTTAAAAAATTCTTTCACTGTTGTGAAGCTACACTATCCCCGGGTGTCATAGGTTATATTTTATTCCCGCATTCCCACGGGAACGGGAACTGCATGGGTGAAACCACGTGACATCGGCTAGTTTCTTTTTCCAGTTTCCGCTACCTCATCACTTACCGCACGGGCTCCTTCACGCGGACCAACTGACTGCAGTCTTAGAAGATGGCGCCGCATTCAGAGATTTTCGAGAAGCGCCCATTACTTTCCCGCCTACTTATAAGGTTAGTGTGTACAAGGACGTTTTAGGATTCCGTACCCATGGGTAAAACCGAGACCCTATTACTGAGACTTTGCGGTCCGTCCGTATGTCTGTCATCAGTCATCAGGCTGTACCTCTTGAACCGTGATAGCTAGACAGTTGTAATTCTCACAGATGATGTATTTCTGTTGCCGCTTTTTTTTAACGTGAGGGAAAATCCACCATGGATGCTATGCCGGACTCCTACCGACTAATAAACCTCACGTAACGCCCAACAGCCTATGGTTGGGAGCCCCGGGTAAGCCCTCGGAAGGATGTCCCAGGACTCCCAACAGACCTACGGCCACCACTGCGGACTCGCCCTGGGTGCGGTTGTGGTACTATCCCGCGTCTTTGACGGGTTTCGGGTGTGATCCCGCTTCTAAGGGGGGCGGGGCGTGCGCCGCGTGCGTGAATCCCTCACGTCACGCTGCCGTCATGGGCCTGCTTCTGTAAGGACGGTGAGCAGCCCTCTCACCGTCCTCAGGCCCCCGGTCATGGAGGCCGATAGTTTTCGGCAAAGACACGTCGGTGGCGCCCAAGCCGCCGACTGCGGAACTCGGGTGGGAGAGTTCTCTCCCGTTCCCGCCCCGCCGCCTCCTTCACGAGCATGACCTGCTTGCAGAAAGAGGCGGCGCAGTCCCACTTACTCCCGCTGGAGATCATGGCTCGCCCCATGGTCTCGAGCGAGAGAGTGTCCACGTCCAGACCCACTATTTTTGTTGCCTCTAATTCAACAGGCACTAAAAAGAGAAAAAACTAAAGGAACTTATTCCAGAAATAAAAGTAGCCTTTGTGTTATTCAATACTATAGTGTAGATATAAATTATTCCTTAACCAAATCTCAGCTAGATCCATTCAGTCATTAAACTGTTAAAGAATAACAAACACCGATAAATCCACAAACTTTCGCATTTATAATATTGATGTCAAGATCCTATAGCAAAAGCTTATATTATATTACCTTAATAAGGGCTAAATGACGTATGAAAATGTCTAAAAATGTATCTAAATTGATGTTATTGATGAGAAAACATAACATTTCCAGTACGACCCGGGCAGTCAGCAGTTCGACACATCGAGCAAGCAGCGCGCACCAGCTTACACCGACAGAATATTGTACAAAGCTCGCTCTATGACGGGCAACTCTACCTACCCGTTTTCGGGTAAGAACACACTTTATTAAACTTTTTTTCATCGCTACGTCTTTCTGTTGCGAGATTCATCTCATTGGCGGATTCCCGCCAACGAACTCTCATTGGCTGATTTCGGCATCAGGCAATGAGACTGGCGCTATTTCAAATGTCAAAACGGAACTGTTGTTTTTTTTTTGTAACTATAGTAGACATTTTAGAAGTACGTCTTGAGTGGAAGAGGTTGTGAAATGTGGATAAGTATGTGCTTGGCAAAAAGTCTAGTAACGGAACTAAAATTTTGCATGCTGGCTACATTGTCAAAATGTTGTTAATAACGCCACATGTGTCAGTTAATAGATTACGTACATGGGTGAATATACGCTATTTGAATTTCAGTGGCCCATAGAGAAATTTTATGTTAACCCCATTATACTATAGTTTCCGTATGCTTAAACAATAAAGAAAATGTTATTTTATTTGGACCACATAGTTCATTTATAATAATTTGTTTTATTTTAGCATTAATAGTCTAAAATAGTCATAAATGTATACTCCTCTGACTTTACCGCTTACCAGTTTATGGTAAATAAATGGTCAGATACTTTAACCCTTAAATGCATATTGTTGCCAAAAGTCTACGAACTACTTTTTTACTATTAAAAAGTGACACATGTGACAAGTGTTTCTGAATATATGTTTATGTCATAGATAATAACATATTGAAACAGAAAAACATGAAAGAGAGTCGTTAGAAATTAATATTACTTCGCAATTTGACATAACGAAAGCGAAGGGGGGAAAAGTTTATTGTGTGATAATTAGTGATTTTTGAATTGAGATTTACTGAGAAGTAATTCCTGAAACGAGTTAAAAAAATAAGAAATACATTAGACGTAAGGTAAGAAACCACTTTTATAACGGTTTTGTTGGCAATTTATCTTTATTGTGTATGTAGCTTGATTTTTATGTATGTTGCCAAATGTCTACATCATGCGTTTCTTTTATTTTGCCTATATGGGTATAGTTTTGGTATTTTAGTTATTTCGCTTTTCTTTTCAGCATGTATGACTCGCTGGCAGAAAAAATAATTGAGACAGCACTTGCTGCTTTACATGATGGTGAGGTCTCCGAAGATGATGAAGATTTCGATGATGATAATATCGATTACTATTCAAATGTAAGGGACTTATTGCATGAACTGGAAAATCAGCTCTTGAACAATAAATAAATAAACGAAGACCCACCCCCCATATTCTATGAAGAGGAGCACTTGTCAGGTGGTGCGTCCACGGCGGAACCTGTGGCGGGAACCTCATCTTAAATAATATACCATACTTTGACCGAAAATCATAAAAGACTACAGTGTCTATATGGGCGGAGTAGACCTCATTGACAGTTTCTTAGGAAGGTATAGGATCCGAATAAAAAGTCGAAAATGGTACCTTCGGCTTTCCAGCTTTCCAGAAGGTACCATTTTCGACTTTTTTATCACATGATGGACATGGTAGTTATAATTTTTGGGTGTTGTATAAGACCAACCAAAACCACACAATGCCTTACAACAGTCTATGGCCAGGAGGCCCGGGTAGGCCCTCGGAAGGATGTCCCAGGGTCCTCGGCCTCGCCTAGATGGTTCGAGTACTATCTCGCGTATGGGGGGGATAATTGGGTGCTATCTCACTACTATTAGTGGCGAAGAGACATGCCACCGTCTTGACCTACTTCTGTAAGAACGACGAGCAGCCGACTCGCCGTTCTCAGGCCCTCGGTCATGGAGGCTGGTAGTCCTGGGCGTAAAGCAATCATCGTAAAGCAATCGTCGCCGACTGCGGAACTCGGGAAGGAGATTTTTCTCCCGCTCCCTCCCTGCTGCCTCTTTCTCGAGCATAACTTGCTCGCAGAAAGACGCAGCGACGTCCCACTTTCCCCCGCTGGAGACCATGGCCCTCACCACGGTCTTCAGCGTGAGAATACGAAATTTGATGCTAAAAAGCACTGAGGACCTATGAAGCCTGTTCCGCCTGAAGATGTAAGAACTGACAGGGTTGATCACAATGAGAGGTGTGATACAAGAAATAGGTGCAAATTACTAGGATGTAAGGGGTTTATATGCACAGAATGTATCAAGTATCAGGTGGCCCTTTGTCATACTAAAGAAAGAAATTGTTTTGCTGCGTTACATACATAAATAACCCCTAGGATTATACGGTATTAGATTTTGATCTCACCTACCGCATTGTTATTTGTTTTCCCTAAACGCATAATGTAGCCAAATGTCTACACACAATATTTTTGCAAAAATATACTTTTAAATCAAACCAAGATTTTTTAAATTATTTTTCCCTTTATTTGTGACTCAAAATCTATACTGTAATATTTATTTCATAACTAAATAAAAAATCATGCATTTAAGGGTTAAATCTGTATGCCATTATGATCTTTTTTAAGATGATCAAATGCTTTAATAAATTTCGAAACATATTTTAATAAAATACACTGTAAAAACATTTATTAATATAAAAAAAATAACTTATCTTTTTTGGCTTCTTATTGTGCTTCCATCTTATTGTGGAGAAGCAGCTGGCTGTAGGCCGGAAGGTTTTCTGCGGTTTTGTGGACATGGAAAAAGCATTTGACAGAGTTGTACGGAAGGATCTCTGGGATTTATTGCCAGGATACGGGATTGATGGTGCGCTGCTTCGTGCTGTGCAGTCTACATATGTGGGATGTACGGCATGTGTGCGGGTGGGCGGCAGCCTGTCTCCCTGGTTTGACGTCAACATTGGCGTCAGACAGGGCTGCGTGCTGTCGGCTCTGCTGTTGGTCCTGTACCTGGACGATTGTCTTAAGAGAGTAAGATCGATGAATGTTGGATTGCGAATTGGTGACTTACTTGTGAACTGTTTGCTGTATGCAGATGATGCCGTGCTCATAGCCGAATCGCCATCAGAACTACAGTCACTAGTCACAACGATGAAAGATGATTGTCTAATGAGAGGCTTACATTTGAACGCGACTAAAACGAAAGTGATGGTATTCGAAAGAAAAGAGGACAGAACGAACGCCAGGATAACTGTAAATGATGTAGTGCTGGAACAGGTGGATGAGTTTGTATATCTTGGATGTGCATTTAGCAGGGATAGACGGTACACCCCTGATGTAGAAAAGAGGGTAACTGCGGGCAATAGTGTGAATGGAGCGTTAGGCAAACTTTTAGGTACCAAGGGCTGGCAATAAATCCCAGAGATCCTTCCGTACAACTCTGTCAAATGCTTTTTCCATGTCCACAAAACTGCAGAAAACCTTCCGGCCTACAGCCAGCTGCTTCTCCACAATAAGATGGAAGCACAATAAGAAGCCAAAAAAGATAAGTTATTTTTTTTATATTAATAAATGTTTTTACAGTGTATTTTATTAAAATATGTTTCGAAATTTATTAAAGCATTTGATCATCTTAAAAAAGATCATAATGGCATACAGATTTAAAGTATCTGACCATTTATTTACCACAAACTGGTAAGCGGTAAAGTCAGAGGAGTATACATTTATGACTATTTTAGACTATTAATGCTAAAATAAAACAAATTATTATAAATGAACTATGTGGTCCAAATAAAATAACATTTTCTTTATTGTTTAAGCATACGGAAACTATAGTATAATGGGGTTAACATAAAATTTCTCTATGGGCCACTGAAATTCAAATAGCGTATATTCACCCATGTACGTAATCTATTAACTGACACATGTGGCGTTATTAACAACATTTTGACAATGTAGCCAGCATGCAAAATTTTAGTTCCGTTACTAGACTTTTTGCCAAGCACATACTTATCCACATTTCACAACCTCTTCCACTCAAGACGTACTTCTAAAATGTCTACTATAGTTACAAAAAAAAACAACAGTTCCGTTTTGACATTTGAAATAGCGCCAGTCTCATTGCCTGATGCCGGAATCAGCCAATGAGAGTTCGTTGGCGGGAATCCGCCAATGAGATGAATCTCGCAACAGAAAGACGTAGCGATGGAGTAAATGAGTTTTGGAACTTTAACTTGGTAAAGGTGGGGTAGGACAACTCACCGCCAGATGGAGCGACAACCTAAAAACGTCACAGGGATTGACTGGATGCGGAAGGCGCAGGACCGTGTACATATGAGCAAGCCATTATCTCCGAAGGGGTGGGCAGAGTGTATTGTGGCATAATTTGGAAGAGGCCTACGTCCAGCAGTAGACTATCATAGGCTGATTTCATGATTGATTGATGAAACGAAACATAAGCATTAACAAACCATAAATATTAAAAATAATTATGCGTTTAGAAACTGTGAAGACTGAATTTCTCTCGTATACAAAAAATATTCGAAACCTATACTGTATATTAAATGTTTTATTTAATATTTCTCCCTTTTTTTTAGCTAATAATCAAAGACATGTCACTACTCTGCTTTAATTTGTCACTATTGTGCCATAGTGTCACTCCTCTGATAACATATTTTCCTCTGGCGCTTATAAAATTCAAAAAATTGGAAAAATCTTCTGGCCATCATTATTAGGACTTTGCAAATATTGTAAAATATACAAATTATCGATATTGAATGAAACAGATAACATTTTCTTGTGGGACACAAAAAATTCAAATACCGTATATTCACCCACATAGCAACTTGATTGGTAGTTTATAATGACGTTCTTTGGCTACTGGATACTGATTGGTGGTTCTTTCTTACGGGCCGCCATATGAATTGCACAGTGGCGTCTCAATTATTTTCTTTCCTTTTTGCCAGCTATAACTATACCTACTTATTTCTCATGCACTCCAACAATATATTTCAGGGTTGCGACGTATTAGCGCGTTGCCGACCACGCCCGGTATCAGATGCCTGGCGTACAACTCGGTACACTCGATATGTACGAGCGACCACAAACCGGTGTGGGCACTGTTCTCTACCATGCTGCGACCCGGGACCGATGTGTGAGTATCATCTAGTTTATTCTACCACTTAATATACACACGCGTTAATTGTCAGGTGATTGATACTTTTTTGCATAACTACTTCAATGGTTGTGAGATTTTTCGATATTTCACAAAATGTTTAGTGACATTCAAAAACAAAGAAACATTGTCACTTAATGTCGGGTCTACTCTGAGTAGAAAATCTATACATATAATAAAATGATAGAAAAGTCAAAACTGTACATTGGAAATATTAAAAAAAAAACTCGCTGGGTGTTCAACATAAGATACCGAAGCCGAAAATATAGTTAGAATTTTTTTTGTCTGTTTGTCGGTTTGTCTGTTTGCTTTGCTTTGTCCGGAAGGATCTCGAAAAGTACTGAATGGATTTGGTTCAAATTTTGAACAAATATTAGCTAGGGGTAGGGTCTTAAAATAGGCTATATATTATCACGCTACATATCCTAGGGGCTAAGCAGAGAGCAATCAAATTGGTATTATAAAATAATTTTCACGCGTACGGAGTCGCGGGCAACAGCTAGTATACTATAAACGTTTACACACACAAACGATATGATAGAAGAGACATTTTTGTATCTAACTAGTGGCCACGCTTCGCTGTGACTTTTTTATTGTGGTTTCATGTAGGTACCTATGAGAAATGAGTAACAAACCAAAGGATGGGTACCTACATTCCAAAAAAGTTTAATGTTGAGCCGTAACCAGAATTATAAATCTTTCAGAAAATCCAATTAACATCCAAATCAATAGAAGCTTCACTTGAAAAAAAAAATCTATTCTGTGATCAATGTTCAGTTTTTAAAACATCCTGCGCACGCTTCAAAAAATAAATTCACACTGATAATATTTCCCTAACGCGCCAAAACTCCTGCAAAATTATCATGCAAAACATATCTGACCTCTTTTTTAGGTAGGTACTCTCTATTATTATTCTGAATGCAAGGAGGCCGCAATCAAACTTCTCTTAAAAACAGCAATCTGGTAGGACCTTCTAAATAGGTTGTTTAATATAATATTTTGTTCTGAAGCTGGCAGAATATAATTTAAAAAAAAAACGACCAGCGCCATCTATTGGTAAAATCACTATTTGTAGCTATTTTATTCTTATTGCTGTTATGATAAAAGTGTATAAAGTGGTCCAAAACCATCTCTGAATCCTGATGTATATCGCGTCCATTTTTGAGCTCAATCGATTTAGTAAATTTTGAGATTTTAAAGAGTACGTATACGCACACAACATTTATCTATATATATAAAAATCAATGCCACTTTTCGTTGTAATTTTATAACTCAAGAACGGGCTCACCTATCCAAACCAAATTTTAAGGTTTTATTCGGACTATTTAGTAGATGGTTTATATGAAGTTTGCTCAAAATCGGTCGAGCGGTTCTTCATTTATCACGCAAACGAAGTTGTGCGGGTCAGCTAGTATTATATAGATCTATGCTCAAGTGTCCAGTTCAGTATATTCCACATATTTCGCTACCTATCCCGTATTGAGTGTAACGAACACGTTCTAAACGATTTTTATAGACCGTGAAAGTGTGTAAAATTGGCGAATTTCGAAGTATAAAGCAATAGATATGTAAGATAGATAAGAACATAAAACTGAGCATCACTCAATTATTCCGACATTTGTGCAGAGTGCCACTAGCAGCAGGCTTGTTCAACCGAGAAGTGTACCTCGAAGGTATCAAACGTCGGCGGGCTCACCTCGACCACGCGCCCGGTACCTCTGCAGTATGCAACCTTCAATAACATTGAGTTACGAACTAAAGTTCGTATCATTGGACACTTTTTTTTAGTCTCGAAACTACATTGTAATAAATTTATAGTACGTGTCCCCAACGTATTGGAGGACCTGGAACCTCCGCAGTATGCCTTCAATAACACATAGCTACGAACTAAAGTTCGTATCGTGGGACACTTGTTTGTCTCGAAACTATATTGTTGTAAATTTATAGTACGTCACCAACATGTTAGAGTGTCTGGATCCTGCACAGTATGCAACCTTTAATAACCTTGTTTTACGAACTAAAGTTTGTATCATTGGACACTTTTTGTTAGTCTCGAAACTACATTGTTATAAATTTATAGTACGTCACCAACCTTCAATAACATTGAGTTACAAACTCAAGTTCGTATTTCGTATCATGGGTCAGTTTTTGTTAGACTTGAAAATAAATTGTTGTAAATTTATAGATCGTCGCCGACATGATGGGGGGCCTGGAACCTCCATAGTTGTCTCGAAACTATATTATTAAATTTATACTTACTACTTACATTCCATACATGTTGAAAAGTTTATTTTTTGTAGGTACTTAGTACAACCGCCCGAATGGCATCTCGGTTTGGTCTCGAAACGTCATTTTACATATAAATATAAAAATATAAATTTACCAATAACTTATTCTAGTCAATTTAAGTTACGAGACCGTAACTCGGAAATTGCTGTCAGACTTATAATGTGAAATTGTAATGCTATCGCACTAGCGGCTTTCATAAATTTGAAGTCTAATAAGGAACTTTCTAGTAGTACTTACCTATTTTATATACTTAAATAAAACACTAGAACTAGAAAGTTCCTTAAAATATGGAGGAACTACACAATAAATGTTGTTATTGTGATGGAAGACGTGTAGCAATGTCCATCAATCAACAGTATAAATAATGCTGTTATTTTGTTACTTCGAGTATTTTAAATCGCACTACAATAGTATTGCGGTCTATATTTCAGAGATGCACTACCATTTCGGACGAGTCGTATATTTTTTTTTTGTTAATAAGTAAGTGTGTCCAAAAGTATTGAGTTTACCAAAGAGGTTTATATTTTTGTTATATTTATTGGTATTATTCTTATATTAGTTTTTGAATGTATTGTTTTATTGACTTTTTATTTCGTTAAAGTTAGTCGAAAGTGGACAGACGTGCTATGTTGTAAAAAATAAAGACTTCTATATAAACTGAGGTAGACACGCCGTTCTCTAACAAACGAGATAACAAAAGCAATCCTCAAACACACACATTGCTAAGAATACACTCACTTATAAATAATATTTACGTAATTGTCACCACAATAGCAATATACGAAAAGAACAAAAGTAAAAGAGAAGGCGTATGGACTCCGATTGCAAGCCGAGTACTCTCGAAGTTTTGACTCACTACAGTGCGAGCAACGCTGCTAATTAGCTCAGTTTATAGGTTTCAAAAATCCTCAAAATACCTCAGTTTATATAGAAGTTTTTGGTAAAAAACACTTGTGTGTTTGTATAGTACTTAATTGGGTTTAGTTTTAAACATGCTCATAGTGTAAAAGAAAAAGATAAATCTAGTCAGTATTCCATCAGTATTCCGTACAATAATGTTATTTAATTTATTTAAATTTTTACATAGATATTAATAATTTCAGAAGCTTTTTAGCGCTTTTAATTTACTTATATCACAAATGCGTAATGATTACTGGAAGTGCTTTAAGCATTAATATTCAAATTAAGAAATATACGCATTCGTGTATGTATTTAAAATTTTTATTATGATTATATAAGTACTTATAATTATTGTGATCGTGCTTAGAAAATGTAATTTTTAGCTTAGCAATAAATTAGAATTATTATTCATTTGACATAATTTTTAAAACCTGTTTAGAAAGATGAGCTTTTAATATGAATATTAAAGTGATCGTAGATGTGTCGTGATACTCGTAACAGTATTTAATAAATGGCGCAATTACACTTGGTCGGTAACTCGTTTGGCTGTCGCAATGGCGCAATTACATTTGGTCGTTAATTCGATTGTCTATGGAATTCAGACGAACGGCTATATAAAATGCTACTGTGATTTGACAATAAAGATATGATTAAGTAAATGAACGGGAGTCCAGTACGCCCGAATTCGAACAGCTTTCGTTGCGGTTAACCGACGCCGCCGTTTTTCTGTCTATTTTCAAGCAGTACTTTGTATACTTGGGATTAGAATTAGAATTAGAATTTGTATACTTGGGTTCCAAATTTGTAAGGGATGGAAAGGGTGACCAGGATATTGAGCGAAGAGTTTTGGCAGGAAATCAAGTGAATGGGGCTATGTACACCTTTATGAGCAGTCAAAATGTGTCTGAGAAGGCCAGGTTGGCTGTACATAGGGGAGTGCTCATCCCTACACTTATGTATGGTAGTGAAAGTTGGGTATGGCAGAAGAAGCATGAAAGCAAAATTAATGCAGTGGAAATGAGAAGTCTGCGAAGTATAGCTGGAGTGACTTTAATGGACAAAAAAAGAAATAGCGTGATAAGAGAAAAATGTGGTATAACAGAAGATGTAGTGACTAAGATCGAAAAAGGGATGCTTAGATGGTTTGGACACGTGGAGAGAATGGATGAGAATAGACTGACAAAGCAGATTTATGAGGCGAGAATGAATGGGCAAACTGGTAGGGGTAAACCTCGGCGTACGCATGCCGATCAAATCAGAGACGTTCTGGAAAAAGGCAAGGTCAAGAGTACCCTTAACCGGCGAGCGTGTATGAAAACAGTTATGAAAGTAGAAGAAGCGAAAGTTGTATGTCAGGATCGTAGCAAGTGGAAAGCCATAGTCTCTGCTTACCCCGATGGGAGACAAGCGTGATTATATGTATGTATGTATGTATGTATGTATGTATGTACTTGTTACCAGTCACAATGAGTAGTGTTGCTCTCCGAAACTTTTCTAACCCGAACGCAGGATCGTACGGCGTGTTCTATAGTTACCAAATGTAATTAATGCACCGGGTGCCCGAATTCGGGTAACGTCTTTCATGCACCCGAGCACATAAATACGAGCTGACGACCAAGTGTAATTGCCCCTTAACACATTTCCTGCCTTATATCACTGTGTTAAACAACCGTCGTATGAAATGTTTGACATTTCTACAGTTATATATAATCTATGTTAATAATTAGGTGCAGTTAAATAGTCTAGTCATGTCCATACTAGTAACAGTTATGCCACAATAGCTTGTGGCGTTCTTTCTTGCTTTAATTGGTTAAGACTTGTAGCTTGGCAAAAAAGTCTAAAAACGGAAGTTATATTTTGCATGCTGGCTACATTGTCAAGATGCTGTGACGTCACATTATGTCAGTCAATAAATGACATTATACAATTAGATTGGTGGTTTTTATTGATGTTCATTGGCAACTAGATACTGATTGGTGGTTTTTTCTAACGGGTTGCCATATGAACTGCACAGTGGCGTCTCCATTATTTTCTATTCTTTTTTGCCAAGCTATATGTTTCGTATATTGGAAGCGTCCCTTGTCGGGACAATCCATGTCTTGAAATCTACTCTCAGCTCGATGTTTGAGCTAAGAACGACATAAAGACTCTTGAAGGATATTATCTCTTTGCATCGGAGATCGGCAAACAATTATAATTTCTTTTAAGAATTACATCTATCGAGAATAATTATATAAATCGTTCGGAGCTCAATCTAATTTAAAGTGTTTACAAATTTTATTGTAATGTAATTAAAATTAGACGTTGAAGATCAGGCTTGCAGTCCCCTTTTAAGTCACAAGGGTTTTTAGAGGCAGTGCCAAAATAATTTTTATTCGACTACCCTAAATTATGAATTCACAAAAAAGTTTAATTCAAAATTCCATCGAGATTCCTTGGTCTTAGCTGTGTAAAGTATAGTTCAATGTTCTATAGTGTATAACTAGTTACCTTAAGACATAGAGCAACGCGAACTGTCTGAGGGGAGACGGCATAGAACGATTGTTCGGTACAAATTTGTCTGTCATATTTTGCGGGTGGCGGGGGGAAATCTTCCTCACCCACACTTTCTTAGACTCGCACTACAATAGCAATCGACTGTCAATACGAAGCCCATATATACACTTTAAACAATACACTCATAAATTTTACACACACATGATACATTTTGTGTCATATCACCCCAAGTCGCTCAACCAATCCATGTATTGATGTGACGTCCGGTAAAGTTGCTAAACAAATCTGAATATTATCTATACGTTTAAATAGGTGTAAATAATAATAACTTATTATAAAATTACTTACTTACACAAGATAATGCCATTTTTCCTCAGATTTCTTTAATCACATTTCTTTTTGTATTAATATCTAATTATTTCATCATTTTTATAAAATGACAATTCAACCGCTCACGCTGTCAACTAGACTTAGTCTAGTGAAAGAAACTTCAAAAAACAGTTTTTATGTAAGTGGGCACTTTTAGTCGTCAAAATGTCAAATTATTGCCAGAGGGGGTTTGCCAGCTTTGGCCTCTCCCTCTGTAAAGGCGCGCGATGCTCTGTGCCTTAAGAGGTAACATGAACTGCGCTTTTTCCGTACAAACTTATTCCTGTGTTTTTGTTTCCTAAATATTGCCCCTAGAAGAATCTTTATAATTGTGTAAAATCAAGATATGCCGTACCTATACATGTCCCTATTACTCCTTTCTTTTGGCAATTATAAAAAAAACCCTTTAAAAATTGCGAAAAGTGACACCATTTATCGCTGTGGTTATAGGACTACTAGTATTCGAAAGGCTTTTAAAAGTGTGAGGAACCTGGACATACAATTCCTAAAAAGATGGTTCACAGTAATCAGGAAAGAAATCAGGGTAATACGCAACATCGATTTTGACCAAATAAAATTAGTCTGAACTGCAGATATCCTAATCGCACTGTACGGGGTTTCTAGGTGCAGTGCGATGCCAATACCTAAATTCAAATAAGTACCTATTTCTTCAATTCCTACCAGCCCTTGTTACCTCTTAAGAATGTCAAACTATATTTTGTATAGATAAGTACCTACTATTATATAAGGTATTAACCTCACTACGTTGTATATTACTAGACAGCGTCGTTATTAAATAACGTATATTTAATTATTGTTCCTAACTGCTTTTCTAATTCGGAGTAGTCCAATTTTTAATTTCGGATTCTATTATCGGAATATCGATTATGGTAAGTCCAATAAAATTACTTGTACTGATTATCGTAGAATTAAACCGTTTGGTGTCGAGACACTGGGTTCGCGGGGCCCAAGTGCGCATGCGCTAATATAAAGATATTCTATATCTGGTCGATGCTTCTCGTGACCATAATGGGTCTCTTACACGTAACAGTACAGTGGCGAGACAGTAAAACGATACTAGCCCGAGAGAGTGGGCACTCGGCCTAGCAAACAAATCGTAGTTCTAGCGACTCTCTCGCCACTCTGCTCGGCCGAGTCACTCGTCAAAATGTTCATACGTACCGAGCACTCGGCCGAGGGCACTGTCTCACAACCTACTCGTAACGTGTACAAGCCCCATTAGGCTGGCCTCTTTCTTGCTCAGAGAATAAAATATTGCTCTTCAACGTGGCAATGCAGCCAGCTTTATAGGAACCTTACCAGTCGATTGCGATGGGAAGGAATTCTATGACACCTTGATAGAGTAATGACAGTCTTGCACATTGCGTTTTTTCTCTGCGTATTATCCCCCCTCCCCCTTTTATTTAAATATTTTGTTTTAAATTGGTTTATGTCATTTTTTGTATTAAAAAAGCATTGAAGGACAAAAACATTACCTTCGTCTTATTATTTTAATTAATATTTGACCGAATATAGTTTGGAGTATAGTCAGAATGGCACTCCGGTTGTGTTTCGGCCAAATCGGTTTATTTATCATAATTCTCTTTGCAATTCGGTTGAAGTATAGTTATCGAAGTGCGTATATATTATTAAATATCTGCCAAGTCTCGTATCACGTTTCACATATAAAAATCTCACCGACCAATCATAATAATACTAAGTAGATATTGTATTAAGCTAAGATAATTATATAAATACCGAGATCTTAGATCGTCGGCGACAAATAAATTAGGATGTTGTAGTGAGTTTCAAATTATACAAAAAGTTGGGTGTTTAGAAGTATTTTTCATAACTTTTCGAAAAATTGGTGGAAATAAACGCTGTAGTGTGTAGCTGGCCTAGATTCAAAATTTGTATTGTCAATTCTTTGTCTAGTGTTAATTATTATATTGATGAAGCCTTTATTTGTAAGGTTGATCTCAGGCGCATATCCGTTGCGAAGTATCGAATAACGTTACATTATAAAACTGAAAACTAGGCAATTTGCAAAGATCCAGCTATTAAAAATCACATGTATTTGTTTTGACGCATTGCTAAAGTACGGTCATTCTCACCGTAATATATGGTCATGGTGGGTTCGCAGACTGGTCGAGCGGGGTTGGGTAGTATCCGGAGACAAACAGATAAAGACATTACAAAATCTTTTCTGGAGCAGGATGAGAGCGATGCCTATAAGGTGCACGCGATGAACCTGGAGATGCAGAATGAATGGCTTACTCTGGGCGAATTTTGTATTCCCATGGCATTGCAGTGGCGTATCTTATTGTACGACTGGTCGCCGGCTTTGCTTAGAAAAAGGGATTAACCACAAACAAAAGAAATGACATTGCGTTTGTAAAGGAAGGCTGTTCAAAGAAAGTTCCTCAAAAGCCATACTCAATTTTGATGGCTGCCGCCGATTGGACTATACTCTCAGACACGTATGAAAAACACTACAAAATCCCGGAGGATGTATGTGCCTCGTCATCCAGACCCGACATATTCCTGTTTTCGAGGACACACAGGCGTGCGGTGCTCGTGGAGCTGACGGTGCCGTGGGAAACCAACATACCGAAGGACCACGCCATGAAGACAAATAAATACTTTGACTTGACCAATGAGTTAACCAAAAATGGCTATGTGGTTAAACTCTATGCCGTAGAAGTGCAAGGGGAATTCCAGCTAAATCCCTGTATAATTTATTTAAGGACCTTGGATTGCCAAGAGCTTCCGTAAGCTCTTTACTAAAACGAGTATCCAAAGCGGCATTGATAGGATCTTACCAAATCTGGTTGGGCAGGGGGGGAACATTGTTGACGGTGGAAGGTGATCGTTTATGCGCATAGTAAGGTGGCCACCCTAAACCTACTCGAATGGGTCGCAAGTCCCAGACGTCGTCGGGGTATTCCCGCCTGTGCCACGCTATGGACCCGGCGCGGCGGACGGAGAATCCATGGAATGCTAAGAATACGGTCTCAGCAGTTATGACTTATACATGGAGTAAACTTCTCAACTTCTAAACTGCCTCTGTGGCGTGGTCGGTAGTGATACCGCCGGTGGCGCTGGAGGTCCTGGGTTCGATTCCTGAGTCGGTCCAAATATTTGTGTGATCCACAAATGTTTGTTTCGGAGTTTGGGTGTTTTCTATGTATTCACGGACATATTCACGGACATCTCACACAACGCTATCTGATCCCAGAGTAAGCTAGGAATAACCTGCTTGTGTTATGGGTATCAGACCACGGATATTAATACTTATATACTTTTAAATACATACATATTATACATAGAAACACCCAGACTCTTGAGACAAACATTTATGGGTCACACAAATATTTGTCTCCGGTGGGAATAGAACCCACGACCTCCAGCGCCGCAGGCGGTATCACTACCGACCGCGCCACAGAGGCAGTCAATTGTATAATACGTAAAACTCAAACTCTATTGTATAATATGTATGTATTTAGAAATATAATATATAAGTATGTATATCAGTCGTCTAGATCTCATAGCACAAGCTTTATAGCTTAGTTTGGGCTAGATGATGTGTGAGAATGTCCAACAATATTTATTTTTATTTATTTATTTTTTAACTAATACTACGACACTAAATAAAAAAATACAAATCGAAATAGTTTCGCAACGAATATGGGTTCCTTCGATCAACAATACCTACCATAAACCATAAGTACTGTTTATCAAAGGCTTCATCAATCTCAAATGAAATTGTTAAAAAAAATTACTACATTTTTATCATTCACTATTCAAAAATCAACGACCATGTTTCTTCTCATTTCATACGTTTCCTCAACATTTAATGGTAAATCAGTCTGTCTTCCATAACATAAACGTAGTTACGTGACATATTATATGTATAAAACCGGCGTAAATAAACCACCCATACATAAGTCAGAAATCCGTGCACCATTACGACAAATGAATTTTTGTTGATGTGAGATGTTGTACGCACAAGTACTGGGGATTTAAGGAATAGCTCTTGAATCAAGGGTTTTGAATAGTTCAGATATGCTATGAAAATACTGGGTGTAACAAAATTACCTATCCAAATTTCGTCACGTGACGTGGCATCAGTCAAGAAACATTACAACAATGAAGAAAAAAAATCACATGAATACTTTAACCGTAAAGCCGTTTTAAAGGTTCTATAAATGTTCATTTTCACCCTTTCTATCGCTACTGAGCGACAGTAGAAAGCGACAACGACAGCCAGACGGGTGCTCTGTGTTTGTTTTGCCACGGCGACCATGTTACCTCGAATTGCCGCGGTAAAAAATGGACTCTTACTGTGCGACAAAAAATTTAAAAAAAAAATTACCCCCTTTTTTATTGAATATTTGTATTTGATTTCCGATGCCAAGTCATCTCATGAAATTTGGAGAGGTAATTTTGTTACACCCAGTATAATCGAATCTATACTTTATAACGTGATATATTTCCTGTTTGCGTTGGATAATATTCATTGCATATCTGATATTTCAGAATCTTTTATTCTCTTACCATTAGATTAGAAAGTTATCTAGAAGTAACATAGATAATTTTTATTCCAATACTTACACATGAAAACACTGTAAAATCGTTTATATTTGACTCAGGGTGGGAAGCTAGGATCCTAGCCAAGATGGTTATTTAAGCAACTTAAGATATTGGGACAGCAAATTTAACATTTCCTAAATGACAAATAATATTTGTAATTTTAAAAGGGAGGCACTTTCCTCAAATATACGCTTTCAGTAAATTATGTATTCGTTTTCTGAATTAGACCGTATATAGGTATAGGTCTTTTAATTAAAGATAACATTGAAATAATAATTTAACCCTACTTACATTTAACTGTACCTACATCTAGGTACTCAAACTGAACTGAATTACGTCATTGTGATTTAAATTAGGTCTATAATTTAACATAGCAAATTCACCCTCATCTCAAACGGTAACCAAGTTCAGCTGTGTGTCGTACAAAAAACACTTTAAAAATAAGAAATTTGTTAAGTTATAGAATGAACTTCCCTTTTGGATTTCGTGGTTATTTTTTGTTACACGCTTAGCTTCCAAACGGTTTGACCTATTGGACACTTGATACGGCAATTGTTCAAATCAATGAGAAGTGCAACGTCATTTCCATTTGATTGGCCGTAGTTCAACCGGCAGTAACAGGGGCCATTCACTTTTGCTTAGCTAGTTTCCCTTCGACTCCGCGGTAGCTTAAATATAGCCTACTTAAATAGTACTACTTAAATAGTAGGTACTACTTAAATAGTACTACTTAAATAGTAGGTACTACTTAAATAGTACTACTTAAATAGTACTACTTAAATAGAACTACTTTTTACATTCTTATTCTTAAAAGATTGTACCCTGCTTTACGCTATCTGTATACCTGTATCAATTATGTTAGCTCAAATATATATGCAAGAGCACTGCACTGCAACGCAGATGCAAAAAATAACTGCACAAATTATTATACTTAGGTACTTATTAAGTTTTTCTTCTTCAATCCAAAAATGTAGTTCGTATAAGGTAAGCAAAATTCTATTGTGGAATAATGGTACAATGTTTTATACAGATTTTACATAGATATGTAGCCACATTATTTTTGTTCTTATTTTTATACACGTTTGATAGGTACTTGAATACGGGAATTAACGGGGCTGTAGCTTACGAATGTGATAGCAGTGCATACTTCTCAATTATTATGTATTCGCATATGGGCTTTGGTACTTCTCATAAAGGCAAATTAATTAAAAGGGCTAATTTTATATGCAGCTATTATTTAATATATCATTTAGTTATGTATATCCAAATTGCTTTATGCTGTACTTAATGGATTTATTAAATCTTGTACAAAAAACTAAGGAGCTTGAAGCTTCTCCGAAGGATACAACCAACATCAACTGCCAACTTTCTCATTTATATTCAACAAAAATAAGTATCTTCTCTATCTGCAAATAATTTTTAGCCAAATATTCTGCTCCTGGCAACCCAAATAACCAAAAACAGGCAGTGCAGTCGTGACAACTGTCTAAAGTTCTACCAGCGACTGCCTGCATTTGCAGAACATACTGTTGCTGTTGACTGCGTCCTTCAAATGACACCTTTATACTGCTCATAGTATTTATTATGTTCGAGTAGGTTTTTCTTTCTAAAGAAAAAGGATTATGTTGTTAGTGAATTTGTGGCTAATGTAAGATATTTTAGTCAGCTAGCTTTTACCGAACCTTGACGTGGTGGCAAATAGATAAAGAAGAATATAACTTTAACTAGAAAATTTTACGAATGCAGGTTCGTAGCATAGGCGAGACGTGCTAAGGTATGAAGCTTGTTATCAGTATTACTATTTTAACTGTGGTATTACCTACAAAAATTGTACCCAGATTATTCCGTCGATTGTCAACTTTTAAGAATGACAATGATTTCCTTTCAAAGAGGCAATAGGTACCTATTGTATTATCATTATGTGAGTTATATTGCTAGTCCATATTTTATAAATAAATTAAGTTGTACCTAATATATAAGTGGACAAATGTTACGCTAAATATAATTAACTTTCCTCGCTAAGCTTGTATTTTTATTTCTTAGCCTACTGGAATAAGGTTTCGCCAACACGTGGAATTTAAAACAGGGAATGACTAGGAAACTGAAACGGGGAACAGATATGGAAACGTCTAAAATGGTAAAAGGAAAAGAGATAATGGGAAAAGTAAAGAAAAAGTGGACAATAGTAAAAAAAATGTAGTCATAGCAATTAGCAATCTAATCTCTAATTGATTAGTATTAAGGAGCAATTTATGCAGTAAACAAACATAGACATTTAAAATTGATCAAATTTATGAACTTAGAGCACATTTGGAGGGGAAAATTAATATAGGTTTTGCAAAGACAATATTTGTATTTTAGTTTATATCGTTATTCGAGTTATTGGCATCTTGGAAATAAGCTTACTCGTAGAACCAGAGAAATTGCTCCCTCAAGGCGATAGAAACTCATTGGAGATATTATCATTAGATTAGATTAACAAATTAAGTAAGCACTCGTTAAAACTCACATGAAATAAAATAAATAAACATAGTCGCTGTATAAATAAAATGTTTAATATAACCTAAAGAGAAGACTTCTCATTCTGTACATTATTATACTGCCATTCAACGCAGGCCCAGCCCTTAACACCATTGACCTCGACTGTACACCACCGCTCATAGAACTTGGCTTCCCTTGACTTGCCAATGTAGAAACTGGTCTCATCATGCATTAGTATACGAACTTCGTACGGTTTGTTACCTAGAAAATATTATTAAAGCATGAAATAAATAAATGCAAGCTGCGAACCTAATAAGGCAACATTGTATGTTTCATGATATGAAACATACAATTCATATAATTTCAAATACAAATCATACAAGACATAGAAAATAAATATAATATGAAACGCACAATTTTGCCTTTGTAGGCCGATATTTGAATGTAGCTGTTGGCAACGTCAAAACGGACATTTTTTGTAAGTGTAATAAAGTCCGAAAAAGGCTGGTGAACCCGAGAAAAATTCGGCTTTTTGATTACATGGTTTCATACTTATTATATAGTATCCTCAATAATAGCTATCTACAGCATCATACTACAGCCACTCAATCCCGGAGCCCCAGACTAAGTCTTGTACAACTGTTATCCGAAGGAAATGATTAGTGCCAATACCATGTCATTCATTATTTATTTGGTGAATAGCTCATAATGGACTTAGAATTTTTGTCTTTCTAAGTCCATTATGAGCTATTTCGAATTTTCATGCTTACCAGCCTTGAAAATAAATCCATAATCCTTGGGTAGGATGCCATTTTCACCATGTTGATACATCAGGAAGTCGCAACTTTGTACGGGTAGGACTGCCTGGTCTGATTGGCGGCAAAGATATCCAATGGTAAGGCTGAAAGAAAGAGACTTATTTGTAGTTTGGTGTCAAGGTAAACTATTAGGTTATACTACTTTTGCCTAGCGGCTTGGCCCGCGTAGTGTTGTGATTTCCCATACCTGTTTCCCGGAACTTGATACCGAGATAAAAGTTTTATTTTTTTTGACGCGGGGAATGCTTTTACGCGCCGTCATCCCAGTCGCGGGGTAGCTGGAACGGTGTGTGGTACTCCCGGCCCCGAACAGGGACCGTCCGACCCACTAAACCACGCGGTGTTCCTCCTCACCCTATAGCAGGGCCGAAGGATATCAAAAGAATATTATTCACGTCTCGACCCGGGTAGGGGTGCCCCCTGAATTCGGGACTCTACTCGGGGGAGCTAGATGGGCGGCTAAAGGCCACGCCTGCACCAGCACCGCTCTCGAGCGCCACTATGTAATAGAGAAGACAGGGAGCGGCTGGCGCGATAACCGAGATAAAAGTAGCCTATGTTCTTTCATAAGCTCTAATTTTTTATATGTAGGTACTAAATTTAATTACAATTGCTTCAGTGGTTTCGGAGTGAAATCGTAACAGACTGACTTACTATGGAGTTTATAGATACAGTCGATGTAAGTACTGTCGGGCAGGAAACTTTCTGTGAGATTAGTTTTCTAACAGAGGTGAGTTTTTGTTAATAGTGAAAATAACATGTCTTCTATAATTGTGGTTTGATTCCTATCTTCGGGGGCGCTCGCAATGCGTCCATTTGGATCACAAGTCTTCGGACTGGTGCCAACTCGTTGCGGGCGTACCTCAGGGTGGTGTCCTTTCTCCTCTTTTATTCTCTCTCTTCATTAACTCTGTCTCAAGTTTAATCTCTACCAACTTCCATCTCTATGCTGACGACTTACAGCTATATCATCACTTTAGAGCGTGTGATGCCCCATCTGGTGTAGCGATCATGAACCGAGACCTAACTTGCATATCCGCCTGGGCCGAGTCGGTTGGCTTACGTATTAATCCAAAAAAATCGCAAGCCATAATTATAGGTAGTAGACAAATGCGGAGTAGGCTAGACGTAGCATCGCTGCCGCATGTGCTCTTGGATGGGACTGTTATCCCCTATTCCGAGAAACTGAAAAATCTAGGAGTAGTAATGGACGATAGTTTGTCCTGGCGTACTCAGGTCAATGAGGTCAGTAAAAAGGTACACTATACCTTTCACTCCTTGAAATGCCTTCAGACTTTCCTTCCCTTAAAGATTAAGATATCTCTTGCCCGGTCTCTCATTCAGCCCATTATAGACTACGCTGATGCCTGCTACATAGATGCCACAGAGGAGCTGTTAGTCAAACTTGAGAGGCTGCAAAATTTATGCATTCGTTTTGTTTTCAATCTCAGAAAGTATGACCATGTTTCTCATTTCCGCCAAGAACTCAAGTGGCTCCCAATCCGTCTTCACAGGAACACTCGGGTACTCTGTCTCCTATTCAACATACTGCACAACCCAAAATCCCCGTCCTACCTGAAGGAGCGATTCTCATTCGCACGTTCTCCTGATGCTCCTTGCAGGACACACCTTCGTTCCCTCCTTGAAATCCCACGCCACAAATCTGACTTCTATTCCTATTCCTTCACTGTACATGCGGTTAGGCTGTGGAACTCACTGCCCCCACACATCAGAAACATTAAAACGGCTGCGATGTTTAAAAAGAAAGTCCGCGAACACTATCTTAATTCCAACAATTAACTTCTGAGGTCATCTATTCTCTATTGTATTCAGTGTCATATAAATGGTTGTATCTATTTTAGCCACTCCAATACATCTACAAGTATTTAGGTATTTATTTGTATATATGTATTTGTTTTTTTTTTATTAGTTTTATATATATGTATGTATGGCGCGGACTGAATTGTTTAAAAATAGTCTTAATCATTAAGCTCTTTTATGATTAAGCCAACACGCCAGTTTAGGTACACTCACATTCAAAGAAACCCCTACAATTAAAATTTTCAAAATATCTAATTCTTAAAAGTGTTATAACTCTTTTATTTCTAAACCGATTTACATAAAACAAACGCTAAATGTTAACTGGAGCAAACCTCAACACAATAAAAAAACAGCATTGCAATCGGTTGAGCGGTTGCTGAGATTAGCGTGCACAACCGTACAGACAAACAGATATACAGACATACAGACATACAGACATACAGACAAACAGACAAAAATTCTAAAAATCATTGTTTTGGGTTCTATTGCGTTCATAAAGCCCCCCTATAATATTTTTTCTTATTTATCTTCCATGTACAGACAGCGACCTGTTACGATTTTATTATATGTATTGATTGATGTTATGAGCAAGTATATTTATGTAGGTATTTGTAAAAAGTATGTGTAGGTAAGCATTTTCTGTCTAGTTCTCTCTCACACTTCTGCCTTTCTCTATTGTTTCATGTCATTCTCCTCTCGCCGGCCTGCTGGAAGTGATTTCTAATAGAAATAAGCAGCGCCATTGTACTCCTTTTCTCCTAACTATATTACTGTATGTATTTTTAATGTGTGTACATAATCTGTTAAATAAAATAAATATAAATATTTTGAAAAAGGTCACTCGTAATTATTATTTATGGCGAGGGGATATCGGCCTTGTTCGAAAGTTAACCATAGGAATGTTAGACAGCATATTCGGCTGACTGCTTTACATATAGATACTTATAACGGAATAAACCTACCTATATAACAGTCTTTACTTACTGTGACAAAACTGCAGGCTGGCACACACAACCGATAGCCATACTGTCACCGTTCTCAAGAAATATGAAGTGATTATTGTAGCGGTGAAAAGTTCTCCAGTCTCGGAATTTACCTGCAAGTGGTGGGTGAACTTTAATCTTAGTCAACATCCAGTTTAGAACATGTCATTATTATCAAACAACTTGTAGAAAAAACCGGTCATAGCGATTCACGTTTGATGTTTGGGGACCCCCCTTTAATAGGTACTTATTTATTTTAATCTGTTTTTATAACGGCCTTAATGATCGCCGACCATCGTTAAGAAGATGGCAAAAGTTATAGTGGCAACAGAAAAATACATCATCTGTTAAAATTTCAACTGTCTAGCTATCACGTTTAATGGGATACAGTCAGACATCAGGTCTTCAGTGACTGCTTCTCAAGTTGGCGACTCCATAATGTGCCCTCTTCACGCTCCGCTTGAAGAAGCCGGGTTGTAAGAGGAGGGAAACACGTGTGCGGGCAGGTCGTTTCAAGTTTTTCCTGCATAGTTTACTGAGCAAGTGTCATCTGAAATTGAAGTATAAAGGCAATTTGTATTTACCAAAGCTGTGGTCTCGAACGCACGGCATATTAATCGTCTGTTCCTTGCCATCGACGTTAACAGTTCCTTTGATATGACCCATTTGCTCGTAATGAGCCTGGTGCAGTCTGAAAATAAGAATTAGTAGAATAAACTTTATTGATCACCAATTTAAACCATTCATGTAAAGAGATTACACTTTTATAATGGCCTGCTATCGACATAAGTCGTATTTTTTTAAATTATGCTAAGAAAATGATGTTAAGAAACGAAAACAGAAATCGTGATGACTAATAGCGAACCTCTCTCCCAAAATGATATTGGGAGAGATCTGCGTCCACAAGATGTGCTGATTAGATTTAAAATGTTAGCTATTATCAGTAACTACGGTAGCGGCACGCCTACACGATAGACGGATTCATGATTAGGTATGTGTAAATCGACCTAAGCATTTGCATATTTGTATAATAACATTCATTTCTCACTTTTGCAGTTGTTTGAAGTACGTTCTCGACCACTTCTCCCTAGCCACGTCTCTGGCCATGCTCTGTGGTGACATCATCGTCTCGTAGTTAAAAGGTGAGAAATTAGCACTCCAAGTCAATTCCATCGCCACTTTTACTGTCTTTTCTGGATTATTTTTACGTCTGAAACAAAACTTTTGGTAAGTCTCATGTACTAGGTACATAAACTGCGTAGATTGGTCTCCCATATATTGGACGGTGGAGTCCTGAAGCTCGCTGGAGTCTGCTGGATGTACCTAGGCGGTGCAATACCATACGTTTGGTAGAAGACTATGCCCAGCAGAGAGCGTCAAACGGTCGAGATCACACTGTGCACCTATCATCTTTCTTCTTCTGTATTCGTTTTCAATTTCGTTTGAACTTTCTGTTGTAACCAAAAGCTCGAGTTAAGTCCGTGATCCGCTTCAAATGGCAGATGCAGCTGTAAGTCTGTTTTTTGTCTATTGTTGCAAACGTATGCAGTCTGCTCTTCCAGCCGCTGACACCTTCACCCTTCATTCGTAAGTCAGCAAGTGTATAGATCTTGCCGTAGCTTTTAGATCTAAGAAGTAATTAAAAGAGTAAGTACTTACTTCATTTCTCCATTATAACTTAACTTCCAAGTGCGCATTGGTATAAAGTTGGCAATTTCCAATCCTTTTATTTTGTATTCACCCTCTTCGGCAAGGCCTTGTTGCTGGTAAGTGTCTGGTAAATGTGGAGATAGAAGAAGGCCTTCATCTTTTAACTGGAAGTCAATAGATAGAAACAATGATTTTTATTTGTTTGTATAGAAAGATCTCTTTGAGTTTTAAAAATGCTGCATAACATAATGCATTAAGTCTGGGTAGATTACCTACCTACTAGATTCCAATTGTGTACCTACCTATTCCGATTTAGGTCAATAAAAAACGTAATATTGTTGTAATTAAAATGAAATAATTACCGAACTGCAAAGAAAGTTGCCTATAGGTACTTATAAAAATAGACAACATTTAAACCATCTTATCAGTTTCAACTTTCCTTTTGGGTGAAGCCCAAGGAAACACCATAGTACGCGTACGAAAACATAAATAGGTACCTGCAATACGCCTAAATATTAATGTATTCTAGAAAAAATTGTATACACACCTTGACATAGAGGAAAGAATCAACAATGTTCTGAGGTCTCCTCGCAAGCCCACAAATGATAGCCTCGTCATCTTTTGAAGCACCGTTGAAGTAGACGGCATCAATAGCCTAAAAGCGATGAAAAAAATCATTATCGGTTGGCAACATCATTGAAAAGCCCCAATACCCTACCATCTTGTATTTCGTGCTTGGTTCCTTCTTGTTACATGAGTGGCTTGACGACGTTTCGAACCGCCCGTGGTCGCGGCAGGACGGGCGCTCCTAAGCGTTCGAAATGTCGGTGCATGTAAGTAAATAGTATTTCGCTTGAAGTCCCGAATTCTTTAAGTGTGAGATAAAAACCGCGGTAGTAAATAACATGAGTAGCTCCCAAGCGGTTTGACCAATCCGGGAACTGAATACGCCATATTGTTCAGAGGTGCAACGGATGCCATTCACTAATGTATAAACACAGCTTAGTTGTTGTGTTTAATTAGTAGTGGTATACATTGGTGTTAGTGAAAATACAACACCCATTGTGGGTGTCGTATTTTCAGCTTGGGCTATATTGCTCAGTCAAAAACAGTTCAAATTCCATCTATGATTAATACTCACTTGTGGATCGTCTCCAAGAAAATATTTCTGTTCCAACTTGGCGTCCATTGAGTGAACATGGACGGTGCCATCGCAACTATTGCCGACTTCTACAGCATACATTCGCCTTAAGTGTGTTATCAACTGAAAAAGAAAATACGTGAATAAATAGAAACAACCATATTTTGACGTTTGTCACAGTTTGTCGAATGTTCGTGATTAAATTTTTAACTTACCTCGTAATCGTAACACGTACCTATCCTTCAGCTATCTCAAAGGCGTTACGTGTAATGTAAAGCATTAGCACGACCGAAAACCTTGAAGCCGAACTCAGCTTTGCAAAAGTTGAAGTTCTGAGCCAATGAGGCGGTTCAGAACCTCGTCTGTCGTTCATCCAAAATGAGTTTGTTCAAGGTTAGACTTCCGAACCTTGCAAATACTCACCTTGTTCGATATTATGGACGCTCACGCCAAAAAACTCTTCTCATGGTTGCACGTGGTAAAACAGTGGTCACAACATTTAGTCGTGAGTGTGTGCTATCGGTGGAGTGCGACACAGTTGACAACGATGCTCCCTACCTATACTGAAACTCTGAGAGGCTTGGTTCTCAAGAGGGTGCGGTGTAGTAGAGGAAAGCGACATACATATGGTCACGCCTTTATCCCCGAAGGGGTAAGCAGAGGCACATTATATGCCCACATTTCACCTTTGTATAATTTGTCCCACGTAATAGGTGGTGAGCCGTATTGCCGTGTTTAAATGGACAGGCGCAGGTTGTGACTGCCTGCTGTCGAAAATAAAGCTTTCAACTTAGCTTAACGACTGCCATTTTACTGGCAACCGGGACCAACGGCTTAACGTGCCTTCCGAAGCACGGAAACGCTCAAATAAATGTCACAAAGTGATCACATGGATGGTCACCCATCCGTGGACCGGCCATAGTGAAAGTTGCTTACTGCAGTGATCGTTTACAGAACACTGAGTCCGCGAGGCCACGAGCGCTTCTAGAGGAAAGCGAGATAATGAACATAAGATAGTGAAGGGGTACCTACTACCTAATTATTACTCCTGAGTAGTTACCGAAATTTGTCGATGTGTTCAACTGATAGATTGCCTTTGTTTTTTAACGTGCGAAATCTTCATGTTTACTTCGCCGTGAGCTCACCAGCTCACCACCTCGTCCACCCCGTCACTAAGAGGTAGGCCTGTCGGACTCGTAAAATTAACCCGCACGGTATCTTTGCTCTGCCCCTATGCTTGAATCGAAGAGCCGGGCACTCGGATATCCCTGAAGATATGACCTTTGGACGGTCCAGCCACTCAGGCTCATTGGGGGATTGAAGTCATCACCAGTAAGGTGCAAGCATAAGCAAAGGCGATGCAAGTGCCCCGCCCCGTGTCTGCCTCTCTTATAGCAAGATTGAGCCAAAACCTTGTCCACAGGGCCCTTGACCCACGCTCATGGAAGCCGGAGGTCCATCTCGAACATCCGTCGCCCGGTGCGCCTGCCTAACTGGTCTGCAGTTATTATGCTTGAGACATTAGGGTACCGTATTCCCCTTATTTTGTGTTAAATAAATAAAATAATAAATATACATACCTGCTTGATTCTCAAAATCGTATACAAAAATATAAATTTGTAAAAATAGTTCTTATTTCTCTGTTTATAAATTCCAAATATCGGGGGTCTATCTTGCTTGTTTAATCTCCTAAAAAATATAACAAGACCTAGTGGTATCAAAAGAGGCACTATGTAGGCTAACATTTTTTATTCTAATTTAGGCACTAGTGCCTTAAAACCTATAAAAATTAAAACTGAATCAGATAATTAATTACAATCAGGTGTATCAACCTGGTAACTAATCTTATCATAAACTGATAGTGATTTATAATGTAACGTTTCGATAATGTCACAAAGCCGATACTAAACCGGGAATTTTGTGAACTTTCCGAAAGAAGTCTTTATTCACCGTTAAATTCGTCACAATTACAGCGAAGTCTTCGAATCTTGTATAAGCGCACATTGGCCGCTTCTACATTGTTGGTCTACTGATTGACAAAATCAACACAGAACTTTGTCCGATTCCGCTATGCCATTTTAGTTACCTACTAGCTGATATACTCGCGTTCCCGCTTCCATGGGAATATATTCCCGGGATAAATAGTGTAGCCAATAAGTTATTCCAGACAGATTCCTTTAGCCGTTAGAACTTGATTAAGTAGGTACCTAACAAACATTCAAAAAATCCAAATATCTTCTCAAACTTTCATATATTTACAAAATTATTATAGCAAATAGGATTGCGTTTGATGCAACAATCAGTAGGTAGCTACTTGTCCTCTATCTAACGCACAATTTTTTATACCTATTGTTGTCGCTCTTTTTTATACCACTAAGGTGGCAGACAAGCATACGGTGCCCACCTGATGGAATGGTGGTCACCGTAGCCGATGGACGTTTGCAACACCAAAGGCGTCGCACTCGCGCTGCCGACCCTTTAAAAACCTTCTTAGACCACATACTGTAGGCGTTTGGGAAAACCGAGGCAGGGAGATTATTCCACAATCTAAGCGTGCGCGGAAGAAAGCCCCTATCTGATCTTGCTCGAACGCTCTGTCTGTGGCGAGCGGGGTGATTATAGAACTGTACAGGCAGTAGAACACGCATAAGGAGGCAAAGTCTCTCCTTTTGCGAAGAGGTTCCACACCACCTGTCAATATAGGATCGTTGACAACTCTCATACTCACCTTTGCAGAGTAAGCTGATAATCAGGTGCCCTAATCCAGAGGAGACAGCAGTACTCCATTATGCGGCCGCACTTGCGACTTATAGTGAAGCAGTGGTTTTTGACTCTTGCTCATTAATCAGTATTCCACACATATTTAGACCATACAATGTTTCGGGGACAAGTGTATAACTTTTTTAGAACTTTGAACAATATATTTTTTCATTTATACCCGTAACAAACTGTTGTTTAGGCTAAACGGACTTTGATAATTAAAATTGAAGATAACCCGTAACTGAATCATGACAATGAATGAAGGTTACTCAGCACAACACTTTACACAACCTGTTGATTTGCATTTGTAATTTACAGACTGTACAGAGTGTACATTAACGCCTCAATAATATTAACAAAAATACTGACGCTTGCTCTTGTGATGCAGTTGTCTTTTTTCGGGACATTGGCAACCTAAAAATGGTCTTGTCGATGTGAGAGCCGATAGCTCATCTGACAGATACAAGGCGAATTTTTCAGCGGATGTGTATGACCAAATCGGAAACTATGAGGGGTTAATAACCTACACAAAGGATTTTTTTTACATGTGAAAGTCCTCATGAATGCTATGCCGGACACCTACCGACTAAACTACATGGTGCCACGGTCGGGAGTCCCGGGTAGGGTAACCCCAGGGTTTGTCCAGGAAAATCCTTGAGTTTATCCTTCCGAACACGTACCTATTATAATGTAAAACAAGAAAACTGTTACCAATAAGAGCACTGTCGCGGTATCTACGCTGAACTGAGCATAAGTTCACCAAAACCTAACCCCTGGACAAACGCTAGAGTGAAGGTCCGAAGCAGATTTGTAAACTGTATAGTGTTAAAAATAAAAATCATGTAATTTAGAAGATTAGTATTTATTCCAATCTTATATAGGTTTCATATTAAAATGCACAGTACTAAATTATAGATATAATACATCATTGAATTAAGTATTAGTTTTTAAGTAAAAACTAATTTAAATTATTTTAGAAAATTGAACAAAGGTCATCATTCGGACCCATTTCTTTTTAATAATGAGACTTTCGATAGGTTCGCGATAGCAGAACCGTGAACAGAAAAGCAATATATGTGAACAAATTACACTATACTAGTTATTTATTATATATATTTTATTCAGCAGTGGCCAATAAGTGCTTATGCACACATTCTTCCTTGTTAATAAGATGCGTTGTCTTGTTTACGAGTTGCATCAAAGAGTTTAGATTGTTTGACCATTCGTTGAGGCGATCCGACGCGTCCATGTTCAAACTGCAAAAGAATGAATCAATTTATTAAGAGCAGTTTTAAGGGGAGTGGTTGACAAAGTTTGCGAAAAAGAGGTGCAAATAAAGACGTTCTTCTCGGTATTAGTATACGAAAAATGCCAGCCAAAAGTAGATTTAAAATCTACAAGATGTGTTCCAGAGGATGGTTTCATCAGAAATTGTGTATTTATTATAAATAACTAGTAAAACATCACTGAAATAGCTCATAATTTTTTAGAAGAAGTCGTTGTATGACATCTATTTATTAATGAATGATAATAAAATTTATATCAGAGACTAAAGAAAACACAACAACTCTAGAATGGTTTTCTTCAATTTTGAATTAGTATAAGTTTTAACTAATTATAACTAATAATGTATTCAAAGAATACATCACATTGCTTGCTTCCCCGCGCTCGCCCGAAAATCTAGTGCGGGGGGAGTCGTGTTGCTAGACGGACGTGTGTCGCTCTGGTCTGCAAAATAGTCTCGTAAAATGTTATATTTTCATTCATGTACAGATTAATGCGTGTAACAGAGCCAGAGCCCGAGTTACACAATGCATACTGCATTACATGAGAATATAATGCATTTCAACTTATTTTTCGTATTGTTTTATTAAATTACTTCGAAAGGTAATCATGCTTATATTGTAAGCGGTACTTAATCATTTCAATATAAATAAATGAAGAAATATTTGTGGACATTCGCACACAACTTAAGCTATTATAACCTTGTGCTAAAGGATATAGACAACTGATGAAAATACTTATATTATAGTTATTATTAACACACTGCTTTTTTGAGACACTACTCTCAACCTAAGCTGGAAGAATTGACTCTTTTAGCTTATTACGTCTTGTGGGTCGCCACAAGTAGGCACCATCTACCGGCAAATTGGTTAAGGTATAAAAGTGAATAAAGTGAGTGCCCGCCGAGTTTCTTGCTAGTCTATTTCTATACATAATAATAAAACTGTTGAGGGTCGAGAGTCTGAATATGGAAGCTATTTAAATAAAAACGCGTTCTCTAATCGATACCTACTTGCCAAAATGAAATTTAAAATTTTCATGTCCGTCTGTATTCCGAATACGTATCACGCCGAAACTACTGATTTGAATGAAAATTGATCCGAGGAAGTTCAGGAGTTAGAGACATCTCAACTTCTCTAAACCTAGAATTCAAGAGTTCCTTTGAATGTGGGAATAAATCTAAACCTGCGTGTTGCTTTATCATTTTTTTCATTCAAATCGATTCTGTAGTTTCTACGTGATACTTATTCGGGATACAGACAGACATGAAAATTTTAAATTGCATTTTCGGCTTCAGAGGCATATTATTATGTCCCCACATTTCACCTTTTTAGAATTTGTCCCACGTAATAGGTGGTGAGCCGTATTGCCGTGTTGAGATAGACAGGCGCAGGTTGTGACTGCCTGCTGTTGAAATTGTTCAAGCTGCCAAAAAGGCCTTCAACTTGGCTTAACGACTGCCATTTTACGGGCAACCAGGACTAACGGCTTAACGTGCCTTCCGAACCACGGAAACGCTTAAATAACACAAAGTGGTCACAAGGATGGTCACCTATCCAAGGACTGGCCATAGTGAAAGTTACTTACTACAGTAATCGTTTCCAGAACACCGAGTCCGCAATGCCACGAACGCTTCTTATTTATACATATCTAGCTGACCCTCGCAACTGCGTTTACGACGCTTACGTACGTACATATTTTTGTTGGTTTGTAATAATAAAATGAAATGAAATTTTGTTTCTCAAAAGGAATAAAAATTTCAAGCGGGTGGAAGACCCCTTTTGTCTGGATTTGTAATAATTTAAGTACAAAACAATGAATATATGAACATTCGTCAAATTTGTGAATTCGTCACATTCAATTTACGTAATAATTAATCACGTTTTTTGTAGTGTATTTTATATGCAAAATTGAAATACAAACATTTGTTTTTTAATTTACTTTTAGCCTCTTGCTATAAAATAGATTGCAGGGGGGCTTATGGCGAGACTTTGTCTGTAGTTTGTGACTCTGTTGCATTAAACTACGTCACTAGGTCATCTGTTCAAAGTTTGAACTAAAACAAAAATGACAACGTCAATCGGATTGAACTTTCACAATAAATGTTTTAGAGAGGGGCAGTCGGGTGAGACTTTCTTGTTTATTTGGTGAAGCCAGGAACGCATTTCCGCTACTATTTTCTTCTTCTTCCGTGGTTCTTTTACTCTGATGTCTCTGTAGTTGCGCTACTCTATGTTGGCGAGTCATATCGCCCATATGCTCAAGGTCGTTAGCCCTGGGTATGGCCTTAAGTAGCATTCTTATTATTAAAAATGTCATTTTAATAAAATCGGGAAGGCTAATATAATTATGTTCATTGGGTGTAGGGTTACCATATCTGAAGAAATGTATGCCTGATTTACATAGTAAAAACGCCTGATTTTCACGAAAAATGCCTGATTTTCTTGAAAAATGCCGCATAATAAAAGAAATATTTAATAACAAGTAAAACACATTGCTTGAATGATTTTTTTAACCCTTAATTCGATTTTGTTCACTGTGAGAAACATACTAAATAAAAAAATGTTTATGACATATTTTTAAACGAAATTCGTATTTTTGTATTACGATATTATGGTCAATAAACCTTTTTATTAGTATAAAAATATTTTATATCTCTGTCAACATTTTAACTGTCATTTACAGTGATGCCAATTTGGCATATATTATGCTAAATTTGGCATATTTTCATCTTGTTTAGCAAATTTATTTGTTTTTTAGCATAAAGCATATTTTTTAGCATATTTAGATAATTATAAAATAAAACTTTAACCATGAAATTAACGTAAATGCGTACGAAATTCCTTTCATTTGGAATAAATTCTTTGTCATAGTCTTGGCATTCCTGGTGCCAACATAATGGAAAGGGGACAATCATGACGTCAAATGCTCTGTACTGAACCGCTAAGCGTAATGTTACGTTCTCTTTGCTCTACGGCAGGGGTTCCCAACCTGTGCGCCGCGGCGCCCTGGGGCGCCGTAGAAAGTGCAGAGGGGCGCCGCGAGGCGCCTCGCGGCGCCCCTCAAAGAGCACAAAAAGAATAGCACGCCAAGATTTTTGCCAATTCTGCTTAAGCAGGCCGCATTCCGAACTGGTGGTGGTACTAACTTTGATTTCTATTCATGAACGTGTCGCAAGTGTCTATGTAGTAGGACTATGCGATATAAATGTTTTTTGAGTTTGAGTTTGACCCGTCGCTGTCGTTTTTCGAGTCGCGGACTCCGCTCTAAAACTCCTATGCAAAAAAGGGTCTGTCTGTCAAGACAACTATTTCGATTTTTTAAAACTAATCTACGCGGAGTCTGAGAGTATTATAAGTAATAAAGTTAAAGGCGAACGTTGCCACCTTCCGCCCAAGGAAATCAGCCCAGTCCTCACCGCGTTGACCATCTTGAAGAGTCTTACTGGATCTCTCAACTTAGGTGGTGATCAGATCGATAATAAACGAGTGGCTGGAGAGGAGCCATGGCAATCTCTTCTACCGGTTGTCACCGATAATTAAGGGCACGGATGCTTCGATAAGTATCTACGGCGATTTCGCCGGGAGACCGCGGCTCAGTGTCAGCACTGCGAAGGAAGCAGCAAGGACACAGCGCTCCATACAGAGCATAGCGTGGGCGCCATGTCCTAGTGGCAGGTGTTGACCTGAACACTATCTCGCTGGAGACTACGGTGCGAGCGATAATTTCCAACGGGAGTACGTGGGACGCCGCCGCGTCTTTCTGCGAGCAGGTCGTTCTCGTGAAAGAGATGGCGGGGAGGGAGCAGGGAGATAACTCTCCAACCCGAGATTTCCAGTCTGCGGCGAGGGAGCCATACACTCGATTTTGCCCATACTATCGGACTCTATGAGCGGGGGCCTAAGGTCGGGGCGGGGGCTGTTCACCGTCCTTACAGAAGCAGGCCCAAGACGACAGCGTGACGTTAAAGTTTTTCGCACGACACACGACCCAAGAAGCGAGAGTGACACCCGAAAGCTCCCAAAGACGCGGAGAAGTACTCGAGCCAAACGAATTAAAGTAGTTGACGTCACTGTGGCAGCCAAGGTCTGTCGGGAATCCGGGGACATCTATCCCGAGGCTCCCGACCGTAGGTAGTGGTAAAGCACCGTATGGTTTCAGTCGGTAAGATTTCGGAACACAGATTCCACAAGTAAAAAAGAAGACAGTTTCCCGGGCCTAGATAACGCCGGCTTCACATGTTTTCCCGATTTGTCTGCATAATGACTTGTGCGCAGGATTACTAGTCGAGGGGGGGGGGGGTGATTACACGTGATATGATGGGGAGCCGTGAAAAATTTATTTACTTATAAGGGCGCCGCGGCCTCCAAAAGGTTGGGAACCCCTGCTCTACGGAATTGCGGGGATTCCCCAGTAAATCTCATTCATTATACCATAGACTAACAGTATTTTTCATTCCCTTCTTGTTGCATGAAAGAAATGAGAGAGAAATAGAATATACATTCTTTACTGTGTGTTATTGTCATTCTAATTCGTTAGGATAATAGTGTTCTGTGTTCTAATTAAAGTTCTCATAATTTTAAAGGGAATTATTAATTGTTTGACAGTCCTTAATCTCTATCTCTTCATCTTAGTATATATCCATTAATATGCCACCTAAATACAGTCAACATTATCGGTCAGAATGGGAGCAAATGCCGAATTTCAAGAATTGGTTGCAGCCTGTCGAAAACGATAAGACAAAGGCCTCTTGTAAGTACTGCAAATGTGAAATTATAGCAAAAGTTCATTGTTTAAAGTTACATATTTTATTAGCGAAGCATAAAAAAGCTGTAGAGCCGGTGAAAAGTCAAAGAACAATTAATTTTCCTACAGTGAAAAAAGATCTGAATACCCAGAGAGCAGAATCTTCACTAGCTATGTTTGTATGCGCACATTGTTCGATTATGGCTGTCGATCATTTGTCTGATTTATGTAAACACCAATTCGGAGATAGCAAAAGTGGAGCCTTGAAAATTCATCGTACAAAATGCACAAATATAATAAAAAATGTTTTAGCGCCTCATTTTATTAAAGAAATTGTGTCAGATTTGGGAGACCAAGGGTACAGTCTTCTGCTCGATGAATCCACAGATATTTCTGTAAGTAAAATGTTGGGAGTTTCGATCAGATATTTCAGCCGATCTTCAAAAACTATAATATCCACATTCTTAGGGTTGGTCGAGATTGAAGATGGAACTGCAAACAGCATAGTCAACGGTATTAAAGGATTATTGTTAGTTTTGATTATTGGAATAAAAAAACTGATCGGTATTGGTACCGATAACGCAACGGTGATGACAGGTACTAACAACGGAGTACATTTTTTTTTTTTTATTTATTTATTTCCTTAAAATACAAAAATAACAGCAATGGCAAACCAAAAAACCACAAAGGGTTTATGCGGAGTGCCGTACATTCTGCAAATACAGTTCAAAAGTTACATACCTACCCATACAATATTTTACCGAAATGGCATATTCATTCCAACCAACACAAGTCCAAAGTTTCCAAATTAATGAAATAAAATCAAATCTACCCACTTACAGAACAAGCATCAAAGCGATACTTATTGTGTGACACACTAATAAAAAAGAAAAAGAACGGAACCAGTTTGTGCAAGGTTTCTACAGGCTGTTCAGAAAATGAAGTTTCAATTTATTTTTGATATTGTTTTGTGTAATACTCTGCACAAAAGAGGAACTTAGGCTGTTTCTAATGCGCGGGATGAGGTATGCAGTAGTTCTCTCACCATAAACATTTACTGCTCCAATCGTGACCAATTTTCTATTAGTTTTCTGTCGCGTTTGAATGTTATGCGATATTTCTTGTAAGATGCTTTGATTGAAAAACTGTTCTTTTAGGAGACTATACGTAATCTTTGTGTGTATGGGAAAAACTTTACAAAATTTATATAATTCTCCTTCATTATTTCTATGCATTTGTTTTATATTATTTGGTACAATTTTTTTCAGAAGTCGTAACTGGAGTTCTAGAATTTGATCGAGATAGGACTTATATGTTCTTTCATAGCTTGTTATACCGTATCCGATTACTGAGTCAGCAAGTGCGTTATATAGCATGAGTTTCACTTTATACGGTATTCTATCTTTAATGATATACAGATTTGCCAGAAATGCTCTAAGTTTAGCACATATGTACTGAATATGAGGCAGCCAATTGAATTTTTTGTCAATTATTAGACCTAAGTACATATGTTGCTCAACACAACCAATCTTCGGACAGGTACAACAAGCATTATTTGCCTTATGCAAACACGCATGATCATGGGCTACCAATACTCCTCGAAAATCAGTAGGGACTCTTTTATGGCTGGAGTGGATGTGAAGTAATTTAGTTTTGGCTGCGTTTAGGACTAGTCCATTATCATGGCATTATTTGTTAATGTTGTCAAGGTCTTGCTGCATCTTTGAGAGCGCCGTTGTGATGTCATGATCGGCAATAACTAAACAGGTGTCGTCAGCATACTGATAAGAGGCACAGTTGCGGACAACGTTGTTCATATCATTGACGTAGGTAATGAAGTGAAGTGGTCCAAGAACTGATCCCTGAGCCGTGCCCATGTTCACCTTAATAGTCTTACTTAATTTATCATTAATTTTGACACAGTAGGACCTATCATAGAGATAGTTCTCACACCATTTGAGCAAAGGTCCACGAACACCGGAGTTTTCGAGCTTTGTTACAAGCCTGTGGTGATTCAATGTATCGAAGGCGCGCGAAAAATCAATAAAGAGAGCTATCACATGTTTTTTTGTATTTAAAAATGTATTTATATCATCTGTAAATTTAGATAACAAATTAGTGCTACTTTTTTTAGGTTGAAAGCCGAATTGATTTTTGTAGATAATGTTGTTGTTTTGATAAAAAGTATGAATTTGTTCACTAAAAAATTTCTCGACTATTTTATTAATGCTTGACAACAGTGTGATAGGGCGATAATTAGACATGTCATTGTGCCGGCCTTTTTTATGTACCGGACGTACGCAACCACATTTCAATCCTTGGGGATACTTCCCAGTTTTAAGACTAGTGTTAATAAGATTAGTAATAGATACACAAATTTTTTGACTGATTTTCTTAATATCCATAACTTTAATTTTATCTTTACCAGGTGCTTTAAAAGAAATAAGCTTGTTTATAATATTTTTTTATTTTGCCTGGGGTTGCTTTTTTAACTAACATGCTGAGTTCTACGTTTTGAAAGTAATTTTTAGTTTCAAGAAGAGGTATGCTACACTTGGGCAATAACTCATTAACAGAGCTTTGAAATTTTTCTGCAAAATTATTAGCTATTTCATATGAGGAGATATTTTGGTCGCTAAACGCTTTTGTAATAAAATCATCTATTGTCGGAGTGACACTTCCACAGATAGAATTAATTAAATGCCAAAGTTTCTTGGCATTGCCGTAGTTCTTTTTAATAATATTTTTATAATAGTTGTTCCTATAATATTCAATTGTTTTATGAACTTTGTTGCGTAATTTGTTAAACTGTAGTTTTAAATATTTATTAGTGGGATCTGATTTCCATGCAGCAAACAACTTGTCTCTCATTTCACACATGTTAAGAATATTCTGATTAATCCATGGTTGTTTGAAACGATTGAATTTGGGAGAAGTTTTACTAACTTGAGCTTTCCTACATGCATTTTGAAAACTACTTTCTATAAACGTATATATTTGGTCAGGACAGTTCATGCCTCTAGTCAGACACCAGTCGACTGAATCAAGTTCATTGTGCAGAATACGACGGTCATAGCAATAAAATTTATTTTTATTCGGAGCAGCCTGTATATGCGTTTGCAAATCAGTGGAAGCGCATGCAAGTACTAAAATGCGATGGTCCGCCAGAGTCGTATCGGCACTCGGCAGCCGTCGTATACACACTGCTCTTAGCTAGCCGTGTGAAAATATGATCTATGCATGACCTTGTGACGTGATTCGCTCGTATGTCAATTCGGGTATAATCTGATATGCCACTAACAAATCCGTGCTTGGATAGTAAATTCAAATACAAGTTTTTGTGTGAGGAATGTGTTTTTAGGTCAATGTTTGTGTCACCAAGTATAATCATGTCAGTGATATTACACTTCGTTATGAGTTTGTTTAGTTCGGAGACAAACATAGTTCTGTTATTCGATGGCGGTCTATAAATTGCACACACAGTTAACGTTTTGTTGTTTGTCGTAATTAAAGTGCCAGTTATGCTTTCAAAAGTGTGAGTTCTGAGTGTCTTAACAGTGAATTTAAAGCAGTTCCGAACATAAATAATTATCCCACCGCCTTTTCGATTTTGACGCAACTGTGTGTACATTCTATAGCCCGGTATTTGGTACAGATCGCAAATTGCCGTAGATATACCTACTTCGGTAACTATAACTAGGTCGAGAGTGACCACTGAAGAATCCATAACACAGGTGTTACAGAATTATTAGCATATGTAAGGTCCGGCTACTTTCTGCAGTGGCAACACTAAATAATGACCGAGTGGGGAATGTTACGCCATATTGTGGGGCTCAGTCTTAAACTAGACGTCGGTAGATAAAGTATAATAATACGGGCAATGGGGAGCATTGTTAGCAGTGGAAGGTGAGCGTTATGCGTATTGTAAAAGGTGGCCACCTCAAACCTACAGATTGGGTTGCAAGTCCCAGACGCTGTTGCAATGTTCCTCCTTGTGCCACGCGGTATTAGGTTTCCTAGTTCTTAAATTGATTATTTGTATAGTTGAGAATAAACGAGTGTGCTGCCATCTCCGTGTTTTCTTCTGAGGTCTAACATCTCAGAAGTGGCATTATAACCCACGCCATGTAAGTACACGCATAATTTCGTATAAAATGGTTACTTTAACTAGTAGGATAAAACTATGTAGGTATCTGTATTTGGTAAAAAGGATAGATATTGCTGGTTAAGATTTAATAATGAAGGATAGATAATGCTGGTTAACGATTAGTAAGGCGAAAGATATTGCTGGTTAATTCAATTAGTACTTTTCATCTAACAGTATGCTGAGTTTTGCCAAGTGATGGGAAAATGGGCCGTTAGGTTTTACCTACATGGTAGCACAGATTTCACAGACATGAAGTCAAAGAATTTGCAAAGTAATTTCGATACTGGTTTGTACGCCAGTGCGCGTAGCCGAGGGTAGGTTTGGAAAAGTTAAGAAACGGTACATACATGAGTTTGCGTTCTGTACCTTGTTGTTTTATGCTAGTTGTTTAAAAAAAAAGTGTCGCGATCCTGTTAATAAAAGAAAAAAAGGAACAGGTGGGTAAAAAAAAAAAGTGTAAGTTGACTGATTAGGTTTATTGTGTAGATTCGGTACTAATGAAATTGAATACATTATCGAATCATGAAGTGAATATTCAGATCCTTAATTGGTTTGTGTTGGGTGTTTGGTGTAAAAGTTCGGTTCTACAATGGGTTCGCCTAGTACTCGGTCACACTTTCACGATTTTTTTTTGTAATTTTAGTGTTGTTTATGAGTGTATTGGGTGTATGAAGGTCAAGCGTTATAGTATCGGGAGGGAGTGTGAAAACAACTTTACTGCGTTGAGAGGCTAACAAATACGTATCTTATTGATAATGTGACTGGTTAAAAGTAGGCATCCGCCCTATTAAGGTTGTGTTTATTGCAAACCAAGGTTCAGGGGGCCAGCCAGTCGTGTTATACGACGACATTGAGAGGCTCCTCTTGTACAGTATGATACAGGGTTCATAGGTGATCCTGGTTAGCTAGCGCCATGTCGTTGAATGGTCGGATAGTGAGTAATACAACGGCGTGCCAGGTTTTCCTACTTCGTTATATTGGGTTCTATTGTAGTTGTGCTTTTGGTGTGACTGTTAAGGCGTGAGCGTGACCGTGACCCACGTGTTTATATTTCTCACTGTGGTGTTTCATTGGGCTGTTGGTGTAGATGGTTGACAAGATTGTGACTATGGCAAAATAAATAGCTCTGAACGCTAGTACCTACTGTTCGAAATCATAATGAGATTTTTCTAGTTTAGCTTTGTCAGACCTATTGGGATACTGATGGCAGTCGTTAGAAAGATTTGTAATATAAAAGAAAAGAGGGTTAACTAAGTTGGTATGAATACTATACGGGAAAGTGAAAGCTCAGTTACAGGTTATTTAAATATATTAAATAAACGGATCCCGTGCAGTTTTTGTGATAATAATATTAAATTTAAAACCAGTTAGAATTAGTATGATCTACAATGTAGATGAGTGTTCTAGAACGGGTGCATCCAAGTCCGGGTTTTAAGTATAGTTTTGCAACAGATTAAGAGATCCAGCCAGAGGTCTAGATCTATGGTTCGGTTAAAGGTTTTGGTTAAAAGAATATATATCTACCTACGTATGTTGGTTGGGGATATGAAAAGGTCCGTTAGTTACCCTGTACTACACTGATATGAAAGTGGTTCTGGTTGTGTCAGCTTAAACGTTTTCAGGTTCAAACGATCAGGAGGTAATTCGATGCGATAACTAATCTCGGCTGTGATGAGTGTGTCTGTGTGTATGTGATCATATTTTGTGAGAATTGTTGAATTTCAGTTAAGTTGGAAGTAAAAATGAATTTTTCAAATTTACCTACCGACGAAATCTTCGTTGATACCTGCGTGATGATATTTTTTTGTTAACATTGGGTGGCCTTCGATGGTTTGAATCAGTCTCAGCCCGGCGGATGGTGCTGCAGTCGGTATTTAGGTTGTCTATTGATGTAGACGAGGTTGATCAGGTTAACTAGAGTTTTCTAATTGTGGTTACATTTTTATTGACCGAACGTGATTGGGATGGACTCCAGAAGGCAATCCTCGAATGACTGATGTTATCTAATCGTATTCCCTTAGAAAATTATAATATAATTCATTAGGTTAGAAGATATCAGACTAAGTAGTGATTAGAGTTGTAACGTTGTTGGGTACAAATAGGAAATGTAGGTATGAGCCACCGTCGCTTATATCATGGACGGGATTAATCTGTTCAGGGAATGGTGTGGCCACTGCCATGCCATTCCTCATAATGTTTTTGTGGAAGACATGTACAGTAACTAGCTACCGGAGTACTTTAACTCTGAATTTTGTAAACTTTCATGTGACGAGTTCCGAAAAATGATCTGGAGAGTGCCGAGGCCTCGGTAACCTTCACCGTGAGCGGTTGTGCTGTAGCCGCTGTGGGTACTCCATCGCCGGCGTAGCGGAGAAGCAGAGCGCGGGTCGACGGCGGCTTGCGCGGGCGCTGTGGACACACAGCGTGAGCACAAGCGGCGCCGGCGTGGTCACGCGTTGTGTCGGAGCTACGAGAGGAGTAGCGTCATTGAGCTGCTGAGTAGTTATGAAAATCGACGTGCTACGATGATGGACATTGGACATTACAGGTCACGTAGTCTTTTTCCATTAAGTAGGATACTCAGATGATGAAGTTCCTAGACCCTTTACCATCTCAGCTATTAAGTTTTAAAAGATTTGTATTAGTTTGGAACAAATTAGATTTCTACTAGAGGGATTATTGTGTTCAAACGTTTAAGAATAGACTAATGCTATCACGGATTACTTTGTGGAGCTTTTCGGGTGAACAATTTCATCACACGTGATTGTTGCGGGTAGAGCGTAGCTCGCTTTCTGTTACTGAGTTAGTCTGTTAGTAGTAACAGAGTGTTTGGAACAAGATTCCTAATACCATGGGCTAACCTCGTGGATAAACTTGTTCTCATGCTTGACAATTTGATGGGGAGACTGAAATTTCACACGGATGCGAGATTTGATTTGACTTTGTTGCAACTCAAGGATCCCATCGCGTCCAGTGGCGTGTTACCCTCTATGGATTAAAGAAACTTGCTGTAAATTGGTTACTTCGTGGAAAATGGTTTAAAATGGTACTACCACCAATAAGCTGCATTACATTTGTTTCAAAAATACCTACTAATTTTTACTCTGATAGAATCGCGAGATAGTAGTTTTAACCATAGATTTAGAATTTTTCGCTAGTTTGAACAGAAGTTTGACGGTTAGGTAAACTGGTTGGGTCTAAAGGTGTCATGTCGGTTAGTTATCGGATTTGTCTGTTGTGTCGGCTGTATTTTTGTCTGTGATATTAGTATTTATCACACCTCGTAAAGGTAAAGAAAAAAAGAAAAAAAAACAAATTTCGTTTTAGCTAGTAAATAATACCCTCGAAGTTAGCGTACACATAAAGCAACATTTTACGAGTTAATAATCGAGTTATTCGGTAAATTTTGGACGAGTACCTAGATCCAAATTGATGAATGATAACAATGTTTTTATTGCACGAATTTACATGGTTTTCTCTTTTGGTTTATCTTTTGATTTCAGGTCAAGATATTACATGAAACTGTGTCACGCCTGACAAGACTTGGTTGACATTAAACCACCCTGAGAAACGGATTGGTTTTTTTGGACGGAAATGGAAACGGATTGGATGAGATCCCTGGATGACAGATACGAGTAATAGGCAGTTTTAGTTAAAGAGTCAGTTTAGTTAAGTTGCTTTAAAATTATGTTCCTCAATGTCGATAGATAGCGTTGTACGGCTTTGTGAACCGCGATATGGTTTCGTTCACACATTTGCGTAACTGTTTGGCGAGTTACTAAATAGTTGCAGTTCTTCTATAGTAAATACATTAGTTAGAGTTTAAATAAGCAGATATTCCATGGATATTGGTTAAGTTTGAGCAATCTGTCGACGGGTTTCTAGATGATAATCGTTTTGTGTATTAACTGGTTATTATGTCGATGTTTAGTGTGACAGTGTTAAAGTGTTATAATGTTGAGTGGTTCAGCAGTACTGTTGGTTGTTAAATACATAATGGTTACCGTTGTTAAGATTGATACCTGGTTACCACGCGTAGTCAAGCGAAAGTTAAGATTTCCCACTGGTCAGATACCTAAATAGTTTGGTATTGTTTAAGCGAATTGCTTAAAAGATTTGCCATTGTTCAGATATAATTTGTTTTGCCACTGTCCAGATAGATAGTGTGATCGAATAGTTACAGATTTAGGACGGCAAACATTTAAGATTGTAAAACGTAGTTTTTAGTGATTTAAGTATAGTGATGTATTAGGTAGGATGTGAAAAATGGTTGTAAATTATTGAGTACATAGGTACGTATGCGTGTGTATTAGTGATTGATAAGAGATTTAAATCATAAAATTGAATTGAGCCTGAATAATGTATCTACCTATTAGCTAATTTCGGCGAAGACACTGCTACTTGCTCTTCAACTGTAAACAGTGTCAATGAGTAATTGTAATTTAATGATATGAGATTGAATAGTTACAGATTTCGGACGACAAACAATAATGATTGTAAAACGTAGTGAATGCATAATTTTAGTGATTTAAGTATAGTGATGTATGTAGGCAGGATGTGAAAAATGATTGTAAATTATCGAGTACATACGTATGCGTGTGTATAAGTGATTGATGAGGGATTTAAATCATAAAATTGAATTGAGCCTGAGTAATTTACTTATCATCTAATTTTGGCGAAGACACTGCTACTTGCTCTTCAACTGTAAACAGTGTCAATGAGTAATTGTAATTTGATATTATGAGATTGAATAGTTACAGATTTAGAACGACAAACATTAATGATTGTAAAACGGAGTGAACGCATAATTTTAGAGTGATTGAAATATAGTTATAGTGAGGGTGCTCTCGAGCCGGGCAAGATTGGCGTAAACGACCTCGCCGCCCACGATTGGTAAGAGACATCGCAGTTGTGTGTCGTTCTGGTGAAAGAAGTAACCTTTGCGGCATGCAGCTATACCATAGTAGTGACGGGTGTTCTCGAGCCGGGCAAGATTGGCGTAAACGACCTCGCCGCCCACGATTGGTAAGAGACATCGCAGTTGTGTGTCGTTCTGGTGAAAGAAGTAACCTTTGCGGCATGCAGCTATACCATAGTAGTGACGGGTGTTCTCGAGCCGGGCAAGATTGGCGTAAACGACCTCGCCGCCCACGATTGGTAAGAGACATCGCAGTTGTGCGTCGTTCTGGTGAAAGAAGTAACCTTTGCGGCCGGCTATACCATAGTAGTGACGGGTGTTCTCGAGCCGGGCAAGATTGGCGTAAACGACCTCGCCGCCCACGATTGGTAAGAGACATCGCAGTTGTGTGTCGTTCTGGTGAAAGAAGTAACCTTTGCGGCATGCAGCTATACCATAGTCGAAGAATCTGTAGTAGTTTAAGTGTATGTAATTATACACGTACAGTAAAAATCTTAATATAGATGATTATAAGAGTGATGCGAGTGATACGTTCAATTATTTAACAAAACAATGTTTAATAGAAATATAAATTATAGTTAATTAGAACGAAGGGACTCGTTCCCATAGGATGGCCGACTGTTACAGAATTATTAGCATATGTAAGGTCCGGCTACTTTCTGCAGTGGCAACACTAAATAATGACCGAGTGGGGAATGTTACGCCATATTGTGGGGCTCAGTCTTAAACTAGACGTCGGTAGATAAAGTATAATAATACGGGCAATGGGGAGCATTGTTAGCAGTGGAAGGTGAGCGTTATGCGTATTGTAAAAGGTGGCCACCTCAAACCTACAGATTGGGTTGCAAGTCCCAGACGCTGTTGCAATGTTCCTCCTTGTGCCACGCGGTATTAGGTTTCCTAGTTCTTAAATTGATTATTTGTATAGTTGAGAATAAACGAGTGTGCTGCCATCTCCGTGTTTTCTTCTGAGGTCTAACACAGGGTAGTTTATCAAAATTTCTGATTAGAGAACGAATATTTACGTGCATACAGAACAGATTATAGCTGACAGGGGGAATCTTTTTTATAAAATTATTAATCGATATACAGTTACAAATTTCGTTAGTTATACTTTCCATACCCACTGAGAATTATAAATTGTTGAATGTAATCTTATATAATACAAAATAAGAAGGTACGGAATTTATGATTTTAACAGACGTTCTATATCTTGCTCAGAACGAATTATCAACGACCGCTGAGATTCATCATTTTTCCTAGCATATATTTTTCCTTCCTTACACCATACGTACTTGAATGATCCACTTAGTTGTTGCTTTGACTTGAATAGTAGTGTCTTTGTTAGTGGGGTGAGGGCTGCACGTACATATATACGACTTCTGGCTTGGTCTGCTGCCAAATTAGAAACGATATTACCTGCTAGGATCTCCCTATTTTTCGCAGAGGATATCCACTGTTCACGGTAACTTGTAGCTTGTAACTCAACAGTGATGTGTCCCAGCTGCTCTTTACGACGTGAAATTACTCGGTGAGCACGAACTATCCGCTGAGGGTCAACCATTGGTCGTTGGCAATTGATTTGGTGATTTCCGCGACATTTTGATTAGCAGTCTCTGGCACACCAGCTATCTCCAGGGTAGAAGCTAATAGTTTTTGTTCAAATTCGTTTGTACGTTGTTCTAGTACAGCAATACGTAGGTCTTGGTTTTTATTTTTGTTAAGGAGGTCAGTATTTTTATTTATTAACAATTTTATAGTAGTACCTTGTTCCTTAACAATGTCTTCAAGATCTGATATTTGACTATTCATGAAATTAATCGATGAAGTCAACTCTTCGAGCTCCTCCTTCACGGCCTTCCTTATCTCTCTACTGATGTCCTTTAGTAGTTTTTTCGGATCAAAACCAGAGCAGCTTACATTCTCTCTGTCATCCTCGTTTTCAGAGTCTTCAGGAAGAAAGAATGATGAACGTTTGGTCATATTTCGCAAACACTCCTCGCAGCTCCATTCGAGCCCATTTGAGTTACGGAGAGCAGTCAACTGTTTGTTTGTTAGTTTGGCACAAGTTGAAGTCGCGTGGACACATTTGTTGCATCGGCTGCACTCCAGTCCCGGCGATTTTTGGGTGATATTTTTATTACAGTTCGTACACTTTTTCAGCACCATTTTACGTAGGTATTTATAAAATAATTAGACTAACACAGTAAGTATGTATAAACTCGACTATGCCACTCGGCTGTCAAATGCAGAATGAATGCCTTGCTAAAAAATGCAACTGGTAATGATAATTTGGTTCTAGTTCGCTGCGTATGTCATTCGTTACAGTTGCAGTATCTTATGCCTCAGAAGAAACTTTACCACGTAATGTTGAATTTCTTATAAGAGAAACCTACAATTGGTTTAGTCATTCCTCAAATCGCCGACTACATTACAAAAGTATATATCAAACAATTAACTGTGGCTCTGAACCATTGTTAATACCACAAATGTGCAACACCCGATGGATATCAATTGAACCCGCAGTGAATCGTATTCTAGAGCAATGGGTGGAATTGAAACTCCTGTTTGAAGTTGCCAGGCGCGATAATCACTGCTATATGGCAGAAACACTTTATCCCATGTACAATGATCCTGTAAATCATCTATATTTATTGTATTTAAAACCTGTTTTGGAGGAAGTTCAGGCTGTGAACAAGCTATTTGAAAGCAACAATGTTGACCCAACAAAACTTTATAAGGATTTGTGTGCTTTAGTTCAATCTACAAGTCGGCGTATTTTGAACCCAACTGCGAGAGTCGATATATTTACAGAAAATATAGAAAGTTATTTAGATCCTAAACCGTACATGGGATATGTTTTTGAATCAAAATTACGGGAATATAACATTCACACGGAAATCGAAAACAATTTACGTCAACGTTGCCTGAATTTCACACTTAAACTTGTAACAGAGCTACGTTCTAGATTACCCATAAATTTTAAAGTACTTGAGAAAATGTCAATGTTTTCTGTAGAAGAAACTTTAAAAACAGTTAAGCCATCTCTTATTGATATTGCCCAAGAATTTCGATTCGACACATCTACAATTGATAGACTCATGTCTCAATGGAGAAACATAGTTCACATTAAATGGGAATGTACATCTTCCACGATTGACTTCTGGAATGAAGTAATGGATTATAAAGATTCAGCTGGTAATAACCCCTTTGCAGATTTGTCTCAATTAGCAACATCTTTATTAACACTACCACATTCTAACGCTGAAATCGAACGGGTTTTCAGTCAGATGAATATTGTAAAAACGAAGCTACGCAATCGATTATCTGTAAAAACTTTAAATGCCATATTATACATTCGATTCGGCCTAAGGAGGGCAGGAAAATGTTGCTACTCTTACACAGTTCCAGACAACGTACTGAGCTCTATAGGTACCAAGGACAGTTACTGTCTGAACAATGAGACTGCCTCATCTTCAAGCACACAAGATGTTGATGAAGACCAAGACATTAATATTTTATTTGAAAACATTGGTGATTAAAACATATATGTTGTTAATAAACATTTTAAAATTTTAAGACATTTTATTTGACATTCAGAAATGTTAGCATATTTTTTAGCATTTTCTTATAGCAGTTGGCATAATTTTGGCATAATTTTAATATCATTTTAGCAGATTCTTCATTGGACTTGTTGGCAACACTGGTCATTTACAATGCAAAATGTCAGCGGCTTGCAGATTGTCTACTTCTCGCAAGGTAAATAAAAATATTTTCTTTTATTTATGCATTATTTTTGATGTTTTGATGCCTTCCGTAGCTTACATAATCTCTATTCTTCCGATTTTGACATAATTTAAGTACTTTCAATCGAATTCTAAGGTTGTAGATACCGTCAAACTTAATGTTCATCGTGATGAACATTGCCAAGTGCGCTATAAAGTATCTGTATTTTATTGTGTTCATCACGGTGAACAGTGCCAAATTGCGGTAATTTTTATGATATAATAAAAATTAACGTTATTTCGCAATCTATATATATAAAAATCAATGCCACTTTTCGTTGTAATTTTATAACTCGAGATCGGGGTCACCTATCCAAACCAAATGTTTGTAGCTTTGTTCGGACTATTTAGTAGATGGTTTATGTGAAGTTTGCACAAAATCGGTCGAGCGGTTCTTGATTTATCACTCAAACGAAGTTGCACGGGTCAGCTAGTATGCTATATAATAATTTAGATATGTTATAGTATTTCTTACATTGGTGTTTTTTGTTGCCAACAGCATAATTTACAAGAAAGAACAGCAAAAAAATACTGTTTGTGTCTATACAGCACCTTCAAACAATAGCGATAAATCTATCATAAATAGTGATAGCAAAGTGTCTAATTTGCACTCTAAAAGCTTGAGTACACTATATTCACCACCATCTTTAGACTCATCTTAGAACGCATGCAAATACTGAGCAGCTCTGAATCATCAGATTGTTACAATGAAAGTGATAACCATTCCGAACCTTGTCTATCTGCAGAACACCAATTCAGCCCAGTTTTATACGGAATATACAGGGTGTGGCGTAAATAGTGGTCCAACGTAAAGGGTGTGACATAACAGGTAGTCAACTACAACATACTACAATTTTGTCCGGTTTTGCCCAAGGGTTGCAGAAAAAAAAAAAAAAAAAAAGAAGAATCGGAAGGACACCGCAGACCCTTAGTGGGACCAAGGTGTGGACCAAAGTCTGTCAGGAATCCTGTAACATCCTTCCGAGTAGTTTTCCGAGGCGCCCGACAATAGACGGATAAGTAGAGACCATGTGGTTATAAACAGTTTGATTCCCTACTATGAAATTAAAATTTCAGTTTGTAATGAAAATGAAATATCCAGCTTTTAAAAAATAATATTTGTTAGTGTGATACCATTTCGAAATCGGTATTAGACGGGCATATTTTTGAAATAATGGGTAGCAACAGTGCAGTACATTTATTTTTTTAAAAATGCATTTGTATTTTAGTGATACTTTAAAACTTGAGGTAAAATTGAGATAAATTTATCTTTTTTTTCCAAGTTTGAAATGGAAATAAACAAACTATATTATTGTTTGTTAGCTAATGTATTAGGCTTTAATAAACAGAAATCAACATTCAAAACTAACGATTTTTCTTCAAACTACAGCCAAATTTATAAAAAATGGGGTGAATTTCATAAAAAGTTCTTTTTTTCTGCAACCCTTGGGCAAAACCGGACAAAATTGTAGTATGTTGTAGTTGACTACCTGTTATGTCACACCCTTTACGTTGGACCACTATTTACGCCACACCCTGTATACTACACCAACGAGAGAACTAAATTACGAAAATATCCCATCGTTATCTTCTATACCATCTCTTCCGTCTATAATTCCATCATGAACCCCTGAAACTACAACTTCAACGAAGACAAGGGCTCAAAAAGAAACTGCTACAGTTGCCAAAGGGCAAAGAAACTCCTGAAATTTGTCCTTACCTATAAGTGGAAAAGGCGTACCAACTTCCGCCATCGAGCTACAATCGAAGAAAATAACTAAGATAGAAAAATCGATGCCTCCCTTCAACCAACTTTATTACTTTCATTTATTGTTTCCTCGCAAGATGTTAACCGATATTGCAGAATCCGTTAATCTTTAATCTGTACAACAAACTGGAAAGTCTATACAAGTCACAGAAGATGAGCTCCGAAATTTCTTAGCCATTCATACCCTTATGGGCAATGTACAAAATTTATACCTGGACTATTGGAGCGATAGATTCCAGTATGCTCCAATAGCAGATATAATGATGTTGAAACGTTACGAACAAATCAGAATATTTCTGCATTTAGCTGTCGATATATTTGAAGACTGCGATGGATATTAAAAATATAAGAAACTAGAAGTAGAAAAGAAAAGCAAAAAATGTTAAAAGCACGAAGAAGAAAGTGTACAAAGGAAGAAAAGCGGACAAAAAGGAAGAAAAGATAAGAGAAAATAATGCTTGGATTTTATAAACAATACGCGCACAGAGGGGGCCGTAACAAAAAACGCGAAATAATCACGTTGTATAGGACTCCCCCCCTTAACCCCTCTTTGTTCTGGTTTTTGTACTTTTTATAATAGTGGGAACAAAAATACATCATCAGTGAAAATTTCAGCTTTTTAGCTATCATGGTTCCTGAGATACAGCCTCGTGACGGACAGACAGACAGACAGACGGCGAAGTTTTATGTCAAGTTTTTACCCTTTCGGTGCGGAACCCTAAAAAATGTTACAATTAAAATGTCCTTTTCAACTGCAATTCCTGAATTTACATTGAAATGAACAATCTCAAGCATAATGTGTGATTTTATTTTGCAACCTAATTTGACTATGTTCATCCCAGTAAACATTACAATTTAATGGTAGCTCTCGTATTTCGCAGTGTTCACTGTGATGAACATTGGTTTCCTGAAAACCTGAAGGACATATATTTTTTTAAATATTTTTTTCTAATTGTCAATTACACTAGAAACATGAATTTAAACATTTTTATCTAAATTATAACACATCGAACCACTGCCAAATTAAGGGTTAATTTGAAAACATCAATTTTCAGACACATTAGAGTAGGTAATAAGAAATTCAGCCAAACATATGATTTGTTTTTTAATAAATTATAAGGAACTAGCTGACCCGCGCAACTTCGTTTGCGTGATAAATGAAGAACCGCGCGACCGATTTTGTGCAAACTTCACATAAACCATCTACTAAATAGTCCGAACAAAGCCTAAACATTTCGTTTGGATAGGTGACCCCGACCTCGAGTTATAAAATTACAACGAAAAGTGGCATTGATTTTTATATATATAGATTACACTGTACGTTTTCTTACATTACTTCTAATGATCGCCATTTTTAACAAGTCTTTTTGAGTTAAAATATATGCACAAAACTCTTTACAATTAATCATTTCGCCTGACTTAGAAGAGCGCCGGCCGGGCGCCTGATCAAGTGCTAAAATGCCTGGCATATGGTAACCCTAATTGGGTGTAACTATGGCATGTGCATTATATCCATACTAATATTATAAAGTTGAAGAGTATGTTTGTTTGTTTGTTTGAACGCTAGGATCTCAGGAACTACTGGTTGGATTTCAAAAATTCTTTTACAGTTTGATAGTCCATTTATGGAGGATGGCTATAGGCTATAACATCACGCTAAGACGAATAGGAGCGAAGCAGCAATCAAGAATGTTTTGAAAACGGGGAATATTTTTTACCGTCTTAAAGCTTCCGAGGCGTACGCTGCGTAAATGGTTACAGTTAGGTAAGAATTGTGTACTACAAAATTGTTTCTCTTAAAAAGTTCTACAAAAAAGTCCGCGACAGCATAATGTCTATCTTTTAAGGTTCGCTCACAATAACCTAATTTGTCTATCTCTTAAGGTTAGCTCACGATATAATGAAACTGAAGAGTTTGTTTGTGCTAGGATCTCAGAAACTACTGGTTGCATTTAAAAAAATATTTTATAGTTTAATATTCCATTTATTGAGGCTGGCTAATGGCGATATAACATCACGCTAAGACGAATAGGAGCGGAGCAGCCATGAATAATGTTTCGAGAACGGGGATTATTTCTTTCTTCTGAGAGCTTCCATTGCGGACGCTGCATAAATAGTTAAAGTTACATAAAAATTGTGTATTACAAAATTGTTGCTCTTATAAAGTTATAAAAATAAGTCCTTAACAGCATATGCCTATCTTTTAAGGTTCACTTACAATAACCCTCTTATTAAGTTTTAAAGTATGAGCGACGCGACGGGAGTAAACTTGGTCTGCAGTGGCAGCCAGTCAACTGAACGATAAAAACCGGCCAAGTGCGAGTCGGACTCGCACACGATGAGTTCCATACCGAAAAACCGATGGGTGGAAGTAAAAGCGACGGGAAACATTATATCACTTTAACACCTCTTTCCTTCTCACTCTCATGTGACGCAAACGAAGATATGCGGTTCAGCTCTAATGAATACAAGCGACGCGATGCGACGGGGGTAAATGCAACGGGAAACATTATAATACTCGAAATATTAATACCATACCTCTCTCTTTCTCACTCTCATGTGACGCAAACGAAGTTGCGCGGGTCAGCTAGTGGGCATATATGGGCAGTGGGCTCATACTAGCGGTGCACTTGCTGACTAACTGACGTAGCAAGGACGCACATGACCTTAGAGACACGGTGTCTATCAAAGCGAAATGGCGACGGGACGCTTTCTCTGGACCAACTAGTTTTCGTTATTTCCACATCTCGGATCCGAGATCGAGAAAATAAAGAAACTCAGGCTCTGAGACCAGGAAATGAAAGGATATGAGCAATATCCTAAGTCACATCGCTGAGTTATTTACCGACAAATATCAACTTCCAATCATTCAAAGAGGTAGAGGTGAAATATGAATACTTATTTGGTTTAACCAAAATTCAAAGTCATGAAAGAAGGACCCTGGCAAAACTTCTCTTCGCTAATCTAGTTCATGCTCCTTTTTTGTCTTTGCTGGCAGATCTTCTATGTCTTAAAATTTAGAATACTTATCTTCTATTCATTCTTTCAGATAATCCTTGCCAAAAATTGTGATATAAGTAATTAGCAAAATGACAAAGAGGTAAGGAGAGGAGTTATATAAAATTTTAAGTTTATAATGTAAATTAATTCCTATTTTTACAGTATTTTCTTTGATTTAATGGTATTTCTATTTAATTTGTACTTAAATAAAATATACATGTTATGATGGTTAGAAGTGTACGCGAGTTATAGCCGTCAGCCAGTAAGAAGTAATTCCCGACATGTTCTATCCGGTCTATCCCCTTCAAAGACTTCTATATAAACTGAGGTAGACATGCCCTACGCACCGATTTTTGAAACCTATAAACTGAGCTAATTAGCAGCGTTGCTCGCACTGTAGTGAGTCAAAACTTCGAGAGTACTCGGCTTGCAATCGGAGTTCATACGCCATTTCTTTTACTCTTGTTCTTTTCGTATATTGCTATTGTGGTGACAATTACGTAAATATTATTTATTAGTAAGTGTAGTCTTAGCAATGTGTGTGTTTGAGGACTGCCTTTAAAATCTCGTTTGTTAGAGTACGGCGTGTCTACCTCAGTTTATATAGAAGTCTTTGATCCCCTTCTGTCGCTCGACGAACGAATTACACTCCCTGTCTATCTCATTTTTACAGACCGACCACTATAAATAGCAAAACAATAACATTCATGAAGCACATACCTGAAATGCACAACTCCAGCAGGACGATCAATTTTAGCTTTTACAACACCGCTGACCACAAGCTGACTGAGGGCCTCTTCAGTCTCCGTCTCGCTTAGTCCGAGGAGTTCGCTCATTCGCTTTACCGTTATACGAGTGTAGTACATTGACATGATGCGAATGTTCTGGAAATAGAAGTGATTATGTGCTGAGGTGTCGGATTCGAATCCCGCGTCGGATGTTTCGCAGTTGGGATGTTAAATTTTTTGATTTTTAGGAATATAAAGTAAGATATGGCGACCACGGCTTCGCCCGCGTGAAATTCTGTTCTCGCTCAAGCATCCCATGGGAAATCCGTTCAGGGAATAAAATGTAGCAATAGGCTACATTAGTACATTACAAACATATCTATACCTGTACCAAATTTTAGACAGATTCGTTGAGAGGTTGCGTTGCGCCTAAAACTAATCTACACTTACAAACTTTCGCATTTATAATTATTACTAGCGGTTCCCTGCCACGCTTCGCTGTGACTTTTTTGTGGTGGTTTCATGTACCTATGAGAAATGAGTAACAAACCAAAGGATGGGTACATTTCAAAAAAAGTTGAATGTTGAGCCGTAACCAAAATTATAAATCTTTCTGAAAATCCAATTAACATCCAAATCAATAGAAGCTTCACTTGAAAAAAAAATCTGTTCTGTGATCAACGTTCAGTATTTAAAACATAGTGCGCACGCTTCAAAAAAATAAATTTACTCTAATATTATTTCCCTAACGCGCCAAAACTCTAACTTCAAAAATAACATGCAAAACATATTTGACCTCTTTATTAGGTAAGTACTCTCTTTTATTATTCTGAATGCAAGGAGGCTGCAATCAAACTTCTCCTAAAAAACAGCAATCTGGTAGGTACCTTCTAAATAGGTTGTTAATATTTTGTTCTAAAGCTGGCAGAATATAATTTTAAAAAAAACGACCAGCGCCATATTTTGTTAAAATCACTTTTAAAAGCTGTTTTATTCTTATTGCTGATAAGATAAAAGTGTATAAAGTAGCCTAAAACCATCTCTGAATCCTATTGTATATCGCAGGCCTTCCCAACCTTTTTCAGGCCACGGCGCCCCTATGAGCGCGGGAGATTACTCTTTCACCAGCATGAGACCTGCTCGCAGAAAAATGCGGCGGCGCCTCACTTCCTATCACTGGATGGATCATGGCTCGCACCGTGGTCTCGAGCGTAATTTTGACCACATCTAGACCTGCTACTAGGACCTAGCCCTATTGCGCCCATGCTGCGCACTCCACCAATGTATGAAGCGCAATGTCTTCGCTGCGTTCCTTGCAGTGCTGGAACTCGGCCGTGTTCTCCCGGTGCATTCGCCACAGATACTTACCGATGCACCCGTGCCCCGTAGTTATCTGTATCAACCAATAAAAGAGATGGTTCCTCTACAGCCACTCGTTTATGATCGGTCTGATCGCCCCGATTGTGGCGTTATCCCACCTTGGTCGCTCAAGTCGCACTTTTCAAGTCTCTATGATTTCCTGATGGAGCTAGGACCGTTGAGCAACTCGGACCACTGAGCCAAGGAAGCTGTCTGTGACCATGTCACCGCCTATATTAAGCCCTCTCTCAACGAAGACACTTTAAGGCAACGCGGTGAGGGCTGAGACATAAAGTAGACCAGTTTTAAAAAATAGGAAACTTGACAGCCAGACCCTTTTTTACAAACGAGTTTTAGAGTGGAGACCGCGAAACTTGGCAAACGCCGAGTAGGAAGTCCAGCCACCAGGTAGACCGACGACCTGGACCATGTGGCGTTATTTTTGAAGTGAAACTTCTTTATCGGCGTTGGAAAAAAAATTGCGTCACGTCACGTCACGTCACGATTTTTGGTTACGCGCCATCTTTGTTCTGTTCCCCACCACGGTGGATTCGAATTAAGAGTACTTTATCCAGGGATAGCATGTCATTTAAGGGTTTTTGGACTTTTGGACTTTTGGGGTTTTGGACTTTTGGATGGGACATTGGTACTTTGGGTCTTTGGGACTTTGGAACTTTGAGACTTTGGGACTTTTGAACTTTTGAACTTTTGAACTTTTGAACTTTTGGACTTTTGGACTTTTGGACTTTTGAACTTTTGGATGGGACCTTGGTACTTTGGGTCTTTGGGACTTTGGAACTTTGGAACTTTGGGACTTTGGGACTTTTGGACTTTTGGACTTTTGGACTTTTGGACTTTTGGACTTTTGGACTTTTGGACTTTTGGACTTTTGGACTTTTGGACTTTTGGACTTTTTGGACTTTTAGACTTTGGGACTTTGGGACTTTGGGACTTTGGGACTTTGGGACTTTGGGACTTTGGGACTTTGGGACTTTGGGACTTTGGGACTTTGGGACTTTTGGACTTTTGGCCTTTGGGACTTTTGGACTTTTAGATGGGACCTTGGTACTTTGGGTCTTTGGGACTTTGGAACTTTGGGACTTTGGGACTTTGGGACTTTTGGCCTTTGGGACTTTGGGACTTTGGGACCTTGAGACCTTGGGACTTTTGGACTTTTGGCCTTTTGGACTTTTGGACTTTGGACTTTTGGACTTTTGTACTTTTTGACTTAATTTAAGGTGAGGTGAAAATTAAGTTTATGAAGAAGTTTCACTTCTTACGTGTGTACACTAAGTACACGCAATTTTTTTTTGGTGACGCGGGGAATGCTGTTGGGCACCGTCATCCCAGCCGCGGGGAAAGCTGGGACGGTGTGTGGGGCTCCCGATCCCGGAAAGGGACCATCCTACCCACTAAACCCCGCGGTGTTTCTTCCCACCCTATAGCCGGGCCGATGGATATCCAAAGATTGTTCAGGTCGGCCCGGCCGTCCGGGGCTCTCCTCGGGGGAGCAAGATGGGCGGCTCCCCCTGAGCTCCCTAATGAACTGACAAAAACCCAAGTCCGCATCACACCGCTCTTGAGCGCTTTTCTGAAAGCAGAGACGGTAGAGAGCGATCGAGTGAGCGGGCACCGAAGGCACGCCGGAACACGGAGAGGTGTCTTCCGCCAAATGATCATCGGTGTACGGGGTCCCCCGACCTTCGCCCACCGGTACAACCAGACGGCGGGATATGTCTCTTGGCACTCCTCTCTCTTGGCGACCGTGTGGCGTTAGTTGGGAGAGGCCTGCGCTGCGTCCAGCAGTGGACAGTCATAGGCTGTTTTGATTGATTAATTGCATGTTTATGATATTTTTTACTATGTTTTTTTAACGTACAGAGGGGCGCCCCGTGGAGCGCCGCGGCGCCCCTCTGGGCTTCCTGCGGGGGCGCCGCGGCGCACAGGTTGGTAACCCCTGGTATATCGTGTCCAAATTTGAGCTCAGTCGATTCAGCACAACATTTTTATATATATTTATAGATAGTGTGGAAGTAAGCTGTTTATCAGATGTCTCAGATAATTAACTTAGTTTGATCTAGATGGCGTATTGTGAGAATATTTATTTATCTTTTTACTAACATGTTCAACAACCCTATTCTTAAGGTCGTTCCAACGCTCCTGTCCCTTCTCATCGCTGGAGTCGAAATAGGGCGTACTACGGAGCATCTTCTCATATGTAGCACACAGAGTGTTCCATCTAATGATCTCTGGATTGATGAATAGACCTAGCAGCTGCCTGGAAATAATGCAAAAATGTTATAAATGAAGAATATTTCCACAAGTCTTGACAGGATACACTATTTTGGGTAAGATCTTTTGCCACTTGATAAATTATTGTTTTTGTATCAAAGGTTATAATTTCAGAGCGATATTGGATTGGAGATGGTAAAACGCCAATTGTGCAGGCATTTTTAACTTTTTTCTTCTAGCAGACGATGGGGCGAGCCGATTTTTTGTCCGCGACGTAATAAAGACCGCGTCTGCCTGTCGATGCCCGCGACTGCCCTCGCCGCGAAAATGTGTGTCCGGCGGGCAGCTGCGGCGCGGTCTTTTTGACCTTCATGTGCGTTAGTAGTATAGAATTCCTTTAGCGTTATCATTCGCGTTGAATATGACCGGCCCGGTCCGGCCCGCCCCGTTATTTGCAAAGGGCCTTAGGTGTCACCCAAATTTTTTACATGTTTAAATCCTCATGGATGCCATGCCTAACTCCTACTGATTAACGCCACACACAGATCCTTACAATCTGCTTACAGCTAGCAGGCCCTGATTAAAAAGACACCCATAATTAAATATGGGTATTATAACATGACATTAGTTATTTAAAATTTTAACCACAAGGGATTTCTTACTTATAGTCAGGTTGCTTGTCCAATTCTTTCTCCTCATTTACCCTATGAGTTAAATCGGCCTGTTCATTGTCGTAACGGGCCAATATTAAGAAGATGACACTTCCCGTCAATGCGTCAGCGCCGGCGGCTTGACCCAGTGCACGGAAGTGACGACACACGGAAAGGTATGAGCCATTGTGTTGGTCTACTGCGATCATTAGATGATAGAATTTCTCTTTCAGTTCCTGAAAGTAAAGATAAAAGTGCTTATTATTTTAGATACTATTTAGAGGTTGGTATTAAAACTTTTTATAACATTTTTGAAGTGAAACTTCTTTATCGGCGTTGGAAAAAAATTTGCGTCACGTCACGTCACGTCACGTCACGATTTTTGGTTACGCGCCATCTTTGTTCTGTTCCTCACCACGGTGGATTCGAATTAAGAGTACTTTATCCAGGGATAGCATGTCATTTAAGGGTTTTTGGACTTTTTGACTTTTGGGCTTTTGGACTTTTGGATGGGACATTGGTACTTTGGGTCTTTGGGACTTTGGGACTTTGGAACTTTGAGACTTTGGGACTTTGGGACTTTTGAACTTTTGAACTTTTGAACTTTTGAACTTTTGGACTTTTGGACTTTTGGACTTTTGGACTTTTGGACTTTTGGATGGGACCTTGGTACTTTGGGTCTTTGGGACTTTGGAACTTTGGGACTTTGGGACTTTGGGACTTCGGGACTTTGGGACTTTTGGACTTTAGGACTTTTGGACTTTTGGATGGGACCTTGGTACTTTGGGTCTTTGGGGCTTTGGGACTTTGGGACTTTGGGACTTTTGGACTTTTGGACTTTTGAACTTTTGGACTTTTGGACTTTTGGACTTTTGGACTTTTGGACTTTTGGACTTTTGGCCTTTTGGACTTTTGGACTTTTGGACTTTTGGACTTTTGGACTTTTGGACTTTTGGACTTTTGGACTTTTGGACTTTTGGACTTTTGGACTTTTGGCCTTTGGGACTTTGGGACTTTGGGACTTTTGGACTTTTGGATGGGATCTTGGTACTTTGGGTCTTTGGGACTTTGGAACTTTGGGGCTTTGGGACTTTGGGACTTTGGGACTTTGGGACTTTGGGACTTTGGGACTTTGGGACTTTGGGACTTTGGGACTTTGGGACTTTGGGACTTTGGGACTTTGGGACTTTGGGACTTTGGGACTTTGGGACTTTGGGACTTTGGGACTTTGGGACTTTGGGACTTTGGGACTTTGGGACTTTGGGACTTTGGGACTTTGGGACTTTGGGACTTTGGGACTTTGGGACTTTGGGACTTTGGGACTTTGGGACTTTGGGACTTTTGGACTTTTGGACTTTTGGACTTTTGGACTTTTGGACTTTTAGGCTTTTGGACTTTAGGATGGGACCTTGGTACTTTGGGTCTTTGGGACTTTTGGATGGGACCTTGGTACTTTGGGTCTTTGGGACTTTTGGACTTTTGAACTTTGGGACTTCGGGACTTTGGGACTTTGAGACTTTGAGACTTTGGGACTTTGGGACTTTGGGACTTTGGGACTTTGGAACTTTGGGACTTTGGGACTTTGGGACTTTGGGACTTTGGGACTTTGGGACTTTGGGACTTTGGGAATTTGGGACTTTGGGACTTTGGGACTTTGGGACTTTGGGACTTTGGGACTTTGGGACTTTGGGACTTTGGGACTTTGGGACTTTGGGACTTTGGGACTTTGGGACTTTGGGACTTTGGGACTTTGGGACTTTGGGACTTTGGGACTTTGGGACTTTGGGACTTTGGGACTTTGGGACTTTGGGACTTTGGGACTTTGGGACTTTGGGACTTTGGGACTTTGGGACTTTGGGACTTTGGGACTTTGGGACTTTGGGACTTTGGGACTTTGGGACTTTGGGACTTTGGGACTTTGGGACTTTGGGACTTTGGGACTTTGGGACTTTGGGACTTTGGGACTTTGGGACTTTGGGACTTTGGGACTTTGGGACTTTGGGACTTTGGGACTTTGGGACTTTGGGACTTTGGGACTTTGGGACTTTGGGACTTTGGGACTTTGGGACTTTGGGACTTTGGGACTTTGGGACTTTGGGACTTTGGGACTTTGGGACTTTGGGACTTTAGGACTTTGGGACTTTGGGACTTTGGGACTTTTGGACTTTTGGACTTTTGGACTTTTGGACTTTTGGACTTTTGGACTTTTGGACTTTTGGACTTTTGGCCTTTGGGACTTTGGGACTTTTGGACTTTTGGATGGGATCTTGGTACTTTGGGTCTTTGGGACTTTGGAACTTTGGGACTTTGGGGCTTTGGGGCTTTGGGACTTTGGGATTTTGGGACTTTGGGACTTTGGGACTTTGGGACTTTGGGACTTTGGGACTTTGGGACTTTGGGACTTTGGGACTTTGGGACTTTGGGACTTTGGGACTTTGGGACTTTGGGACTTTGGGACTTTGGGACTTTGGGACTTTGGGACTTTGGGACTTTGGGACTTTGGGACTTTGGGACTTTGGGACTTTGGGACTTTGGGACTTTGGGACTTTGGGACTTTGGGACTTTGGGACTTTGGGACTTTGGGACTTTGGGACTTTGGGACTTTGGGACTTTGGGACTTTGGGACTTTGGGACTTTGGGACTTTGGGACTTTGGGACTTTGGGACTTTGGGACTTTGGGACTTTGGGACTTTGGGACTTTGGGACTTTGGGACTTTGGGACTTTGGGACTTTGGGACTTTGGGACTTTGGGACTTTGGGACTTTGGGACTTTGGGACTTTGGGACTTTGGGACTTTGGGACTTTGGGACTTTGGGACTTTGGGACTTTGGGACTTTGGGACTTTGGGACTTTGGGACTTTGGGACTTTGGGACTTTTGGACTTTTGGACTTTTGGACTTTTGGACTTTTGGACTTTTGGACTTTTGGACTTTTGGACTTTTGGACTTTTGGACTTTTGGACTTTTGGACTTTTGGACTTTTGGACTTTTGGACTTTTGGACTTTTGGACTTTTGGACTTTTGGACTTTGGGACTTTGGGACTTTGGGACTTTGGGATTTTGGGACCTTGAGACCTTGGGACTTTGGGACTTTTGGACTTTTGGCCTTTTGGACTTTTGGACTTTGGACTTTGGACTTTGGACTTTTGGACTTTTGGACTTTTGGACTTTTGGACTTTTGGACTTTTGGACTTTTGTACTTTTGTACTTTTTGACTTAATTTAAGGTGAGGTGAAAATTAAGTTTATGAAGAAGTTTCACTTCTTACGTGTGTACACTAAGTACACGCAATTTTTTTTAAACCGGGAATGAACATGATTCAACAATAAATAGCATAACCACCTTCGAAAAAATTATCTCTATAATGCTAGAAAGTAAAATAGTTTCTTGAAAAACATAATATGTGTTATAGTTACTTGAGTATCTTCTTCCTCAAAGAATTTGGTATTGATCTTCTTTGAAATGATTTGTGTTCGAACATAATCCTTGATAGCAAGACATAGCCTCATTTGTTCGAGAATTAGCTCAACTTTTTCTCTCTTGTCCATTGAACCATATGTTTCAACTTGCAACTCTTGTATAATCTTTGCAGCTTCTGCAGGATTGCCTTCTTCTTCCCTAATCTTAGCTAAAATGTGTGTGAGTCGAGCTCTTTCCACTTCAACGTAAATTTTACCTTCAGTAATGGACCTTAGAGTTTCAATGAGCTTTATCTTTGTCTCTTTATCTGGTGTTTTGTCCACATAAGTGTAACATTCTTGGACCATTTTGACTACGGCTTGTTTTAGTTGTGATCTAGAAATAAGAAAGTTTCTAGAGCACATAGTATATTGAGGTTAGGGTTAGGTTCATACTGCTGTCCGATTGCTATAACGCTGTTAAGAGATAAAACATATGAACCGCCCACAGGTCACAGGTCTTAGAGCTGTAGGACGACAACATAGGCCACTCTACATCAGGTGAGCCATATACTTTTCTACCAGTATTGTAAATACAAACAAGATACCTATCAACTTTTTTTATTTTGCATGTTTTATAATAGCCAGTCAATTTATTTTGATTTATTTATTAACAGAGTTTGAATACAACAGGCAGGTTTCGATACTTACCTTCTCTTGGAGAGAAGAATAATTTGGTCATTGAGTGCAGACCAATTTTTAGCTTCATAACATATTTGAACGATGGCTACTAAAATTCTTGCAGTTGAAGCCATATCTGCTCCCTAGAAAAGTAGGATGCGTTACGTCAGCACAATGTAATAATTTTTATTTAAAAAAAAACTTATGAATTTGTTGATTTATTGTAAACTTCAGAAAGTATTAAAAACATGCAAACCTGGAAAATTAAAGAATTGGAATGTGACACAGTCATGTGACAATGACATGACATTTTTGTGTTCATATGAAAGTTGCAATTTATAAATTTTTTATAAATATTCAAGGTCATTTCACACAACACTATCTGATCCCAAAGTAAGCTAGGAATAACCTGCTTGTGTTATGGGTATCAGATCACAGATATTAATACTTATATACTTTTAAATACATACATATTATACATAGAAACACCCAGACTCTTGAGACAAACATTTATGGGTCACACAAACATTTGTCTCCGGTGGGAATCGAACCCACGACCTCCAGCGCCGCAGGCGGTATCACTACCGACTGCGCCACAGAGGCAGTTGCAATTTCGGGATTCAATATTATAACTATAGAGCTTATTTCTCATTAATAAGTAGGTAATTGTATTAACAATAAACCATACTATGTTACTTCAATCATAATATCTTTAAAAGAAACTTGCAATTGCTTCCCAAGCTATAGTCTATCTTTGTTTCTAATTATATCAGAATTGGTTCAGCAGTTTAGGCATGAAAGTGTATCAGATACACTTGAATTTCCATCACACAAGTGTACTAGACTACTGCAGTGTGTCTTTGGGATTGATTGCTTCCTGTAAATTTTGTATTGGGATGATACATACTGCTGCAATAGTACTGTTCTGAATATTTTTAGACAATTCAGATAAATAAATATTTCCTTTAAGTCTATCAAACAGAGTAGATAAAATGGGGTTCATTCAGAAATAATGCTGGATTATATTTTTTTTTTGAGTATGAATAAATTATGTGGAGTCGACTGGTGACCCAAGGGCTGGGAGTTTTCTCGCTCAGCGAATAGGTATTGCTATTCAAAGGGGGAATGCTGCTAGTCTTTTGGGCACAATGCCACGGGGGCCTTATTTAGGTTTAGTTTAGATAGTAATAATGTAAATATATAGGTTATAAATTATTGTAATCTTACTGTTCGAGTTTGCTTTTCTAATGCCAGCAATTGATCAATAGCTTCTTGAACTCTGCCTTTTGAGGCCCATGATTTCCACAGAGGAATCTTTTCATCACAGGTGGCACTGTAATCTACCTGTAAAAGAGAATAAACGTATGGTACAAAACTTAACAAGAATACGAGCGACACTATTGCTATTCAAGTATGAATTTCGGCGAATGGGGGATGTCTTAGTTGTCGGTCTGTAAACTGTTTAATCATGCCTCATACAGGAATAGACAGTTTTCATGGCAGGAGATGAAACATGAATAGAGAATTTGCTGGACCCGAGACCAAGTTATATTTTTAAGCACTACTTACTTCCATTTTTATAATTTTGCCGCTGGCATCAAGACTTCCAATATCTCCGTTCGTCGACATTGTTACTGAAACAAATTTATATTAAGTTTGACTAGTATTTCAATTTTAACGATTTAATAAATAACTACAATTTTGACTTCAAGGATAATTACGATCAAAATAAAGAACGAGCGTTGAAATTCAGAACAACACAGTACGAGACGAATAATGGACGAGTACAACAGGAGAACAACTCACTACCATATATTCAATATACTCTGTGCTCACTACTCAGAATCAGAACAAGCAAGCAAGCAAGACAAGACAAGGTGAGGATGACTTGACATGTTGACATGACAGTTACATTTTTCTTTCTGTGTTGCTATGCTTACTTTACTTTTCAATTATCGACTAAAACCATGATGTAATCAATTTGCAGTAAAGGGGTCCCGACATGATCAATTGGCAATTATTGTTAAGCACGTAGAATTTCATGTGCACGTATACGTCGATGCACACACACATGCAAAGCAATCACGCACACTGAAGCAACTTCCATTCATATTTAACGTGATTGACAATTGCAAGGCATGATCGTGTCGGGACCCTATAAGTAAAAATAAAGAAAAGTACTTAATATTGACACTGGCAGACGCAAGGGGTCCGGACACGATCAATTGGCAATTGTCAAGCACGTTAAATATCATGTGTACATATACGTTGATGCACACACACATCCAAAGAAATCACGCACACTGAAGCAACTTCCATTCATATTTGACGTGATTGACAATTGCAAGGCATGATCGTGTCGGGAGCCCATTAAAGCTAAATAATTTAGCAAAATTCATGTCACAAAAGATCACAATGAAAAAAAATTACTAATCCGTCGTACACGTTCGCATTAAGTGAGATCGATGATTATTATAAGTACTACGGTATGCTTTCGATGTATTGAGAAATCGATTTAAAACGTAGGTAATGAAATTTTCTCTCATTTAAATTTCAAAAGCACCGGGGTCTGCAACTGTCAAAATGGCGCTAGCGTCGCTTGTTCCCTTAACAAAGCACAACTTCTACGGCAGCTGCCGTGAAATGCGAACGTGTACGACGAATTTGTATTTTTTTTTTCTATTATTTATAGAGAAATGACATTGCAGTTCCTCATTGTAGTGAGGTAGGAAACCATGCTTTTCCCAAAGATATAAATATTAATAAAACTTTGAGTAAAAGCAATACGTCGTCCAAAATTTGCACCGACAAAGTATTCGAGGTTATGTCGTGAACATTTTATTGATAGACTATACTAAGGCTGGCCAACCGGTCGATTGTGATCGACTGGTCGATTGCGGCCGTTAATCCGGTCGATCGCGGCACGTCGGGCGGATCGATGTTATAAAAAGGAGACGGCAACTTGTCGCTGATCACTACCGGGACCTAATCCACATTTCCCAATAGTGTTTAGAATTCCTGAACGGTTTAATACTCGCAAAACACTGGTAAATGCCTTTACATAAAAAAATCCCCTTTCCTAACTTTACCCTGTCTTCAAACTGTGATAATTTCTTCGAATAACATTATTGACATCTTGACTTGGGTCATACTTTCGTCGTGAGCTAAACATTAAAAGCGAGCTGTAATACTGCTCTCATCTCTCAAATTTTAAATGATTCCGCAAAGTAAAAACTGGGCGTTTATGCAGCGACCTACCTAGGGCAAGGCCCGAATCGGCCAGGAGGCAGGTGTACTGGGGCTCGCTGGAAATCGCACAGCTGCACATAGCGTGCGTAACTGCGCGCTGCTGTTACATCAAATTCTGCCAGAGGCGTCGCGGCCCAAATAATGCGCAGGCCGAGAGACCAAACTATACGAAGGGTACAAAGAGGACAAAAAGGCCCTCCAAGTAACCATAAAGCGAGGTAAGCGGTTGACCCGCGAAGAGCTCATTGAGACCCTGGATCAGAACCCATGGAGGCGCCCTTACCTTCTGATTAGTAACAAAATTTACCCTAAAGCGCTCCCACTGACCTGACCAGAGCCTCCAGCTCCGCGTATGTTCCCGTCTCAAGCGCCCGCTTCGGATTATGGCGAGCACGAGTGCCCGAAGAAACAGAGGGTAGGTAAGGGGAGTCAGTGCTGCGGCTTAAATCCCGCAAGAGCGACGCTCTCGGATCTAGGCCGAAAATGGGTCCCGGTTCTTAGAGAAGTTCGGCGTCGATTGCACCTTCCCTGAAGTGTAAAAAAAACGGGGAAACTGGTCCTGATTCGAAAGGCAGTGTTGTGGGAGGCCTCACCATCCGGGTACCGGCCGATAGTGTTGCTCAACAATGTGTGCTATGCAAAGCGCGTCGTCGAGCACCTAACATGCAAGGGACTCGATTTGGAGAAGAACCAGTTTCGTTTCCGTCGGGAGTGCTCCACCGTGGAAGCGATCATGCCCGTCAGGATCCTGACAGGTTAAGCAATATCGCGGAAAGCACACTGATCTGTATTAGTAGCCCCATATAGCAAAAATGATTTATTAGTAGTGCTTATAAATCCTACATGCAATGTACATCACATATTTTTTTTAGATTTATCATTCTCTTATCTTAAAAGTTAAAGGGACACACACACATTAAATAAATAAACATTCACGGACATTTCACACAACGTTATCTGATCCCAAAGTAAGCTAGGAATAACCTGCTTGTGTTATGGGTATCACGAATATTAACCCTTCAACACACTAAAAAAATATATCGAAAATCGGTAATCACGTGGACCTAGCTCCACCACCCTAAAAATGAAAAAAGATTTCCCATTTCCCAAAAAAATTTTTTATCTCACTTACCAGACCAAATTTTTCAATTCTGCAAACAGCAACCGGATTATTGATAAATTGTTTATTTTACTGTGTATAATAATAAACAATAATGAAAACACATTATTTATAATAAAAAAACAAAACACACACGCACACTTGCACTTGGTACACACGCACTCAACAAAAAAAACATTGATTACTCTACCACCACACCATATTTTACGATCCTGTAAACACCAACCGGATTATTGATATATTGTTTATTTTACTGTGTATAATAATAAATAATAATGCAAACACATTATTTATAATAAAAACACGAAACACACACGTACTACACAAACGCACGCCATCCATGCGCAATCCACTCTCAACTTCAACTGTTCGATTTTTGTAAATAATTCTGGCCCATTGACGTCATGTCATAAGATTCCAAAAACAAGAAAATGTTATAAACTACACATGCAATAAACCTGTTCATTGAAAAGTAGGACGTAAGCAGGCTAAATTTAAGTTTAAAGTCGTCTGGGTAGGTGCGGCGACCGGTCGCCGCGCGGGGCTTTACGGAAAAACTTGATTATTATGCGCGGCGACGGGTCGCCGCGAGGAGCTCTAAGGGTTAATACTTATATACTTTTTAAATACATACATATTGTACATAGAAACACCCAGACTCTTGAAACAAACGTTTATGGGTCACACAAATATTTGTCTTCGGTGGGAATCGAACCCACGACCTCCAGCGCCGCAGGCGGTATTACTACCGACCGCGCCACAAGGGCAGTCTCACTACCGACCGTGCCACAGGGGCAGTCGATATATATAGGCATTTTTGCACTTCGGAAGTGTATCTCGTGCAAACCATTCAGATTAGAAAAATATGAAGTTAGAAACCTCAATAACATTTTCGAAGACCAATCTATAGATATTCTACACGAATATGGGTTGAAGTTGGGATTGAAGATGGGAAGAATTGAGTTTCAGTTCTAATTGGGGACCCCATTTTTTTTTTTTTTTTTTTTTTTTAACGTGAGGGAAAATGCTCGTAGGATGCTATGCCGGACTCTTACCGACTTAAAAACCTCACGTAACGCCCAACAGCCTATGGTTGAGAGCCCCGGGTAAGCCCTCAGGAAGGATGTCCCGTGACTCCCAACAGACCTACGGCCGCCAATGCGGCCTCGCCCATATTAATGCGATTTTTCTATTTTTGTAAGAAATTCTTAATGCTGTTTACAGAATAATCTACTTACCAAGTTTCAACAGCCCAGTCCTTATAGTTTTGGAGAGTAGTGGTCGTGACATACTTAAGGACAGACAAGACGAATCTATAAGGGTTTCGTTTTTTGGCATTAAAGGCAACGAAATCCTAAAAAAACATTCAGTACCATCATCAATGAAGCCGATGCTGCTGTTTCCATAAAGTTTCGTAATAGCCACTGCTGAGAAAACGTCTGGAAAAGGAGAAAGTAAGTTTTAGCTGAATGTTGGCATGCATGGGAGAAACAAAAACTTATGATGATAAAGGACTTCCTACACAGTCAATAATATTGAGTCAAGTCTGCTAAATATGAATAAAAGTTATGGCTAGCGACACGGTCAATTGTATTGAGTAAAGTATCGACGTGTATCTACACATGATATTGACGAGGCATGACAAGAAGTGCAGTTTTGGACCGTGTCACATCAGTGTGCGAGAGTGTGCATCGACGTGTATGTACAGTCAGCTGCAGAGTAAAGTATACAGATAAATACGTAAAGAACGGCCAACGTGACGAGTGCGTCACGTGGTCATTGCCCCGCGCAGCTCCCTTCCCCGCTGTCTCCACCTACCCATGTATCTATTATTTCAAATATTATGCACTTTGCATGTTTTAAATTATGGTATGTTTCCGGCATCAGGTCGAACCATATGCCAACAATAATTTACAAAAAGAACTTATTGAGCCGGTGAATATACGAACCCGCATACTCAGGCACCGGCCATCTAATAGACAGCGCCTTATACGACTAGGCTATTGAAACAGTTAACAACAATGGTGAAATTTCTGATAGATTTATTCACTTCATCTAACGGAGTTAATAACGACCGTATCTCATAGAATTTAAGGTTTAAAATCTATTACAAATACGTTTGATAATAGTTTTGTTTAAAATTTAACTAGAATACTTCTATTTGTTATACTGTAATTGAGGGTAACTTCATTATTACATTGTAAATCGTCATCGTTACGTCCATGTGTGATAAACTTACTCATCGTAATTATATTCAATTTGCAAAATTTTGAACCTGTAGTTTATTATTTACTGATAGTAGGATTATATCAACAACTTTTTAAAGACTTAACTATTGATATCTGAATATGAAACAAGAATAACGAAAATGGTGCGATATATGGGTATAACCGGTAAGATTTACGTTATAGTTATACACGATACATTAACTTTTGTTTTATTTTTGTGTATTTCAAATATTATTTTTTTTTTTACAGAGAAAAACTGTTCATAGTTGAATAATAATGTGCACAAAGATATCAAGCAAGCGGTGGTGTAAGATGTGATCATAAAGGCACTAAATTATATAAAGATAAATTGAGCAGACGTTTAACGCTAAAAACGGATTGATTTGAAATTATGCAAGAGATTAACACTAGGTAAATAAAACTCTCACTAAAATTGTGTTCCGATTATTCTTTTTGACATTTACTGTTTATAATATTGCATCAAATTTTAAAAGTTTGAATGTTTTAGGTTTCTGGGGATGAATGTCTTCAATAGGCCCAGGCAGGTGAGCTAATGGAAATAGTTGACCGCATCAGCAGCAAATCCAGAAGGTTAAATTTACGTGATTTAGGATAATTCTTCGTATGGAGGGCTGGAGGTTCAAGAAAACATAACAGTGTTTGACCGGCCGGCTTAAAGTTGAGACGAAAATCATATAGAAAACTGATGGGGTCCGATGGTTTTCAACTAGGTCACCAGTGATCAGAAATAAAGTATGTTAACGATACACCATCAGACCTCACATTTTTTTTAAATCTTGTGTTATATGGGTTATCATTTGTGTGATAAAAAAGAAAGATATATATTGCCATACGGTAATAGTTTGGCATGTTGATTCTTCCTCTCTGATTGACAAGCACAAAATGATAATATTGATACTTTTATTCACAACTTTAAACGGAAGAATATTGTTTGTTTAAAGGAATATAGAATTTTATCAAATATTATATATTCTAAGCCCAACCCCTCAGGGTATCTATTTTGTGTTTTGTTATAATATATATAATAATAATCTTAGTTTATAGGTAAATTTTGTAAACGTAATTTAATATAGACTGATGCAATACTGTATACTCAATCTATATTTTCCATTAATGCTATGAAATAAAACATTATTTTCATGCAAACTAATTATTTTAATAGCCCGTAATCCACTTAAACATTTAATGTCATAAATAAAACTTGGCGAGAGGTGATCGATGAAATTTAAAAAATAAAAGCAAAAAGAATTGCTCCCACGAAGATTTGAACTCGGGCCTACTGATTTGGTTACGCAACTGTTTTAACCATTAGACCACCACATCAATTAGAAGCAGAATCGAAAAACTTAAACACTTTGAATTGAAAAAAGAGTGTGTATCCTTTTCTCTGAAGCTGACTGTACTATCGAGCTCATAACTGCAATAGCACGACAACACTCATTATGGTGTGGCGTGCGTTCGGATTGGTTTTGCGTTTACATATATATGTGTGTGTGTGTGTGTGTGTGTGTGTGTGTGTGTGTGTGTGTGTAATGTTTCAATGCTCTCATACAGAAAAATATGATTAGTTCGTGCTAGACAAAGATAACGATATAATAATTTATTCGTTTTCATAACTGTATTATTCTTTACAACTGCTGTGAGTCATTAGATACTAATACAGTAATTATACAACCTAGTAAATGAACTGATAGCTAAGTGGCTGAAGCAAGATACTATTAATACACAGTGATTAGTGATATTCGTGGTTCGATTCCAGCTTATAACATTTTTTTTATTTAAAACCAAAATATAATTTTAAATATTGATAAAGTAATTTTGCATGAAGTTTCTTATGATAATTCTACTTAAGAAACATATTTTATTAATCAACCTGATATTAATTTATAAATGAAACACAAGAAGTGTTTTTGCAAGATCGTAGGATTCGAACCATCAACCTTTACATTTCAATTCCATACTAGAACCACTCGAGCACATGTTGCTTATGTAGTAACAACGAAATTATCGATAATATTCCTACGGAAGAACAATTTATATTAGATTATGTGTGTGTGAATTGTTTTAAAAGAAAAGGTCACAAGTAGCGCTAGAATGTAGACACCGTAGGATTGCTACTGCACTTATGAGCTCGATAGTACACATGATATTGACGAGACTTGTCAAGTGCAGTTTGACCGTGTCATGTCGGGAGCCCATAACAGCAGCAGTCAGCACAGCACTCAGCAATCAAAGCAGGCAACCGATAAAATGTTAAGCTGTCAGAGAGTCAGAAGGACTTAAAATTATAACTGTGCAAGTGTGCAGGTACTAGGTATTATGTAAAAACGGACTTTATTTCAACATTTTTCTAAACTGATTCGATGTTTTGTATTTTTTAGTCGAATAATTAAGAAAAAGTCGCACATCTCTACTCTCTACTGTTTCTGTTTCCTTCTTTACTATTGTTAATGATAAAATGGTAGGTTAGTGAGTGAGTGTCGTTTTAGATTCCATCGATTTATTTTTATGTACATGTAATGATATAACTTCGATGACGCAAATCTCATGTGAGATTTAAGCATTTAATTTAGCTACTTAAATAAAAGATACATGTAATAATTGTCGTAATCAGTCGATGGTAGTATTGAGACATCAATCTTTGTGTTACTCCTGTCCAACATATGTTGGACTACTTGTGTTCGTTACAAATTATACATAGGTATTTAGAGATTTAGTGTTTATAAGCAAAATGATTTCAAACGTTGATAGTGATAATGGTTTGAATCGTTCTAAGACGACGAGAAGTCATTCGGCACAAGGACTGGCGAGTTCAGTGATTACTCCTGCTATGAAGATACCGTTACCACCCCGTCCTTGGATCACAGGTAAGGTATTTCAGCTCAGCATAATATATTTCTCATTACAGACACTATTCAGGTACTTGCATAAATCTATCACGCATAGAGGTAAGTTGTAAACAATTTGAAACTGCTCTTTGTTTGTGAAAGCTATGATATTTTCCCATTATGTTATTTGTTATTTTAACCGTGCCATGAGTTTTCCATTTTTCCAAGTAGATTGCCATCATTTAGAGCTTCATAATAATAATATAAACTATAAACTTCAGTTTTCTATGTTTGTAAGGGCATCTCAATTTTAATTAATAACCTAAGCCTGGAGGACACAGAGCGTCTATTGTGTAATGGTGACACTAACTCACAAGACAGACCTGTGATAGAATAGTCTTTTTATAACTCTGTAGACCTAGATTGGATATGATTGATATTATACCCATTCAAAAAACAGTCCGTAGTTATAATAAAATAAGCCCCTCCCCCTTCCTTGAACATCCTTTTAAGGGGTTACCTGGGGCTCCCGGTTGTAGCCAGTGTAGGGCACAGTGTTGTGAACTAAAAAGTTCCATGATCCACATGACGAATATGCATACATAAAAAGAAACCCGTCCCTCTTAAATATGCTCCATTTCAGCATTTCCTAAATTAGTGAATCACAAGCAGATGGAGCCCACAATTGTAAAGTTTCTGGAGGATGGCAATGCTGCTTATTGTGTGCTATTTCAATTAGAACAAAATGAGATGGTAACAAGTAGCTCTAAGACCACTGCGTACTGTGAAGTGGGATTCTAATTAGTAATTTTTGTTACATGGCTCACAGGCCAGTTTACTTTGGAAATCACTGCTTTATTTTATTGGTTAAGTGCTCAATGCATGGTCATAGCTATAGTTCCAATTGACCAGTGACAAACAAAAAAATATAGTTTCATAAACTTGCATCATCATTTAAGATTTTTTTAAATATAGAAAACTACAAAATATCGTAGAACATACATGGGGGTTAAATCGATAGGTATGGAACCCTGCTACCAGCTAGTGGCGGCTTGACACCCTAAAAGAAACACCGTGTATACAGTTGATGTTGTGGTTTATGGAGTTTATGGGTGGTATTTTTGCAATAATTTAATAGGGATGTACCCAGCTAAATAGTCAACTTTACGATTAATACATTGTAAAAAGTTGTTTTCTAATGCTTAAGAAAAATGGAGTTTCTCAAAAGAAGGTTTTTACAGGGTCGGTCCGAGTGTAGCACCTCAAGTGTTGTAAACACCTATAGGCTACAGTAAACACCAGTACATCTGGTGGGCCTTATACTGGTCTGCCACCTTAGTGGTAAAAAACAATTATTCTGAGACGCAAATATGATGAGTTCACTATTTTGTAATTTAAATTCTTGTCTGATCTGTTTAGAAATTCAAATACCTGTTCACGACTACAACCTTGTGCCATAATAACTAGAGAAATACTCAGTTCTTATATTATGAGGATAAACATATTTTGACTTTGCTACATGTTAATAGGTAGGTACTTGTTTTTTTTGCATTAATACATGTAACAATGTGCAATACCATACAGATTATTAGTCATTATACTTTATCATGTTGAGCGTCTAATCACATTCATGACCACATCCTGTCCTGGTGCCTTTAGTTTAGAAATTCCATTCTTGAGTTTAAAAATTAATAAATAGTTTTGTGTACTCACATGATCACGCCTTTTATCCTCAAAGGGGTAGGCAGAGACATATTATATGCCCACATTTCACCTTTTTAGGTTTTGTCTGACGTAATAGGTGGTGAGCCATATTGCCGTGTTGATATGGGCAGGCAAACGTTGTGACTGTCAGCGGTTGAAATTTTGCAAGCCACCCATAAAGGCCTTCAACTTAGCTTAAAGACTACCATTTTGCTGGCAACGGGGACCAATGGCTTGACATGCCTTCCGAAGTATAAAACTCTCGTAAATAAATGTCACAAAGTGGTCATGTGGCCATAGTAAATATTGCTTACTACAGTGATCATTTACAGAACTTGAGTATGTATTACATATTTAACAAAGTGGTTGGCAGTGGCATATTACACACCTCAATTTTACGAGTTGTGTCCCATACCACTGACTTAGGTGGTACGCTACATTGGTATGTTGAAATTGTCAAATGCAGGCTATTGCTGTTGAAAGCCTTCAACTGACTAACTGAATGCCTGCCGGCCATGTTGCCGGCAATCATGGTCTATTATCATGACTTCCTTAGGTGCATAATGCTGATTGTTTACATAACCTGAGTTACAAGTGCTTACTTAATTACATTCTTTAAAGATTCACTTCTGTGCTCTCATTACTTACCATAGCTGAACTCGAATTTACATTCTGAGATTCAAATCTAGCCCCATACATACCTTTGCATCATAAATATGCATAAAATCTATATTCGTATACCTAATTGGGGGTAACTCACTCGACTCCCAGCAGAAACCTAACTCAATTTTTAGTCTGTAAGGGGGGCAATTAAGTATACACGTGGCCAACTTGAATGACAGTGGTGATCAGAGGGGTATATGGATGTAAAGATTTTCAAGTTAAAATTTAGGGCCCGAAGGCTAGAAGTCAGCTGTTACATTATTTGTTATTGTTCCCTTTAGACCTGGAAAAGATTTAAAGGGAACAATAAGCAGGCTGGGACTGGATACGGAAGGTGCAGAGTCGTATGTTGTGGCGTGAATTGGGAGAGGCCTACGTCCAGGAGTGGACTGCTATATGCTAATTTGATTGATTGATTGTGCTAGTCGGGAGCTCTTGCTTAACCCGGAAGGAAGTCCCTTCCTCTTATGGTTGCTATTACCTATTATATCAACACTAGCATTATAGACTTTTCTGATTGGACGCATCTAAAACCAAGCAGTCCAGTTAGGTATAACTTTTAACGAAATTTGTAATAGGTATGTATTTGAATTAATCAATTTTGATGTTTTTATCTTGAACAGATGCCGAAGATGACTCTTCAGATGACGGCTCAGCGCATGGTGACGAAATGGTTTCCGTGGAGAGAACCAGGATGAGATCGCGATATCATCGTTATCACAAGCAACGACAGACACATATACCAATTGGCATATTTTGGGATATTGAAAATTGTCAGGTAAGTAGCACATACTTAATTACATTTATATTTGAAAGGTTTTCAGATCAGTCACACCGTTTAGTAGATGCGAGGGCAGTTGGTGAATTGTTTTGTCAGATTATGCTATGCCATTTGGACCCAGGAAGGAGAAATCACCTATATAGGTTGTGTAGTAAAATTGTGATAATGTGCTGCAAAGTTTATTTTTATTGTAGGTGTTCCTCTTGATTATCAGATTGGATAGATTAGACTAAAATTTCAATTATATGGAATGTTATCTCAATTTAAGGAACACAATACTTTGTACCTTGTGTACTAAACGTTTGTTGCGTATCATCATTATACAACCATACGCTACGTAATTATAGTGTTCTGAGCTGTTTCAAGAAACAGTCCTATTGTTTTATGTAGGTACCTACTTGAAATATGCAGGTGTACTCAAATTTTGTCAGCTTCAGAAACACCTAGAGACGCAGGCACATCAACCGTTAACAGTGCTACATTAGATTTAGGAATGTGATCATCCCTTTCATTTATTTCAGGGTAACTGACTGGAGATACTCCTGATTCTGCATAGATGCCCTAGACACCGTTGTATGTATTTATAGAGGTATCGTTCATAACGTTATTCAATGACGTTTAAACATTGTAAAAATATTTACTAGCTTCAAAATTCAAACAGTACCTACATAGTTATTTCCCGGTTTTTAACGCAAGTCAAAGGAGGTACAAAACGAACGAGGCAACAATGCAATAACTATCACGAGTAGGGGAGTGTGTAGCTGCTAGGCAAATATTCTTGGCAGCGCGAGGAGTGCATGCGGCTATGTGGCCGAAGTAAGACGTCCACGAGTTAAGTAGCCAACGAGCTAAAAAAAGTCGCAGAAGGATCTTATGTTGTTGCAACGAGCTGCTACTATAATAAGAAACGTATGTTTGTTGATTAAACTAGGCTTTGTAACTCGAAGTGATGAACACAGCGAAACGATATTTATCGCTGTAACAGTACAGTTATCTAATGTACGGAGTACAAGAGGAATTCGGTCTTGCGTGTACAATACATAGAATGGTGATTATCAGCATCGCCGTTCTCACCAGCAAATAAATAGAGTAAAGGATAAAGGTGGATGACGTTAGTCGAGTGGTTGCATCAGTTTATCGTGGTTTGGTTTATTTGATTGTTGGCAGAAAGTTTGTACTTTACGTTTACTCTCGCCCTGTCTGTGACCCTAAAGGTTCCAGTTCCATGACCCTAAAGGTATGAGTCCGAACTCGACGGCAAGCAGCATTGCTGTCGCGGCGGCAACAGATCAGTGGTGCTGTGGCGGCACTACAGCGACCGCAGTGCTGCTTGCGGTCGAGTTCGGACTCATAACAAAGAATAAATGCACTTAAATATTTAAAAAATGTCCTTCTAGAATATCAATGAAATCAAAATCAACCTATGGCAGTCCCTGTTGGGAGTCCGAGGACTTACCCGGAGCTCCCAACCGTTGGCTGTTAGGTAGGGTACGCGTGGTTTTTAGTCGGTAGGAGTCGGCATAGCATCTATGTAAGATTTTCCTCTCATTAAAAAAAAGCCTATGGTAGTCCACTTTTGGACTGCCATAGGCTTCTCCCAATTTACTCCACAACACACGGTCCTGCGCCATCCGCATATAACTTTTACCGAATGCTGTGTCTTACTGGTAAACTTCATTTCTGTGTGTATTTTTAACTCGTTTAAATAAAGCAAACCGAATACGGTCTAAAGATGCCAATGTATGTTCTACACCAAAAAGCTTGTAAATATTCATTTCAATTTAACAACTATAAATCTACATACATTACACATGCCATCAAACTATTAGAAAGTGTGTAAATTATAAATTAACCGTTATTTCTATTTCAGATACCGCGTGGTTGCTCTGCAATAGACGTGGTTGCTGCAATTCGCGCTAAGTTTGTTAGCAACGGAAGAAGGGAAGCGGATTTCGTAGTTGTGTGTGATGTTCGTAAGGAAGCCACACAAAGACTCACGGAATTAAATGACGCTCAAGTAAGTAAGAAATGTACGGGAAAGAAAGTGGTCTATTGACAATATTATTAGGAAAATGAGAGCAAAATGTCAATAGAAAAGTAATATTATATAAATATTACGATAATATTAAATAATGCATACAGATGTACCAAAGAACTTTTGCTGTACATAAGATGTCTCATCACGGCTCAAAAAATAGGCGCACACGAGTGCGGCGCCAACAAAACTATGCATATATCAGAAGTACAATTTCGCTCACAATTGCATCGTGAATAGTTTTGTAGTTAGACTATGTCAAAGTATACAGCTCACATTGTAAAAGAATTTAATGTCATTGGCACGGCAATTAAAACATAGTTCCGCACATTTTCTATCGTATATTAACTAGGTACCCGCGTATCTTTCAGAATATTGAACAATAGACGTCTTTCTGCCAATGTATGCTTGAAACAGATATCAATATTTGACCAATGAAATACTATCGATAAACTTGAATCATTCGATTTTGTTTCCAGGTGAGCCTTATACATGTCTGTAGGACACAAAAGAACGCGTCAGATGACAAACTAAGGCAGTGCATGAGAAGATTCGGTGACCTGCACAATCCACCCGCTGCTATTTTATTGATCTCAGGAGATATTGACTTCGCAGCTGACTTATCTGATTTTAGATATAGGTATGGAGTTGCTTCATGCTTTATGAATTGTATTATCATTATCTGCCTCGCTGACGATTACATTGTTGATTATCCGCTCAATCCCGCCGGTGGCGTGGTCACGCCGGCGTATCCATAGGCGGTGCCCGCGCCTTCGGCGGGAACGATGGCTGCACGCCGGACGTCACACAATATATCCTTATTTCTTTTACAGGAGTCGTACTACATAAATACTTACTGTTTCATCATGCTGGATAACTGACGAAAATAACTACACTAAATCCGAGAACACCCCATGTGTAATGGATTTATGATATTTGGTCGAAAATTAGGATGGGGAAAATGAAGGAGTACTCTCAGATTTTACCATGTAATTCAAAATAAAAAGCAGTTTTCTGACATAAATTATTTTATTTACAAAATATACACATCAACAATTCACTTTCACCAAAAAAATAATAATCTGTAGATATAAAATCTCCGAAAATAAAATAAAATATTACTGCCTATTTATTTGTTTATTTTTTTGTTTATTTTGGGGATATCGAGGCTATGTAATCTTAAATTATTAAAAAAAGAACCCCCCCATTTTTATTATTGATTTTCACATAAATTATTCATATGTTAAATGTTAAATGTGTATTTTGACAAAAGATTATAGTTTCTATTGAGAAAATCTCAACAAATATCGGTTAAATACGAGCACTGCACAACAAAAACAACAACAAAAAATAATGGTGACCTTCGCGTGTTATTTTATCAAATTTTACAAATTTAACTTCGAATTACACTGAAAATATTTATCACAGCTGTTAAACAACACGACAGGATACTTTTAAATGCAAAACAACAATATTTGAAACAGAATAAACGAAAATATTCAAAAATTAATCGTATTAATACTTTCTAGGAACGGCGCCAAACAAACAATAATTAATGACAGCGATCAAATCGTGATTTCGACTTTTTTTTTCATTACATTCACTCGGCAAGCTATCTCATTCAGTACCATAACCAATTCTACACATTAATTTATACAGGAAGACTTAGACCCGCGACCATACAGCCATAGATATCGAAAAATGTGCGAGGAGAACCAAACGGTAAAAGTTGGCCGCCATGGTTGCCAAAGCAATCGACTGTTCGGGAGATTGGCAACTCAGGTTTCATGCGGCATTCAACGGTTATTTGGGTTCGAATCCCGTGTACAAAACAAAGTGTTTGTACGATTTGCAAAAATATTTTATCATTTTCTATTATATGGTATTGAGGCCAACTGATAAACATACTACTTATATATGTATTCTTTTATTCATAATTTATGTTACCTATAGTCTTATTGATTGTAGTATAAAATTGTACAAATTTATAAGATTAATATATATCATGAATTGTTATTTGTTTATTAGGAAGAATATGGAGGTGATATTGGTGCATAAACAAAATACTTCGGCAGCTTTAATTGCATGTGCTTCATCTCATTACTGTTTCGATGAATTGGCTTCAGCATTGCCTAGAAAGGTAATCTTTGCCTATAACAATGGGATGAGTGAGAATGAGAATGTGTAATAGCAGTATTATTATTGAACGGCTCCCATTCCCTGCATTCTGCGTATTATTTGCTAAGCGCGTAGCTCCCAAATGAAATTTGTATGGCTTATTGTTCAGGTCAATTAATAGAGGTTAAAAACAACAAAGTTAATGAAAAATAATAAAATAAAATTAGGAGAGGTGGTTTCCTGGGGTCATCTTTCTGAGGGCTTACCGCCTGTGATGTATGTGCCTATGTGTGGGTAGATGCCTTAGACCATATATCACGGTACTAGCCTTTGCGAACCACCGCATACAAAAATATTCTGCTAGTCATAGCGGGTGTAGGGGGAAACACAAACACATATAAAATTTCATTATATTTAAAAATGTATTAATCGACAAACGCGTAATGGCTGTTGTGTGTTAATTTTTATTGTACAGTCAACTACAATGAAATGTACTAGTTTAATCATATAAAATGATGTACTGATGCACAGTGCTTTTTATAAAGCCAATAGACCAAATGGTCTATTGGCTTATATATTGTTGATGTTGATTGTCAAATAGACCAAATGGTCTATTGGCTTGGCAGAAAACAATGCTTAAGTAAGGCGCATCCTGTGGTTAGATGATCTAAGGTAGATGCACATACCATATTTGGTTTAATGTATGTTCGGTGTCACTCAGTCTGCGATTATACGTCTAGATATCCAGCTGCTGTATCATTACTATCCCGAGTACCCCAATACATTTCAGTAAAATTCAATTCATTTCAAGAAAGCAAACCGTAGGCGGTGGGCAGCAGAATAGGGACCGATCCGACCGCCTATTCTGCTGCCCATTTTGTCCAAAAATTCAGGTGCATAAATGCGGCAATAATAATACTGTCTGATTGTGTACAATTTTTATGATATTTGTATGCATAGATTTAATTAAGTTTACTGTATATGTTATTTAAGGTGTTACTAATTTATAGGTCGCGCTTCTGGTCAGTTTATTTTAAGTAAGTTTATGAAGGGCCTTATTAAATACTCCTTACGAGAATACATATATGGTACGACGACGATGGTCGAACGTCGAAGTCGTAATTATTTTTATGTTGCGTTCTATGAACTTCAGATGCGTATTCTAAAAAAACATTTTGTGTGGTTATAATATAAACTCATACTTATAGAACTCGGGACTTTACGCGAAATAAATATACTTACATACACCGACGTTTCGAGCACGTTGCAGCGCTCATGGTCGCTGTCCGTGGGTTTGGTCGGTGTATGTAAAAAAAAAAAAAATATGGGTTTCAGTAAGTACCAATTCAGTAGGGACTAAAGATATCATAGCTCTACTATGATAATAATAAATATATACTCACGGACATCTCACACAACACTATCTGATCCCAAGTAAGTAGATTTATTTCGCAAGAAGTCCCGAATTCTATAAGTATGTGTGTAAAAAACCGCGAAAGTTTAAAAATAACATTATAATATGAAGTTTGTAGATTTAGTCTATATTTTATTTGCGCCCAGTATATTTGTTGGCAAGCCTAATAACAGCGATCCTCAAACAGACAATCGTAAAGAATTTTTTTTGATGTATGTGGTTATGCGTTTTATAAATTATGGTCAATTTTCTATCCAAATCTGAAACTAATTTCAATGTTACAGTTAAACGCACCAACCAAAGAAGAGATAGCATCCAACGAGGTAGAAGTGATAAACCTACCAATACACCAACCGCCCGAGCTAGTGTCGGCGCGGTTGCGACAACTTGCTAAGAAGTGTGGTGGCAAAGTGGTTCAAGTGAATCCCCCTATCGCTTTACTGAAGTTCTCCACCGTCGACCATGCGGCAAGGTGAGTTATTTGAAAGTCTTTTTTTACATATACACAGATCCACAGTCGTCACGCCTTTGTCCTCGAAAGGCCAGGTGAGGTTAGTATGCGCTCAAAATTCAATTTAAAGTTTTTTGCCCCAACTACGACCAGGTGAGCCGAATGTCGTGTTCTAAATGGATAGGCGCAGTTTGTGACTACATGTATTTTGTTCTTGTTTAATCTGTTATCTGTATTTTTTAAAAGTATAAGCAGATACATATAATGTTGAATGAAAATGTTCTCATTTAGAGTGTGTTGTCTCCTATTTGAGGCATCTCTCTTTAGGTCACATCACAACTCAGTTACCCGTGAGAGGTAGGCTCATTATGTTCTTTCCTTATAAGCGTTTGATATGGATTTTGAAGCGCTCGTGGCCCCGCGGACTCAAGTGTTCTGTAAACAGTCACTGTAGTATGCAACATTTACTATGACCAGTCATGGATGGATGACCACCACGTGACCACTATGTGGCATTTATTTCTGTGCTTTGCCGTGCTTCAGAAGACACGTTAAGCTGTGGGTCCCGGTTGTCAATAATATGACTGTCGTTAAGCCAACTTGAAGGTCATATTGAAGGGCTTGAAAAAAATCAGCTGTAGGTCTTCTGGTCTTCACAACCTACACCCGGCTCGGCAGCGCGTGTGTAGCGCTTCTGGTGCTGCAAACGTCCATAGGCTACGGTAACCAACCATAATGTGGCCGTTAGCTTGTCTGCCGCCTCAGTAGTATAAAAAGATGACTTGGTTGGTTTAAACGTATTTAATGATAGACTCTTTGTTGAAATGCCTGTGTCTATCACTTCCTCTGCTTTTGCCCTTTTAAAATACAAAATAAAACCATCTACAGAAAAGGCCCTTTTACCAGCTGTATTTTGTCACACGTAATACTCGTATGGTATGCCTATTGCCGTGTTAAATAACGTTTATTGTGACTGCTGTTGAAATTTAGTCCCATATACTGGCAACCGGGTTCTACGGGCAACGAGATTTCTGAAACACGAAAACGCTCGTAAATGAAAATGCTACAATGGTCTCTGGCCGCGAATGTTCGTTTCCCACTTGTTCTTAGGATAAAAATACCTGTATTACTGTTCCTGTGGAACTTTCTACGAATAGAATTAGAACCTCTCATCCAATAGTCTGGTATGCCGACTCGTATCGAATTATTGGACAACAGGTTTTATTTTATATCGGTGACAGAAAACGTCTACATTGCAATACAAGTGGTTTATTTTTATGATTTCGTAATAAGCTTCAAATATTACCTAGTTATGAATTTTAACGTGAAAAAAGATAATGAGAGCTTGATGATAATTTTCACGTTACTGTAGAGAAAAAAAAACTAAGATTGTCCCACAGCTGTGTACGTATAACTTATCTTTGTGTCGATGTGTTAAATCATGTAAATGTCAAAGTATTAGAGGCCCCTTAAACGTACAAATACTATTGATCAATATAGATAATTGTTCAATAAATTGACAGGGTGATATTAAAGTGTGACTTTGACGTACTCTAACGGCAATAAATTATTGATGCAATGTTATTGACTCAATATTATTGTAGGTGTACTCTTATTGAACAAAAAAAAATAGGAATACAACTTTATGATAACTTGACATCAAAATCGTCTAAAGTTCGAAGTGTATCGATTCGAGAATCAAACTAAATAATTATTTTGATCTACCCACATTTATTGTACTAGGTTCATATTAGTCCCACATCTTCAGTTACTCGTCAAACTTATAGCTTCGTCAGGCACGAGCTGAAACAGTGTTTTCTGATATATTTAAATTTTAAAAGTGTAACGTTTATTTAAAAATACAGACTTGAAAAAATATTGTTCAGATTAATGTTTAGGAGTGTGATCATAGTACTTCAATTAAAATGTTGTTATCTGGGTAAGATATTCTTTTTCTTTTATATTTTTTTGATAATTTCAATGGTATGACTTCGTCAGTTACCGATGAATAGCGTCTGAGTCATTCACTCAATGATAATCTTGGTTGTACCAAAGTGAGCACTTTGGTACAACCAAGATTATCGTCGAGTTTTTATCTCGGATTTCAGCTTGTTTTATTCTTCTACGCACGGTTTTTCGTCATCTCTGATGCATGGCATCCCGTTACTACGTCAAGTGACTATGTAGTCTACCTCCTAATATATTGTCAGCAACCGTTATACGTGTTCAAAATTACAATGGGAATTTTTTGAATGTTCGAAAACTGTAATGTCCGCCCTTATTAAACTGACGATACTTGTTAAAAGAATACCGAAGTTACATTCTAAGGCTTATTTGCTAGCTTTAGGAAAGTTTCCGTCACAAATTATTTCCTAGAATGTTGTAAATAACGGTGCCGAATTGATATTTATTGAAAAAAGATCCTAACGGCCAAAAATCCTTACATATTTCTTCTCTTGAAAAAATTTACAACTGCTTCCTAGTATGCAGAACTTTTTATGTTTTTATGTGTGTTTACCAATATTTCCGCCGTCCTTTCTTTACATTGGGCATCCGCATAGGAATGTATGAGAGGTTGGTTCCATTTAAAGTTTTTTAAAATCGGTTCAGATACTTGCACATTGAAGCCAGTTGTAACGGTTTTCCGGATGAAAAAGATAATGCTGTTATCGTATTTATTAATACATAACTTTGTAGCGATCAGCTGATTTCTTATGAAACAGCTGATTGTGTTCTGCCATCTTTGAATGATGTAACGGTTTTTTTTCTTCGTCATTTTTTTTTCTATGTTAAACCCTGACAAAAAGTTATATTAGAGATTGATTCTAAAGTGTGTTTAAAGGAAATTTACCTATAAGATTTCGCCTTATTTAACCGCTTTACTTTAGGGTAATTAAGAGAGGGTAGATATGAACACAACTTTAACAGTTTTAACTATGAAATCTGAATCTTTTCGCTGCATTTGTAGTATTTTTGATACTACTCAGCTGTCTCAATATCTCGTTCATCTTAACCTGAATTCACGGGAATTCTATTCTGTGTGAGGGTTGTGAAGTAACTGCCGACCTTCTTGGACGCAGCTGCCCCCCCTGAACTTTCAATCCTCTAGTGCGCCTCGCCTCTACCGCTAAACCTGCTCTGGTTAGTCCTCTCAGAGCCTTGGTCGTTAGTCCTCAAGTGTATTAATTAGGTGAGCGGTCCCCGACGAGACAAACTGTTAGTTAAAAAAAAATTTTAACAAAAAAAAACCGACTTCAAACAAAAACTGAAAATTGAAAAATAAAATTAACTTAGCACAAAGTAATAGGTAGTATATTTAGTTTCATATCAGATTTTATTGAATGTAATACTGAAATCGGCGCCAAGTAAAACTATAGGTTTAGGTAGATATTATTAATCTCTCTTAGAAATATTAGCACCGACTTCAGTATTACAGTCAATAATATCTGATATGAAACTAAATATACTACCTATTACTTTGTGCTAAGTTAATTTTATTTTTCAATTTTCAGTTTTTGTTTGAAGTCGGTTTTTTTTTTGTTAAAAATTTTTTTTTCATGATTTTCAGTGACGGGTAGACTGAAATTATATCTATCTAGGGGTAATGTTCTCCCCAATACAAATTAATCAAGCCCAAACACAAGATAACTGCTGTAAATCGTTAAGGAATTCCCTCGATTCGAGGGATTTCTTCGATTTCTCCAGGATCCCAGCATCCGATTCTGACTTCCTGTATATGGGACCACATGGGAAGCACCAGCTTTCAGACAAAAAAAGAATTTTCAAAATCGGTTAACTCCTTCTAGCCATTTGCCGGTAACAAACATAAAAAAAAAAAAAAAAAAAAAATACAGACGAATTGAGAACCTCCTCCTTTTTTGGAAGTCGGTTAAAAATATGAATACGTAAATAATATAGCTACCTATAATAATAATAAAGGTTCAATACTTCGGGTAGATAGGTCATGCTATAAAAGTATTTTTTTTACTTTTTACAGGTTTTTTTATTGTTCTTTCGGGTCGGGTCGGGTTTTTTAAGTTTTTATTTTTTTTTATTTCATGCTTTTTATAGGGGTAACTTAAGTACAATAGCTAATTCATTATTTAAAATCAATATACATATAGTCTATCGACAATTATTCAGAGCTAATGCGAATTGCGCGGAGTGCGGTTACAGAATTAGAAATACATTCCACTCCTCATATCTTTCGAATGGCTAAACCGATTTTCATAAAACATAGCTAATAACATTCTCCCCTAACCCATCTTTCAAACAAAAGAAACGGAATCAAAATCGGTTCATCCGTTTGGGAGCTACGATGCCACAGACAGACTTACAAACATACACACACACCCACACCCACACATACGTCAAACTTATAACACCCCGTTCGGGTTTCCGTCGGGGGTTAAAAAGGAAAAAAATCAATAACATTTGAAAATATATGGGGGGATCGTTTAATTAATAGGTACCTATTTAAAAAAAATATTTTCACATTTTTATAAGTAGTCCTATATAAAATATATTTAATTCGGACATACAGATTTTAATAGTCGGGATCCACGTAATATATTTTGTGTTTTTGACATATTTTATTAGTGCTTCGCTCCCTTGGTTAAACATATATAGCCTTTGTTATTTCAGAATTATTGGGCTTTTTAAAGGTGAAGGATGTTTTAAAAGCGACTCGATTGTTTCAGAGTTTATCAATTTCAAACAAACGAATACATACATACATAATTACGGTCACGCCTTTATTCCCGGAGGGGTAGGCAGAGGCATTTTATATGCCCACATTTTCAGAATTTGTTTCAAGTTTTAGGTGGTGAGCCGTATTGCAAATAAATTAAATAAATACTTACCATACAAATAAATATACTAACTTAAACATTAGTTTAGTTATAGATATTTATTTTTGTTTCAGGGCTTAGTGCTCAGGGCTAACTTAAACATTAGTTTAGTTATAGATATTTATTTTTGTTTCAGGGCTTTGATGCGTATGGACGGTGAGGATGTATATGGAAGAAAAATCAGTACGCGGTATGCTCGCACTAGTGTGCCGCCTACGTATTCAAGTGACGAAGGATATAGTACTGCCCCGGCGTCCTCATACAACTCGGCGTCATCATTCACACCGGCGTCGTCATTTACACCGGCATCGTCATTCACACCGGCGGTTTCATTACCGCCGGCACCTACATTCCCGCCGACGTCGACTTTCGTGCCGGCGCCTACATTCGCGCCGACGTCTACATTCGCGCCGGCGCCTACATTCGCCCCAACGTCTACATTCGCGCCGACGCCTACATTCGCGTCAACATCTACATTCGCGCCGACGTCTACATTTGCACCGGCGTCGACATTCGCGCCGACGTCAACATTTGTGCCGGCGCCTTCATTCACGTCGACGTCCAAATTTGTACCGGCGCCCTCATTTGCGCCGACGTCAACATTAGTACCGGCGATAACTGCACCTGCACCCCAGGTTTGTAATGTACCCCTTTTTGTATTTATATAACTAGAGGATGCTCGGGGCTTGCCCGTGTGAAATCATGTTTCTGTTCTCGTTCCCCATGTGAACCTTATTTCTAAAATAAAATAGCCTATGTGTTATGCTAGACTATATTCTATTTTTGTACCAAATTTCAGCCAGATCCGTTTAGCCGTCATCAGAGCGTGCTTGAGTAACAAATATCTTCACAAAGTTTCAACATGTATAATATTAGTAGGAAGCAGGATGTGCTCTTAGTGACTGTAAAATATCACTGCGTTATCCATTTTACGCTGTTGCTGATCTTCAAACGGATATAATCCTTACCTTAAAATGTATCCTATCCTTTCTTATCGTATGGGTGACTACTTTGTGGAATTTCCATTTACGAGCATTTCAGTAGCTACATGGCAAAGAAATTTTAAAGTATGGGTGACTTGAAACATTTTAGCAGGAGGTTGTCATAACCTGCGGCGGTCCATTTCAATACGTCAATTACATGGGACAAAGACAAATAGTGAAAGATGGGCATGGCGCATAGCATGACTCTGTCTACCCCTTTATCTATAATAGTGTGTCTATATAATTGCGTCGTTGTAGTAATGTTGTATGTGGCGACCGGTGCCATCTAGCGAATAGCCGTAAACCTACAAAAATCCTGCATCACGCTATAATTGTTCTCACGTTAAAGACTTACTTGGGTACTTGTTTGTTTGCCCTGTCACACCTTTTATCCCCGAACAACATCTACATCAAACACACAACACAAAAAAGGTTGCTGCCCCGCAACCTTTTTTAGATGTTGTACCACGTAATAGGTGGTGTGATGACCTGGACAGACACAGTTTGTGACTGCCTGCTATTGCTATAAATATTTTTCAAGCCACCTAAAGGCCTTCAACTTGGCTTAACGACTGCCATTTTACTGGCAACCGGGATTAACGGCTTAACGTGCTTTAATAAATGTCACATAGTGGTCATGTGGGACCACCCATCCAGGACTGGCCATAGTGAATGTTGCTTACTGCAGTGATCGTTTACAGAACACTGACTCCGTGGGGCCACGAGCTCTTCCTTACCAGAAATAGTCCAAGCAAATAAACTTTCTTTTATTTTTTGCTTAATAGTACATTATGACACAAGTTCGGTAAGTTGATAATTACAGCCGAGGCAATATTGCTAGCCCGAGCCGTAGGCGAGGGCTACAAGAAAGCAGAGGCTGTAATTATCAACGCGAACGTGTGTCATACGACGTTTTATAACACATTTGCGAGGAAACAAGGAAATAAATAAAACGGGGACATTCATAAATTAACAAAAAAACGTAGGTAGAAAAAAATAGCGATAATAAGGCGCGCGGAATTTTACTTGTTCACAAATTAGCGATGCGCGCATCAGCGCTTCCTTTTTTTCTTACTTCTTAAGGCAAAGGCACAAAAATAGCCAGTATTACTAATAAATGAAATTAATATTGTTTGCTTTGGTTTCATATAAATGGTTGTAATTTATTAAATTAAACAATTAAATGTTTACTTTACTATATATTTTATCTCCGAAAGTTAATTTTATTCATAAAATGTTGACCACTTTTCAGACATAAAAACTTTTTGCTAAGATTTAAAAAAGGAACCGTTCGTTTTAGACGCAATCGTCCGTTTTACTTTACATTACCGGACTAGGCCGTAATGAGATACATTACGTTAGTGAAATTGGTCAAATAAGAGACCCTTTACGAGCAAATGTGTTATAAAATGATTTACCTGACTTTTAAGACTGCCCAATAAAATTCGTGACTAAGTTCTAATTTAGTGAAACCGACTGATCCTAGACTTAAACTTGCGACAGTGACTTCCTGTACTGAACTAGTTGTAATTTTTTAGAGTTTAGGTAGAGCCTTCTATCGTAAAATTTCAGAACTTAGGTTTTTTATGCTTCGCCTATTATAGTTGTGTTCACTTCCGCAAGAGACGAGCACAATCTCAACGCCACAAACTCTAAGACTGGATTTAGTGTCGCGCTGACCGCACGCGCTGACAGACGAAATGTATGAACTTGTAGCCAGCATTTTAGAATAACGCGTAGCTATCAGCGAGTGTGTTGGTCACCGCCGAAAGCTACGCGGCGCAGACGCGCGACGCGTACGGACGCTGACCCCTCAGCGCTGACCAACGCACGCGTGATAGCTACGGTTTTTCTAAAATGCTTCCTAGAATTCATACACTTTACTCTGGCTGTCAGCGCGACTCTGAAACCAGCCTAATATCAACGCAACAGTCAGAAATGACTAGAGAATGGGCAATAAGGTTTTACTAAAATGTCAGATCCATTTATCATGAAACTCGTGCAATTAAGGACTTTTATTCTTCGCCTATAGGTGCGTTCACCTTCGCAAGAGACGAGTTCTGCTTCAACGCAACAGACCGTAATACCAATGCATCAAGCCCTACTATCAACGCAACAATCCCTGTTATCAAGCCAACAGTCTCGAATGGCTAGAGAGTGGGCGCTTGCTTTACAACAGCTGCCTACACCGACTCCGCCGCCACATGACTTTTGCCCGCCACCTGCGCCCAAACCGCGCAAGATAAGAGGCACCCATGGTAAGTTTTACATCATTATTTGATTATTTTCCAGTTATCATACAAGTACATACATAATTATACATATTGTTCATTTTTGCAAACAATTTTTTTGTCAAGCCGTCGCAACTGCAATCTCTTTCTGCTTCTGCGTGTTACAATTCTACCTGAATTCGGAACCTGGAGTCCGCAGTAATTGTTTGCTAGAAGCAGCTATGGTTTGACTTTTTATTTTCGGTAACGTTGGAAGTGATTGCCGTCTGACTTTTATCCTGCTAGGGCTCCTGGGTTGTTGCCTCGGTGGTTGTTAAGCAGGTGCACCGCTAGAAAGTAACACCCTGCAGCAACTTCAATGCGGTGGGTATAAATGTGTTAAGCGGACACTACGCGGTCACACCCGCGTAGTTCTCGTTGCAGTGAGAATACGGGGATAAAATAAGACTATGCTACCCACGGATAGTGTAACTTTCCAACAGTGAAAGAATTTTTCAAATCGGTTCCGTAGTTTAGGAGTCAATTCAATCAATTAAAAAATAAACAATCAAATCTTTCCTCTTTATAATATTAAATATATCGACACAGGTGCGGTCAATTTGGACCGTTCCGGGGGCTCTTCCAATAACAGCGTCGATGGGCGTCGAGAGAACGGCAGCCGTGCGGTGTCCCCTTGGAATTCGTCGGCGAGTTTCAGCGAACACAGCGAGGTTGAAGAGACCAATGCTGAACTCACTGTGTCGAATCTACCGCCTTATGAGCCGGCGGTCTTACAGGTAAATGATATCCTTTTAAATTAACATTGCCAATGTCAGCTGGGTTGTACTCAACGTGTATTAAGACCTTACATTTCTTGTTAGCTGTTCCCCGCGGCTTCGTAAAATCATTACCCCCTTGTATTCTCTAAAAAGTAGCCTGTATCCTTCCTAGGCACTCTATCTCCATACAAAATTTTACCGTTTCTTATATTATACTTGCGTGTCTCAATCCCTCAAGTTAACGCCCGTTTCCCGATTTAAGATGTCCAGGATGACCCTATAATCATCCTTATTACGTGTACAATAACGTATAAAAATCTGATTAAAATGTTAATATTCATGATTCATGTTATGGCGCTGATCTCTTGGGTAGTAGTTTGGGTAAATTCCCTGAATAAAGCAGCTCGTCATTATCATTCAAGCGTTACTCCCAGTTGTATTTAAAGAACACGCTTCAGATGACAGAGAAAGAGAGAGTAAAAAGTATTTAAATACCCGCGTTCTAAAGAAATAACAAACCTTTCCTCATAATATTAGTAAAGAAAGATTCATCATAGAATTCTAACCATACCATTCTTTCATGTGCAGGAGATGCTGCTGCAGCTATTCAATCAGTACGTCCCGGTGGTCCGCGTGTCTGTATGGGCGGCAGGAGAGGGACCTCTAGCGACTGTCGTCATCCGATCAGAATGGGACGCGAGGGTAGCAATTGCCCGTATTCACAAGCGGCGTCTAGACAACCAGTGGACAGGGCGAAGACTCGAACTGTCTCTAGGAAAACCTTCCCCTGCACCCAACTTAGACGTCTTAAGAGCTCGTCTCAGGGCAATACTCCTAGACCAAAGTAATCATACATTGCCCCTATTGCGTTTAAGAGATGCGTACGCCAGTCGTCATTGCTGTGCGCTCACGACATCAGATATCGCCAAACTAAAGGATACTGTTATAATCCACGAAGGGTTCGGCAGAATGGTACAGTTGGTAGACTTGACGCCAGTTTCGAACTCTGAGATGGAGGAAGCGCCGTGGAAGTGCCATATTCACGCGTCAATGAACACGGGGCAGGAAGACGGTAGCCGTATATTACAGCCGGTTTATATGGAGGTATCGGGCCTGGCTAAGAATGTTCAGATATTGTTGGAGAATCATGGCGGGATCGTGCCCTTGTTGAGGTAGGCAATTTATTCTTCACTTTCTTAGCTTTTATAGGAGTATCCGGTGACTTAATTTTTATGATGATAATTATTTCTGTCTGGTTTGCCTCAGAGGTGGTAGTGAAAGCGATTATCGTTGCTGACAGCTGAGATCGTTGGTTCGAATCCTGGGTACTCAAATGCTTTGAGAATGATAATCTGCTGTTATAAGTGTATAGTAGGATACACTAGCCTGGCTGTAGTGGTCGAATCCCAAGTCGAAATTTTTTTTTGTGTAATTAACAAATTTTGATTTTGGTGTTTTGTGTTGTCTAGTTTTCATATCAGCTTAATCTCGACTGGATGACATAGTGTAAACCAGCCCCAATAAAACTCTTAGTTATTTAATTTATTAATGTGTGTTCGTAGCTTCGTCGAGTGCTACGAAGCCCATTTCGAGGCGCTAGTATGCGACACGCGCCACGGCGTAGCGCTGGAGCTGTTGTTACGCAGCGTGCCCGGCGTGGAAGTTCGAGACGCGCCGTCCCGCCACCTCACATGGCGACAGCCCGAGATTGTGCCCGATACCGTTGCTAATAGTGAGTGTTTTTCAATGAATTTGTATTTACGCAGAGTTTTAGGTGTTTAAAATGCTTTTCCTTTAAACTTACTGTATTTTCTGTTACACACTACCCCGTAACACACATTGAATCCATACATGCCCTTATTTACAATAATGTTTGGTAATATGCAAGATTTGACGTGCTCCCTTGGGTAGGAGCATGATGATGCTTATTTGGCTTTCTTACGTAACTACGAAATAAATTCTACTCAAATTGGAGATTTTATATAAAATCGAAACTTTACCCTACAAGATAATCTTCAGTATTTTCAGTAGAATACTTTATAAAATGTGTTGGTGTTTGTTCCAGGCGAGAGTTCCCGTTCGAGTGGCGACCGGGACCGGCCGCGGACGGCGCCGGCCCTAGAGCCGATGCTCGCGTTGTTCGAACGCGAACTCATCGACCTATTGCGCACCGCGCCACGATGCTCTATACCGTTTAGCAAGTTAGTATTTATAATACTAAAATATTGCTTCTGATATTATTTAAGATCTTTTTGACCCGTGGTCTAAGTATTTTGTCACTTTGCGAGCGGAGCGTTCAAGCATGGTAAGCACAGATGGGGGTTTTCTCCCGCGCACGCTCAGAGTTTGGAATGATCTCCCTGCCTCGGTTTTCCCAAATGCCGACAGTATGGGTTCTTCAAAATAGGCTATGGTGACCACCAGTACATGGTGTGTGATATGTGGTATACTGCTCGTTCGCTCTAACTTTGCTGCTCGGCTCCATACCAAAGTCGAATTTTTAATTAGACGAAGTAAATTGACAGCAACTAATGTCACTTCTTCATACAATGTTGCTTATTTTCTATGACGAAGTGACATTAGCTACTGTCAATTTACTTCGTGTAATTAACAATTCGGGTATACGCCTCTACGCCAGCGGCAAAGTTAGAGCGAACGGGTAGTACCAATATGTGATATAGAAAAAAAAAACGCGACGCGAACCTAATTTGCACATGTCGTACCTGCTGACTGACGGACTGTACGCACACGTAATGTTATAAGGTACACTAATGTGGCCGAAGCTTACAGCCCACCTAATGGAACCTATGGACGTTTGAAGCACCAAATTCTGGTAGATACGTGGTACTGGAATATTACGCTCGTTATAATATCTATACATATAATAAAATGATAGAAAAGTCAAAACTGTACATTGGAAATATTAAAAAAAAATACTCGCTGGGTGTTCAACATACGACACCGAAGCCGAAAATATAGTTAGATTTTTTTTGTCTGTTTGTCTGTTTATCTGTTTGTCTGTTTGTCTGTTTGCTTTGCTTTGTCCGGAAGGATCTCGAAAAGTACTCAATAGATTTGATTCAAATTTTGCACAAATATTACCTAAGAGTATGGTGTTAAAATAGGCTATATATTATCACGCTTCATATCCTAGGGGCTAAGCAGAGAGCAATAAAATTGGCATTGTAACAATTTTCACGCGTACGAAGTCGCGGGCAACAGCTAGTAATGAATAAAACAATGTTTTAATTTTCTCTAGATTTGAGCCTCGATCGCCATGACTATTGTGTTGAGCGACCATTGAAACAAGATATAGTAGGATGTATTTACAATGGGGCTTTATGCATTTCTTCCAGATTAATACCTGCTTTCCACCACCACTTTGGACGACAATGTCGCGTGGCCGATTATGGCTTCACTAAGTTACCTGATTTACTCGCTGCACTCAGTAGTGCTATTGTTGTAAGTAAATATTCATTCATAACATTCCAGTATCTGAATTAGAGCTTTTGAGTATACCTCACATTATGCATTATACTCTGTAAAATATAGCTTGATCTCTGTGACAGTTCTACAAATGCAAACAAAAATAGACTTTATGTCAACGGCATAAAGCTTGTGGTTGAAATGCAGATGCAGTGAGAACACAGGTGCATTCTGCAAATAACAACTTTTTGCCTTTGAAATAAAAGTCAATTTTGTTTACGTTCATATAACTGTCACAGAGATCAAGCTATATTTTACAGAGTATAATATAGTCTACACAGGTGTGATACTATGCACAGTGGGGTGGAGATTTCATAAGAGAGTGGATGGTCTTTCCGTTGTCCCTGTATGGCCTCACCTGTAAAATGCTACCAAGAAAATTATTAAATATACTGGCCGTTGTCCCGACGCTTTCTGTAAAGTACATACATATTAAAGTAAATTGATGGAGTATGATGTGACAACAGGAAGTAAATTTAATTATTTTATTATACCAACGGACACAGCCTACAGAGATAAAAGAATAATTATATCAAGTGAATATTTATCATTCAGCTGTACGCGCGTTCGTTTTTATTTGTTCCTGACTGTAACAGACATTGACTGTTAACAACCATCAGCCGTTGTACACCCCTTTACAAACTGTCCATGTAAATAGTATACAATATCTGATTGTTTGTTATAGGTGCTCGGCTCCGGCTCATCGCGTATCATCACAATATCATCCACAGCACAAAGCCGCCGATGGACTTCGGACCTCGTCAAACTGCTGAAGGTTCAACCGGGCCGCACAATTCTACTACACGACATTGCACAACTATACCAGACTACCTTCGGCCGTCCGTTCTCACCAGTGGACTATGGAGTGTGCACTCTAATGGAGCTAATGCAGAGAATTGGACCTCAAGCAGTGTGCGTTGCTCAAGATGGATCTATCTCTCTGCCTAGACGCACACCGACGCCGGAGGAAAGGGCTCGGACCAGGCAGTTTGCTACCCAGGTAATTTTATGCAGATTTTTGTGAATTGCTGATTAAAACCTTCATTAGTGTATATAGCAAATCAATTAGTTGTTCATAAATATTTAGAATGAAATATCGCAGACTGGTAAAGTCACGAAGTTTCATCCACGTAGCCTCATAGTAAATAGCTAGTCATTTCCACTTAAAACTTCGCATAATTAATTATAAGCAACGTAAAGTGATTTTGAACATAAATTAAAAGACTTTCAAGTTTACAAATCTTAACTATAAAGGATAATAAATCAATAATAATAAACTGTCGGCTGGTGCCAAAACATGATAAATTCCAGTTTTATCCCTAATAACATTAAAAACTTGGTATAAGCATACAATAATAACATTAAAAGAGGTTTTTGCACCGCGGGGAATCGCTAGCGACATCTATAGTTGAGTAGCTGCGGAAGTTTCATAAAGAGATAGGATGAGTAAGTGGAGGTTGCGGCCGCTTCATTTCGTTGACAGATGGTGCTGCAATAAAATGTAAGAAATGCACCAGTGCCTATCACAAGGCTTACGTGGGTATACCTACGAATGAGAGTATCCGGATTTGCTATTTCCGGAGTGTAAGAGAAAAGCCGTCAACAGACGCGGGAACAACGATACGCCCGTTCCGTTCGTATGACTCAGCCTAGCGGTGTTTGCGGTACGATTGGCGGGCTTACTTTTTCGCCTGAGCCTGACGGCTCTGAGGATAGGGCGCAGGGCCAACGATGTCAAGATAACGCACATGCTCACTGCTTAAGATGGGAAATAGGAGTCAAGTTGGGAGTATCAGTAGACGAGCGGGACCCTACCGGCTGAACTTCAGCAGCTCCCAGGGGATCCGAGGGGAGGTCCCGTGCGTACCGTTGGGTGCGGCGAGTTAGAAGAGAAGGGCATGCCGCGTGCATCCCACTGCCACTACTAAGTGTGTCGTTTCGTGTTTTTTATGTTTTCTCTCTTATACTTTTCTGCGTATAATGGCTTTATTTTGCTATATTATGAATATGCTATCTGTGTTACCCCGTCCGGCTGTCGCTGAAAATCAGCGCTGTCTGTCTGCACAAACATTATGTCGCTGCACGCGGACAGCGACATAATGTTTATTTTTAAGATTATTTATTTTTGTTAATTGATGTACCTAAGGAATGTGAAATGAAACCCTTCTTCCTTCCCCTTCTTTCTTTCTTTTTTGACATCATCATACTGTTAATTCCGAATTCGGGTACGGATTTGATCGTGTAAACTTGTAAATTTCAAAACTCTTGCATACATTTTTCATTAACAGTACACTACTCATTACAGGCCTTAGAGCTTCTCCGCCACACATCCAACCTCCGCATGGAATTCTCCCGCTTCGTGCCGGCCTACCACGCTCACTTCGGGCGACAACTCCGCGTAGCCCACTACGGGTGCGTGAAGCTAGTCGAGTTGTTCGAACTGATTCCCGAATCGGTGTCCGTGTGTGGCGACGCTAACGGCGAGCGTAGCGTGCGGGTCAGTCCGAGGGCGGCGCGCGGCCTCGTAGCGCACCGGCTACGATCTCTACAGCCCGCGCCGCTACACGACCTGCCGGCGCACTACGCTACGCTCTACGGGGCTCTGCCGATGGTACGTAAATAATGGTGTCAGGGTGTGGAAAGCTATTGCGTAGAGTGACCAGTGGTCCTACTCAGCTCCTGCGCTACATGACACTATTATACACAGTACAGGGGCACAAGTTTGATATTTCTATTGCGTCAGAACAGAATCGTAATCCTAGCTCAACATACTCGCCAGCTACGGTAAATATGACAGATTTCGTGGCTATTGACTACGAATACGATTCTCTACTGACACTATTGGAATAGCGGACTTGGATCCTAGGGCTATGGCGGTGTAAGGGAATGTTTTAATTCGTAAAAAACGGTGTCAGTGTTTAGAAAGGCCAATGACGAGCCCAACGTGAGAGATAGTCGACGGTCTCACTGGCACAGTTTTTGAATTAGTTGCACTTGGCATATCATTTCTAATGGTTGGCTAGAGATGCGAAGCGGGTAGTCTTAGATTCATTTTATATACAACTAATGTAGCATCGTATACACACATTATATAATCCTTCACTTACACTATACACTTCAATTTTTATTTCGGGAGAGGGTACCATAATATGTCGTATTTACTTTCTAACCGAACTGTTATTCCACAGCCGGCGATGCTGGACACGGAATCCGTGGAAGCGCTAGTATACGCGGCCGGCGGCTGCGTCGAAAACGGTCTAGCGTACGCGCCTGGTACGGCCCCGGCCTGGGCGAACGCAATGCTCACCGCTTGCGCAGTACTATGCGACGACCGATCCGTCGCACGCGGATCTACACACGAATACTTCTGCACAGCTTACCGTCATCTGCGACATTCCGAACCGGACTTGCGACATCTAATCGCAGCCGGAGTGCTGTGTGTCGTGAAAGATTCGCGCCTGCAAGTGGTGGCCGATTGGCGCGCTGTGTGGCGTCTCGCGCAGATATTGACTGATAGCGTGCCGATGACGTCTGAAGAGTTGTTCCATGAGTACGCGACCAGATATGAGCCTGTGTTCCCGGGTGGGGAGACTGGTGAGTTCTTGTTTTTATATTTTGAATGATTTAAAATAAGCTTCAAGCTCGTATATTGTCAGCTACAAAGGTGTTAGAATAGTCTATCTTTGCACAGCAATTTGCTTCATTTCTTCATGGAAAAGGGTTGACTGTTAATTTAGAAACGTTTTCTTAATATCCTTTCTTGCACACTAAAACTTGAACTTAAACCCAAGATTGAAAACTCATTCAGAAAACTGTGTTTGTTATTTTTCTGTCCTGCAATTGTAACCTTTGAAAATCTGCATACATGATCAATAACTCATCTTACTATCCCGAGTTCTTCAAGCAAATCGCTATGATTAGGTAGACGGTGTCATTTTAAACTGTCTAGCTATCACGGTTTAAGAGATACAGGCTAGTGACATAAAGTGCAAGGCAAGTGACAGACAGACAGACAGACGGACAGCGGAGTCTCAGGATCCCGCTTTTACCCTTTGGGTATGAACCCTAAAAAAATAAAAAAAAAATTGCGTGTACTTAGTGTACACACGTAAGAAGTGAAACTTCTTCATAAACTTAATTTTCACCTCACCTTAAATTAAGTCAAAAAGTCAAAAAGTACAAAAGTCCAAAAGTCCAAAAGTCCAAAAGTCCAAAAGTCCAAAAGTCCAAAAGTCCAAAAGTCCAAAAGTCCAAAAGTCCAAAAGTCCAAAAGTCCAAAGTCCAAAGTCCAAAAGTCCAAAAGGCCAAAAGTCCAAAAGTCCCAAAGTCCCAAAGTCCCAAGGTCTCAAGGTCCCAAAATCCCAAAGTCCCAAAGTCCCAAAGTCCCAAAGTCCCAAAGTTCCAAAGTCCCAAAGACCCAAAGTACCAAGGTCCCATCTAAAAGTCCAAAAGTCCCAAAGGCCAAAAGTCCAAAAGTCCCAAAGTCCCAAAGTCCCAAAGTCCCAAAGTCCCAAAGTCCCAAAGTCCCAAAGTCCCAAAGTCCCAAAGTCCCAAAGTCCCAAAGTCCCAAAGTCCCAAAGTCCCAAAGTCCCAAAGTCCCAAAGTCCCAAAGTCCCAAAGTCCCAAAGTCCCAAAGTCCCAAAGTCCCAAAGTCCCAAAGTCCCAAATTCCCAAAGTCCCAAAGTCCCAAAGTCCCAAAGTCCCAAAGTCCCAAAGTCCCAAAGTCCCAAAGTCCCAAAGTCCCAAAGTCCCAAAGTCCCAAAGTCCCAAAGTCCCAAAGTCCCAAAGTCCCAAAGTCCCAAAGTCCCAAAGTCCCAAAGTCCCAAAGTCCCAAAGTCCCAAAGTCCCAAAGTCCCAAAGTCCCAAAGTCCCAAAGTCCCAAAGTCCCAAAGTCCCAAAGTCCCAAAGTCCCAAAGTCCCAAAGTCCCAAAGTCCCAAAGTCCCAAAGTCCCAAAGTCCCAAAGTCCCAAAGTCCCAAAGTCCCAAATTCCCAAAGTCCCAAAGTCCCAAAGTCCCAAAGTCCCAAAGTCCCAAAGTCCAAAAGTCCAAAAGTCCAAAAGTCCAAAAGTCCAAAAGTCCAAAAGTCCAAAAGTCCAAAAGTCCAAAAGTCCAAAAGTCCAAAAGTCCAAAAGTCCCAAAGTCCCAAAGTCCCAAAGCCCCAAAGACCCAAAGTACCAAGGTCCCATCCAAAAGTCCAAAAGTCCAAAAGTCCCAAAGTCCCAAAGTCCCAAAGTCCCAAAGACCCAAAGTACCAATGTCCCATCCAAAAGTCCAAAAGTCCAAAAGCCCAAAAGTCAAAAAGTCCAAAACCCTTAAATGACATGCTATCCCTGGATAAAGTACTCTTAATTCGAATCCACCGTGGTGAGGAACAGAACAAAGATGGCGCGTAACCAAAAATTGTGACGTGACGTGACGTGACGCAAATTTTTTTCCAACGCCGATAAAGAAGTTTCACTTCAATAATTTCGTTTCAAATTATACTTACCGTCTGCAGGTCCGGAAGGAGTAGCCGAGTTCCTCCAACAGTACTCTGAGATATTCGCGGCGGGTGAGAACTCCCGTTGGATGCTGTGTCCCGGCGTGGCGGCACCTCGCAGCCGCGGACCGACGCCCTCCGCCCTTCACGAAGACTACTCGGTACATGATACGCCACCCGGACAGAAGGTATCTATACTAATACATATTATAAAGAGGAAAGTTGATTGTTTGTTTGCATCGAATAGGCTCCGAAACTACTGATCCGATTTGAGTAATTCTTAAACTGTTGGGAAGCTACACTATCCCTAGTGACATAAGATATATTGTTTCCCCGCATCCCACGGGAACGGGAACTGGTTAAACCGCGTGACGGCCGCTAGTTGTTATAAATTTTTTAGCCTCGAGCGGTACTCCAACGGCGACTTCCGCCTATCCGGGAGTTGCTTAGCTAATCAAGCTACCGAGAACACTCTGAAAGGACTTATATTTTCCACCTCATACGTAGAGCGACGCCTGACCCAACCTAATCTATTCCGTTCTATGATTGTACAGTTTAGAGTGCAAGTTAGTATTTTTGATAAACAATTACTATTTTTGTTTAGTAAATCATACATCCGGTGTACGAACCACATTCATTGAAATGCTTGAATAGCAATTGTAACACTCCAATTAAATAGCAATTTGGCAAGGCCGCAGGTGACTAAAGCTGCAAACCCTAAAATTGGGTAGCATACGTCTTTTGGTGACTATCGAAATCCAATGTAAAGTAATCTATATGTGTAAAGTTGTAAACGATCAATTGCAGGCGATTTGTTGCTTTGTTGTGGTTCATAAAAAAGAAACCACTCTTTGTCTTAATTATTAATACCTTCACAGTAGCACTAAATGTATACCGTTTATTTCCAGGGCTCACGTGTATTTGATTCTCCGAGGACCAATATCTGGCAATCCCCACCGGCAAGTGCTTTGCCTGCCCCAACGGCTTTCTTCGCACAGGATAGCCGACGTAAGTTATTTTATTTTGGACTAGGTCTCTAAAATAAATTGATGAAGGAACAGGATGTTTTAATAATAATAATAATCCTAACCCCAAAGTAATCTAGGAATAACCTGCTTGTGTTATGGGTATCAGACCACGGATATTAATACTTATATACTTTTAAATACATACATATTATACATAGAAACACCCAGAGCGGAGCGGATTTCGGAGCGCTCGTGGCCCCGCGGACTCAGTGTTCTGTAAACGATCACTGCAGTAAGCAACATTTACTATGGTCGGATATGGATGGGTGACCACCACGTGGACCACTTTGTGACATTTATTTACGAGCGTTTCCGTGCTTCGGAAGGCACGATAAGCCGTTGGTCCCGGTTGTCAGTAAAATGACAGTCGTTAAGCCAAGTTGAAGGCCTTATGGGCGGCTTGAAAAATTTCAACTGTGGGTCGTCACAACCTGCGCCCGGGTCGGCAGCGCGTGTGTAGCGCCTCTGGTGTTGCAAACGTCTATAGGCTACGGTTACCAACCTTCCGGTGGGCCGTAAGCTTGTCTGCCACCTAAGTAGTATAAAAAAAAAAAAAAAAAAAAGACTCTTATGGGTTACACAAATATTTGTCTCCGGTGGGAATCGAACCCACGATAGGAGCGCCGCAGGCGGTATCACTACCGACTGCGCCACAGAGGCAGTTTTCCTTCTTTAACAGTATAGGAGGATCCTTCAACATAGGTCGTGATCCCTAGAATATCGCGACCCAAGATGATTGGTTCATAAATTATTTTTTGGAACTATAATATGTAGTATAAGTAAGTTCTGACCGGTGGCGGAAGTATTTATGTATGTGTTAAACTTCATAAGAGGCGTCCATAATAGGCTTGTGTCCTAAATTTCAAAAATCGTTTATTTTTGTAGCTTTATATCTAAATGATCACAAAAATGTAATATTTTGATTTAAAACAATCATTTACATAGTTTATTTTGTGATTTAAAAAATGAATTTCAATTTGTATCGAAAACGCTCATGGCGCCTTGTGTGACGTCACTTGATGCCAAACAAAAGTAGTAGTAGTTATATTTATCCATTTTCGGATAGGCAAAGGCAATTTGAGCCATACAGCCAAGTCTTGTATATTTATTATCTCTTCATTTTGCTTTAAAAAGTCACAGTCCTCGTCCTCTAAGTCCAGTCAAAGTCAAGTACATCATCCCTAAGTCAATGTCAGTCTTCCTTCAGAAAAGCAGTGGATAAATTTCTGAAAGTTTCTTTGGATTTTTTGTCACTGCAAAGTTGCGATTCACTGCGTTTTATCACTTCCTAACACTAGTGCACGTTGTCAAACGTTTATGTTTAAGAATCCACCATTGAAACACACAAAACACTCGAAATACACTAATTTTGCAAATTTACAAAATTCCCGCCAAAGAATCTCGCCAAACAAAACAAAAAGAAAATGTGTATTTTTTTTATGAGTCCTTTCAATGATTTGTTTTGAGATTAAAAGTTTTAGTACAAAAAAGAAACGTTTAGGGGTTTTAATCGTTATTTAGGGGAATCTGGTAATTTGAAGTTGGTTTTTAGAGGAACATTCCGTAGGAGTTGGCATCACTTTGGCATATGGTCTATGTAACCAAAGTCAGTATAAATTAATTGAATAAAAAAATGCCATTGGCATCACTGTTTGACAGTGATAAGTTAGCGTTCGTCTGCTTTCCAAATTAATTTAAAATCAATCCGTCGTATTACAAGTGCTGTGTAGTGCCTGAATGAAATGAGATCTATTGTATTTTTTGAAAACGTATGAGAATCTAAACAATTACACAAAATGACACGACTTGTGATACAAGATGTCAAGACTCGAGACTGCCAGAGTGCTTCAAACGTAAAAAAGCATACTGTGACGTCACACTATCTGATAGAGCTGTTTGATGTCACGTGACTGATTGCTTATTTTTTCCAATCTTATTTTCTAAAAATAATAGTAATCCTTAGCTTGTGTACCAATTCATATTACTTTTAGTTATTTTTATATTGGACATAGTCGTTACAAACATACATCAATCAGATTTATGCTTAGTGGACACAAGCCTATTATGCCAAAATTTACTTGTTTATTTATGACTGTGTAGTGTAGACTCATTGAACTTCAAGTTCGAGAGTAATACAAACTGGTGTTTACTTTTATTTTATGTTCATCCGTTCGCGGAAATTTCTTATCGGCTCCGGAGACGGTCAATAACGATCAATAACTTGACGTCAATATATTTCAGACTTGTCAAGTCGCATTGACCTTCTGTAGAACCCCGTAAAATGGGTTTCCTCCACCTGAATATTCCACGGTTAATTTGGTACCCTTTTTGTGCTTTAATCATTTTTGTGTATGTGAGACACTACAAACAACGTATTTGTATTGGCAGGTCGCATCCGTCTGGCGGCACATTTCGACGGATCGTAATCCCACCGAGCCGCACAAAGATCATTCCCCTCCAAAGGTAGGTAACGTTGTCCGTTCCGAGGGCGGCCCGCCACCGAACAATGATACCCAGGGTCGCAACGAATTTTAACTACTTATACTTATAAGTGTCCAAATACATTGTGATGTCTGTAACAATAAATATTTTAGAGGTTTATATTTTTATGTGTTTATTTAGATTAAGAAAATCGTATGGTGCGTTCGTTAAATGTTCAAAGTGCCGATGAAACCCTTGTCCACAATGTACAATAAGTAAGTCTTAAGAATCATCTTGACCAATTTATGTATATTTTATTTTCTGATATTGTTTACCCCTTTTAGTGTTTATTTTATTTGACTTCTTTATATTTTATATTTATTTCTGAATGGCGTTAGTGATTATGCCTTTTTTAATCTATTTCCTTTTTTTTGTTTGTTGAGCTAGTCATAAAGTTGATTAGAATTTATGAAATATGTACGTCTTAAAAGAAATGTAGACTTAGGTTGTAATCAATTTTATTTTCGTTTTTATCTTTTGACATTAATAATACGTTCTTAGGTTTATATCTTTACGTAACAAAGGACTGAAACAAAGCTTCAAATGTTACTCCTAAGTTAAATATAATATAGCTGCGTCCAGTATAATTATCTACGTAAGCGATAGGTAGCTAATGATACTGTAAACAAAAATACAAAGAATTCACGAAGCACTAAAGTGTACATATCATACATTTGAGGCTCAAAATATGTTAAGAATAGTTCTAAGTTTTATTGGACATCTCGCGCACTTGTACATTTGATGAATGACCACATAAAGTACAATGATCACACAACATGTTGATTCTTGTCTAGAGTTTTATCTTTTAATATATTTCGGCCACGAATCTATTTGCATGTAACTAGCCTCTCATTTAATATATGTTATTTAAAAATGTTATCTAATGTTATTGTGCAGACAAATACAGTATGCCGTTCGTAGATATATCACGATCGAATTTATGTAATTTTAGATAACATTTACACTAAGAGTAAACTTCTATGATGAATTACATAATAAACTGTGCCAGTTAATTTTGAATCTCATATTTGCGAACTGGCCTCAATGACGTGTGTCAATTAAAAACGTTCAAAATGTTTTTTATATGAGTATTGAAATTGTAGGTAATATTGTTTTGATGGAATATACCCTTGCTCTGATACTCGTTTGACAGTATTCTCATTGAACTAAATCTCAGAGTTCCACATGGCGCCGTCAACACATAGGCCTAATAATTACCCTTTACAAGTAATTTAATATAAATTTTATTGAATGTATTAAAATGTTTCGATAGTTGCAATATTTGATTGTAAATGATTTCTTAGGTCAGTAATTTTCTCCTGTAGTCTACCCTTAAAATATGTATCGTAGTTGTTATTTAATTTAAGCATTTTTATTTTGGTAGATCTGGTGAGGATGGTGCGTCTAAAATATGTTTTAAATGACCCCCATCTCACAAATAACAGGTTGTAATAGATTTTATTTAAATATATGATTGATCAGTAAATATTATTGTCAAATTATTTTAATATAAAAAGATATCTAAAAGTATATGAGTGAATCAAAACATGTAAAAAATCATGTGATCTATGTTAGCTTTTTGTCCGGAGTACTTTGTAATAAAAATGCCAGCGAATATGTTTTTTTGTGTAAGACTTGTTAAGACATGAGATTAAATGTGGCGATTTGACATTATTATAAACGAGAATATTTCCACTGTGATACTTCTGTGCTAACAATGCACATTGTATCTAGCCAACTCAGTTTTGTATTAAATAATATTTTGTAATTTGTATGGGAGAGCTTTTATAATCATAAGTCAACTACAATCCACGTTATCATATATGTATATAATGTACATAATATTTAATTTTCGTTGCAATAATTGGTACAAAGTATTTAAAATTTAATCGAAAAATAAAAATATGATATACATTCAATAAGTAATGTGGAACTGCTGGATTTAAGTTAAAATTATTTGCAGATAATTCCCGTATGTTATGTAAGCAGGGTCTTGCATATTTAAGTGTATTTTTCAATGCAATTATTTTTAGATATTATATATTTTATTTCACTGCCAGTCCGCATTTATTCAGTGTTGGCCATTGTCATCTACGAACATGAAATGTTTTGAGGGTATTGTGTAATATTGTGACCTATGTTTTAATAAATGTCATGCAAATTTGTATGTTCCCTTTCTGTCGATTGTTATGGCCAGAATTCTGTCCAAGGCAAATGAATATTACTTAAGCTTTATAATAGTAGATAAATGTCAACTTGTTTAAGACTGTAGCGAAGATACGTTCAAGTACTTATAAGCTGTTGTTTTATTTTCTGACCAATAAACTATTGTGTATTTTGTAACGGTATAAGATAGAGTTAAGTAAACCTACCCATTCAGTTCATTGTTAGAAGATGTTAGCGATGTTTTATTATTTTTCTACATCTTCATAATCCTGTGATTTTGTTATAGTTTTAACTAGTGGATCGATGTATTGAAATTATAAGTCATTTCAGTATTTGCATGTATGGATGAATGTGTCGGAAAATAAATGTTATTTTTTCAACTATATTTGAGATGGTTTCATTAATGCTCAAAAATTCTTTGATAGGAATATCAGTATTCATTCCGGAAATAGTACTTAGTAGGCTAGGGTTAACTTTCTATAAATTATTCCTCTCCACTTTGCAAGGTAATTCTTTATACTCCCTAGGCGAGGCGTCATCCTTCCGAGGGCTTACCCGGGGCTCCCAACCGTAGACTGTTGGGCGTTACGTGAGGTTTTTTAGTCGGTAGGAGTCAGGCATAGCATCCATGAACGTTTTCCCTCACGTTAAAAAAAAAAGAAAGCAATTCGTTATTGATAAGATTGATATTATTCTTCTTCTTCACACGCGAGCGCTGTGTCACTTGTCTTTTGGTGACGTGAGGCTTGCCTTTAGTCACAACGCTATTGCATCCCGATGTTATGGCTCGCCTCAACCAGGCTGCAGGATGATGAACCCATAGATTTATTCACTGCTCTGCATAACAACCTGCATAGAGCCTCGCCGGGATGCGGCTTTCTTTGGAGACCAGATGGATCGCCACTCACGGGCACCTCCAAGAATAGTTTGTCTGAATGCAGTTTAGGGGCAAAACTGGGCGCTAGAAGCTCCTTGTAGAAAAGTTGGTGATGTTAACCGCAATCGGTTGACGGCGGGTTCCTTCCGCTCACGGCCATTGGTGCCGGTTTCGAGCCAAAGCGGAGACGAAATATTTGTTTTGATAACCTTAATTTCGTAATAGTAATTTAAATTTCGAGATATGGAAATAACAAAATCTGATTTATTAAACACTAGTGGACGTCAGGGCCGTCTTAAGGCTATATAGCGCCAGGGTGCGAAGCTAAGACTGCGCCCCCTCCACACCGGTCAACCAAATAAAACTTTTATTATTAATTCTACTTATTTTTCTCTAAGATCTGTAATCTACATTAAATAAACAATGTTTTATTTTAAGTGCGAATCGGACTTGCGCACGAAGGGTTCCGAAGGTCGCGGTCGGTACCTACCACTAACATATTTTAAGTTATAAGTGTAACCTCTTCTTATTTCAACTAGAGATGCACCGAATATTCGAATTCGGTAAATTTGGAAAGTTTTGAAAAGTTCGGGTTCGGCCGAATATTCGGTTTATTTGCCGAATTATTACCGAATGTGGAAATTACTATTAACAAAATTAATTACTATTGAATACGCAGGCGTTTTCCCGTAATTAACGCCATGGTACAGAAATCTCTAGTGACGCACAGTAACATAGTCATTTAGGCGATAACGCCAATCTGAAGTCCAAAAAACTCGTGAGTGCTTATTGTTGCTTCCCAAAAAATACCCGGTTTTCACCGCGAGCCGAAACACCCATTATTGAATCCGTTTAACTCGCAAGTACTTGCTTTCCTACCAATAAGTGGTCGAGATAAAAGGACTGAGTGGCAAAAATTGTTGTAATGAGCTGGCTCAGTCCTAAATAGTGGTCAGAATAATTGCGAGTTCGTTTTTATTTGTTCTTCTTTAAGATACAATATTGCAAATACTTTTTCTTCACTTGATTCCGTGTCACACGACATTAGATATCACTAATAGGCTGCAAAACACGACCGCACACAACTGGTCCAAAAAACTCTGTGTGGACTGCTCATTTTCCATTTCATATTTTAAAATTCACCTCACTCATTTCAATCCAAATAATTTTTTAAACTCTTTGTTGGCGGAAAACAAAACTGATTTCATTAAAAATGAGCTCATTCCTCTCACCATCTTCTGTTAATTACTCTAACTGCGTGTGCGACCACACACAGAGGGCTGTCATCATTTTTTAACTGGTGCTCCTGAATTTTAATCTAAAAATTCTCTGAAAGCTTTGCCCTTTCGACTTGTTATAGAGGCGTGCTTGGCAATCTCAAATATTTATTCAATTATTAAAATCAAAGTCAAGTTTTTTGACTTTTGAGTTGGTAAATATTTTAATAATGTTGTTTATTTTGATTCCAATTTTTGATTCTATACTTATAATTGCCAAGTTTTTCTTCCTAGTCTGTTTTGGGTCTTGGTTGACCGAAGATAATTTTTTATTAACTACAATTTTGAAAAAGACCGTTTTTCTTAGGCTACTGTTACAGGCAGTGTTATTCGGCAACATTTTCTAATTCACTTAACAAATCTTCCTCGTCAATATCTAATGTATTTTTAAATTGTAATTTTTCTGTGAGACATTGTGTTTTTTTTATTCGGCTCCATTTTCCTACAGTTCTCAATGTTATGCAAGAATGAAAAAACATTATTGTGATCCGTTAGCAATTCGAATCTCTCATTTAATTTCGAGATTGAAATATCGAAATGTTTAGAGCTCGGCCTGCGCCCCCTCGGGCTCGGCGCCCGGGTGCGGCCGCGCCTCTGCACCCCCGGTTAAGACGGCCCTGGTGGACGTCACGCGGTTTCACCCGCGTGGCTCTTCTTCCCGTGGGAATACGGGAATAAAATATAGCCTATGTTCACCAGGAAGAGTAGCTTCCCAACAGTTAAGGAATTTTTCAAATGGTCTAGTAGTTCCGGAGCCTATTCGATGCAAACAAACAATCAAATCTTTCCTCTTTATAATATTAGTAGAGATAACTCTTAGTCTCCGCTTTGGTGGAAACCGGCCTTTATTCAGGGGACCGCATGAAAACTGCAAACGAGATGACTGAGCACAGGCGGGGCGCTCAGTGTAAGCTGCTGACCATAGCTCGTGGCACGGACGGCAGCGACATTTCCCACCCTAGTGGTTCCATGATGGAAATAGCACCAATGGTGCCTGTCCCAAGCTCGCGTTCATGCCACTAGTCTCATTTCCTCCTCATTTTATTCCCTACCGGTTTCTCAAATCACGTGGCGAAGTAGTTGTGACTTGTGAGATTTGACTTTCATCATAACAATCGCGACATACAAGAAGTGTCGCCGTTGTTGTAAAAGTCGCCGCGAAGCTGTTACAAAAAGCTTCGCTGCGCTAATATAAAGGGCGTCATGACTTTGTTATTAATGGCGTGGCGACGCTGTTACAAAAGGCGCTGCGAGTTTAGTAGAAAAGGCCCCGTGACGCAATTACAAATGGCGTTGCAAAGCTGTCGTGAAGGCCCCGCGACGCTATTATAAATGGCGTCGCGACTTTGTTATAAATGGCACCGCTACACTTATGGGCAAGGTACCTACAATAAGTTTTACAATAATGGGGGTAGACGAGAAAGTGGAGGTCTGGGTCTGGGCCCCTACTTTTAACCATTTGATGATGAAAGAAAGAGAGGGAGTGAGAGAGGGATCGAGCGAGGGGTGTTATGAAAGTCCAATATATTAATATACTATAATTTATTTACTGCAACAATGAATACACCTACTTATGTGTAAATAAGACAGCATGCAGCTTATGTGACAGTGGACAGCTTGCCGTTGCGTCTTTCCCAAATCATGCGGTGCTTTTGCTTCATGTATGCCTTGCGAGCGTCAGCGTACGCACCGAGGTCGCCATCTGAGGAAACAATAAATGGAAATGGAAATTTTTATATTCAATAACGTAACGAAGTCAATGAAGTGACCTGTTTTTGTTATCTGTTGCACTGTTGTCTCTAAAATATAGCATGATATATATATATATATATAGAATGTTATAGTTGTATTTACATAAACAAATAAAACCGGCCAAGTGCGAGTTAGACTCGCCCATGAAGGGTTTCGTAGCAGCAAGTAACATGTATACCTAAAAGTTCTTGTCGTTCGTTGTAACTTTGATTGATGTTTTAACACGTTCGCAGTGGTAGTGATTTTTCTAACCGAAAATTGCGGTTTACGACGTATTAAAAAAAAACTACCAGCTCTATCTCGTTCAAACTAATTTTCGTTGGTAGTTTATATGGCAATGTACATCATATATTCTTTTTAGATTTATCATTCTCTTAGTTTAGAAGTTAGAGGGGGGGGGGGGACACATTTTTCCGCTTCGGAAGTGTCTCTTGCGCAAACTATTCACCTTAGAAAAAAATGATGTTAGAAACATTACTAGCATTTTTGAAGACCTATCTATGGATACCCTTCACGTATGGGTTTGATGAAAAAAAAAAATTTTGAGTTTCAGTTCTGAGTATAGGGACCGGCAAAATTTACTGCGTTTTTTCTAGTTGTGTATAAGAATCTTAAAGCGGTTCACAGAATACATCTAGTTACCAAGTTTCAATAGCATAGGTCTTATAGTTTCAGAGAAAAGTGGCTGTGACACACGGACGGACAGACCGACAGACAGACATGACGAATCTATATGGGTTCCGTTTTTGCCATTTGGCTACGAAACCCTAAAAATGACTTTATTCAAACGGATCAAGTTTTTATGGTTGAAAAGTAAGATCACACAGATGTCTAATACGAACGAACATAAACTAATTTATGGCTATAAATTGAAAGTACCTACATTTTATTAATGTTAATACAATTGTCACAGAGATCAAGCTATATATTACTGACTGTAATTTATATGTCTAGCGAAGATCATCCCTCATCACTATTTCTGAAATATCAAAATCTCTTCACCGGCATGTCTCCACTTTTCTAGTCAAAGTGTTTTAAAGATTCAACAAGAATATGAATAGGTCCATTTAATAAGTTGCCGTTATATTGCGAAAAACTAATTATGTTGCATTTAAAGGTATTTATCTCATTACAAGATTTTAAGTTCGAAGTTTCGAAGTTTTCGAAATATAATGGCGAAGTTCGAATTAAAAGGAATTCATACAGCTTGTTCTCAAGGGATTTATTATTTAGTGGCTAAATAAAGATGTGACATGAATGAAATTTGTTATGCACCCAGTAATAATGAAAATCTCAAGTGTCAAGCCAACCTCACTCAAAAGCTGAACAACTGTCAGCCAAAGGCCCTGGTGTTTGTACTTGTTTAGGGGTTGGAAGATCAAATGGCATTCACTTCCAAAATCAAAGAAAAAAATTAAATTACAAGTATCTAATGTGGATGTGATTTCATCTTCCAAAAATATTTTACAAAGTGATAAAACTCATGGGCGTTTTATAACTTTGTATATTTTTTTAAATAAATCATAGATAATGTTAGGAATGGGCCTTACATTATCTTTGTTTTATTTAACTGCTTGTTTGATACCAAGTAAATAAATATTTTTTTTATGTGGCATGTTGGCCCTTCTACCTGGACATTTCCAGGTTGATTGTGTGCATAGATCTGTGCTTAAACAGACAAGAAGTTAAGCAGTAAAGATAAAAAGCAATAGTACATAGAAAATTAAACAGATCTTACATTTAATAAACCAGGCCTCTTCAGCATCTTTATATTTTTTCCACAGTGGAACACATGGTCCTTCATGATCAGGGCGTTCATACATCATACAGTCTTCATAGCGTTGGCGGAGAATGGTTAAGATCTCTGAATCCACAGCCCTGTCAACATAACAAAAAAGGAAAGGGTTTAAAAAGCTTTTATTGTACCCTAAAAATTAAGAAACTCTTTAAAATATTAACTTGGATATCATATTTCCCTTCTCTACAGTCCTCGGTTCTTAAAGCTGTTGTGGAAAAGCATGTTTTGGGCTGCCCTGAGGTCAACTGGTGTTCTCTTCTAAAAACATGGTGTAATGGTATCTAATAGGACAGTTAATGTCAATATTATTGCAGATTTAGTTCTTATTATTGATCTAGGAAGTAGTCATACTCAGATTCTTTCAAAGTACTATTGCTGATACAGGTCTTTCGAAATATTTTTGTAAAAGCTTTTAAGATGTTTGCTAGATTTGAATTCCTAATTTGCTAAGGCTACCTATTATAATTGTATTGGGGGTTTGTTTATATTGTAAGTATAAAAACTAACCTATCTCGTTTAAATTGAGCGTTCGCTTCAAAATCACATACAACATCGCCGTCATAGCATTGATCGATGGTCGGCACACGTCGGTACTTCTTGTGATACCATGGGTACTTCGTTTGATTCGGTTCAACTATCTTTTCTGTAGCAAAACAACCCAAATTAGGATGCACTCGCACTTACATAACAAAATAAACCTTCGATAAAGTTAACAATTTTTACCTCGGAAGAATGTCACAGGCGCATCAATTGTATTGTATAGGGCATTTACAAAAGCCCTGAATGTGTTGTCGTCTTTTCCATCAGGTTCGTGACCCCCCATTCTAAGATTTGTTAGCAAATTTTCTCAATTTTCTTTAGAGCTAATAACCAGTCCAATGCATGCAGTGTCTATTTTTGACTGACATGACACCATGACACTTGACAGACTGTTAACACTTGACACAGTTGACAGTAGTAGTTTATTGATCCATTTTCGGATAGGCAAAGGTAATTTGAGCCATACAGCCTAGTCTTATATTTATTATACATTCATTTGCAAAAAAAACGGGCACCTAAGCAATGAACCATTTCAAATGTTAATATTGCTTTGTTTGATAATTATAGGTAGTTTTATCCTCACAATTTGGTAAATTAATAAGAAAATAATCGTTTTCATCAGTATTTCATAAAATTTTGTTACAATTTATGGGAAATAATGCTAAACCTCGCTAGTAGTGTATGTTCGCTAGTAGTGCATATGCTCATGAAGTAAAAATAAAAAGATTTTTGTTTGTTTTTCTTTAATAAAGTAAAAGCAGATAAATGTTTAGTATCGAGTGTGACCCCCTCTAGCTAAAATCACAGCTTGAATTCGTCTGGTCATGCTAGCGAGTATATCCCGGATACTTGCTTGCGGAATACGTTCCCACTCCGCAGTAATCACATTCTTCAGCTCTCTGATGGTCTGCGGAGCCGGGTGTACTGATCTCACACGCCGTTTTAGAACGTCCCAGATATGTTCTATGGGATTGAGGTCGGGACTTCGAGCTGGCCAATCCAAACGACGAATGCCGACCTCTTGCACATACGCATTAACATCGCGGGATCGGTGGGCGCGAGCATTGTCGTCCATAAAAATCGAGTCTTGACCTAGAGTGGTTACTGCGGGTTGTCCATGAGGAAGTAAAACTTAAATTGTGCCAGAAAGCTTATTATAGCATTAAAGACTTTCTAGAAGACAAGACTGCCTGGCAGTGACACGAATTGCTCCTTTCTACATTTAAAAAAAAAATCTGTATTAGATACTAAGATGAATAAGAGGGACCAGACTGAGTTTCTTGGGGTGTTCTTCTCAGTCTGTAGCATTTCCGAACCCCCGGTAGAATCACAAAAATTTTGACAAACCTAAATAATTTTTAAAAATTTCAAAGGGAATAAATTTTATTTTATTTTATTTATTTTATTGAACTTTGGTTATGTGTCGATGCCCAGTCAGTGAGCCGTTTTCAATGAAGACTAACTCTGTACGTTCCATTGAATTTATTCCTGCCCAAAACATAACAGAGCCCCCACCATAAGGTGTGATTTCTTCGAAACATGCATCTGCAAAGCGCTCTCCTTGTCTTCTTAGCACTCGCCGACGTCGATCTTCACCGAACAGAGATATCCTGGCTTCATCAGAGAACAAAACCCTATTCCAATCTTCTTGAGTCCATGATTCACAATTTCTAGCGAACCTTAGCCTGTGAACTCTGTGCTCACGGAGTAATTTGGGGCCGCGGGCCGGGCGGTGACTGCGTATATTGGCAGCGAGAAGCCTCCTCCTGACCGTCCATAGACTAATTTGCACATTTCTTACTTCTTGGTGGTTGTTCTTAAGATCCACATACGAAGATTTGCGATTTCTCAATGCGAGACTCACAAGAAAACGATCATCCCGTGGTTGGGTACATGGTTTTCTTCCAGAACCAGGCCTTCTCTCGACGGAACCAGTCTCCTGATATCGCTGCCAGGTCCTTTGGACCGTCGAGCGACTAACATTTAGCCTCGTAGCCACGAAACATTGGCTGCAACCCTCTTCAAGCAGCGCGATAATTTTGGTAGCTTTTACCACTTTATCTACCATTTTTGATACAGCCCAATAAATAAAGCTTTGACAGTCAAGGATATGAAATTAATCGATAAAAATTGAATAAAAGTTGTGAAAGTCGATGTTAACTTCTGGAACTTAGCGCCAAAAATGTAGGATAAAAAGGGGTTTTCTGTAAAAATGAGCATCAAATGAAAATTTGAATTTAGAACGTACTTTTTTAAATACCACGGCATTTTTAAAACCAGCCAGTAACGTGTACAAACGATTGAAACCTTTTTGGTATTGTATCTTTTTAAAGATGAATGAAAATCAAAACCGCCCGTTTTTTTTGCAAATGAGAGTATTATCTTCATTTTTTATAAGTCCTAGTTCTCGTCCTCTAAGTCCAGTCAAAGTCAAGTACAGCCCTAACTCAAAGTCAGTCTTCCTTCAGAAAAGCGGTGGATAAATTTCTGGAAGTTTCTTTGGATGTTTTGTCAGAAACTGCAAAGTTCCGATTCACTGCGTTTTACCACTTCCCAACACTAGTGCATGTCGTCGAACTTTTATATAAGAATCCAAGATTCGTGTTGAAGTACATGTAACAATAAAAAACGACAACATTAGAGCACACAGCACAGGATATGTTACAGAAAGCCATTTAGCAGAGATTGTGGTAATATCATAGATTTAGAATTTTTCGCTACTCATTCTAAATCTATGGGTAATATTACAGATCAGTGGCAGAGATATACAATGTTTTATCTTGACACAGTTGACACTTACGATCTCATGATTTCTCTCCTGTCATACCAAAATGACAGTTGACATTTTTTTTGGTAATATTCATTGTAGCGAAAGAATCAACTTGAGACTGGCGTATCGCCATTTTTTACTGATTTAATTTGTATCTATTTATTTTACTGGAGACTGGCAAAATCGTTAATAAACGGAGGGCCATTCATTAAAAGAAGAAGAAGAAGATTGTAGCGAAAAATTCTAAATCTATGGTTTATTTGAACTATCTATCTATCTATCATCTACCTTCACGCCAAATCCCTATCGGGGTAGGCAAAAAGAATCGAGCGCCACTATTATTTGAACTACACTAGAAAAATACATTAAAATGATAAAATAAATCGAAAACTATGAAAAAGACGGTTGTTATAATTTAAACGTGTCTGAGATTGAGATATATGTATTGACGGTGCTTGCACGGACTTCTTGCACGTAGTAAGGGGTGTGAGACAGGGTTGTGTAGCGTCGCCGTGGCTGTTTAACCTGTACATGGACAGTTGTTTGAAAGAATTGCAAGAGAGTACGTATGGTTTAAAGTTGAATGAGCTGACCATCAAATTCCTCCTATATGCTGACGATCAGGTGATCTTAGCTTCATAGGCGGAGGAGTTGCACAGTGGCGTAACTACACCATCTGGGGCCCGTGGCAAATTCGTTGGATGGGGTCCCGTCAGTGAAAATAAAAGATTTTGTGTTACTATAGTAATAGACAGGGCATTTTTGTCACTTCTTATATTTGGGGGCACGCTACCCCCCCCCCCCCCCCCCCCCGCCCTTCCCGTGACATAAGCCAGCAACAATAGCCATGAATCGACGTCAAACATGAGGGCCCGTTGAACTAGGTAACCAATTTCGGGTATGGGAACATCCGTCGGGTATTATCCCGCTTTTTGGAGCTTGTGGTGTGCGTGAAACTCTCACGTCACGCTATCATTTTGGGCCTGTTTCTGTAACGATGGTGAGCAATTTCCCCGCCGTCCTACGCACTGGAGCATAATCATCGATTGTAGCCTCTACAATTCGTGGCGTATAGATTAGATAGGTCCATGCTCCACAAAGCCCTAATGCACTGTACTCATCGCGCGTCATTGCGAAGTGGTGGTGAATATATCTATAAAGTGTTCAACAGGTAAAACTGGCCGCCTAACCTGTCAGGGTTGTAGCCAAATGAAACCCTATCAACGGTCCTTACGGTGTGGTAGCCCAGGAGGAAAAAAGCCTTGAACGTTAGTTTAGGTTTTGAAACATTTTCAAATACTTTAATTTTATTTTTGTTTGTTTTTATGGTGCCTATCTAAACTTCCGATTTTTCTTTTGGGGGCACTGTGTAACCCTGGGTGCCCCCACGAAAATGCCCTGGTTTTAGGAATTAATAGTTTGGTCATTTCTTAGGAATCTACGTTTCACTTCATGCCTGAAGCACAATAATATTAGGCCTAAAGTGTACCTACTCGCAGACAACCGCAGATGCGCTCTCCGACAAAATTTTATCCGTGAAACAGAGCTGACATCACAGGACGGCCGCAAAGTAATCACAAAGACAGTCTGCTCGCAAATAGTGCCATAATCGCCCTGTCAACTCTACTGCACGTGCAGGAGATCTCACCTGCATGCGAGCCTGCGCCATGCAGTGGTCATAAGTACCCGGAGGGGTACGCCCCGTACCAACATATTTAGCTGAATAACACGTCAGCAATATGTCCAACTCCATCAGAGCGACTGCATGATCTGACCTGTTCGGTGTTTGCGTGGTCCCACGTACCATCTGGGTTAGACCATGGGAAAAAGCGAACGCGTGGGCTCGCCCACGCGTTCGCTCGGGCGGCCCGTCAGAGCTTGAGCCTCTCAGTAGCCATTGAATTTCCCACCACCACCATGTAACACCAGCTCAGCGTTCAGAAACTGCAAGTGTGCGGTTTAAATAGGGTAGGTAACAATAGTCGCACACGTTTTCCTGGCTTATGGTGCCATGATTCATGTAGGGTCAAATGATAGAAAAGGAAGGGTTCTCCATGCAGCAACAATCGGCGCCAACATCAGCCTTGACAAATGCACATACCCCGGTCTTATCTCAAAATTGCTCCTTGATTTAGTCGGGGTAACACAGGTACGATGTATCGTCAGTGCGTCGCATTTATGATGTCGTCAGGAACATCACAGCTGGCCGTGCTGTCTTTAGGTAGTAGAAGACGGCGTCTTACACGGAGTCTACGATGTTTGTGAACGCCGCCTGAAATTGTGATTTTGCGGGATTTTGTGCGGTCGCTGTGACAAACATTTTTTTTTGCGCACTGCCATCGTGTTTAAAAAAGGGATGCGTTAGGATGGGCTGACATTCGCCGCAGCGCAGTGGGTGACTAGACGCAGGAGCTAGTTTCGTTTGTGTCTGTGTGGTTGAATGAAAGCTGATCCACAATACTTAGATTTGTTTCCTGTGGATTATCCGACTGAAGGAAGGGCCACCGTACCGCATTGGGTGTGGTCGCCAGAACTCCGCGCCAGTCACAGTACTGGTACAGGTCTCCCTGGTTACCGGGTCGACCCACGTCGCAAACACGATACTCTACTTGGCGTCTACTAGTCCCCACTTGCTGCGTCGATCATCGCCCCGGGACCGGCTCTGTAGCTGTTACTTACAACTAGTGTTGGGTTACTTAGAGGGCTTTTCACAGCTACACAGGCCCAACATCAATTACTACTAGCGTCGGAGTCTCGTCCGTTAATACAGGTGGTGGGCTCGGGCCCTAATATTCAAACAGTATTTTTTTTTCTATTTGCTCTCGGGTCGGGGGCCCGTGGCATTTTGCCACCCTTGCCACCCTATAGTTACGCCACTGGAGTTGCAGTTGACGGTTAATATTATGCATGGGGCGATAAAAGGTAAAGGGATGAAAGTGAATGTGTAAACAAGACTAAAGTAATGGTTTTTGAAAGAGAGGAATGTATGACGAATTGCCCCATTATTATAGAAGGGCAAAGAGTGGAACAGGTGAAAGAATTTGTATACTTGGGTTCAAAATTTGCGAGGGATAGAAAGTGTGACTATGTTAATGAGAGAAGAGTTTTGGCAGGAAATCAAGTGAATGTATGTACGCCTTCATGAGCAGTCTCAACTCGTCTAAGAAGGCAAGGGTGGTCGTGCATAGGGGAGTGCTTATCCCTACACTTATGTATGGTAGTGAAAGTTGGGTGTGGCAGAAGAAGCATGAAAGTAAAATCAATGCAGTGGATATAAGTCTGCGAAGTATAGGTGGAGTGACTTTAATGGACAAAGAAATAAATAGTGTGATAAGGGAAAATGTGGTATAACTGAAGATGTAGTGACGAAGACAGACAAAGGGATGCTTAGATGGTTCGGACATGTGGAGAGAATGGATGAAAATCAATGAAAATAGACTGACTAGGTGAACAGATTTATAAGGCGAGAATGAATGGGCAAACTGATAGGGGTCGACTTCGGCGTACAGTGCGTACACATGATGACCAGATCAAAGACCTGTTGGAAAAAGGCCAGGTCAAGAGTACCCTTAACCGGCGAGCGTGTATGAATGCACATAAGAAACTAGAAGAAGCGAAATTGGTATGCCAGGATCGTAGCAAGTGGAAAGCCATAGTCTCTGCCTACCCCCATGGGAGACAGGCATGACGATATGTACCGTGACGACACACATGTAAAATATATTTGTTTAATTAGACCGAAATCAATGTTCTATAATACAGGTAGGTACCTACCTACTTAGATAAATAATATTTTTTCTAAATGTAGGTAAAACCAGTTCGCTCTCGCTTGCATTCACTAAAAATAAAAACGCAAATTCAAATTTTACTTTGCATACCCTTTCAATCCAGAATCTCAAATTCCCAAAACATTAAGTGGTTTCAAAATGTCAAATTGCTAAAGAGTCATGTTTTCAGACTTGTGACATGCATACATATAGTTACGGTCTTTTATCCCCTTCCCTAAGAGGTAGGCAGAGGCATACCTATTATTTGCCCACATTTCACCTTTACATTTTGTTCGACATACTATGTGGTGAGCCGTATTACCGTGTTGATTTGGACAAGCGCAGGTTGTGACTGCCCGATGCGCGATGTTAAAATTTTTTAAACTGACCATAAAAGCCTTGAAACTTGGCTTAACGACTGGCTTTTACTGGCAACCGGTACTAACGGCTTAACGTGCCTTCGAAAGCACGGAAACGCTCGCAAATGAATGTCACAAAGTTTTCAAGTGGGTGACCACTCATCCAAGGACCATGAAAGAAAACAACTTTTTTAGGATTCCGTACCCAAAGGGTAAAAACGAGACCCTATTCATTAGACTTCACTAGTCCGTCTGTCTGTCTGTCTGTCTGTCCGTCATAAGGCTGTAGGTATTTCAGGATTGCTGAAATTTTCACATACGATGTATTTCTGCTGCCGCTATAGCAACAAATACTGAAATCAGAAAAAGGGGGGGATTAAGGGGGGCTCCCATACAAGAACCGTGATATTTTGTCATTCTTTGGTACGGAACCCTCCGTGCGCGATTCCGACTCGTACTTGACCGGTTTTAAAAAAATCGATTTGTAAATCAAATCCAAATAATTGCATAAGATTTATACTATAACCGGAAAAATGGATTATCGATTTTCTAGGGTGAAAAAACATTTCTAAAAAATCTATTCTTTTTAATCGATTTTAAAAAAGGAGGAGGTTCTCCAATCGTCAATATGTTTTTAGGGTTCCGTAGCCAAATGGCAAAAAAACGGAACTCTTATAGATTCGTGATATGTCTGTCTGTCAGTCCGTCCGTATGTCACAGCCACTTTTCTCCGAAACTATAAGGACTATGCTGTTGAAACTTGGTGTGTAGATGTATTCTGTGAACCGCATTAAAATTTTCACATAAAACTAGAAAAATAGCAGAAAATTTTGGAAGTCCCCATACTCAGAAAACTGAAACTCAAAAATATTTTTTTTTAATAATAAATAAATATTCACGGACATCTCACACAACGCTATCTGATCCCAAAGTAAGCTAGGAATAACCTGCTTGTGTTATGGGTATCAGATCACGGATATTAATACTTATATACTTTTAAATACATACATATTATACATAGAAACACCCAGACTCTTGAGACAAACATTTATGGGTCACACAAATATTTTTCTCCGGTGGGAATCGAACCCACGACCTCCAGCGCCGCAGGCGGTATCACTACCGACCGCGCCACAGAGGCAGTCAAAATATAATCAAACCCATATGTGTGTGGTATCTATAGATAGGTCTTTAAAAATGCTATTGAGGTTTCTAACATATTTTTTTGTTAAAGTGAACAGTTTGCGCAAGAGATACTTCCAAAGTTGCAAAATGTGTGACTAACTTCTAAACTAAGAGAATGATAAATCTAATAAAAATATACGATGTACATTGCCATAAAAACTTCCAACGAAAATTGGTTTAAACGAGATCTAGTGGCAGCTTTTTTTATACGTCATAAACCGCAATTTTCGCCTAGAAAAATCACTACCACAGCTACAACTACAAAAACTTTTTTATATTATGTTACTTGCTGCTACGGAACCCTTCATGGGCGAGTCCGACTCGCACTTGGCCGGTTTTTTATCTATGTTCACCGATATTTTCGTCAATTTTATTATTCCGATTTAAAAAAATGATTTTTCGTTGGATAGTGTTCACTTCTGAGGTGGTCCCATTTTCACCAGGTTAGGATCTGATGATGGGATCCAGGAGAAATCGAGGGCACCGACTGAAAATTGAAGGGGCCACTAGTGGGTTGTTAACTTTTTTATTTAGTGCTATAAAGTACGTACTACAATTTAATGAAGGTCTGGAGTTGACTGATGATGGAGCCGAAAGACAGTCAAGGGAATTCCTTAACGATTTACAGCAGTTACCTTGTGTTTGGGCTTAATTGATTTGTATTGATGAGAACTTTACACCTAAATAGGTACATTTTTCAGTCCAACTGTCACTTAAAATAGTGAAAAAAAAAAAAAAGGTTTTACAATAATAAAACTGACTTCAAGCAAAAACTGTATAATAAAATTTACTTAGCACAAAGTAATGTCTTTTGATTTATCAGATTTTTTAAAATATAATAATGAAATCGGTGCCATTAATTGTACCTATCTAAACTAAACTTAGCGCTGACTTCAATTTGATATCTATACTAATCTATACTAATATTATAAAGAGGAAAAATTTGTTTTTTTGTTTGTACAAATAGGCTCCGGAACTACTGGACTGATTTGAAAAATTCTTTCACTGTTGGAAAGCTACACTTTTTGCGGTGAACATAGGCACATTCGGATACATAATGCAAGTAAAAGTATACATTGATAATGAGTAGTGTCCGACCGAAACTGGTTTTCCAGCCGAAACCGAAACCGAAACCGAACTTTCGGCCCCAGGGTCAGTTTCGGCCGAAACCAAAACCGAAACTCACGTGTTCAAATTGAAAAAAAAAAAAAAACAGTCAAGTGCGAGTCGGATTCCCGCACAGACGATTCCGTTACAAAAATTGGGTACAAAAATTACGTTTTGTTATGTGGATGCTTTTTTCTGATTTTAGTAGATATTTTTTTTTACTCTCGACGTTTCGGCCCCCCAGCAACAGACCTGTTCTGTTGCCGCTGTAACAAAAAAATACCTATTGTGAGGTGGTGGTGACAGTGTCTCTTGACATCGCCAACGCTTTCAACACCTTGCCCTGGAGCTGTGTTTGGGAGGCGTTTTTTTTACCAGGGAATGCCTCTATACCTCCGTTGAATTGCCGAGACGGCCATAACTTACCCGAGCTGGCTAGGGCAGGGTCGGCGTGATGTGTCGTTCGGTGTTCCATAGGAATGGGTCTTACGACCGCTTCTGTGGAACATCGGTTGCAATTGGGTGTTGCGTGGTCCGTTGCTCAGAGGTGTCGGCGTAACGTGTTACGACGACACCCTCATTACAGCGCGAGTTGCAACGCACCGAGACGCAGCCCTAAAGGCCACCTGCGGGATCCAGCTTACGTATAGGGGGCGTCAGCATCGGCATCGAGCTCTCGATGACGTATCTGGGGCTCTCACTTCCGAGGTTTGATCCCATAGCTGAGGTAGGGGGGCATCAGCTGCACTCTCGCGGTTGTTGCGAAATACCAGGAGACCCAACACTCCCTGCGGAAGACTGTACCTTGGGATAGTGCGGAGAATGGCCCTATACGGGATCCCCGAATGGGCGGAGATCTTGATAGCCAGCAATGCGGCTAGATTGCTTAGCCCGCAGAAGGTGACGGCTGTCAGGATGATAAGGGGATACCGCACGATCTCAGTTGAGGCGGCATGTCTTCTAGTCGGAACCCCTCTATGGGACCTGGAAGCGAGAAAGTGAGAGCCCTTGCGTCATTGTTTAAATGCCGCGAGGAGGCGCGGAGCGGGGCCATAGGCCTCTTCCTGTGAGCAGGTCATGCTCGTAAAAGAGACGGCGGGGAGGAAGCGGGAGAGAACTTTTCCACCTAAGTTCCACAGTCTGCGCCGAGCCCCATACTATCAGCCTCCATAATCGGGGGCCTGAGAACGGTGACGCGGCTGCTCACCGTCCTTACAGAAGCAGGCCTTAGACGATAGCGTGACGTGAAAGATTCATGCGCGCCCCCCTGAAGCGGGATAATAACTGAAAAACCCCCCAAAGACGCGACCGCAGTATGCATCATTCCGAGGTCATACTCGGGGCTCCCAACCGTAGGCTGAACTCGGCGCTGGTCTTGGCTGGTTTGCTCCCTCTGGACCTCAGAATTCACGAGGTGGCCTCATTATACGAGGCCAAGAGAGGAGTGAGCCAGTCATGGCTGGGAGACTGGGAGGTCGAGCGAATGTCTCCAGCGATTGAGGCTCCTCACCCCGCGGAGCATCCGCCACTGGAGTTCACAAGCCTGGTAGACGAGGGGCAGCTGGAAGATGCGAATCGCTTTGATATTCGCATCTTCACGGACGGGAGCAAGATTGAGGGCCGTGTCGGTGCCGCGCTATCATTTTGGAATAGCCGGGCCGAAATCAGGGCCCTCAAACTTGCTCTGTCGCCCCATTGCACCGTCTATCAGGCCGAGCTCCTGGCGCTATGCAAAGCGGCCAGTGAGGTCCTCAGGCGAGGCGCGTCCACTTTCGGCGTCTTCAGCGACAGCAGAGCCGCTCTCTTGACGGTTACAAACCGTCATGCCCTCCATCCCCTGGCAGTGCAAGCCAGAGCCGCAATCCATCTTGGCAGGGCCCAGGTTAAGGAAATATCCTTATTCTGGGTCAAGGCCCACGCAGGATTGGAGGGCAACGAGCGAGCGGATGAACTCGCAAAGGAAGCGGCTCTGAAGTTGAAGAAGGCACCGGACTACGGTCTGTACCCGGTTTCATTCGTGAAGCGTCTCCTACGTCAGGGGACGCTTGGCGAGTGGAACAAGTGGTACAGAGAGGGCGAGCAGGCCTCCGTCACCAAGCTTTTCTTCCCATGCGCAGTGGAGGCGTACAAGATCGTCCGCAAGATGACGATCGCCGGCACCACAACCCAACTGCTGACGGGACACGGTGGGTTCTCCGAATACTTGACACGTTTCAAGTGTAAGGGGGACCCATCGTGTGCCTGTGAGCCCGGGGTAGAGGAGACGGTCGCCCACCCTATTGCAGGACTGCCCGATTCACGCGAGAGACAGGTTGGATTTAGAGGCAATCACTGGCCTAAAAATAGAGACACAAAATTTCCCATTTTTGTTAAAAAATCACAAAAAACAGTTCCTAAACTTCTCAGTAAAAGTTATTAAAATTGTTAACCTAAGAAATAGGACCTGAAAGTTTTGTCGGTCAATATAATTTTATATTGTTCTGTGTACAAAATGAAATTAGATAATAAGAAAAAGGAACTGTCAAATTAATAGTATAGAGAAAAACCTACAAATATGTAATATTTTTAAATAGTCAATATATATATATTAGCAATAGCAAAATTAATGCTGTACTGTACATGTATGCATAAGACGTCTGTACAAGATAGTAAAACAATACAATAGTACTAGAATTACCATAGTAATAGTCACTGGAATGTAAAACTGTATAATTAGAAAAATAAGAACATTGTAAACTGGAAAAATTGTAAAAATAGTTTTTAAAATTGTAAAATAGTTGTATAAGTTTTTTTGGAATCTGAAATTAAATGAAAAACTAAACTCACAACCCTATCCTAAAAAGGAATGACACCCCACATCCCCAGTATGAAAGGCCATCGTGAAAGTGCGAGAGGCATAAAAGCGCGACGAGTATGGTACTAGAGGAATAAGAATAAAAGATGATAGAATTAAGAATTAGCTAGTTTAGATAAAAGAATGAAAGGTCGGGATAGCGTGAAAGTGCGAGAAGCATAAATGATAGAACTGGAATGATAAAGAGAATTTGGGTGAAAGAGGATATAGTTTAGCTAGGTTCGAGATGGCGGGGGCCTGGGACGCTACCCATGAAGGATATGGACGGGCCGGTGATGCCATGGGTCGGTTCTAATGGGCTCACAAAGTGGCGCCCAGGGTAGCCGATACTGTGGTACACCGAGGCCATAAATAGTGAAAACACGGGTCTAAGCGTCCCCGCCCCCCGCCGTCTCTTGAAGTAGTTTCCTTAAGCCCTGCGGGGCTAGCCGTATTAAAATAGTTAGCTAGTAATTCAGTTTTGATGTAACTAGGCTCTGCCCACGGTAGAGATGAGAGAATAAAAAATAAAATAAAAAAAAAAACCGTAGGCTGATATAGTGGAATTCAAAAGACCTAAATAATATAGTAAACAAAGAAATTGGATCTCGACTACTCCATAATTACTTACATTTAATTATCAATCCTGATCATAGACGTTTCAAGGAACTCTAGTTAGATTTATGCGGACATTTCGACACTAATAAACCTTTAGATTATAGAATAATTTCATGAAAAATACTCGGATGGTAAAAATTAAAGACTGTCATTTTTGCTTGTCATTAAATTATTTTTTCTCAGACTTGTTTGTCTTTGCCATAGTGTTGTAAAACTGTTGTACTGGCCAATTGATTTTAAAAGGAGGTCATTGTTTTATCAATCTGTCAGTTCGAAAAAATGTACTTACTTTAATAATACAACTTATTGACCCAGAGAGCGAAGAGTGCTAGTCCACAGAGTATATTGAATATATGGAGATGCGAGTCTTTGCCCCTTTTCACAAGTACCGGTTGCCGGGTGCCGGGTAGGGTGGGTGTATGGCCGTGTACTATAGCTTTCACACGTACCGGCGTGATTTGCCCGGCAACCGCTTGCATTCACCGCCGGTTACCCGGCACCGGCTACCCGGCAACCGGTAAGTGTAAAAAGGCACTTTGAGTTTGGGTCTTCGATTCCACAGTATAGACGATTTTGCTTTCGTCCGTATGTGTGTGTACATGTCAGTTTCGGTCTAGAAGACGCATTTGTTAACCAATTTTCTCCAAACTTGGCACACATGTTCTTTTATTTAAAATCATTGATCTACGAAAAGATAAAAATACAACTTTTGTCGAAAGTTTTTTTAATAGGGCGGAAAATAAGGGAGAAAACGGTCCCCGTTATATATGATGGGATCATAAGGGATATAATTCCTCACAGGTTGTTTTTTCCTGGGCGCTCGCGAGGCCTACTCTTCGCAGAAGTACTTTTAAAAAATTGGGACTAAATAAGTATTTGTGCGACCCAGAAATAGTCAGAAGGATCCGGTTAGGCTTAGTACCGTGTGGAGGAGTAAATTTAAAGAGGCTAACGTTCATCAGCGAGCTGCCAAAAAGATAATGTAATGTTTCGCACGCCATAAACATTTAAATATGAATAAAAAGAAAAAAAAATTCTTTAGGGTAGACTGGGTACGGTTGACGGTGGATGGTTAAAATATTCAGTCCTAAAGTAATATATTATTGTAAATAAATGATTATTATGTACTATAAAATTTTCTAAAAGTTTCTTTTTTTTAAAGATCCTTTAATTAAATTAATATAAAAAAATTATTGCACATAATATATATTGATATACCGAATTTCATGATTTAATGAATTTGGCGATTGATATACCGAAGTAAATGAATGTACTTACGGTGAACTAGATATAACTCAATGATTATTTACATACATAGAATCAGTATAGTTACAACACTATGATCATAGACAACTTCTGTCAACACATGACATGTTTACATGATTGCTGAGCTGTCCAGGAAAAGACTATAGGTAGGAATAGGTAGGATACGCGTGGTTTTTAGTCGGTAGGACTACTGTACAGTGAAAATTTTAGGCCTCTATCTGACACAGTTCCAGCGATACAACCTCGTGACAAATAGACAGACGGATGGCTAGGCCTCATGTCTCGTTTATAGGGTCCCGCTTTAACCCCTCCGTACGAGAGTTCGACTCGCACTTGGCTGGTTATTTTTTCAATAGGTGCAGCAAGTTCCACCAAGTGCCATCTATCAACGGTATAAATCTTCTCAAGTGTTCATTTTAGAAATATCTCCACATAAAGATGAGTTTCATTCTTTTACGTGTGGAATTACACATAGATGCTATTGCGAACTCCTACCGACTAAAACCACACGGTGCCCTGCTACTAACTCTTGGCTGTTTTTGGTTACATTCTAGAAGTATATTACTAAAACTGGACAACAGTGAGGCGGACTAGCGCACGTAGGGTTCCGTACAAGATAAGCGGCAAAAAAACACGTATGTTGTATGGGACGTCCCGTTGAATATTATTAATTTGTCTATTTTTATTATTTGCTGCTATAGCGGCAACAGAAATACATCATCTGTTAATAAATTTAACTGTCTAACTATCACGGTGCATGAGTTACAGCCTGCTGACAGACAGACGACCAACGAAGTTCACGAAATCGACAACAAAAGGTTAGGGTTATGTAATGTCCTAGATCATATGTTTAGGATTCCGTAAAAATTGTATTATTATAACTACCTATTGATTGGAAGTCCTTTGTAAATTTGTTAATCTTCGGTTAGTAACATATTAACTGGTTGGGCTGACCCAAACAACGTCACAAGCATAGCCAGTCCCTCAAAATTCACGAACACGTGAGTTTCGGCCCGGCCGAAAGTTTCGGCCCATTTTGGCCGAAACCGAAACTGCGGCCGAAACTCGATTTTTTGGCCGAAACTGGCCGAAACCGAAACCGAAACTTCGGTCGGTCACTAATTATATTTATGAGGCTTCTTCCTCCATTTGATCATGCCCGCAAAGAGTGAAAACAGATTTCTATACATAAAGAGAATCTGCTAGAGAGTTCATAAAACTAATTCTGCAATGAGCAAAATACAAATAAAACAGGTAGCCGAAAACAAGCGAAATGTCAATTTTCCATTGTCCCTAAAAGTAAGTACTTAAGTAAGTAAAAAACTCTTTATTGTACACCAGGAATAACATTTGAGCAAAACAGTTAAAATTACAGTGATTACATATTTGAAAACTAAGTAGGTAAGTACTTATATTAAATTTCGAATTACAAAGAAATTTCATTACAAAATGTTATTTAGTATAGGATACAATCTAAAACACGTGACCAAAATCTCCCTAAATCGAAATAATTACAAAGAATTCTAAATAAATCGATCCGATCGTTAAACTTGAAAAAAAAATTTACAAAAGTAAAACCGACTTTCGACAAAGTAAATAACTATTATGTATTTTGATTTATCAGATTATAATAAACTAGCGGACGATACGCGGTGTCACCCGCGTAGTTCCCGTTTCCGTGGGAATAAGGAAAAAAAATATATCAATCGGGGATAGTACAGCTTTTTTTTTTTTTTACGTGAGGGAAAATCCTCATAGGATGTTATGCCGGACTCTTACCGACTAAAAAACCTCACGCAACGCCCAACAGCCTGTGGTTGGGAGTCCCGGGTAAGCCCTCGGAAGGATGTCCCGGGACTCACAACAGACCTACGGCCGCCACTGCGGCCTCGCCCAGGGGGTGGTTCGGATGCTATCCTGCGTCTATGGGGGGTTTCGGGTGTGATCCCGCTTCTAAGGGGGGGCGTGCGTGAGTTGCTCACGTCACGCTGCCGTCATGGGCCTGCTTCTGTAAGGACGGTGAGCCGCCCTCTCACCGTCCTCAGGCCCCCGGTCATGGTGGCCGATAGTCCTCGGCGAAGACACGTCGGCGGCGCCCAGGCCGCCGACTGCGGAACTCGGGTGGGAGAGTTCTCTCGCGTACCCGTCCCGCCGCCTCCTTCACGAGCATGACCTGCTCGCAGAAGGAGGCGGCGCAGTCCCACTTACTCCCGCTGGAGAGCATGGCTCGCACCATAGTCTCGAGCGAGAGAGTGTCCACGCCCAGACCTTCTACGAGGACCTGGCGCTGTTGCGCCCACGCCGTGCACTCCACAAGCGTGTGCAGCGCCGTGTCATCGCTGCGGTCCTCGCAGTGCTGACACTCGGGGGGATAGTATAGCTTCCTTATAGTAAGAATTTTTCAAATCGGTTCAGCCGGAGCCTATTCGACGCAAACAAACAAATAAACAATCAAATCTTTCCTCTTTATAATATTAGTATAGATAGGTATAGATAATATAGAAGTATGGATAACCTCGTAGTGGCCGAAAACTAGAGGGGGCCGACGTACTAGCTAAGTTACCCTATATCAACGAGTCAGATAATGTTGTCACACATAACGCACGCATTATGTTGCTTACTGCGTTGAATTTGACCGGAACGGAGGCCGCAGAACGCAGCTTGCTGGTCGTGTGACCAATCCTTTAGACCCCGATTTGACTGTAAATCGATTTCAAGTTAAAATTCGAATTGATTTAAAGCGATCTTTTTCGAAAAGATTCGTTTTCCCTAGTTTTGGCTCTCTCGCTCGTGAAAATCGAGGATTTCCCGTAGCATCACCCACCCGGCTTGCGTCTCGCCCGCCTCGCTTATCGGCTTAAAAAATAAGGTAAGTACTTTCTTAAAAAATAAGGTTCTGGCAAAATTCTCTCCACTGTATAAGATACTTCTGCCCGCCTCAGGGCATTGTAGGTATAATGCGAATAGCACTTCGCTGCCGCTATACAGCATCGAACGCATCTAGCATGCACTTCGTTTTTATTGTTGAGCAGCTGCTTCAATCGAATTGTCGCATTCCGAAGACAGAGTAGAGGCAGGTATTTACAGGACACGTCTGTGCTATGCAGGCATTAAAATCGGCCTGCTCACAGAAAGGCGAGACGGTGTCTGTTGATCGACAAAAGTACGCAGTTAGTAGGCACATCGACAGTGTCCAGGAGGGCCTGCTACAAATTGTTCTTTTTCTTAAATTTATCGACAAAAGTTGGCACTTCGACAGTGTTGCAGCTGCAAAACGTTCTGTTTCTTAACTTTTGTCGATAAAAAATCAACAGGTAAGTCGACGGGTTACAGGCTACAGGGGGCCCGTCACGCCACGCCGTGACGCACACTTCGCACACAAGTGCCAAGACCATGAGAGTATCAGGCGGGTGGGGGGAGGTAAATTTTAATGTATTTTACCTGCGTGCATTAATTCAGCCTATAACAATCCCTGCTGGACTATCTAGATAAGCTCTGGCAAATGAAAGAATACTAGCCATACGTAGTTTTGGAATCAAACAATCTTTCGAGGGCTTACCCGGGACTCCCGGCCGCCCGCGCCGAAGGCTTTATTCCATGAGGGATTTCTTCACGTAAAAAACGTTTCACAATTTATCGTTTCAATATTTCAAATGGATGGAGAGACATACCTACCCTCTAACTGTACAGCTGCGGTAGGAGTAAGTGCAATAGAAATAATACAACTTACAAATCCCAAAAAGTATACTTACGTATATACTGCCTATCTATAGATTGTGAAGTTTAATAATAACTTTCAAGTTTTTAACATTTGCCGGAAATTTATTACATGTCGTAGAGCGTAGACCATTTGCAAATCTCGAAGAAGTTTAATTCAACACGTTTTCGGGGCATTTTTTTTTTAACGTGAGGGAACGTTTTCGGGGCATACCGGACAATCGGACAGTAGTAAATTATATCAATAATATCCTTGCGACTTCTTTCTTTGTGTACGATACGGGAACGGTACATTATAAAAGTGGGGAGTAGGATATGTATAATGGAGAAAAAGCAAAATACGGCGATTTCTGCAGAGTCAAAGCACAGTATAATATACTGTGGTCGAAACTACGGGTAGCAGTTAGGAACTTAGGACTCATGCACAGATGCGTGCTTTTTTCTTCGAGTGCCATATTGTATCTTATAATACAAGTATACCTAATATCCACGTTTATAATTTTTTTCCCACCACAACTCTCTATTTGCCCATTTAACGTTTTAATGTTAATTAATTGTGTTAGTGAAAGGGAGAATGCGTTAAAAACACCTTGTTCTATTTCATGTAATTATCGGACATTCCTACACGCACCCGCCTGATAGGTGTAGTCGACAGCTGATAGTCCTAATAAAAATCGTGGTATACATCTACAAGACTCTACATTGAGCGTCAAGTCATTGAACGTAGGGCGGGGGCGCGCATGCGTTATGGATACCTACCAATTTGGGTTGCTAGCCACCGCGTCAAATGCATTCATGGTGGTAAATACTGCGTGTTTTTGTTGAATAACTTTAGTTTTAATATAAATGCTGTAGCAAATTTTAAACAATAACGCGTATTTTGCCTTTGATTATGTATACAGTTCGATACGGTGCTGGTAGCGAATCAATGTTCGCCTATTTATATATTTCTCGTATATTATTTTTAATGTCAAATAATTTTGCTTAGTATTCGGGATCAGAGAGTTGCTCTACATAGAGAAGATAAAAGAACGGTATAAAACGGGAACGTAGAGCTTGCAACCTAAAATCAGGACGGGGTCCTGTCATTGCGTGTTAGGTACGTTAGTGTGGGAAAGTGTTGTGTTGTGTTTTGACGCCGAATTCGGTAGTGAAGCGCGCGGTGACATGGCGCTCCGGCCCTGGTGATTTAGTAATGTGGCGCGCGTATTAGCGGCCAGTTCTAGATAGCTCATGTGAGAGCAGTGTCGGTGCGATGAAGTGGCGCGCCCGCGCGGTCTCTTCCCGCGCCAAAGAGCGCGCCAATATCAGTTTCTTCATCTTCATCATGTTCTTTGCGGTGTTTGGTGTGATAGTCCTCACTGAACTCTTGCAAAAACAAGACCGGCCTAACATGCCGGGTTCTCCGAGATCCCGCTACAGTGAAAATCTACAGGTCAGGAGCTATTCATCCATTGTATTTTTTTAATTTAGTGAAATAAAACCTTCTATTTAAAGAGGTCAACTTTAATAAAATAGATGCATTTTAAGTGTCTGTTGTAGGTCTTTCTGAAATAAAGAATTCTAGAAGACTTATGTTACGTGAAAAATGCTTTGTTTCAAAACGTCGGTGCTAGACATTTCAGCACTAAATAACACAACAGGACGTCAGGGCTTGTAAAATGAGTTTCCCAACAGATGGTTTCGGTTAAATTATTAGTCTTGCGTCAAAAGAGATCGGTATGAAGTACCGTAACTGTGGCTACCGTAAACGGCATTGATGTTTACTTAAGAAATTTGTATTATTATGAGCTAACAGATGTACTTACTTTCAACGACAGAATAATAATATAGAACATTTACTTGTATTACTAAATCCTCTGCCAGTATAGGTAAGTACTTGCCAGGTAGGCTTTTATACCGTGGAAACAATTACCTCTCGTATCATACGGAGCGCTATGTTTTTCTTTGTTGTTGCAATGAAGCTTGATGTTTGAGAACTCCACACGTGTTTCCTTCCTCGGCACGGCTTTTCTTGTTTCTTGAATGAACGGAGATTTTCATTGCAGACTCTGAAATAAGTAAATGTATAATAGAAGTAGACAGTTTAAAAGACAGCTAGCTTAAACTTTTTTAAAAGATAATAGACGCAACAAAAATAGGAATGAAATCGGACTATGATTCAGTAATTTTTACGTGATGATAATTTTTCGTCGACACAGAGATTAAACAGATTCTTTTTCAATTTTTTTAGCACTGATAAATATTTTGATCATTTACAGTTTTTGATGAGTTACGGGCGTCAACTACCATCCATGGATCACCGAAGTAACCGTATCCAAAAACAACCTAGTCACCGAGTATTGTAGAGAGGACACCAAAAGCTGATGCTTTGCTGGGGTTCTTTAATCTGTAGGTACTCGCTTAGTGGTAATTGGGGAAAGTCGAGAAATAGAACTCTTTCTCACCAACAACGGGTATGATGCAAGAAGCATTTTCGATGAAAAAAAAACCATAGAGGTGACGATGTCTAAACTTGGGTAATGAGAGTAGCTAAATGAAAGCTGTTTATGTTTATTTTGTGGCAATGGTCCTCTCAATCTGGGAGATGGTACGGAGGGTACCTACATCACAATCTAGGCGGCAAGACACGTCATGGCAGACGCAATTACTTTTCAGAGGTATTTGCCGTCTTTCCGAATTACCAACTAAGCCCCGCAGTGGGTACATCGGCAAAAGTAAAGAACCCCAGAAAAGAATCAACTTCTGGTGTTCTCCCTGGGCTACCATGCTCTGTGACTAAAGCACCTCCCAAATAGGGATCCTATTTGTTTAAATGCGAAGAAAGGTGGCGTTGCTCTTTGATTTATCGCGGTGCACGTCTCAGATCCCACTTCCATTATTGCCAGTCAGTAGGTATAGGTGGTGGCGCCCACGAGACGGTTTCAAAGGAACCTAGCCGCAGCCCCTTGCGAATCTGATGATCAGTACCTACTGCTGACGTCAACTTTAACATTAAATATAAGGGTCTCGAATCATCGTATCGTTTTCTTCCAGTCGGTGTCGAGACCCTGGGTCCATGGGGCTTCAAATTTTCAAGAATTTGAAAAAGCGAGCTTAGTGTCGATTGGTGACCCAAGGACTGGCAGTCTTGTCGCTCAACAAATAGGTATTGCTATTCAAAGGGGGAATGCAGCTAGTCTTTTGGGCACAATGCCACGGGGGCCTTATTTAGGTTTAGTTTAAATAGTAGTAATGTAAATATATAGATATGTAATAATTATGTTTTACTGTAATTTTTAACAATCAACTTTAACCCTAATATTTATCTGTGGTCTCAATAATGCCTATATTGAGACCACAGACTATGAACCTTACGATCTATTTTAAAATTGATATTTTCGAAATTACAAACTTGGAATATTAACTAAACAAAAGGCAAATATGATTTTGGTATAGGTACAGTACCCAGTACCTCACACACACTTTCCTCAAAACGGTCGGCCTTGAGTGTATAGATATTTAATTTCTGTTCGTGACACCTATGTAAATATTTGTAGATCGATATATTGTATGACAACAATATATACTATACTAGCTGACCCGCGCAACTTCGTTTGCGTCACATGAGAGTGAGGTATGGTATTAATATTTCCAGTATTATAATGTTTCCCGTTGCATTTACTCCCGTCGCGCTTATTCTTGCCGCGTTGCGTCGCTTGTATTCATTAGAGCTGAACCGCTTATCTTCGTTTGCGGCACATGAGAGTGAGAAGGAAAGAGGTGTAAAAGTGATATAATGTTTTCCGTCGCTTTTACTTCCACCCATCCGTTTTTCGGTATGGAACTCATCGTGTACGAGTCCGACTCGCACTTGGCCGGTTTTTATCGTACAGTTGACTGGCTGCCACTGCAGACCAAGTTCACTCCCGTCACGTCGCTCATACTTTAAAACTTAATAGAAGGGTTATTGTAAGTGGACCTTAAAAGATAGGCAAATGCTGTCAAGGAATTTTTTTATAACTTTTTAAGAGAAACAATTTTGTAGTACACAATTTTTACGTAACTTTAACTATTTATGCAGCATCAGCAATGGAAGCTCTCAAAAGAAAGAAATAATCCCCGTTCTCGAAACATTATTCATGGCTGCTCCGCTTCTATTCGTCTTAGCGTGATGTTATATCACCATTAGCCAGCCTCAATAAATGAACTATTAAACTGTAAAATGATATTTGAAATGCAACCAGTAGTTTCTGAGATCCTAGCACAAACAAACTCTTCCGTTTCATTATATCGTGAGGGAACCTTAAGAGATAGACAAATTAGGTTATTGTGAGCGAACCTTATAAGATAGACATATGCTGTCGCGGACTTTATTTTAGAACTTTTTAAGAGAAAAAAATTTGTAATACACAATTTTTACCTAACTGATACCATTTACGCAGCGTACGCCTCGGAAGCTCTCAGACGGGGTAGAAAATATTCCCCGTTTTCAAAATATTCTTGATTGCTGCTCGGCTCCTATTCGTCTTAGCTTGATGTTATATAGCCTATAGCCATCGTCGATAAATGGACTATCAAACTGTAAAAGAATTTTTGAAATCCAAACAGTAGTTTCTGAGATCCTAGCGTTCAAACAAACAAACAAACTCTTCAGATTTATAATATTAGTTTTTATAACTTTTTAAGAAAAACAATTTTTACGTAACTTTAACTATTTATGCAGCATCAGCAGTGGAAGCTCTCAAAAGAAAGAAATAATCCCCGTTCTCGAAACATTATTCATGGCTGCTCCGCTCCTATTCGTCTTAGCGTGATGTTATATCACCATTAGCCAGCCTCAATAAATGAACTATTAAACTGTAAAATGATATTTGAAATGCAACCAGTAGTTTCTGAGATCCTAGCACAAACAAACTCTTCATAACCATAATCATCATTTATTTGCCATAAGTGTTGTACATAAGTGGTCTTAAATATAATTACAATAGAACCTAACACTTAGTCAGTAGTTCGACATGCAAAATTTTGTAATTCTTTGAATCAAATATTAAATTAACACAAATTACATTATAATCGTAAATAGAATAAGATGTCAAAAGTTAAAATGTCAAAAGATAAAATGTCAAAAATAATATGTCCCAAAAATTCATTAAATAGATAAAACTTATATTAACCATTACAATTTTTATTATTACAATATTAATAATCTATATATATAAAAATCAATGCCACTTTTCGTTGTAATTTTATAACTCAAGAACGGGCTCACCTATCAAAACCAAATGTTTAGGCTTTGTTCAGACTATTTAGTAGATGGTTTATGTGAAGTTTGCACAAAATAGGTGGAGCGGATCTTCATTTATCACGCAAACGAAGTTGCGCGGGTTAGCTAGTTATACATAATTTTCAAAATATAAAAATTTCAGACAGGACAGATCTAGAACCAATTTACCGATTAAAATAGCTTTCCAAAGAGTAAAAGGATTTCTCAACCAACCAACATTTTAGTTCTCTAGTAAATCGATTCAGAGGCATGTCTTTTATTTGTTGAGGGCTACGAATAATGTATTCTATAGAAATGTAACACCTATAAAGTTACCGCCGAAATCTTGGAGTAACTTATGCATACTAAAAAACAGCAATAAAACATAACACTCACACATCCATCGTTGAATACTTGCATGCGATTGGTCGCGCCAAGGTCATGCCGGCTCGGCGCCCCACCCGAAGCGGCGAACGTGATAAGCGTGGATGGTTTTATGCAATAATAAGAAAGCTTGTTTATGTGTTTATTTTTTATTGAATAAGTTCAATCAAAGTTTAATCAATAGAAAAATAATAACTGGATTGTTATTATTTTTCTATTCATTGAACTACTTTGTATGCGTATATACAAATTAAAATACGTTGTTTTTTTTTCACAATTATGTACCTCTAAAAATAATTAGTTTATTTAATTAAAAAAATAAAAAAAAAATAATTAATGGCGGACAATGGTATATTTCTTAATACATACATAGAAGAACACCCAAACTCCGAAACAAACAAAAATTATAATTTAATTTCTATGCATAATATCATCCTACTAATATAATATCTTACTAACAATCAGAGATGTGTTAAGTACGTAGATAGTCTCTGAACGACAGCAAAGCGTCCAAAATTTTAAGCGCTAACTGTTGGCGGATAAGTGCTGATCCGCCATTTAGTGCACATTCTGTTGTCAAGGGATAAGCTTGTGTCACGTGACAAAATTTTATTGTTTAAACTTTAAAATGTCGAATTGTGCAATAAAAGTGTGTCGAAATTACAGAAAATATTTAAAAACAGCCAGGAATGTCTGTAAGTAACTCGAAACTTATCACAATTTTATGAAATCTATTTATTTACGCATGTCTAATTTCTTCGACTCCATCTTGACATTTTTGTTGGTGTTGCCAGTTTCCAATTCAGAATTCCCCAAATTAAATAAGTAAAGAATTACCTAGGTATGGAAATGGAACTAAATTATTAGAGAGTCGTAAAATAAATAATTTGGAAACGGTCAAGTGTGAGTCGAGAATAGTGAAAATCGACCTATACAATTGTTCGGACTCAGTAACGAGAAACTTGGCATACTTTAAATTAAGGAAATCATTTAAAATACCTAAATGTGAGTTATAAATGGTGAAATCTGTACAAATGTTCTTAAGCTGAAGGGTTTGTTCGTTTGTTTGAACGCTAGGATCTCGGGAACTACTGGTTAGATTTCAAAAAGTCTTTTACGTTTCGTTAGTTCATTTATGGAGTTCATACCACTAGACTTGGGTAGGTACAGTTCGTACTGCTTAAGGTGCTCCCTCACCGGGAGCATTCGCCTGTAATGTAACAAATTAGATTCGACTCGATCATTACGTTACGATGCTACCTCCCTGACCGACGAGCGTTCGCATGTAATGTAACATTTATAGATTCGACTCGAGCATTACGTTACGATGCTACTTCCCTGACTGACTCGAACATTCGCGTGTAATGTAACATTTCTAGATTCGACTCGAGCATTACGTTACGATGCTACCTCCCTGACCGACACGAGCATTCGCGAAGCTGCGGGCATCAGCTTGTCTATAATAAATTTTATTATAGACAAGCTGATGCCCGCAGCTTCGCCTGCGTGAAATTTTGTTCTCTTTTCCGCGTCTCATGGGAACTTATTCCCGGGATAAAACTTGTATCATTTCAGACTATAATCCCTCTCTGTAGGTGATTACATGATAATTTTGCAATCCAATATGGCCGCCGCGCCGAAATCACAAAATTTCATGATGGGTATCGTTTATGGGGTTTCTTGGTATGCTGAGTATGAATTTCGGGTTAATTTAGAGATCCAATATTATGGCCGCCGCCCCAAAATCACAAAATTTCATGATGGGTATCGTTAAAGGGGTTTTTTGGTATGCTGAGTACGAAATTTATGATAATTTTGCAATCCAAAATGGCCGCCGCGCCACTATCACGAAATTTCATGACGGGTATCGTTTAAGGGTTTTTTTGGTATGCTGAGTATGAATTTCGGGTTAATTTAGAGATCCAATATGGCCGCCGCACTGTGGATTATGGTAGAACAAGAGCTGATCAAAAATACTTTTTTGAAGTGATAAAGTTAACACATAATTTTTATTTTATTGTTTAGGTAAAGAGTCAATCTTTCATATTCAAGTCATTTTTAATCCCTTATTTTATAAAATATTGAATAAAACATCATTATGTCCGGCACTTACGAAAGTCTGTTGATAATGCCTAGAAAATCGTATACATTACGAGTTTAATTTTGACTATTCATTCAAAAACACTCTTCTGATGTTATATACCATTCGAGAGGCTGTTTATTACAGATTTGTAAATAGTGGGTTTTATTTTATTTCATATACAAATATTGATGCTATAAAATAATAAGTAAATTGCGGGAAAATATTGCACTTTTTTAATTTCGTCCCGAGTTTTAACAGTTAGCTACGCTTGCCTACGTCATGAATTTAGTATTGTTTCGTTCATTAGTTACATATTATTAATATATCAAAAAATCATCTGCCCATATTTGCCCATTGAGATGTTATGAAGGAATATATGAGGACAGATGCGAAAAAATGAAGGCGAATTTCGCAACGCTTATTCCTATCTTTAAAGGGAAGATGCTCTTGACTATTTTTCCAAAGATAACCCTACTTATGTTATATACCATTTAAAAGAATGATTATTACAGATTTAGAAATAGAAGTTTTTATTAAAATTTGTTTACTTAAATTAGTGCATTTGAAATTTACGTAAATTGTGAGAAAATATTAGCATTAAATTTTAGTCATGACTTTTAACAGTTAGCTACTAATGCCTTCGTTGTGAATTTAGTCTTGTTACGTTCACTAGATACATATAAATAATATATTATAGAATTTGCTGCCCAAATTTTCCCGTTTAGCAGTAATGAAGGAAATTATTGTGACAGCAGATGCGAAAAAAATTAATGCGACTTTCGACTCACTTGATAGGTACTTAAAAGATTACCCACCGAAGTAGATTTAAGTATTTATTTATACTTAAAGCCTATCAAAACACAGTATTTATTTATTATTATAACTACCTGAGAATTTCGATCTATAGTAGGAACTGTAAGTTACTATTCTAGTACTATCTGAAGAATCTGTTTCCTGAACCAGCTTCTTCGATGAAATTATTAATACGTAGGTACTATACCTATAAAATAATGTTCGATACAAAGTTTACTTAATCATAAAATAGCTAAAATTATAGAATGGAGTCAAGACCTGCTTCAGTGTTTAACCTATATAGAAAAATCGACTGTATTTTACGGCATCTGCGGTCACATTTTCCTTAATTACTGCTCAATGGGCAAATATGGTCAGCAGATTTTTTGATATTTTAATAATATGTAATTACTCAACGAAACAATGCTAAATTTACGACTTAGGCAAGTGTAGCTAAATGTTAAAACTCTGGGCAAAATTTATAAAGTGCAATATTATCCTGCAACTTACGTATTGTTTATAGCACCAATATCTAATCATAAAATAAAATGAAATCTACTATTTCCAAATCCGTAATAAACAGCCTTTCGAATGGTATATGACACCAAAAGAGTATTTTTGAATAAATAGTCAAAAATTAACTCTCAATGTATACTATTTTCGAGGAATTCCTACAAACTTTATCATCCTGTAGAATGATTGACACCATAAATTAAGAAACATAATACCTATGCTATGACCGATATACAAGATACAATCATGGTTATCCCAATTTTAAAGTCAAATAGTCAACTTTCTTTGCTTAAAGTTATTCCTGACTCCTAAAATGAAATGCAAGTAAAACCGAGAGCTAACACTAGTTCATGTTATTTTTCTATAGTTTTCCCTTTTATATGCATATATTTCGAAAAATAATATGTATTTGTATCTATTCATACACTTAATATTAATACAATACATAAAAATATGCCATTAATTGTATTATTTTTAAGATTTTCATCATTATTATTTTTTATTGACACTAGTACTACACTAAACTGTACAAAACGTATTTCATTAAAAGCTTTATCTACTCTGATACTATAATACAAAGATTATAAAATTGAAATCAATACTATTATGACAAACATTACGCACAGGCCAAAAAAAAAGTTTCATTACGATACAGGTCTTGTATGGACACCTATATCGTAATAAAACTTTTTAATCATTACGATACACCATAAACAATCTCCAGCTGAAAAAGAAGTTTGAACCTCTACTTTTAAAAAAAAATGTGTCTCCAGAGTAGCGAAAAATCCTAAATCTATGGTCTCCGCAGCCTAAAAAAAAAGAAACACTCATGCGCAATCGATGTTTGCGCCTTGGCGCCAACATTTTACATTTAAATTAAACAAAGTTTGGTTTTGTTTGTAAAATAAATTAGTTTTTGTGTAAAAACATGTCTTAAAGCGAGGATGGTGGTAATTGTACACCACCAGACATTCTGGAAACTGCGTCAAACATGACCATGAACCTGTTACCGGCGAAATCAAGGAGCAACTATACATCACAACAAAATGAAATCAGGTATTATAGTATGAGAGTAGATAAAGTAGTGTATGACACTGTACATAACTTGGTCTTATAACACTCGTGTGATACTATAAAAAAACTCGCCTACGGCTCGTTTTTTTAAAACACACTCGTGTTATAAGAACCCTTATTATGCAACAGTGTCATAAACTACTATTATTTAATACTATACAACTGAAAAAAAATTCAAGCTTTTATCTTAAGAATTAAAGAAGTTATTGATTTTTAATCTCAAACAGGCCTTTTTTGTCCATAGTGCGCCGCCCCAAAATCACAAAATTTCATGATGGGTATCGTTAAAGGGGTTTTTTGGTATGCTGAGTACGAAATTTATGATAATTTTGCAATCCAAAATGGCCGCCGCGCCACTATCACAAAATTTCATGATGGGTATCGTTTAAGGGGTTTTTTGGTATGCTGAGTACGAATTTCGGGTTAATTTAGAGATCCAATATGGCCGCCGCGCCACTATCACAAAATTTCATGATGGGTATCGTTTAAGGGGTTTTTTGATATGCTGAGTACGAATTTCGGGTTAATTTAGAGATCCAATATGGCCGCCGCGCCGAAATCACAAAATTTCATGATGGGTATCGTTTAAGGGGTTTTTTGGTATGCTGAGTACGAATTTCGGGTTAATTTGGAGATCCAATATGGCCGCCGCCCCAAACTCACAAAATTTCATGATGGGTATCGTTAAAGGGGTTTTTTGGTATGCTGAGTACGAAATTTATGATAATTTTGCAATCCAAAATGGCCGCCGCGCCACTATCACGAAATTTCATGACGGGTATCGTTTAAGGGGTTTTTTGGTATGCTGAGTACGAATTTCGGGTTAATTTAGAGATCCAATATGGCCGCCGTGCCGTTATCACAAAATTTCATGATGGGTACCGTTTATGGGGTGTTTTGGTATGCTGAGTACGAACTTCCGGTTAATTTAAAGATTCGAATATGGCCGCCCCGCCGTTATCACAAAATTTCATGATGGGTATCGTTTAAGGGGTGTTTTGGTATGCTGAGTACGAATTTCAGGTTAATTTAAAGATTCGAATATGGCCGCCGCGCCGTTATCACAAAATTTCATGACGGGTATCGTTTAAGGGGTTTTTTGGTATGCTGAGTACAAATTTCAAGATAATTTTGCAAAATTAACCCTAAATTCGTACTCAGCATATCAAAATTCCATTTATACGATATGCTACAGGAAATTTTACAACGGTGGCGAGGCAGCCATATTGGATTGCAAAAATTTACCTGAAATTCGTATTTGGCATACCAAAAATCCCCTTAAACGATACCCATTATGAAATTTTGTGTAACGGCGCGGCGGCCATATTCGAATCTTTAAATTAACCTGAAATTCGTACTCAGCATACCAAAACACCCCTTAAACGATACCCATCATGAAATTTTGTGATAACGGCGCGGCGGCCATATTGGATCTCTAAATTAACCTGAAATTCGTACTCAGCATACCAAAAAACCCCTTATACGGTATCAACATGAAATTTTACGACGGTGGCGCGGCGGCCATCTTGTATTGCAAAATTGACCTTAAATTCGTACTCAGCCTACCAAAAAACCCCTTAAACGACACCCATCATGAAATTTTGTGATATCGGCGCGGCGGCCATATTGGATCTCTAAATTGACCCGAAATTCGTACTCAGCATATCAAAAAACCCCTTAAACGATACCCATCATGAAATTTTGTGATAACGGCGCGGCGGCCATATTGGATCTCTAAATTTACCCGAAATTCGTATTTAGCATACTAAAAAACCCCTTAAACGATACCCATCATGAAATTTTGTGATAACGGCGCGGCGGCCATATTGGTTCTCTAAATTAACCCGAAATTCGTACTCGGCATACCAAAAAACCCCTTAAACGATACCCATCATGAAATTTTGTGATAACGGCGCGGCGGCCATATTGGATCTCTAAATTAACCCGAAATTCGAACTCAGCATACCAAAAAACCCCTTATACGGTATCCAACATGAAATTTTACAACGGTGGCGCGGCGGCCATATTGAATTGCAACATATTGAATTGAAACATCTATAATCATACAGATAGACATTTTATATATTATTCGCGAAAATACGTTTCAAGTTGTAGAGGGCTATAAAGAGCTCTTGATGTAAATATCGCCAGTTTCTTTTACATAACTTGGCCGGACATGCATCCGCGTATCTAGAAACATCTAAAATGTCTAACTTAATCATACAGATAGACATTACAATTCCATTTTATAAATTATTTCCATTTTATGATCACTTGAGAACAAAACTTTAGCATGATTAGTTTCCCGAAAAAATGGGAAGTGACGCAAGGCGTATGTAAGACAGCACGCTCACGCACACAATCATGCGTTAGTACGGCAGTTTTTGTTGCAGTGATCACGAGGCGAGAGGGTTTCTAGGTAGTTAGTATTCTTAGCTAACAATATTACCTCAGCGCTTAACATACTATGAACACTGCATAAAAATAATTTAATTTTGGAATTGCGTTCATGTTGCATAACACTTTTCAACTTCCCCAAGTACGTGTTTTTAAAATGAATATTTACTAACCCATGGAAGGTGATTCCAGCGTTTTTCATATCCGTATGACTTCTGCACCACTTCACAACACACGAAGGCATTTTTGGGATATATTTAACGCGAAAACACAATTAATATCACTGACTGATTGGTTCCAGCGACACAACCGTACGTTACGCGTGACAGCGCGGACTAACTGTGTCGCGCGGTTCCCTTTTTAAGCCCCACCTTCCGCGGTCCCCATTTGGTGGAGCCATTTTTTGAGCCGAATTACACTTCTATAGAATACATTATTCGTAGGTTGAGGGAGTGCATTATAAATGCGTCCACACATTCTAGTACAGTTCTTCATATATAGCGCAGTGTTAGGTTCCTTTGCTAGAACTATTCTATCTGTATGTCTAGTACTACGAGGGAATATGTCCTTGGCAGTTTTAAATAACTTAGGATGTTGCTTAACGAATTTGGCTGTCTCTAGAATGTACATGCATGGTAAAGTCAACTTCATTATATCGTGAGCGAACCTTAAGAGATAGACAAATTAGGTTATTGTGAGCGAACCTTATAAGATAGACCAGTGGTGGGCAAACTTTTTTACTGGGGGGCCAGAAAAATGAAGAAATTTCAGGGGAGGGCCAGAATTACAGGAAAAACGGATTTTGTGCTGAAACTTTTAATCATAACCACCACCTTTACAGTATTTACGCACTTGCATAAACGTTACATACATAAATATAGTCGGGCCTTTATCCCCGAAGTGGTAGGCAGAGGCCTATTATACGCCCAAATTTCACCTTATAGACTCGCCACCATATGTCTCACACAATAGGTGGCGAGTCTTTTGCCGTTAACAACTAGAATAAACTGTTATTTAAAGGTTCTGACATGATAGGCGTGTGGGACGTGTGTAATTGCTTTTTATGTGCCATATTTCTTGAGTTGTATGAAGTAACTTTCAGCAGTGCGAAAAGGTGTTCAACAGTAAGTCGGTTTGTGATTTAATTGGTCTGCAATTCCATAGTCGAAAAAGTCTGTTCCTTCAACATCTATGGATGCGTCTATTGCTTAACTAAGTAGAATCTTCTAAATATTGCTTCTGGACCTTTAAAATATAATTATCGCGGGCCATATACTAGGTAGATATTCATGTCGAAGGACCGTTGGCGGGCCGGACTAAATGCTTCCGCGGGCCGGAGGTGGCCCGCGGGCCGTACTTTGCCCATCACTGAGATAGACATATGCTGTCGCAGACTTTTTTTAGAACTTTTTAAGAGAAAAAATATTGTAATACACAATTTTTACCTAACTGTTACCATTTACGCAGCGTACGCCTCGGAAGCTCTCAGACGGTAGAAAATATTCCCCGTTTTCAAAACATTCTTGATTGCTGCTTGGCTCCTATTCGTCTTAGCTTGATGTTATATAGCCATCCTCGATAAATGGACTATCAAACTGTAAAAGAATTTTTGAAATCCAACCAGTAGTTTCTGAGATCCTAGCGTTCAAACAAACAAACCAACAAACAAACAAACAAACAAACTCTTCAGCTTTATAATTGTAGTATGGATTATAGCGATTGAGGCCTCCGTATTTAGATTACTATTCTTCAACCAGAAAGAAACATGTGAAAAATAATGTTAATAGCTATTGATAAAACAAAATAAGCATTGTAAATACATTTCACAAAAACGTGTCATGAAACGATACAATTATAATGAATAATCAAATGTGATAAGGAATATTAAAAAACCAGCCAAGTGCGAGTCGGACTGGCGCACGGACAGTTCCGTATCAAAAAACGACAAAAAATCTCGTTTGCTATATGGCAGCCCCCAATGACTATTTTGTTTTAATGAAATTAAATATATTTAATGAAAATACATAGCTCGATATTGTGTGAATATTTCAAGCGACTACTTGCTGCCCTTTCTAAATGTATAAATTAAAATGACAAAAAAATCATTTTGCTGTATGGGAGCCCGTTTAAATATTTTTCTGTTATAGCGGCAACAGAAACACATAATCTGTGAGATTTTCAGCTCTCTAGCTATCATCGTTCATGAGATACAGCCTCGTGACGGACAGACAGACAGACGGACAGCGAAGTCTCATGAATAGGGTCCTGTTTCTTACCCTTACGTACGGAACCCTAGAAAGTGCCTATTAATAATGTGACCAGCTTGCACGATATAAAATATTACGGATCTCCGATAAAAAATATTTACCTAATTTAATTTATACTAGCTGTTCCCCGCGGTTTCGACCTCGTAGAAGTCGTTATGGCGTAAAATCATAAAGTCGGTTAAAAGTAGCCTATGTCCTTCCCAGGGCCTCGAACTACCATATCAATACCAAATTTCTTCTCAATCGTTCCAGCCGTTTAGGCGTGAAAGCGTAACAGACAGACAGACAGAGTTACTTTTGCATTTATAATATTAGTAGGGATTAATTAAAAGTTTCTGTAACTACCTAAGACCTAGGTTCGAATGTGTAGTTTGTGGCTGAAAGATGTGATCATCGATTGGATTAACTTTCTTTGAAAAGAAAAAGTAGAGAAGTAGGTACTGCGTACTTTCATTTTGTTAACTTTAGCAATTATTTCTTTCTGCGTCTTTTTCTCGTAATAGGACCAAGTAAAGATACGTATATAAATACGACGTATGGGTGTCAGCCTTGACCCCATCTTTTCATCTTGAAGCTTCTGTATAGACATTAATTTATTAGTACGTTTTAGTCAATATTTACTGGGTAACAAATATTGACTATACCCATCGTTCTATATTATGTACTACGTACAATATATGTCGTTGGCTACATATTATGTGACCGCAGTAGCGTCTTTAGAAGTAGTCTCTACATTACTGTAAAGTACACTGACTGTCGCGTCCTGTTGATTACTCCTTGTGGACACTAACTTAACCTTATTTTCTAGATGTTTACAGTATTGGACGTGTTATCTCTCATTATATCATCTGTTATCTCCACAGCAAGGTTCCGTTACTATTGAAATGGTAAAATGTTTGCCAAGGAATTGCAGTGCTCCACGCCTCTTTGTCGTCGTCGTTCAAAATAATTAGCATTATTATGTATGGATGCTGGACTCAAACCGACTAATATCACACAGCCCTAACCCTGCCTACAGAACTCGGTACAAATCGCCGTTTTATCCCAATTCCAAAGCCAAAATGATTTAAGACTCAAGCATGCCTGTAATCTCAAGAAGAGCTGCCAAGCATTGTTATGAACAAGTCAAGTAGGTTCATTGTTGTTCCGAGTGTCTTGTCGTGGTATTAGTTTTACTAGTTTCCTTCAAATTTCATGGAACTGGGTTTTGCCTAGACATTGTTCTCTAGGGCTTCGTGCAAAACAACAGACTGCCACTGAATTATTCAGGGTACTTACGTGACTATATTTATGTATGGCTGATTGTGTTATGACACTGTAATTAAACGACTGTTGGCAAACCTTCCTCTTTAGTTATGCTTATGACATTCTGTGAGTTGTGACATCAATTTGGTTTCTTGCCTAGGTTTGGTGAACGGAAAAATAATTTTCGTTCATTGCCTAGATTATATTTCATGATACTTTTTCCTAAAACTATTTGTATTGACGGCCATTTCTTACAAGTGACGAGACTTACATTAGAAGTGTAACAGGGTATAGCAGTATTGAATCATACAATACAGCTATGATTCTTTCACGAAGTCACAATCCACGTTCTGGGTGTATGAAGAAGACGAGTTGCCTACAAAAGTTGTTCGCAGTCTAAGAGTCAATAGAAATATCTCGGTCGTAGGTAATGGTAGGGCACCGTGTGATTTCAGTCGGTAAGAGTCCGGCATAGTATCCATGAGGGACTTCCATACGCAGTAGACCACTAACAATAATTTGTGCTAAAAGAAATGAAAATAGTTAGTGGTGAATAGAATATTAGTTAATAATAAAGTTGGAGTTGTAGGTACAGCGAACGACCAAGGTGTGGTATCCGTGACAATTTGCAAACCCGTAGACTTCGGTACTCAATTTTGATAAAATTTAGAACTAAATCATTAACTTCATAAAGCACGTTTTGAGTTATAATATTTTGAAAGCCAGAACATGCTTGTGTTTATTAAAAACGATCTAACTTCAAGATAACCTGTTGAACAAAAATGATACCAGCAACAGATACTGAGCCATGAATGGAATGATTGTAGGCGTGTATAAAACGTACGTCATTACGAGTAGGTAAGTGTAGCATACCAGAACTATAACAAGAAAGCTGTGAGATCGTTCTCACCAGACTGCCCCTCTCTAACACGTATATTGTGAAAGTGAAAGTTCAATCCGATTGACGGTGTCATTTTTGTTTTATTTCAAACTTTGAACAGATGATCCACATGACCTAGTCACGTAGTTTAATGCGACAGAGTCACAGCTACAGACAAAGTCTCGACATAAGCCCCTCTGCACTCTATTTTATAGAGAGGGGCTAAAATAGAATTTTAGGGTTCCGTACCCTTAAGATAAAACAGAAACATTCTTTCTGAAACATTATTTCAACAAAGTTGCGGTGGTCAGCTAGTCTTTACATGCTCACAAGATTTACCGCTAGTGTTTTGGTATTCCATTACTCTGGACATTAACAATGAATCAGGGCGGAAATGATTTTGTGATTTATTAAGTAGCATTGCATAGTAGTTGGATATGGTTTATATTTCGAACGAAGCGGTTTGTGAAATAATAGACCCTTAGTTTATTCATTTGTGCACTTTGTGGATAGAAAGCTGGATTAGAGCCTTCGCTAAGTGAAGCGGGTGAAAGAGGATGCGGTCCTAGAATCCGCAACGGGTACCCGACGCTACATTTTGAAGTAAAACTTCTTTAGGCGCGAGTAGGGAGTAACTCAGATTTTTTTTCTGACGGAAGTAACGCTATTTGAATTTCGAAAATTCGAACGAATGATATTATAACATTTGATGCCGTCAATGGCAAAGAAGTTTTACTTCAATCGCGCGTAAAGGTTAAACGCACACACTTTTTTTTAATCACTGAAATATGTTCCCTGGGACGTGGGAACGAAAAAAGTAAAATATAAAAAAAACGAAATAAGTAGAAAAATTATTATCATGAACCAATGACTAATACTAGTTTGTGATAATGTTTAACCGTTCATTCATCTGGTTCGTGATGTAATCGTATTATTTTATCAGCGTTGTAGATTGGGACGAAATTGTGAATTTTAAATTAAACTATAGATAAATCCTAATATGAGGTAGCAAAATTATTCAACATGATTATAAAGTGAATTCCCTTGTAATAATAATATTATAATAACAAATATTTTTGCACATTCTCACACAGCATCATTTAGCCCAAATTAAGCTAATATAAGCCTTGTGCTATGGGTAACCATTGGCTGTTGGGCGTTACGTGAGGTTTTTTTAGTCGGTAGGAGTCCGGCATAACATCCATGAAGGATTCTCCCTCACGTTAACCAAAAAAAAGTAGGTCTAGATAACTGATAAACATACATGAAATATATATTTCTAAATACATACATTATAATTAAATAAATTACACCCAGACACAGAACAAATCAATATGCTCACACAAGAGATTGGTCCTGGCTTGGAATCGAACCCACGACCTCAGAAACAGTAGTCAGGTACGCTAATAACTGGACCACGAGGCCAGTCAACTTGTTGCAGAATTATATTGATAGTGGAAGTCTCGGTATAGCCTGTTTGTCAATTTTCACTATAATATCAGCTCCAAGATGTATAAGCTGGAATGTATTATAAGCTTTGAGGGCGCCCTGATAGCTTAGTGGTCTAAACACCTACCCCGGCAAATCGTGACACAGGCTTTAACCCAGCCCAAGCATAATGCAAGTCAGCCTCGCGAACGCTCGAAGGGTTCCGTACCAAAAAACGATAAGAAACCACGTTTGTTGTATGGGAGTCCCCCTTAAATTTCTTTGTTTCATTAAAATTATTTATATTCAATGAAAATACACAGCTCGATATTCTGTGAGTATTTTAAGCGTTTACTTGTTGCCCTCATCTTATTTATTACTAATATTATAAATGTGAAAGTTTGTGAGAGTGGATGTGTGGATCTTTGTTACTCTTTCAAGTTCTAACGGCTGAACTGATCTGACTGAAACTTGGTACAGAAATTTATCATAGTCTGGAATAATACATGGTCTACGTTTTATCCCGGGAATGAGTTCCCATGGAAAGAGGGAACGGAAAAAAAATACGCGGGCGAAGCTGCGGGCATCAGCTAGTTAATATCTATACTTATAATAAATCTGTAGAGAGGTCAATTCTGTACATGAAATATATTTTCAAAATAACTATCAGGGGGTGATTAGTGATCGATACTGATGCCAAAAATGCAATCAGTAAAATTTTTGTCTGTCTGTCTGTCTGTCTGTCTGTCTGTCTGTATGTTCCTTATAGAAACAAAAACTACTCGACGGATTTTAACAAAAATAGATACAATTATTCTTCATACTCCTGGCCAGGTTATAGTATACTTTTCATCACGCTAAAACGAATAGGAGCGGAGCAGCAATCAAGAATGTTTTGAAAACGGGGAATATTTTTTACTGTCTGAGAGCTTCCGAGGCGTACGCTGCGTAAATGGTTACAGTTAGGTAAAAATTGTGTAGTACGAAATTGTTTCTCTTAAAAAGTTCTAAAAAAAAGTCCGCAACAGCATATGTCTATCTTTTAAGGTTCGCTCACAATAACCTAATTTGTCTATCTCTTAAGGTTTGCTCACGATATAATGAAACTGAAGAGTTTGTTTGTACTAGGATCTCAGAAACTACTGGTTGCATTTCAAAAATTATTATACAGTTTAATAGTCCATTTATTTAGGCTGGCTAATGGCAATATAACATCACGCTAAGACGAATAGGAGCGGAGCAGCCATGAATAATGTTTCGAGAACGGGGATTATTTCTTTCTTTTGACAGCTTCCATTGCTGACGCTGCATAAATAGTTAAAGTTAAGTAAAAATTGTTTACTACAAAATTGTTTCTCTTAAAAAGTTATAAAAAAAGTCCTTGACAGCATATGCCTATCTTTTAAGGTTCACTTACAATCACCCTCTTATTAAGTTTTAAAGTATGAGCGACGTGACGGGAGTAAATTTGGTCTGCAGTGGCAGCCAGTCAACTGAACGATCAAAACCGGCCAAGTGCGAGTCGGACTCGCACGCGATGAGTTCCATACCGGAAAACGGATGGGTGGAAGTAAAAGTGACGGGAAACATTATATCACTTTAACGAGAGGTGTTAAAGTCACATCCTTCTCACTCTCATGTGATGCGCCATAATGAATACAAGCGACGCGACGCGACTATAATAAGCGCGACGGGGGTAAATGCAACGGGAAACATTATAATACCTACTCGAAATATTAATACCATACCTCACTCTCATGTGACGCAAACGAAGTTGCGTGGGTCAGCTAGTATAAAATAAAATAGCAAAATAATCACGTTTGTTGTATGGGAGCCCCCTAATTTATTTTTGTTTTTAGTAAATGTTGTTATAGCGGCAACAGAAACACATAATCTGTGAAAATTTCAGCTCTCTAGCTATCACCGTTCATGAGATACAGCCTCGTGACGAACAGACAGACAAATGGACGGCGAGGGTCTCGTTTTTTACCCTTTAGGTACAGAACCCTAAAAATTGTAGGTAACAGTACCATATACCATTAAGATATGGTAGAGTGCATTTGCATTTTACGAGTATAGAGCCAGGGGGGGGGGGGGGGGCTACGCGAGCGCCTGTTGGGATTTCATCATGCATAAGCAGGTACTTTATTTTAATCGAAGTAAACATCATTAATCTACAATTTAAAGGACGCTTTTGTGTACCAAACTCGTAATAAAAAACCGGCCAAGTGCGAGTCGGACTCGCGCCCAGAGGGTTCCGTATCAAAGAACAACGGTGTAAAAACACGTTTGTTGTATGGGAGCCCCCTTAATTATTTTTTTTGTTTCTAGTATATTTGTTGTTATAGCGGCAACAGAATCACATAATCTGTGAATATTTAAACTCTCTAGCTTCACCGTTCATGAGATACAGCCTCGTGATGGAGAGACAGACAGACAGACGGACGGCGAAGTCTCATGAATAGGGTCCCGTTTTTTACCCTTGCGGTACGGAACCCTAAAGATTTTAGCTACCAGTACCATAGATACATATTATAATAAAGTGCGTATTTGCATTTTACGAGTATGGTGTCGCGCCATATCAATTAGTCATTCAAAGAATATTCTTCAAACCGTACAAGGTGATTAAATTTCAATTACTCAAGTCAGTGACAGTAGTATTTGTTAACTATCTGGTTTACTTCAACAACCAGTAAACTAACTGTGGGTTTGACGGCAACGCCATTCCGTGATATTATTTAACAAAACTAGTGTATTTTCGAGTTATTTGTTAATAATTGTGAATTCTTCCACATAAAAGATTTAACAACGTGCACAAGTGTTAAAAAGTGATTATAACTCTATGATAAGTGTTTTTTTAAAACATAGAAAGCTCCAGTAAACACACACGGCACATTTAGAAAAAAAGAAATATAAGAAGTGAGATTTATAACAAATTTTAATGGAAAAACTGGCTATGGCAGAGTAGCCAAATAGTCACTTCACAATTGTGACATATCTACGTCAGCGGGTTCAGGATTCTGGTTCATGGCTTTTTGAGAAACCTTTAGACGGACAGCAGCATTTTGTAGTACTTAAACGGGTGTAAAAGCACAAACCAAATTAGGTACAACTCGGGTTTTTTTTTGTAATTGTGAACTCGTACACCTTACTTAAGTGATGTTTACTTTTTATTATTACATCGAATTCGGTGCAGAAAGCATTAAAAGTCCTTTAAAATTGTAGATTAATGATGTTTTGATTAAAATAAACTACAGAAAACAGGCGCTCGTGTAACTTAGTGTTCTGAATGATAACAGCGTTAAGCATCTTTCAGTTTGCGAGAGTTTCCATGAAAGCATGTTAAGCCGTTGGTCCCGGTTGTCAGTAGCACGAAAGTCGTTGACACAAGTTGAAGGTCGGCTCGAAAAATTTAAACAGTTGCTAGTCAGGTCCTGAGTCTGTCAATTTCAACACGGCAATAGGCTTACTGTCACGTAATTGAGGTGAAGAATATCCTTTACATCAAAACCAATAAGATAGGATTTATTTTTTAAACCCGGACGAAAGACGAGGGGTAAAGAAAGAAAGAAAGAAATACATTTTTTCAGGCACAAAAATTAAATAACGAGTAGAAAAATCTTAATACTTATTAATTCATTTCCATGCATGCACCCGAAAAGGACGCCATCTCAGCTATTAGTCACATACCATTGCGAAAATTGGTAGGTATGCAGCTCTGGTTTTCAGATGGCCCCTATTCCATTATTTAAGGGTATATATATAAGTTGAACATTGTATTTGTGTATGTGTAAGTCTGTCTGTGGCATAGTATCGGCCCAACGGATGGACCAATTTTAAAGCGGTTTCTTGGTTTTAAAAGCCGATATAACGAAGATGATTCTTAGCTATACTTAAATTTTGGAGATCATCAGCTCACTTCCAGAATGATGAAGGGATTTAACTGACAGTGGCGGTCGTGGGTCTGTTGGGAGTCCTGGGACATCCTTCCGAGGGCTTACTCGTGGCTCCCAACCATAGGCTGTTGGGCGTTACGGGAAGTTTTCTTTGTCACGATTTAACTAAAATTTACAGGTCTGATTCATCGTAAATCTGGTATACTTACTGTTACTTTGATGGTATTTCAACGACATAGTATTGTAACCGGGTCCTGGTTGATCTATCAAGTAGGTAGTCTACGGCATACCCAAATCCTCAGAAAATTATAATGATATATAAAACCATGTTTTTTTTTGTTTTTTTTTTTATTGTGAGGGAAAATCCTCGTAGGATGCTATGCGGGACTCTTACCGACTAAAAAACATCACGTAACGCCCAACAGCCTATGGTTGAGAGCCCCGGGTAAGCCCTCAGGAAGGATGTCCCGTGACTCCCAACAGTATAAAACCATGTTTGGGCTTATTAGAACAGTCTCAAATTGGGGATCTTAAATTGCCAAATGAGCACTTGTATTCCCACGGGTATGGATACTACGCGGGTGACGTCCAGAAAGTATAAAATAAAATTGTGCGAAAGGAATGCGCCCAAGATCCTTCATTTCGATATTCAGTAACATCTGGCAAGAACTGTAATGAACTACTTTAGGATAAAAAATATGTTTTATTATGAAAATGAGACGTGCGAATAGTTTATTTATATGTAATGTTACCATTCATGACTTAACTATACACACAATTCTCTCAATATTCTCACCTATTATTACTACACTACGAAACAAACGATTATCGTAGACCCGGGAAACTGACAAGTAAGTCTGTATGCTCCTTTACAAGGAAGTTGCTCTACTTGCATCAAATATATTAAAATTTCAAGTTATTTAGCCGACGGCAACAGGTCGTGCAGATTGTTTCACATATTCTTCCGTGTGGAAATAATTATCCCTATACTTAAAAACATAAATTATTTGTATGTCTGTTTGAACAAGCTAATATCAGGAACTTTTTACCCAATTTGAATTTTTCATAATATTTATCTAAAAATTAGATAAACATTTATTGTTAAAAATTACAGTGAAATATAATTATTACCTATATATTTACATTATTACTGTCTAAACTAAGCCTAAAAAGGCCTCCGTGGCATTGTGACATATGAATACTAGCAGCATTTTCCCCTTTGAATAGCAATACCTATTCGCTGAGAGAAAATATACACCAGTCGGCTATTTACCACACAATTTATTTGATTATTTGTTTGAATTAGCTTGTTAATATATCAGAAACTAATTACCACCAGTTTATTGTGGAAGGCCTATACTCGTATGTCGATCTGACGGTCGTATAATAAGACTAGTAAATATTAATTACAATTGTCTCAAGATAGTACGTATTTACATTATGTGTGTTTGTTGTCCGGTATAAATAATACAAACAAGTTAATCCTAAATTGCTTTGGAAATACCTAGATGGCGTTGTGTGTGTAAATGTTTGTACATACATACACGCCTTTTTTCCCCAACGGGTAGGCAGAGGCATAGTAAACGCCCAATGGGTGGTGAGCCTATTGCCGTGTTTAAATGGACAGGCGCAGGTCGCCGTGACCCGCAGTTCAAATTTTTCAATCCGCCCATAAGGTCTTCAACTTGGCTTAACGATTGTCATTTTAATGAAAACCGGGTTTCATTTCGAGTTTACCGACTCTACGAAACGGATATTTTTGCGAAAGTGTTCCCTTAGTCGACTAGGATGTGTTGGGGTGGCGACATTTTGTACTCTTACCCGTCGCAACACGGGAAATTGTGAATAATTATTATTTACTAGATGATTAAAAAGGAAACATTCGTGGCACTCACTCAGTGTTCTGTAAACGATCACTGCAGTAAGCCAGTTTCACTATGGCCGGTACTTGAATGGGTGACCACCACGTGATCACTTGGTGACATTTATTTACCACCATTTCCGTGCTTTGGAAGGCACGTTAAGCCGATGGTACGGGTTGCCAGTTAAATGGCAGTCGTTAGGTAAACTTGAATGCCTTATCGACGCGGCTTGAAGGAATTTTAATAGCAGGCAGACTACGGCAATGCAGCTTACCGCCTATTACGTGGGATAAATTCTAAAAAGGTGAAATGTGGGCATATAATATTCCTCTCTTACCTCTTCGGTGATATAGGCGCGACGTGAGGCGTATATATATTGAATTTTCTTTTAATTCAAGACAAATATTTACCTACTGTCGAAAATATTGTGATATATCAAGACACTGTTTTACTGTAATCAATTTGTATTGGCTCGGAGTCTAAAGCATAGTAATTTAAACAGATGCTGCACTCTAACAAGCAACTAAAAAATAGTCAGAAGGTAAAAACCAACTACAATGCAGTAATCATACAGATACCTTGTATATTTACCTCTTTATGCAAGTTTTTCCAATGCATTGCATATATTTTTAAAACCTGTCTAAGGATGTTATCATCCGATGCAAAAAATGAACTTAATTTACATTAAAATCATAAGTAGGACATTTCTATCGGGTTTTTCAATAACAGAAAATCTTCGAAACTTACCAATAATACACTCTTTACTGAGTTACTGTGCTTTAACTTCCCAAAAAAATCCAGATTTCAGAAGTACAGTAAAAAAGGTTGTACGCGATAAACGACTGCACCGTTTCAAATGCAATGCAATAATACTATGCTATTTTTATTGCATGAAAAATAATGTACTATTTATCATGCAATAAAATACCGTGTACTTTGATTATCAAGTACTTAAATGTTGCAAATTTAGGTTTATGGCTGTAGTTTAATTAGCAATTGGAATACTTCTAGACGTAACTAACGCTTAATGCGAATTACTTAAATATTTTTTTTAACAAGATAAAAGGTCTTGTGCTGGGTTCTATGGCTATCATGTCTCTTACTACTAGACGACGCCATCGGCTAAACGTACCTGTCGAAGCAAAAAACCCCATTCTTGCGTGTGGTACTACCAGTGGTACTACTGGTAGTACCACGAGTAAAAAAATTACCCGTGGTACTGCCAAGTGGTCCCAGTAGTACCACGGGTAATTCAATTTTACCCGTGGCACTACTGGATAAAAAATAGATGAAGATCGGTTATAAAAAATGAAGATCGATGAAACAAATGAAGATCGGTAAAACAAATGAACGTCAGTAAAAACAAGTGAAGATCGGTGAAAACAAATGAAGGTGGGTGAAAGTGAAGATCGTTCATTTGTTTTACCGACCTTCATTTGCTTTTTACCGATATTCATTTGTTCTTATCGATCTTCACTTGTTTTCACCAATCTTCATTTGTTTTACCGATCTTCATTTGTTTTCACCTAACTTCATTTGTTTTTACTGATCTTCATTTGCTTTTATAGATGTACATTTGTTTTTATCGATCTTCACTTGTTTTCACGATCTTCACTTGTTTTACTGAAGTTCATTTGTTTTACCGATCTTTATTTGTTTTCACCGATCTTCATTTTTTTCACCGATCTTCATTTGTTTTACCGATCTTCATTTGTTTTTACTGATCTTCATTTGTTTTTAGCCAGTGAAGTTGACCAAGTGGTCCCAGTAGTACTACTGGTAATTCAATTTTACCCGTGGTACTACTGGGATTACTTGGTAGTACCACGGGTAATTTTTTTACTCGTGGTACTACCAGTAGTACCACTGGTAGTACCACACGCAAGAACGCTCATATTGGAAATGCCATAAACGGTTTTGAACTGACCAAGTAAGGGCATGACGTTTATAGAAGCCTGAGCACGCAGACCATTTCCCAAAAAAAATTGTCTAAATAAACTTCTTCCAGAAAAAAAACCGTATAGTACTGTTTTTTTTGCTCTATGAACTGATGTTTTACATGTCAGTGAAAAATGCTGAATAAATGCAAAGCAAAATTTTTAAAATAATAAGTGAAGCAGTACGTATACAAATAAAGTGATAATAAATAAAGTCGTGACCAGTGATAAAAACGTTGCGATATAGTCTTAGTGTAGTGACCGTAACTATATATTATGAAGGATAATATACGTTTCACAGTGTATACAATTGCATATGTTGTAGGTGTTATTTGCTTTGTTAAAATCTCAACAAAATACATTCTAGCAGACTGGGTAAGTATCATTTTACTCACTTTTAGGTAAATTTAGTTCGTCTTCTATTTAGAAATTATTGACATGAAGGTAATGAGTAGACCTTAAGAATAATAAATACACAGGCACCTTTGAAATACACCTTTAGGGGTAAAGGGATTTTGCCCATCTAGAAATTAATATGTTCGCTTCCTACATAAATAAAAAATGTAACGTAAAGTAATGTTGTTTTCCATCATTTTACATTACATACATACATACATAGATATGGTCACGCCTTTATCCCCGAAGGGGTAGGCAGAGGCATATTATATGCCCATATTTCACCTTTTGTATAATTTGTCCCACGTAATAGGTGGTGAGCCGTATTGTCGTGTTTAAATGGACAGGCGCAGGTTGTGACTGCCTGCTGTTGAAAATAAAGCCTTCAACTTAGCTTAACGACTGCCATTTTACCGGCAACCGGGACCAACGGCTTAACGTGCCTTCCGAAGCACGAAATCGCTAAAATAAATGTCGCAAAGTGATCACATGGACGGTCACCCATCCATGGACCGGCCATAGTGAAAGTTGCTTACTGCAGTGATCGTTTACAGAACACTGAGTCCGCGGGGCCACGAGCGCTTCATTTTACCTCATAATAACTAATTGTGAATCTTCACAGCTTTTATTTAACGTATAGAAATGCCTCATGGATGCTATGCTGAACTCATGCCGACTAAAACCACGCGTGCCCTACACTGGCTTCTGTCGGGAGCTCCGCGTTGGAAAACCTCGGAAGGATGTCCCAGGATTCCCGTTTAGATTCATCATTTCTTTCGTCTGACCGTCATCAGATGGCTATCTTGATGTTGGTCGAATCAAGATGATCACCAAGCGTTTCAAATACACAGTGTAAGAGCGCTATTTTAGGTTTCCGTACCCAAAGGGTAGAAAACGGGACCCTATTTATGAGACTTAGCTGTCCGTCACAAGGCTGTATCTCATGAACGGTGAAGACCTGAAATTTTCATAGATTATGTGTTTCTGCTGCCGCTTTAATAACAAAACTGCCTCTGTGGCGTAGTCGGTAGTGATACCGCCTGCGTAGCTAGAGGTCCAAATATTTGTGTGATCCAGAAATGTTTATTTCAGAGTTTTGGTGTTTTCTATGTATAATATGTATGTATTAGTGTGTTAGTGTATTTAGAAATATATAAGTACTAGCTTTTGCCCGCGACATTAGTGGTTTAAAAAAATTACACCTTAGCAACATACCAGCAATGTCAGTATGAGTTTTGGTACTCATAGTCACATTGCTGGTGTGTTACCGTACTTACCGTTAGGTATGTTAATAAATAGGTTTGCAAGTTTCATTATCGCCTAAGTGTGAGTGTTGCTATAGAACAACGACAAGTTTAAGGGCGAGGCCGCACTTGCGGTTATCGCGGCGGTTTCTAATCTCAAAATGTCAAAACATTGACTTGATTTCATTGATTTTGACAGTTTGATGACATTTTGAGGTTAGAAACCGCCGCGGAACAACGCAAATGCGGCCTCGCACTAATATACAGTTAAAAGTCAGTTAAGTCTGAAAGGCATAATACTTCTTAAGGCAATTAAACCATTCCTTCCAACCTTCTTTTCCAACCTTTTTTTTATCTTTTTATAGTTTTCGCTGTCTGTTTGCTTATATCTTTGAAACTATCCAAGTAAACTTATTTTTAACCAACTTCAAAAAAGAAGGAGGTTCTAAATTCGTCTGTATGTTTTTTTTTTCTATGTATGTTCTCCGAAATTTCCGTCAGTTATCGACGGATTTCAATTTTTTTTCTTTTGTTGGATAAGGTTTACTTCTGAGGTGGTCCCATTTTCACCAGGTCAGGAGCTGATGGTGGAATCCAGGAGAAATCGAGGGAGTACGTTTGTTAACTTTTTGATTAAGTGCCTTCATGTAGGTACTACAATTTAATGAAGGTCTGGACTCGATCTGATTATGGAACCGAAAGACAGTCGAGGGAATTCCTTATCGATTTACAGCAGTTGCCTTGTGTTTGGGCTTGATTGATTTGTATTGATGAGGACTTTACACCTAGTTAGATATATTAAAATAATGCCCACATTTCATAACAACCTACTTAGTTTTTATCCGCAGTATTTTAAGCCTCTGTCTGCCACAGTCGGAGATAGAAATTCTTACGTTTGTACCTGTGTAGTTTCACAGAAGGTAATGAAAAAATTAAACCTACTTCAAACAAATCCTGAAAAAACATACATACACGTATGTACATACATACATACATACATTATCTCGAAAAACATTACCCTCCTGTCTTCGGCAGTTCGGGTAATAATATTTACTTAGCACAAAGTAATATGTATTTTGATTTATCAGATTTTATTCAATATAATATTGAAGTTGATGCCATTAGTAATACCTACTTAAACCTATGAGTTTACTTGGCGCCGACTTCAATATTATAGATACTGAATAAAATCTGATACATCAAAATACATGTTACTTTTTCAGGATTTGTTTGAAGTCGGTTCAATTTTTTTTTAATACAGTTAGCTGCAATATAGACATACACAGTCATACATATATATATATATATATATATATATAAGTATATATATATATATACACATCTCAAAGACAACAAACATGATTTTATGCCTTTTTTGGTACTTATATACGTCCCGTACCGGCTCGTATTTGGCCGGTTTTTAGAATTCCTTACAGTAAACTTCTAGTCAAGACGTCTGCGTTAAACATAATAAATATGAAACAGTTTGCTGGCTTCAGTATTAAAATCCATCGCGAACCCGTGTCAGTCTTGATAAGTTTCAGTAAAGAATAAAAATTCCTCGAGGGTGCCCGCAACAAACCTTTCTATCAAAGAGGGATGAAACTAGCTCAGTTTCTATTAAGCAAAATGTCCGGACGCCACGTCACACGCTCGCGTGCTCGCAATGCGATTATGGAGGGAAAATACTTTTATGGAAAAGATTTTTTCTATTTTCCTTAAACACTGTTGAGGACCAGGTGTGTTACGAACAGTAAATATTTCTTCGATAAGTATTTATATTCAACTAGCGTTTCAATTCTTTTTGTTACTTATTAAATCATCGAACTATCTAGAACTGTCCTATTTGAATAACTGTAATGAATTTATTCTGACACAATATAAATTTAAGGAAATTAGTTCCTTAGAAGTTTTATGAAACTATAAAAAAACGACGAATGTTCGTCAACAGCACCATTAAGTAAAACAGAATAATTAAATACCAGCCAAGTGCAAGTTGGACTCGCGCGCGCAAAAAACGCCAAAAGACATGATTGTTGCATGGGAGCCCCCTTAATCCTCCCTTTTTTTCTGATTTTAGTATTTGTTGTTTCTTCTTTCAGTTCTCAAGTTATCACGGTTCTTGAGGTACAACCTCGTGACGGTCAGACAGACAAACGGACAGCTAAGTCTCATGATTAGGGTCCCGTTTTAGCCCCTCTTTATTAAATAGATTGCAGAGGGGCTTATGGCGAGACTTGTGTCTGTAGTCTGTGACTCTGTTGCATTAAATTAAGTCACTAGGTCACGTGGATCATCTGTTCAAAGTTTGAAAGAAAACAAAAATGACAATGTCAATCGGATTGAACTTTCACTTTCACAATAAAAGTTAGAGGGGCAGTCTGGTGAGACCGTCTCACGGCTTCTTGTTTACCCTTTGGGTACGAAAACCTAACAGAGGTAATGATAGGTAGTTACTAGGGTACTCAAACTAATTTATCGATCTAGTTTCTAGGTTACAGCACAATACGTAGTCATATCCTCTGCTTTTATGTACTAGCCCTCTTCCTATTATATTAAAACTCCAAAAGCAAATTAGTTTCATAAAAAACAAAATAATGCTTTTTTTATATCAGAGAAATCACTATTGTTGATCACCGTACATAATGCTTTACAATACATTGTGGTGTTCGAAGTCACGACATGTCTATCGATCTGATAATTAGAGCAATTTTGATGTCGCTATCACAGCCATTACATGAATGTTACGACTAGGAACTTTGTGTTGCGACTGCATTATTTGACCTCGCGACTGTATTTTACATAATTATACTAGCTGACCCGCGCAACTTCGTTTGCGTGATAAATGAAGAACCGCTCGACCGATTTTGTGCAAACTTCACATAAACCATCTACTTAATAGTCTGAACAAAGCCTAAACATTTGGTTTGGATAGGTGAGCCCGTTCTTGAGTTATAAAATTACAACGAAAAGTGGCATTGATTTTTATATATATAGAAGAGAAGATGTATAACATATGAAAACTTACCCTACCTATAATATGTATACTAATATTATAAAGAGGAAAGATTTGTTTTTTTGTTTGTTTGTTTGTTTGTAACGAATAGGCTCCGGAACTACTTGACCGATTTGAAAAATTCTTTCACTGTTGGGAAGCTACACTCTTTGCAGTTTGTTTGTAACGAATAGGCTATATTTTATTCCCGTATTCCCACGGGAACGGGAACTACGCGGGTGAAACCGCGTGACGTCCGCTAGTAAACAATAAGAAAGGACTGTTGGAATTGAGATCTGTGCCTCTTTTGCTAAATCCAAAAAAATGTCTTAGCAAATTGTATCGTTGATTGATTTTACATAAATTCTTTAAATTCCTATCTAGTAAAAGCCTCGGGTTTAGCTCTGCACCACCTAATGATTGATTGGTAGAGAATGCTAAAGCATTACGTCTTCCAGTGTACCTACTTACGTACTCTCTTTGCGCAAAAAGTTACGTAAATGGATAAAGTTTAATCCTGGTTTATAAAACACACCAAATCCCCGTTCACCTCAAACTAAATTTTATAAAAATATTTTAATGCCTTTTTTCACATTACCGATACAGTCATTTGCTACATGGTTGTAATGCAGACAGAACAAAAGTAACCTTTGCTCTATCCCTCCAAGGACGATAAAAGTCATAGTATAAAATTTGGATTACATCTGCTGTCTTTACAATGATAGTAACATACTCGTATAAGGTCAGGGTGCACAAGCATGTAGCAGATAGTCACACCCGAAAAACCCCCCAAAGACGCGGGATAGCAGCCGAACCCCACCTAGGTGAGGCCGCAGTGGTAGCCGTAGGTCTGTTGGGAGTCCTGGGTTATTCTTCCGAGGGCTTATCCGGGGCTCCCAACCGTAGGCTGTTAGGCAGGATACGTGAGGTTTTTTAGTCGTTAGAAGTCCGGCATAGCATTTATGCAGGATTTTCCCCCATTTAAAAATAAAAGAATGTAGCAGATGCTTTAATTCTGTTAAAACTTTACACTACTACTTTCCTAGTACTGTTTCCAAAATGAACATCTACATAATAAAAAATAATTTTGAATTGTTTTGTTGTCAGGGATGGGAAGGCCGGACGGAGTACGGTGGAGAGAACGGAGAGCCACCACCGCCAGCGCACTCACCGCTCGACGGCGTCTGGCAACCTGTCGCTGGCACCAGGTACGTCACTATACTAACTTCAATAAAACAGTAACTACTTAACCATTCGTCTGCTGTATTGTATGACTTAGAAGTCTCCATGAATAAAACGTAAAACGTAAAAGTAGCAGAAGATATATAAAGTATAAAGGTGTAACTAGTAGCTGCTTAGTAAGCCGTGTGACATTTTTCTTCAGCAGTCTGTGTGATTTTAGTCGGTAGGAATCCCGCAAAGTATCCACGAGGATTTCCACTAGTAAAAAAAGCATACCTACTTATTTACTCTTGATGAAGTAACAAAATGCAACAATCAACAGAGAGATAGAGAACCGGCTAAGTGCGAGACGGGCTCACGCCCACAGGGTTCCATACCAAAAAACGGCAAAAAATCACGTTTGTGTATACGAGCCCCTCTTAATTCCTTTTAATCACGGTTCCTGAGATATAGCCTCATGACGGACAGACAGACCGACAGTTGGACAGTGAAGTCTCATGAATATACCCTTTGGGTGCGGAACCCTAGCAAAGTACATCTTTTCTAAATATTGTCAATTCATATTCTCAGTAACATTAGGTATCTAATCTAGTAGCCCCTTAGATCATCTAACCACAGGATGCGCCTTACTTAAGCATTGTTTTCTGCCAAGCCAATAGACCATTTTTGGTCTTTTGGCTTTATAAAAAGCACTGTACATCAGTACATCATTTTATATGATTAAACTAGTACATTTCATTGTAGTTGACTGTACAATAAAAATTAACACACAACAGCCATTACGCGTTTGTCGATTAATACATTTTTAAACATAATGAAATTTTATATGTCTTTGTGTTTCCCCCTTCACCCGCTATGAAAACTAGCAGAATATTTTTGTATACGGTGGTTCGCAAAGGCTAGTCCCGTGATATATGGTCTAAGAGTAGTAGATTTAAGAAACATATTTTTAATATTTATCTCATGTAACTGAATTTATCAAAACAAGCTTTTCCCCGATCACATTCTGACGTACGCTTGTCAACACTGAAACAATAATCAGTAGTCTAAAGAGCGAAGCACTGAGGGGACCAACTTAATCATGCTAAGACTAAAGTTCTACAGAATTTGTGGTTTCTGACTTCGCCCTTGAATTGTATTTTAATCACGTAACGGACTTTTGCCTTCGTAACTTTACCCAAGGATACATGTATACCGAATTAGTTCCCAAGAGTGCTTTAAAAAGGGCCTACGTCTGATAGTTATGTGGTTACATCGACATGTCTCCCTGGGCAGTAAATTATGTAGTTAAGTAGGGTAGGAGTCTAAGTTCAACCGCGTTACCGTTAGACTCGAATATTAATATTAGATTGCCTGACTAATAATGTTGAATATCTATGCTTCTGTTTATTTAGAAGCAGGCATGTTTAAACTGAACTTTGTGGAGATCATTGAGGGACTAAACCGGAGCATCCTCATCGAAAAATCGTAGCCCATTTATTGGTCCTACGAAAAGTTTCACTTAGTTGCGCAGTGCACCCTTAGCTTACTAAAACTTAACAAGAAGCCGTGAGACGGTCTCACCCGACTGCCCCTCTCTGAAACGTTTATTGTGAAAGTGAAAGTTCAATCCGATTGACGTTGTCATTTTTGTTTTATTTCAAAATTTGAACAGATGATCCACGTGACCTAGTGACGTATCTAGTGTGTAATGCAACAGAGTCACAGACTACAGACACAAGTCTCGCCATAAGCCCCTCTGCAATCTATTTCATAGAGAGGGGCTAAAACTAAGCCTTTTAATACTTTGTCACTCTATAATACCTATTCAATTTAATTATTAACGAGCAGACAATTAATGCCCCCAATAGCACGCCTATCACATGCACCTAGGATTGCCTAGACTAATATCTATTGTCATTTGTAGAAACGTGACAAGTTTACGTATTATAATGATGCCAGTTGATGATGATGAATGAGACTATTTATTAATATGTAACAAATAAGTGTCATGGCTGTATATCAAGAAGGTTTTCAATGTGAACATGATAAATAATATAGGGCCGTGTTACAGAACGTTTCACTAAACTCAAGAAATGCTTGAGTGTAGTTTTGTAATGGTGCAGATAGTAGAGCATTTACTTGTAATAAGCGTTCTCGCAAATCTAATGCGTCTTGTAGATCTAATGACAAGTCTCTCGTCACGTCAATCTCAGATAGTGTGATAGTAGAGCTTCAAGTGTACGTGACTTTGTTTGTGTGTGTGTTGATTGACGTGTACAGACACACGTGAGACTTATCAAGCCACATTGATCGTCTCCGCGACGCAGTACACGAGAGCATAGCGAGCGTTTATCGAGAGCTTTAGCGAGCGTAATGGCGAGCTTTTTGTTGAAACGATCTTCTGTCAACAGTGTAAAGTCACAAATCGTAAAGAATGTTTTTGAGGAGCATCCACTAGAGCTTTCCCCAGAATTTTCGTATAAAAATTTCGTAGCGATGTTTGACACTGTTCGTTGTTTAATGTTCAAATTTTTTAAATGGCGAATGCTCGCGTGTTCCCGGGGCCTATAGGCTTTTAGGCTTAAAATGAAGCCTATTAGTTCTTTTTGATGGCCTTGATAGAATAGTAGGCTTTTAAAAGGCTACTCACTTTAAAAAGCCTATAGGTTAAAAAAGCCTATAGGTTTAATAAACCTATAGGTTTAAAAAGCCTATAGGTTTAAAAAAGCCTATAGCCTAAAGCGACTAGTCTTTTTCAACTAGTAGGCTTATTATGAGGCTATCTATCTATAGCCATTTGTTCAGATTATGACTTAGTATGAATTAGACAAGATTTATTTTCCATTTTAATTATTATTTTAATTTTTCAATGTTTTCTTTAATTTAGTTACATAAATAATGTCAAATGAATATCTTATATATTAAAATGAATCGCAAAATATGTTGGTAAGCGCATAACTTCAGAACGGGTGGACCGATTTCACTAATTCTTTTTTTGTTGTGTAAGGTATTGTCAGGAGAATTTTCTTATTGAAGAAAAAATATTGTATTCCCACGGGAACGGGAACTGCGCGGGTGAAACCGCGTGACGTCCTCTAGTACAGTCACGAGCAATAATATGTATACATTGTCAAGGCTCCTACAATATGAAAACACCTTCGGCTCCAAAGCGAAGTGCTCAACGTGAAGAGCATAAAATTGTAACCACGACTTCACATCATAAATATATATACACTCATTGCTTCATTAAATTATGTCCATTAAGAAAGGAACAAAACTATGTATGCACGTTTGCAACAATAACATGTATTCACGCGTTGATTCATAAGATGTACTCATCTTATATTCCATTAAATTATATTTAACTTCTCCGGCAACAACATGTATCTTAACGGTGCTACATAAATATGTATCCACTTTTGATGAAAACCTCCAAATTAGGTATATATAATTTAATATCTAAATAGAATCTTAGACAAAATGAATACTGAACTGAAAAAAATAATATATAATCAAAATTGCATAGATTTATATTGATACTAGCGGTACCCTGCCACGCTTCGCTGTGACTTTTTTATGGTGGTTTTATGTGCCTATGAGAAATGAGTAACAAACTAAATGATGGGTACATTTAAAAAAAATGTGTGCGTGAACTATTGTACACACGTAAGAAGTGAAACTTCTTCATGACCTTATTTTTCGAAAGAAATATCATAGGAGTTAGTAGTAGTCCAAAAGTTCAAAAGTCCAAAGTCAAAAAGTCAAAAAGTCAAAAAGTCCAAAAGTCCAATAGTCCAAAAGTCCAATAGTCCAAAAGTCCAAAGTCCAAAAGTCCAAAACTACAAAGTCTAAAATTCTAAAAGTCCAAAACTCTAAAACTCCAAAACTCCAAAATTACAAAAGTCCAAAAGTCCAAAAGTCCAAAAGTCCAAAAGTCCAAAAGTCCAAAACTCCAAAATTCCAAAACTCCAAAAGTATAAAAATTCAAAAGTCCAAAGTACAAAAGTTCAAAATTCCGAAGTCCAAAGTCCAAAGTCCAAAAGTCCAAAACTCCGAAACTCCGAAACTCCAAAACTCCAAAACTACAAAACTACAAAACTCCAAAACTCCAAAACTCCAAAACTCCAAAACTCCAAAACTCCAAAACTACAAAACTCCAAAACTTCAAAACTCCAAAACTCCAAAACTCCAAAACTCCAAAACTCCAAAACTCCAAAACTCCAAATCTCCAAAACTCCAAAACTCCAAAACTCCAAAACTCCAAAACTCTACAACTCTAAATGTCTAAAACTCTAAAACTCTAAAACTCTAAAACTCCAACTCCAAAAGTTCAAAATGTCAAACGCCCAAAACTCGAAAAGTTCAAAAGTACAAAAGTACAAAAGTCCAAAAGTCCAAAAGTCCAACAGTCCAAAAGTCCAATAGTCCAAAAGTCCAAAACTCCATAACTCCAAAACTCCAAAACTCCAAAATTCAAAAAGTCTAAAGTCCAAATCTCCAAAATTCCGAGTGTCCAAAAAGTTCAAAAATAACATGCAAAACATATCTGACCTCTTTATTAGGTAAGTACTCTATTTTATTATTCTGAATGCAAGAGGCCGCAATCAAACTTATCTTAAAAAACATCAATCTGGTAGGTACCTTCTAAATAGGTTGTTTATAATATTTTGTTCTGAAGCTGGCAGAATATAATTTAAAAAAAAACGACCAACGCCATCTATTGGTAAAATCACTTTTTAAAGCTATTTTATTCTTATTGCTGTTATGATAAAAGTGTATAAAGTAGCCTAAAACCATCTCTGAATCCTATTGTATATCGTGTCCAATTTTGAGCTCAATCGATTCAGTAAATTTTGAGTTTTTAATAGATACACAAACGCACACAACATTTTTATATATATAGATTTTGCTGGCACCGACTCTCATAATTAATTTTTAAGAATTTGATGTTGTAAATCCCTACTAATATTATAAATGCGAAAGTAACTCTGTCTGTCTGTCTGTCTGTCTGTCTGTTACGCTTTCACGCCTAAACGGGTGGAGTTATTGATATGAAATTTGAAAAAAAAAAAAGGGATAGTTTGAGGCCCTGGGAAGGACATAGGCTACTTTTTAACCGACTGCGCAAAAAGAATGGTTATGATTTTACTCGATAGCGGCTTCTACGCGGTCGAAGCCGCGGGGAACAGCTAGTATTTGAAGAATATAAAAATCGCCCTATATGTACCTATAATGTTTGAGGAGTTCCCTCAAGTCCTCATAAACATTTTTTTTACAAGGAGAGCTCCGGTTACGGAGTACCCATGCTGGTGAGGCATGGGCTCGTGTGAGGGTCGCCCAGCACCTGATCACGATAGCACTGGGAATACTCACTAAAACTCCTTGACACCTATCTGCCCCTGTGACGGTGTTCTGATCTGTTCAATTCACCAAAACACTGAAGTCCTCATAAACCTACCCATCAGAACAAAATTTTGAAAAAAAAAAATACCAATCTGGAAATATTATATCCTTTTATATAAAAGAAGTTTACTCCAGTCTGTAAATGTCGGGGTTATGAGGTAACAAATACTAAAAAAAATAAACCTCCTCTTTTTTGGAGTCTGTTATAACACATTCGGGTTTGCGATATCAAATAACCCGTTCAAAGGTTTCAGATCGATTAACTAAAACTAATATTACAAAACGGCACTTGAAAGAAAACAAACAAACAAAAAGAAAAGTCATTTTCATACATATACATATATAAGCCCCACAAAGAATAATAAAGCTTTTTTCTGAGAAAATAGATCGGTGATATTCGTATGGTTCGAATTAAAAAAAAAGAATTAGCTCCAGATTGCATTAGACTGAGACAAATGGGGATGAGGGGAGTTCCCCCTAGAGATATTACCCGGTAGGCATTTTAATAAGTATATCAAATAGTAATAGCAAGATATTATATGAAGCAGGGACATTAGTCCTTATGTTTTTTATGTTTACTTTAGAGAGAAAGTATTAAACTCTTATAAAACTATATAATGAAGCAATTGTGTTCATATAAAACAATGCAGTTACCAAAAAAATAGGTCAAGTGCCGTGTTTGATGTGCTCGGAGCGTTCCGTACCAAATAACGGCAAAAAAATCACATTCGTTATGAAGGTAGGTACCTTATTTTTTTATCTGTTTAATAAGAAATAGTACTTGTTGTTATAGTGGCAACTAAACTGACATTATCTGTGAAAATTTCAGCTGTCTAGCTATCACGGCTCATGTTGTAACGGACAGACAGACAGATGGAGAGACAGAGCGGAGTCTTAATGATGGGGTCCTGATTTACTCTTTGGGTACGGAACCCTAAAAACGTCGTATTAGAAGCACCATAAATTAAATATTTATAATGAAGACCCATTCATTAAATTCTGATGGATGAAAGATATCTAAGAGAGTTACCCTTTTTTTTTGTTTAACGTGAGGGAAAATCCTCATGGATGTTATGCCGGACTCCTACCGACTAAAAAACCTCACGTCACGCCCAACAGCCTATGGTTGGGAGCCCCGGGGAAGCCCTCGGAAGGATGTCCCAGGACTCTCAACAGACCTACGGCCGCCACTGTGGCCTCGCCCAGGGGGTGAATAAGAGAGTTACTCTTAAAACAATCTATAGGCTAGATGATGTTTTTCTCAGAAATTTGTAGAAAGCCTTATAACAATACTTTTCCACACGGTCTAAAAGCCTCATTTGTCCCGACAATAAGCCGCAATAACAGTGTGGGGAACATTTCTCCCTACCTACTAACTACATACTTAACACTCAACATTGAGCAACTCGTGTAGCTAAGTGCAGTTTTCTGTACGTTGTAGGTACATTACAGGTAAGTGGCTACAAATTCTGACTTTGTTTTGTACTTTGATACTAATATTATATAGAAGAAAGATATGTTTGTACAAACTCTGGATCTATTCTGCCGATTTAGAAATTCTCTGATCTTTAGAAATTGAAGTGACATAAGGCAAAGTAACATGTAATATTATGTCAAACGAGCGAAGCGGTTATGATAAATTAAAAAAGTGTACTTGCAGGTAGTATGGAACCTCTTCGCGATAGGAGAGACTTTGTCTCCATGTGCGTATGTGGTATAAAAAAAAACAAAGGTTCGCAAAATGTCTCGTGCATATCCGTGAGGTAAAATAGTTCTAAGTTTATTTTTTTATAAAATGACTGCAAAACTGCTAAACAGATATTGACGCAGAGACAACGAAACGAGTGGCGCCCTCTAGGGAAAGCCCTGTGTAAAAATAGCGTATTTGATACAAAATGACTGTTATGTAAACGAACACTGCAGTAAGCAACTTTTGCTATGGCTGGTCCACGGATAAGTGACCACCACGTGACCATTTTGTGACATTTCATTTGCGAGCGTTTCCTCGGAAGGCATGTCAGGCCAAGTTGAAGACTCTATGGCATTCGGGGATAAAGGCGTGACTATTTTGTTGAAATTTCAGTACCTACCTGCGCTTAAAACTCCCCTTGTACGAATTGTTACCGTTACCTAAATCGCTAGCACATTTTACAATAGTTTCAACTCTCATTGATGGCGGTCCATTACCGTTCTTCTTCATAAAGCGGGCACGGATTGCCTGCAGTGAGCTCACATAACCCGTTAGATTAAAATTATCTACGTGTCAGACTAGCATATCCCTATGAAAGCCTACCAATAGACCAGGTGTCTTTGTAAGAAGGATAGATACCCGTATAGAGGAGTGACATAATATACTTAAACTGAAATTTAGTACCCTATATAAATTTTGTTGAAATTTCCATTTAAATTATCGAGTGATTGCGTTTCCGCTCCTCCATGTTACATTATCCAAATTGTCTGTAGGTATTACAATATAGTGTTAACTAAGTTTAACTTAATTAATACCCATAATTTCCATTCACACATGCCCAGCTTTTTGAGTAACCATGGCTATATTATGAACAATGAAATTTAGATATGCGCTTTAGATGTGTTGTGTATGTGTTAATTTTGCTTAGAAGTAGACAATTTAACGTACCTACATGTAACCATTGCGTTATAATTCTAGGCATGTAACAATATAAATGCATCTTGTTTTTCAAATCTAGCAACGTATCAAAATGGCGACATAGGTAATATCTTAGCATAAAATACGTTCATTGATCCAATTTCGAATTTTTGTTGAAAATATTTATCATTTTGACTTTGTAGAAACGTAGTAAATGATCCAGTAATTCAATGTGAAGAATCCAATATTCTATTGTGGCCTGGCTTAGATACCTTGTTATGATGAAGAATGATTATGTGGGTTGCACTGCTGCTTACATTTTCATCATTCTGTATAACACTCTGCTAATACCTACTTGTACTATAAGGGTGAAAATATTCAGAAATTGATGCGGCGAACTCTTTTAATTCGTCACTAATTATTGTTCTGTCAATCAAAGTGCGTGAACGCGGTCAAGCGGTCACTTTCGCGTTCCTCGCGTTGTATTCCGTTTCACATCGGTCACAAAGGAGGCGTTTTTTTTCCTTTTGTGGTACAGAACCCTAAAAACTAATTAATCAATTTGATACTCTTGTTTTTAGATTGATAACATTTTTTACTAAAGAAACTTGTCACTTTAATAGCAGTTTATAATTCACAAGCGTGTAATTAATAGCAACGTTATCATAATAAAAGAGGAATAGGGCGTTGGCATTTGCTGTTAATTTTTAAATATATTATCTGTGGTTACTGGTGAAAGTCACGATATGACACGGCCTTTTATAACATTATGCCTATTACCATTTATAGTTTATATTATGACAGGAAGATATTAATTAACGAGAAAAACCGTCCCATAAAGCGATGTAAGACTAAAATTAGTGACTAATAATAGTAAAACCAAAGACCTAAATACAGACGAAATGAAAATTAAAAACACGTTTACGCATAATCCTAATACATAGACACTTCCGAAACGTCACAAAGTTAGTACCACCAATGTGACACTGTCATTATTTCAGTTTTCTTTCAGGCACAGTAACAAACCTGTGTCACAGTACCGTCATTGTTACAAATCGCGTGAAAATGCCACGGTAACCTTTTTTTATTGCTTGCACACACATAAATTTACGGCCATTTTCATGTTTTAAACGTGATAAGCCAAGGTTACATCAGAAGCTTTTAAATCCTTGAGTACAACAATAATAAAATAATATTATGAAGTGCAAAGAAAGGAATATTATATTTATTACAATACTTGAGAAGATGATGACCCCATCGTATACCTACCGTTTTGTTTAATACTTACGAGTGTAATGTAAGCCAGCGATAACACTTCAACTACGATTGTAAAAATCAAAAGCAATTGAGGTTAATTGTGTAACCTAGTGCCAGCAGGAAAAAAATATAATATAATAAAACAGATGTGATAGATTACTCTCTTCCTCATAATAAGTTATACGCATTTTTTTCTGTACACCTGACTTGATGTATTGTATAGATGTCCAAAAGTAACCACCTGAAAACTTTAAAACAACAATAGTTCGGAGGTAATGTTCTGTATAATATACCTATATTGAGTAATAACGTACAATAAACCTATATGAAAACTGTAATAACAACACTAGTGCGATGCAGAGTTCAGACCAGCGCCATCTAGTGATGCAACTATAAATAAGTATGGACAGAGATTGAACATTGTATTCTATGTGGCACGTATCTAATCCTTATACTTACATACATGACGTGATCTGAGTGTTAATATTCTTTATAAGAGATTTCCACCATTCAGATTATTCTTTTAATTTATGTTACACTGTGGTTTAAATGCAATGTTATTCAATTTTTTTTTCATGTCTAGTAATTTGCACAACGAGATACGTACGACTCAGTCTCGTAATAAAACGTTAAGCAAATATCTCTTCGGGGATAAAGGCGGCAGCACAGAATAACTAATACTACTACTACTACGTGGTCGTATGTAAACATAGAGTTTATAATCTAATTAGGGAGTGTCGGCAGAGAATACTAAATGTAATGATCAATTCAATCAGCATGTCGGTACTTAAATTTACAGTACTTGCAGTTTGAGCACAACATTGTTACTTTTCCTTGGTATGTTCACCCTCGTTTAGTCAAACCAACATGATGCAAAATAATGAAACCCAACATTTTCTTTATTTTATGAAATATCATTCTATGGCTTTCTCTAGAAACTGTATTTAAATTATATATTTTACTTAAAATAATTAATCACAATACATTTCTTAAAGACTGGACTAGCAAAAAATTGTATTAAAACTTCGTCCAAACTCGAGCGAAAAAAGTCTGAAGCGAAATTCGGTCACGTAATAAAACGTTAAGCAAATAAAGAATTGTTGTGACACATTAATATCGCGATGTAAAGGTTATGTCTACACTTGAGTCGTTTTCATATTATTTTAGATTTTCAAATGCTTAAAAACCGTATGTGAGAAATCCAGTAAACGCACATAAACCTAGCATTATCTATCTCTTTCTTGTACACTGAAATGTATTTAATGTGCTATATTTTTTGAACCGTTTAGCGTCAGGTGCGCTCTTATACTAGTTATAATCCTGATATTCAATAGTATCTTACTCTTCTCGCCTTGACCTCGTTAGTTACATGTGCACCGCGTGCAGCATCTTTTGTGCTGGAGATCATAGTAGGACCCAAAGCATACCCCTTAGTTCATTCAATCGGTCTATGGCAGACCACTGCTGGACGTAGGCCTCATCCAATTTACGATACAACAAACGGTAATGTGCATTTCGCATCATCATTTCATTCATTAGCACTCATTTAGTATAAAATTTCGTCTACTCCCATTGATGAAAATTTGTGAACAAGCCGTAACTAGTCTGGTTCAAAAAAGAAACAATGCGAAAAAGCGTACATAAAGGTTTCAAGTACTGTCTAATGCCCCGTTTCCACGACGAGCCGAGCGGGCCCATTAATGTATACTGAATACAACTACTGTGACACGGTGGCGAGAAAACAAGTATGCAGCTGGCATTGAAAACCGGGCGTATTTTCATTGGACAGCGGGTCTCTAGCTTGACCTAAAACCACAAGTACTTCCAATGTGAAGTCGCCCTTCACATCAAACTGTTTGCTAATCCACAGGTATAGCGCATATCACACGCCCCCGTTTTACGAACACGAGGTTCAAAATGTTTTACAAAATAATGTATTCTCATTCAACCTGCTCGGAAATTGTTAAGGCGTGGAAAGAAAAGAGTTATACTTTTGTTTTATTTTAATAACAAAGGAATTCCGTGTTTTGTTTACTTTAAAACAGCTATGCTGAAATAGCTTTGAAGGGGGTTGTACTTGGGCTCTCTAGGGATGATACTATAGTAAGATAATCTCACAAGGAGATTAACACGTATTGTATCGCTTTGAAGTAGTGGTGAAAATTGTTGTCTTTGAACAATGTGTCGTATTTTCTTGCAAAACTCTGAGATGATGAGGTGAAGATTTGTTTGAATTAATTTCTTTAATAAAATATCAGGGTTGACAGGGATGGCAGGTACGATGTGACGGGGCTAATCCTCATTTACCCATAACGCAATATACTAGTCCGGAAGGCATTTTTATCATTTGTGTATTTTCCGAATTTGATTAAATATTTCTTGTTTGTAATAATTTTAGAATATCAATTTCTATTTACAAAAAACTGTATGCCGTAGGCTTATCGTATAAAAAAATCTTCAAAATATAAACGAATTTGTATTAGAAATGCACCAGTTTCACATTATACACGAGTAAAGGCTTCGACCTGTAAGCATAAAAAGTGAAGTGTTGTTCTACACGAGTTGAACGGAAGTAATTGCACCACAAGCGGAGTCAAGGGGTTCGATGAGAGCCATCGGAGAGCGCCAAGAACTTTTCAAGAGATGTTATGTCCCGTACTAAAGTTTCCTTCACCGTGTGGAGAATTTGATACATTTTTCGGTTTATTAGTAAAGTTGGAAAAGTTTGAACGTTTTTTGTATTGATTATTAAGAATGGTTATTATATTATTATTTGAAAAGTTGGGTTGCAAGATATTTAAAAATCTTTTGGTTAAAACTAGTGTCCGACCGAAACCGGTTTTCCAGCCGAAACCGAAACCGAAACCGAACTTTCGGCCCCAGGGTCAGTTTCGGCCGAAACCGAAACCGAAACCGAAACTCACGTGTTCATATTGAAAAAAAAAAAAAACCAGCCAAGTGCGAGTCGGATTCCCGCACAGAGAGTTCCGTTACAAAAATTGGGTACAAAAGTTACGTTTGTTGGGTCGATGCTTTTTTCTGATTTTAGAAGGTATTTTTTGTTATAGCGGTAACAGAACAGGGTGAGGTGGTGGTGGCAGTGTCTCTTGACATCGCCAACGCTTTCAACCCCTTGCCCTGGAACTGCGTTTGGGAGGCGCTTATTTACCATGGAATGCCTCTTATCGAATTGTCGGGGCCTATCTTTCCGAGAGGGCCGTAACTTACCCGAGCTGGCTAGGGCAGGATCGGCGAGATGGGTCGTACGGTGTTCCACAGGAATCGGTCTTAGGACCGCTTCTGTGGAACATCGGTTACGATTGGGTGCTGCGTGGTCCGTTGCTCAGAGGTGTCGGCGTAACGTGTTACGACGACACCCTCATTACAGCGCGAGCAGTGCATTGAGATGCAACCCTAAAGGCCACCTGCGGGATCCAGCTTACATATAGGGGGCGTCAGCATCGCCATCGAGCTCTCAATGACGTTTCTGGGGCTCGCACTCGATAGCCGTTGGAACTTCGGATACCACTTCCGAAGTTTGGTGTCATAGCTGAGGGAGGGGGGCATCAGCCGCACTCTTGCTGTTGTTGCCCAATATCAGAAGACCTAGCGCTCCCTGCAGGATACTGTACCTGTTGTACTGGGATCGTGCGGAGCACCTCCCCTGTATGGGCGGATATCCTGATGGCCAGCAATGCGGCTAGATTGCTTTGCCGGCAGAAGGCAACGGCTGTCAGGGTGATAATGGGATACTACACGATCTCAGTTGTGGCGGTATGTCTTCTAGCTGGGACTCCTCTATGGGACCTGGAAGCGAGAAAGCGAGGGCCCATGCGTCATTGTTTAAATGGCGCAAGGAGGCGCTGGAGCGGGGCCATAGGCCTCTTCCAGTGAGCAGGTCAAGCTCGTGAAAGAGACGGCGGGGAGGAAGCGGGAGAGAACTCTCCCACCCGAGTTCCAAAGTCTGAGGCGGCGGCGCCCCATACTATCAGCCTCCATGACCGGAGGCCTGAGAACGGTGACGGGGCTGCTCACCGTCCTTACAGAAGCAGGTCTTAGATGATAGCGTGACGTGAGAGATTCATGCACGCCCCCCTCAAGAAGCGAGATATCAACTGAACAATCCCCCAAAGACGCGGCCGCAGTATGCATCATTCCGAGGGCATACTCGAGGCTCCCAACCGTAGGCTGTAAGGTAGGATACGCGTGGTGTTTAGTCGGTAGGACTACTGTTCAGTGAAAATTTTAGGCCTCTATCTGGCATGGTTTCAATACGACCTCGTGACTATAATAGACAGACGGACGGCTAGGCCTCATGTCTCGTTTATAGGGTCCCGCTTTAACCCCTCCGTGCGAGAGTTCGACTCGCACTTGGCCGGTTATTTTTTCAATAGGTGCTGCAATTTCCACCAAGTGCCATCAATCAACGGTATAAATCTTCTCAAGTGGTCATTTTAGAAATATCTACACCTATGAGTTTTTTTCTTCTACGTGTGGAATTACTCATCGATGCTATTGCGAACTCCTACCGACTAAAATATTTGTTGCTATAGCGGCAACAGAAATACATCATCTATAAAAATTTAACTGTCTAACTCGGTGCATGAGTTACAGCTTGCTGACAGACAGATAGACGACCAACGAAACGAAGTCAACGAAACCGACAACAAAGTGGTAGTAATGTAATGTCCTAGATGACCTTTTTAGGATTCTGTAAAAATTGTATTTTTATAACTATTGATTGGAAGTCCTTTGTAAATCTTCGGTTAGTAACATATTAACTGGTTGGGCTGACCCCAACCACGTCACAAGCAGGGCCAGGCACTCAAAATTCATGAACACGTGAGTTTCGGCCTGGCCGAAAGTTTCGGCCCGTTTTGGCCGAAACCGAAACTACGGCCGAAACTCGATTTTTTGGCCGAAACTGGCCGAAACCGAAACCGAAACCGAAACTTCGGTCGGTCACTAGTTAAAACAAAGACTATATTCATGAAATAGCTAATGATCGCGGTTACGAACGCGTGCTGAGGTTCTGCAGTATTCGTCTAACAGTGAACGTTTTAGTCTATCTCTGTAGGTACCTTCTCTCTCATCTCGTCAGAACCGGTCCAATGCTTCTAGCCCGTCACAGACGTAGTCATAATATTTAATCTATCTATACATATAATAAAACTGTTTTGGGTCGAGAGTCTGTACATGGAAGATATTTTGAAAATTTTAATTGTAGGGCATTCTCTGATCGACTGAACCCGAATATGTAATTTAAAATTTTCATGTCTGTCTGTCTGTCTGTCTGTATCCCGAATAAGTATCACGCTGAAACTACTGAACCGATTTGAATGATACTTGGTACGATCTGAGCTTATAGTCCGAGGAAGGTTCTTGGATACTTTTGATCCCGATATTTTGCGCGGTTCCTTTGGGAAAAGGAGGGGATGAAAGACAAAACGGTTTTTTAGTTGTAACTTCTCACTGCGTAGTCTGATTTCAAAAATGTTTTCAGTGTCATAAAGGGAATACTCTAAGGATTGTTTCACACAAGTTTCAATGTTGAGGGTTTTGCAGTTCAGAAATTAGAGACATCTCAACTATCGCAAAATCTAGAATTCAACGGTTTCTTCAAATTTGAGGGTAAATCTAAACTGGCGTGTTGGCTTTATCATAAAAGAGCTTAATGATTAAGTGTATTGTAAAATGATTCAGTCCACGCCGGAGGTGTGGGCTGAAATGTTTTAAGCATAAAAAGTGGGGCAAAAGGAGGGTAATGATTTTACGCGATAACGACTTCTACGCGTACGAAGCCGCGGGGAACAGCTAGAGATATATATTTGTCCCTACTTCTGTGTAAAACTTAATTATGCCATGTGAGATTCTAAACTAAATTCTTGCAAAAGTAGGCACCTATTTTTAGATTTAAAACATGAAACATAAACGAATTGCTTTCATGTAGATAATCCTTTTAAAAGGGAAGCGCAAATTCGCTGATCTGAATCAGGCTGTGTCGTTCCAGTTTTGGGGCGAAATAATGCCTCCTCTTTAGTACTCATTACGTATTTATTCGATCTCAAAGACCTTATTGTTACGATGATAGCGCAGCGCTCCAACTTGATTGTTCTTGGGAGATAGTACAATGAAAATCGTTTGTAATCTCCTTTTATGCTCTTAGGCATACAAACTTAAGCTCTCTGCAAACTCTGCGTTTAAAATACAAAGTGTGCTTCTGAAATTATATTGTGGAACTAAAGTAGTTTTATCTATGGTAGGTACATTTTTATATTCGTTACTGTTACTTTTATACACGTTTACTGACTACAGCGCCATCTGCCGTGCTGATTGGTGAATCCAAACCATCCAGGGCGCCAGCCAAACGAATGTAAAAATATTTCATTCAAATCCGTCCAGCCGTTTAGTTCAGACATACCCACACACAGTAGAGTTATATGTATAAAGATGTGTGAAAATACCTCATAGATGCCATACCGAACTCTACCGACTAAAACCAAACGTGCCTCACCACTGCCTACGGTCCGGAACCCCAAGTAACCCCTGGGAAGGTTGTCCCATGATTCCCGACCTAGGTGCGGCCGCAGTGGTAGCCAAACCACTGCGGCTGCACCTAGGAGGTTTGGGTACTTTCCCGCGTCTTTGGGTGTTATCCCACTTCTTCAGGCGTGTGGCGTGAAACTTAGTCAGATAGATTTTAGATAGGTACCATTAAAGCAAACTTATATAATATGCGGATTAATTTGGGCTAGATAGCGTTGTGTATAAATTATTCCTAAATATTCGCATCCATTATCTCATGGCTTGGAGCCCGAGATTTTCTTTCCGCTTTATTTGGCTATGTATTCAAGTACTTGTGTGGAAGTAACTACACACATCAACACCATCTAGGGATATTTCACATTTTCTCAATTTTTAGAAAATCTTTTAGGAATAATATGCAACAATGTTACATTCTTAGGAAGCCCATTTTTCTGACTATATTTTAAAATAAAATAAAAATATATTTTCGACTTATATAAAATTTTATTAAAATGAAAACAAAAAGTAAAAAAATGGTGCAACTAAAGATGAATGTGTCATTTACGAAAAAAATAAAAAAATAAGTAATTTCTTTTCAATTTTTTGCACTGATAGGAAAATTCAGTAGAAAACCACCCATGACGTTGACCACGGTCCTGCAACGGTTTTTCATGCTTTGAATTAAGTTATCAAAGTCTCGCTGCGGGATATTGTCCCAAGTTCTGCTAAGATGCAAAAAAAGTTGCTCTTCAGTCGCAATGTCTGCAGGAAAATTCTTATAAGCCCTTCTTTGAAGCATGTCCCACGCATGCTCGATGGGGTTTAAATCAGGCGATTGCGCCGGCCAGGGTAAAACCGACACGTCATGGTCCTGCAGCCAGCTGGTCACCGCTCGCGCTGTGTGCGGACGGGCGTTGTCATGCATGAGAGTAAATTCTTGACCCATTTGAAGTCGATGAGGGTAGACAATGGGTACAAGCACCTGGTCGCGGTATTTTTCAGCGGTCATGGTGTTTCTAATCCAAACGAGGTCCGTTCTTCCACCAAAACGAATTCCCGCCCAAACCATAATGGTCCCGCCCTTGTATGGATGGACTACCTGGGGGTGTTGCAGACGACTCTCACGATCAGGAATTCGCCAAACGCGTACTCTTCGTGAATCGGGATGAAAACCGAATCGGGACTCATCGGTAAACAGTACTACAGACCACTGGTTATCTTCCCAAAGCAAATGTTCACGAGCCCACTCTAATCTTCGTCCACGATTTCCTCTGCGTAGTGCTGGAGTACGAAGTGGCCTGCGAGCATGAAGGTTAGCTTCATGCAGTCTCCTCCTCACAGTTTGGTCACTGACAAGCAACTGGTGTTCTTACTGGAGCCGTTGAACCAACTGCACGGCTGTAACGTTTGGCTGCATTCTCGCTGCAACTTGTAAAAATCGGTCTTGTCGTTGGGTGGTTATGCGTCTCCCGCCACGGTGTCTTTCAGCCACTTCCCCGGTTGCACGATAACGTGACCACAATCTTGAAATAACGTTTTGCCTGGTTCCAATCTCCTCAGCAATACTCCGCTGAGTAGCCCCAGCTTGGAGCATGCCTACTGCCCTTAGCATTTCTTCTCTAGTTAAATGGCGTCGCTGCATGACTTACACAATGAAATAAATTCGTAATTAATCAATAACTAGCTTTAAAACTTCAACTGGACAAAACAAATACCAATTAACTATCGTCGGTAAAATTAAAATTTAGAACTTCGCTATACTAATGCCGCGCAAATAATTTGTTTTAATTGCTTTTTTTTTAATTTCAAATTTGGAATCATTCAAATAAACCGACAAAATAAGATTCAATCAAAAGTTTTTAAAATCGGCCAGTATTTTTTGAGATGCAGAACTTTTTAAAAAATATCCCTAGACGGTGTTGATGTGTGTATATTACAATAGAGTGAAAATAGCTATTCTAGATATTATACAAATATTGAAACTAGAGTTAACGTGTTTATTATTTAAAGTAAAACAATCAACAGGCGGTGCTTGTAATGTTGCTGTGACAAGGACACTTTATAGAAGCAGGCTATTTATATGTATATGTGTCACAGACATTGTGATTAAATAGTTATTATACATTATTACTGGTCATTAACTAAATTATCTTGACTATGTGAAAATTACGAAATTACAAATATAATATGCGGATAAATTTATCACTATATCCGCATATTATTCACAATTGCGCGCCAAAATTAGCCAAAGAAATAAATTATGGTTAGGTTAGATTGGAACTGTGACCGTAGACGCGCAAAGGCGAGCGTGCCGCGGCAGCGGCCGCCGAGCGCCACATATAATATAGTAGGTGCCCTTTATTATATTATTTGTGGCTAGTGAGATTTAAGTTTACTGTATAAAGTTAAATTACTTTATGACAATGTTAATTACAAATTATAAGTACGATTCCTCGTACTTACTTGTTTTATTACTTTATCCAAATCTTCGAAGATATTTATTATAGAAAATTGCTAGTTAATGTGATTAATTCTTTGTCATTTATCACTTTGTCTAAATTGAGGAGACATTATACATAATGGCTGGAGAGTATCTTACTAATATCATAAATGTGAAAGTTTGTGAGTGTGGATGTTTGTTACTCTTTGACGCTGTAACGGCCGAACAGATCTTTCTGAAATTTGGTACAGGGATAGATTATAAATAAATAATAAATAAATAAATATTCCCGGACATTTCACACAACGCTATCTGATCCCAAAGTAAGCTAGGAATAACCTGCTTGTGTTATGGGTATCAGACCACGGATATTAATACTTATATACTTTTAAATACATACATATTATACATAGAAACACCCAGACTCTTAAAACAAACATTTATGGGTCCCACAAATATTTCTCTCCGGTGGGAATCGAACCCACGACCTCCAGCGCCGCAGGCGGTATGTCTACCGCCCGCGCCACAGAGGCAGCCATAAGTATAGTCTGGAGTAACACATAGGAAATTATTGTCTGGAATAACACATAGGCTACTTTTTATCCCGGGAATAAGTGCCCATGGGAACCAATTTTCGCGGGCGAAGCTGCGGGCGTCAGCTAGTAGGTATATAATATCTTGATTTATTACAATGGCTGTAAAATATGTACTATTCGAAATGTACTACAGCCAATCATAGATCAATATTTTAGGGATAATTTATATTCTCGAGAACCAAGTCGCGCTCAGCAATATAGAATACCTTTGCATTCCAAAAACAACAAACAGTAACAATTCTATAGCAACACTAACTACAGTTCGAGCTTTTATTTATATAGGACGCCATTTTTTATTGTGTTGGAAGAATGTTAGATTGGAAGCGATAACGTCAATGCCCTGTTATTATCAACACGTTGGATCGTATATCGTGAACCCAATATTCTATGGTACTTATAGATAATGTCAACGTATGTTAGGCTTGATCGAGCATTCTGTATGAAAGTTCATTCAATATGGAAGCCCTCGAAACTCCGCTAGTCAGTGCTCTGTAACCGATCTCTGCGTTAAGCATTTTACGCTATAGTCGGTACTGAGATGGGTTTGTGAAAATTTCATTTTTTAGCGTTACCGTGCTACGGTAGCCACGTTAAGCCATTGGTCTCAGGTACCAATATATTGGTAGTTGTAGGCCATATGGATGGCCGGGAAAATATCAATAGCAGCTGGTTTTAAAAAGGCAGGCAATAGAGTCAGCAACGCGAGTGTGATCTTTGCTGATAGGCATTATTTTACGTGAGGGATATTCATAATGGATGCTATGCTGGACTCCTACCGACTAAACAACCTCACGTATCCTGCCCAACAGCCAACGGTTGGGAGAACTGGGTAAGCCCTCGGAAGGGTATCTGGTGGATAGTTAGCTAATGAGAAGAAGAAGGAAGAAGAAAGTAAGGTGTGTATGGACCGTGCCGTGTGGCGCTCTGTTCTTTCTGTCTACCCCGTAAGGGATTTGGCGTGAAGATAGTATAGTTAGCTAATCAGCCACTTTAGCAGCTGGTGTCAAAATCACCAGTAAGACTTGGGACTGGGCCTTGTTCTGTATATTAAGTTTGTATTTAAAACTAAGACAGTGTTTTCTCTCGTCGTCCGTCCGAAAGCAGATCAAAGGCACCGTGTGATTTTTGGGTTATATATTAAAATACCAGAAATCAAAATGCCTTTACTTAAAATGCATTAGACCAAAATACCCGAATTCGAAATACCTTATCATTCAAAATACCTTATTTCAGTACACCTTACCGTAAAATGTCTAAATTTAAAATACAAATAATTATAATATCAGAATTCAAAATACAAATTTTCAAATATCCTTAATTTAAAATACCGTAAATAGAATACAATGTGTCTCTGTCATCACTAACACGTTTTGTTATTTGGCTTTAACTTATTTACACCCCCCCCCCCACCTAACTGAAGCCGCAGTTGTAGCCGTAGGTGTGTTGGTCCTTGGGTATCTTTCTGAGGGCTTACCCGGGGTTCCCAACTGTAGGCTGTTATGTAGGATACGTGTGGTTTTTAGTCGGTAGGAGTCCGGCATAGTATCCATGTAGGATTTACCTCATGTTAAAACACTTTGAGTGCAGAGTTACAAAAGTACTACAGTGGGCTAACGAAAAATCAAAAAAAAAAACCGGGGTGTTAACCATTTACAGATATATAGCATCCATGTAGGATTTAAATCATGTTTAAAAAAAGGTATTTTGTGTTTGAACATTTTAAGATAAGGTATTTGATAAATTTATTTTTTGGGTTTTGGTTATTCGACCGTAAGGCATTTTAAATTATTTATATTTTAAATATTTGCCTTTTGAATATTGATATTTCGATTTCGGGTATTTTGGGCTAAGATATTTTGAGTTAAGGCATTATAATTTCTGGTATTGTGACGGTATACCGATTTTTGTCAATAAAAATGTGGCTTGCATTGACAAGAATTTCCACACGTAAGAAAAATGTGTAATAAAAACGAAAGAAAATGATAACTGTTAAAAGTAGTTTCTATCTACAATTTAAATTTTATATTGTTTATTTAAATAGCGTGGATTTCATTTGAGTAAGTGATGGTTACGGTCAAATCGTGTATTAGGTACCGTGAACTATGAAATTAGTTTTAACATTGCTATTATGTACCTACTAGGGTAACGATATTAAATATATAAAAATTGGTTAGAATCCAATGTATATTGTCAGTGATGAGGACGACATATCGAACTGCGACGTGGCTAATTGTAGTCTTCATTTAGAGACTCTTTCTCGCCCAGAGGGCTATGATTGAAAGGTCACTTATCCGAAAAGAGGAAATACGAAAGAGTACTGACATAGTTGAAAGAGACACCAAAATTAAGTGGCTCATAGAACTGATGACATATTGATCGTAGGCTGAAAGGTTCTTGAGTGACGTTCACTTACCGGAAAACGTAGACTAAGTATGGGAGTATATTGAGTATACACAGTCTACATTTTCCGGTACGCAAGGTGGACAGAAGAACTAACAAATTTTGCGGGGTCCTGCTGGATGCGGGCGGCAGAAGCGCGAACGTTGTTAAGGCCATACCCAGGGCTAACGACCTTGAGCAAATGGGCGATATGACTCGCTAACGTAGAGTAGCGCAACTACAGAGACATCAGAGTAAAAGAACCACGGAATAAGAAGAAACATAGTAGCGGAAATGCGTTCCTCGCTTCACCAAATAAACAAAAAGCTGTGAGACGGTCTCACCCGAGTGCCCCTCTCTAAAACGTTTATTGTGAGAGTTCAATCCGATTGACGTTGTCTTTTTTGTTTTATTTCAAACTTTGAACAGATGACCCGCGTGACCTAGTGACGTAGTTTAATGCAACAGAGTCACAGACTACAGACAAAGTCTCGCCATAAGCCCCTCTGCACTCTATTTTATAGAGAGAGGCGAAAAGTAAATTAAAAACAAAGGAACGTTTGTATTTAAATTTTCCTTTGTTTTTAAGTGTAGTAAAATACACTGCAAAAAATGTGATTGATCATTACGTAAAACTTAAATGTGACGAATTCACAAAGACGAATGTTCATATATTCCACAGACATATAAGAATAAGATATATTCATTGTTTTGTACTTAAATTATTACAAATCCAGAAAGGGGGGGCGTCCACTCACTTAAAATTTTTGTTAATTTTGGAACAAAATTTCATTTCATTTTATTATTACAAACAAACAAAAATAGACGTAAACGCAGTTGCGAGGGTCAGCTAGTTATGTATAAATAAGAAGCGCTCGTGGCACCGCGGACTTAGTGTTCTGTAAGCGATCACTGTAGTAAGCTCATTCACTATGGCCAGTCCTTGGATGGGTGACCACCCATGTGACCACTTTGTGACAGTTATTTGAGCGTCGTTTCCGTGTTTCGGAAGGCACGTTAAGCCGTTGGTCCTGGTTGCCCGTAAAATGGCAGTCGTTGAGCGAAGTTGAAGGCCGTTTTGGCGGCTTGATTAATTTTAACAGCAAGCAGATACAACCTGCGCCTGTCTATCTCAACACGGCAATACAGCTCACCGCCTATTACGTGGGACAAATTCTAAAAAGGTGAAATGAGGGGACATAATAATATGCCTCTGCCTACCTCTTCGGGGATAAAGGTGCGACCATATGTATGTATGTAACTAGCTGACTCTCACAACTTCGTTTACGACGCTTAAGGTGTATGAAACATGAGGTATTTCTTCATCAGTCTCATCAACCGGCGGGTGAAACTGCCCTGTTTGCTTAATCATAAACGAATTTAAAGATTAAGCATATTGTAAAACTAGCTGACCCTCGCAACTTCGTTTACGTCACATAAGGTTTGCAAAAGGAGAGGCACTTCTTCATCAGACTCATTAAGCAGCGTGTGAAACGGCCCTGTTTGCTTTATCATAAAAGAGCTTAAAGATTAAGTTTATTCTTAAACAATTCAGTCCCCGACATCGGCGCGGACAGAATTATTTTACTACAGCCTTAATCATTAAGCTCTTTTATGATTCAGCCAACACGCCTGTTTAGATTTACCGTCACATTCCAAGGAACCCTTGAATTATAGGTTTTGAGAAAGTTGAGATATCTCTAATTCCTGAACTATAAAACCCTCAGCACTGAAACTTGTGTGAAGCAATCCTAGGTTGAATTCTAGGTTTAGAGAAGTTGAGATGTCTCTAACTCCTGAACTTCCTCGGATCAATTTTCATTCAAATCAGTAGTTTCGGCGTGATACATATTCGGAATACAGACGGACATGAAAATTTTAAATTTAATTTTGGCTTAAGTAGGTATCGATTAGAGAACGCGTTCATTTTTTTTAAATAGCTTCCATATTCAGACTCTCGACCCTCAACAGTTTTATTATTATCTATAGATATAGACTAGCAAGAAACTCGGCGGGCACTCACTTTATTCACTTTTATACCTTAACCAATTTGCCGGTAGATGGTGCCTACTTGTGGCGACCCACAAGACGTAATAAGCTAAAAGAGTCAATTCTTTCAGCTTAGGTTGAGAGCAATGTCTTAAAAAAGCAGTGTGTTAATAATAACTATAATATAAGTATTTTCATCAGTAGACAACTGATGAAAATACTTATATTATAGTATCCCGTAGCACAAGGTTATATTAGCTTAAGTTGTGTGCGAATGTCCACAAATATTTCTTCATTTATTTATATTGAAATGATTAAGTACCGCTTACAATATAAGCATGATTACCTTTCGAAGTAATTTAATAAAACAATACGAAAAATAAGTTGAAATGCATTATATTCTCATGTAATGCAGCATGCATTGTGTAACTCGGGCTCTGGCTCTGTTGCACGCATTACTCTGTACATGAATGAAAATATAACATTTTACGAGAATATTTTGCAGACCAGAGCGACACACGTCCGTCTAGCAACACGACTCCCCCCGCACTAGATTTTCGGGCGAGCGCGGGGAAGCAAGCAACGTGATGTATTCTTTGAATACATTATTAGTTATAATTAGTTAAAACTTATACTAATTCAAAATTGAAGAAAACCATTTTAAAGGTCTATGTTTTCTTTAGTTTCTGATATAAATTTTATTATCATTCATTAATAAATAGATGTCATACAACGACTTCTTCTAAAAAACTATGGGCTATTTCAGTGATGTTTTACTAGTTATTTATAATAAATACACAATTTCTGATGAAACCATTTTCTGGAACACATCTTGTAGATTTCAAATCTACTTTTGGCTGTCATTTTTCGTATACTAATACCGAGAAGAACGTCTTTATTTGCACCTCTTTTTCGCAAACTTTGTCAACCACTCCCCTTAAATGGAATATTAAAAACATGCATAGTACTGCCGCAGGGAGAATCATAATTATAGGCAACTCAGTCATCTCAATCGTATGTACTGATCAGTTTTCTCGGAACATGTTTTTCTGTATTTTTGCAAAATATACTTGTCTATACATTCACAACTTTACGTTGAGTGAGGCTCGATTCAGGGTTGCGAGTTGCTACAAACGTTATTGACACTTCTTTCATTTGATATTTCGCTTGACAAATGATGCGGTTCAGAAGAATTTGACATCAATCAGTGCCATTTCTGTACCTATATACTTGTGTGGCTCTAATGCATTCTCAAGGTAATGTATTGGAAGCGCTCGTTGGAAGGAAATGAACCGGAGGGAGAAACGCGATGCCAAAACTACCATTACTCACTAAGCTTTACTTTAGCCTACTTCTAATCAGCTCAGCGCAAATTTTATACAAAGCGTGGGTAGAACTTCCTCCAGGTACACAGATGACTTCATGAGGGTCGTGGGGTTCGGCTACATACGAGTGGCGTCAGACCGAATTTAATGGCAATCTTTCGAGAACCTGAAGTAAGAAATTCTATTTGCGCTCCTAGAGCCAAACGGCGTTTTCAGGGACGATATCAAGAGACCGGGTCGTATTACTTTAATACCGTGGTGGTCGGGTGCTAGTCTGGGATACAACTTGTGTTGACACTCTGGCCCCGTCCCATCTTTTTAAAACAAAATTAATAGCCAGCGCAGCAGCGGAAGCGGCTGAAATATTAAAATTAATAAATATAAGGGTCTCGACTCCTCCTATCGTTTTATTCCAGTCGGTGTCGAGACCCTAGGTCAATGGGGTCCCAATGCGCATAGATTTTTTAAGAATGTAGAGTCGACTGGTGACCGAAGGGCAGGCAGTTTTCTCTCTCAGCGAATAGGTTTATTCAAAGGCGGAATGCTGCTAGTCTTTTGGGCGCAATGCCACGGTGGCCTTATTTAGTTTAGATAGTAATAATGTAAATATATTCCTACAGTTTTTATGTTTTGCATCATAGTAAAAATTCGTATCTTTTCTCCTTTGAGACCAAAAAAATCCATTCCATCTCATACTTAAGATATTGTTCTATTCTCGACACACAGTTACTTTCTTTTTTCGTATATTGTTTGATAAAACACATACATAAGTCTGTAAAAATGGTTTCATCAAATAAAAAGTGATTAAACATTGTCATAATTTAATCTATGTAAACAAATTTAACATGTTTTTAAATACATTTAATGTTTAACATGTTGAATATCAGTAAAGTTAATTATATCAAAGATAATGAATGTAATTGCACGGTTACTATAATTGTGACCATAAAATTCTCGTTTGAAGTTTACAATAGCATTATTACCTTCATTTTATTGTTGTTTTCGGTATTTACAAGAACATAAAACCGATCTATGTGAATAATTCATTGCTCGTTGTTGCCTTGGTGCTACCTACTTTACGACTGGTACAATGTACCTACTATTTTTTATTATAGTGCGATACAATATAATCTCTAATATTATGTAATTCTAAAAATAGCTGTGACGGTACATTCACGATAAATTAAAATTTATAACTGTAATCGACTAATTTAGGACTTCTGAGTCCAAATCTATGACTTTTTTCTTCGTGTCTGTTTGTTTGTTTATTTGTATGGGGTTGGAGCAAAATTTAGTGGCTTGATTTATTGTACTATTAGGATTTTGAAGATATTTTTTCAACTTAGATATTGCTGTATGTGTCTTCAAAATCGGTTCAGTGGAAATAATAATACAGCATCACCTATGTTTTACTAGAAGTTGGACGTTGGACAGGTCATAGTTTTTGGTTATTAGTTAAAATGACATCTAGTATCTACTCTATTTATTGTAAAACGAAACTTGTACTGTTCCACAATATTTATTATAATAAACCTGACCGGTCAGGTCTAGATGAAAAGACAAGGTAGTATTATCTTTTCAATTAATGTAGATCTTTGATAATGCCGTAAGGCGAAACCGGCCAGGTTTATAATAATAAATATTATGGAACAGTAATAGTGTTGTTTTCAATAATGTATAGCAAATTTAATGTGAAAAAATTTTTGGTCTCGAGCTGGATTTGAACCCGCGTCTTCTGGTTTGCCGGACCAGACGCCTTAACCAACTGGACCACCGAGACACTGCTCTCGACCGTCAATTCTTTCACCTCATTACGTCTTGGGGCGACGTAGGCACCATCTACCGGTTTATTTACGTCTATTACGTCTAACGGTCTATTACGTCTAACATCATTGTAACGTTGTGGAACAACGGGTGCAATTAGGGGTTCAACATTAGGGGTTTTAAAATGAAAACGTAGATTAATAAATGAAAGCGCCATCTACCGAGTTATTGTCGCAACGGCGGAAGCCTCATTCGTATTTAAAAAGCGGTCTTGACGTTTAGTAGTTTCGAGTGGTGCCGCTAGAGGCGCTGTACAGAAATATAAAAACAACCGCGCGCGAATTTCGAAGCCCCCATTACTCAAATAATGTAAAGTCACTAGTCGCGAAGGCGTAGGTGCATCAGAGTATAATTTCAAAGTGAAAAAATATTGTTAGGAGCCAGGTGCTCCCAAAGTGATCAGCGATTTAGCTGCGAGCGTCAATAACCCCATCATTGGGGTCCACCCTGCGGGTTCCAAGCAGGAACGTCCACCCTACGGGTTGTCAGCATCCACCCTACGGGCTAAAGAAGTCCACCTTTCGGGTGCCACGAAGGTGAAGACGCACCCTCGAGTCTACGAGCGATCATCCACCCTACGGGTTGAGAACACCGTGCCAGCCCAAGTTGTGGACGGCACGGCTACGTCGCGGACTGCATCAGCCTTGAGAACTACTAAGATAAGTCGGAACCCTGCGAAGGCCTTCGGAGATCGCACTTGCTGCCCGAAATTACCACGACCCCGAGCTTAGATTATAATACACCATCATTTGAAATTTTAATTCTATCTTTTTATTTCTCTCTTCTCCTTTTCTGAAAGCCCCCAGCTTTTCAGTGGCGCCCACATCGTGGTTTCGGGTAGCGAGAAAGCGATTTCCGACGGGAGTCGGAGGTCATAATTATAAGATTATTCAATTTGTGTAAAATAGTCTTAAGAGTGCCCGTTAGCGGGGTAGTTTCCCTCCAAATTATCACAACTACCCAGGAATTTGGCTCTCCTGACCTCTGCTGCCAACTTGTTCTTTCCGGCTTATTTTGTGTGTTTTTTAGTGATTTTAGACAGATTTCGGCATAAACAAGAACAAGGCAAAAATTGAATTTTTTTTCTCAACATAAATTGTAATTTTTCCAAATTTTAACGGTCCCCAATTTATTTTTCACACCCTCAAGCATTTATTTTATGGTGGAAAAATTTTAAGTAAATTTAAAGTAAAAGTTTTTTTGTTTTGTTCCAATTTTAAATAGTACTTCGTGAAAGTCTGAAGTAAAACTTCTCATTTGAAACGCTTACATTAATTTTAGTAAGTGAGTTAATTGCCTATATTCATCGTAAAAAGTAGTCAAAGGATATCACCACCACAATTTTTATTTTTTTTACGGCGTCAAACCGCCTCAATTTGTGTATTATTTTGTTGTATTTCCCATATGTGAATTTACAGCGAGACCAACAGCCGATAATCACACTTCTGGGTGACAATCCCTATTGAAATTTCACTCTAGTAAAACGGTAGAACAAAGATTTTACAAATTTCACTTCACGTAAATTTTAAAAGATTCATAATTGTTTCACTTTTCGAATTACGTCGAATTCTGATACACTGAAGTACAACTGTAAGAAAAAACATTCCAAACGTAGATCACGCAGTGAATACATTCTTGCCAAAAAACAATTATAAACTATTAACTTTGATTCGTGTTCCGAATAAACAACGGCAGATGTTGCTTTCATAACGTTTACGAGTAAGTTGAATTACTAGCTCGATAGTAGAAGAAATTTTTTTTTTCCATATAAACTGTGGGTGGAAGTGAATATAATACACTCCGGGCACCAACAGTCTCATACAAAACATTTCCAGAATCGTCCAAGTACGAATCGGTTTTCAAACAATTCGAAATATTCAAGGGTTCCGTAGTGGTGAGGAACAATTTACATAAAAGGTTGGTTACTACCATATAGTTTATTTCAAGAACCGTCCAAGTGCGAATCGTCTTTGACACAGTTCAGAATAATTAAGGGTTCCGTAGTAGTAAGGAACGATTTAAAGAAAAAATTAGTGGTACGAGTTAAAATACAATTAACTCGTAGTACGTTCGTGTGAATAGTTACATTTCAATAAAAATAATAGCAGCGTCGAAAATTGCATTATTCGAGTAAAGCTGTAAAACACTTAGTTAATTTCATCAACCCATCATCACACACTTCACTTTCACTACTCACTGCTTAGGATTAGATTACATTTAAACACAGACAGACAGACAGACAATTAATTTCTAGAAGGGTCCAATCTATTAATTGAGTGAAGGAACCCTAAAAGGTACTATTTCCAAACTTAAGTATTTCCTAAAGCAAATACTAAGTTTTATAAAGGTTCAATTTATAATTCGGTTCAACGAACCCTAAAAAGTAGAATTTATTTTTCGTTATTCGGCGGGTGGATCGAAAAATATTCACATTCCTTAACATTCAACAAGACGTAAACAGACAACGATAAGGGCCGTCGTTCACTACAACAGAATTCGTTAGCGAATATAGCGAACATTCGTTGTTTACATAAAATTAACTTTTCATGTAAAATAAGTAGCAGATAAATACACTATACATTGGTAAATAATCATCATCACTAAAGATTCCCGGCTAGAGTAATTGAAATAGTCAGTACAATGGCATTCAAATCAAATTTCACATCGCTTCCAAAAGCGGAACTTGCATATGAAGTTAAGATCCGGGGAGAGGAACCTGGTTCAACGGTGGCAGCCCTCAGGCAACAAATTAAAAAATTAAAGTTAACCACGGACGAAGAGGACTTACAGGTCTCCCCTTTGGATTTGGAGGAAGACTTAGTAGGGTTGTACTCCTCGCTGGCCGTGTTGGAGAGGAACGTGGCGTCCCTTCAGGACAAGTACAAACTGTCATTACTGGCTAGCTCCAAAGCTTTATGCGCTCATATGGAGTCTAGGTTTGCTAGAATCATTCCCCCAGAGGAGTCTGATTTAAAAGAAAGATACGACGACTTTCATCTCACTTTCAAAACTACATACAAGAGATTGAAAGCCATATCCGAAAGTTATTCGCATGCATCAAACACCAGCGAATTTGATGATGCGGACGAGAGCATTGCTGCCCCTACCAATGAGGCGCAGGAGGCAGAAACCCTCGCGGACATTAAAGAGAAAACAAATAGCAACAACCGGAAAGAGAGTCACTTTCCAAGTTTTCCCGTAAAATATGAGCGATGCTCTCTTACGGAACTTTCCAAATTTAGATACGACGGTAATTCGCAGGTACACTCTTTCATTGAACGGGTGGAAGACTTTAAACAAGCCCGAGAAATCGACGACAAGAGATTGTTAACAGCAGCCTCTGAATTATTCACCGGCAACGCTAGGCATTGGTACCGCAGTAATCGCGATAAATTTGTGTGTTGGCAAGATCTAACGAATGCGCTAATACAGGATTTCGGAGTCAGTAACTACGAAAACCGGCTATGGCAGGAGATTCGACAACGCACTCAAGGAAACGGAGAAGGCATAGTAGTGTACCTGGCCATTATGGATGGAATGTTTGCTCGACTAAGCAACAAGGTGTCTGAAACGGAAAAGTTACACATCATATTAAATAACATCAGACCCGTCTACGACACCATCCTAGCAACCAATGGAGATATAGTCTCATTGGAACATTTAAAGAACATATGCAGAAAACATGAAGACATGGTGGCACGCAGAGCGTTCTTTACAGAGCCTCCAACAGCATCTGAAGGAATGGTAGCAGCGGAATTCGCATTCACAAGCAGGAAGACTGCGAGCAAGACCTCAACATCTACAGGGCAAAGTTACAACAACTTCAACAGAAACGGCCGTAACTTCCCAAGCAGCAGAATGGCGAACAATACCTACGGGACCAGTAACGCTTACAGCACAGGTTACAACCGCGACAGTCGTAACTTCAGATCGCAAAACACTGTGGCGGCGACAACATCGGACGACACACGGCCATGTTCAAAGTGCGGGTCCAGATACCACTCGACTATGGCATGTCGAAACAATAAGGAGCCATATTGTTACAAATGTGGAAGAAAAGGAGTAAGGGCTACTGAATGCACATCGTGTAATGTACAACCAGATCAAGCACACAGATACACATACCACAACAAAAACTTCACTCATAACTTCAATAAATCAGCCACTCAAGGTCGCCGTAATAATTCGGAAAACTAAGAGGGAGATATGGAAGTCTGTATCAGCAAGACGGGGTCGCTGAGAAAGCCCTTCAAAATCAAGAAAACGAACTTACAGTTCAGAAGGAATCTTCTATACTCTCCCCATTACCTACAAATGACCCCAGGCCTTACGCCAAAATAACAATCATGTCAAACCCACAGTTAGTTGCATATGGATTGTTGGACACAGGAGCCGCAATCACAATTTTAGGTAACAACTCACACAGAGTGTTACAAAATATAGGATACAAGATAGAGGAAGACATAAGTACAACGGTTACAACGGCCGGCGGACACACAACCGTAGTACAAGGAAAGGTAAAATTACCCATCAAATTCGAAGACAGAACTCACATAATTACGGCGTATATAGTGCCTAACATAACCACAAACCTAATTTTAGGTATAGATTTCTGGCTCAGATTCAACCTATGTCCCAAGTACTTCGGACATATACCCATAGTAGTGGACGATGACCCTAAACTGTCATTAATATCCGAAGAGCAAAATAAACTGTATGACTGGCGTAGCCTCACGCAACAACAACGCTTAATAGCAGAAAAAATGATATCGAAATGTGCCGAAATATCATATGAGAAAGTAGGGCTAGGCAGAACACATCTGATAGAACACACAATAGATACGGGAGACAGCAAGCCAATCAAACAACGTACCTATAGAATGTCCCCTGAGAAAACGCGAATAGTATCAGAACAAGTAGACGAGATGCTAAAGGCTGACGTTATCGAGCCTAGTCAGAGCCCTTGGTCAAGCCCCGTACTAATCGTGAATAAAAAAGACGGCAAGCCGCGTTTCTGCCTGGACAGTCGCAAGCTCAATGCAGTCACAAAAAAGGACGCATACAGCCTGCCATACATATCAGAGATATTAGACAACTTGAGAGAAGTGAAGTATCTAACAACACTGGATCTCTCCAAAGCCTTCTGGCAAATTCCTTTAGCACCAAAAGACCGGGAAAAAACAGCCTTCTTCATCCCAGGACGAGGAGCATACCATTACAAGGTTTTACCATTTGGACTAAGCAACTCAAGCAGCTCACAACAAAGACTAATGGACAATCTATTTGGGCACACATATGGGCTCACAGTTTCAAAACAAGGTGTTCTGTTACATAGATGACATAGTGATAGCGTCATCTACATTCGAAGAACATGTGTCACTCATTTCAAGAGTTCAACAAATATTAAAAAGGGCAAATCTAACCATCAATCTGGAGAAATCTAACTTCTTCAAGGACAGGCTAAAGTTCCTGGGGTACATTGTGGATGGTCTGGGTCTCAGAACAGATCCGGAGAAAGTAAACTCAATCTTGAAATTCCCGGTACCAACAACAAAGAAGGACGTTAAGAGGTTCTTAGGCACTGCGTCATGGTACAGACGGTTTATACCCAACTTCAGTACGATTGCTGCACCTCTTAACAAACTGACTACAACAAAGAAAGGAGCCCCGGCATTTCATTGGAACACAGAGGCGGAAAGGGCATTCATGGAACTTAAAGCACACTTAATAAAAAGCCCGGTACTAAAATGTCCAAAATACGACGAACCATTTCAGGTACATACAGACGCAAGCAACTTTGGCATTGGTGCCATGTTAACACAACTACACGAGGGAGTAGAACACCCAATAGCATACATGAGTCGGTCACTGAGCGGTCCGGAAAAGAACTATAGTGTAACAGAACGAGAATGCTTGGCGGTGATAGCCGCATTAGAACATTGGAGATGCTACCTAGACAATGGTCACAAATTCACGGTGTATACTGACCATTCGGCACTAAAATGGTTTATATCTTTGAACAATCCAACCGGCCGGTTAGCTCGTTGGGGCATACGGCTTAGCTGCTTCAACTTCGAGTTAAAGCACAGGAAGGGCAAAGACAACATAATACCAGACGCATTGTCACGAGCTGTACCAGTATCTACCATATCCACGAAACAATGCAAAGTCACCGACAGCAAGGACGAATGGTTCATGAAAATATGCAACGGCGTGACTAGCTTACCGCAGGCATACCCCAACTTCAAAATAGAGAACGACGTACTATACAGACGGACTGACATAAAGGACTTTGTAAACAATGAGTTCGAGTGGAAAACGGTAGTACCACCCGAAGCGAGAAACGCAGTATTTCGAGAAAACCATGACTCACCTACAGCCGGACACTTCGGCATTTTTAAAACATACCATAGAATAAAGTTACGGTATTACTGGCCGGGGCTATATAAGGACACGGTAAGCTATGTGTCATCTTGTGAAAAGTGCAAAGCACACAAACATGACACTCAAGCATCCATCGGTAAAATGGGCCGTCCCAAACAGTGCTCTCGCCCGTTTCAGACAATTTCGACTGATCTAGTAGGACCCTTACCGGTCTCTAAAAAACAACACGTATACATTCTCGTCGTCACGTGTTGTTTCTCTAAATATTGTTTAATCTTCCCACTACGCAGAGCTACCGCAGAACCAATAGCCAAAATACTAGAGGACAATGTTTTCATGGTGCACGGCATACCACAAACGGTATTAATGGATAACGGTGTCCAATTCATAAGCAAAGAGTTGAACACATTATTTACGAAATATAAAATTCCCAACATCAACTTCACACCTAAATACACACCCCAAGTAAATACCGTAGAACGGTACAACAAAACTATAATGACAGCCATATCAATTTTTACCAATAATGACCATCGTTCATGGGACATACATATCCCAAAGATCCAATTTGCGATCAACAACTCGATAAACGCGTCCACCGGTCACACACCAGCATATTTGGTTCATGGTAGGGAATTGGTAACATGCGGGTCACATTACTTACAAAATGATGACCCAAGTGAACTTAACCTATTGCCTAGAAACATATACGCGGAGAACCTAGGATATCTCGCAGAGGTGTTCAACACAGTACAAGAAAACCTCTGGCGTAGCCATCTGAAGTACGCACACCATTACAACACGAGACACAGACACGCACAATTCGAAGTAGGCGACATAGTGTGGAAAAAATGCTATTTCCAAAGTGATAAAGACGCATACTTTTCCAAAAAACTGGCCCCCAAATTTATCAAATGTAGGGTCAAGGAAAAGCTATCAAATTTGGTCTATATCCTGGAAGATATGACAGGAACAAACCTAGGAAGTTGGCACGTCAAAGACATAAAACAACATTCGGTATCGTCCATTGCATCGGTGAGACGAATAACATAAACATTCCTCAACGATGTGTGTACGAATGCAGATAACGGTAAAGGCCGTAACACACTGCATTAAAATGCATTCACTAACAGTTTATATACTACACCAGTACAGTTACACAATAGGTTTTGATAATGGTTTTTTTTGGGAAAATATAAGGGTGTTAGCACACCGCAATATAATATTAATGCCTAGGTGGCACAGATAGGTACCACATTTCGTGTCATGTTACACGTATACATATTATCATACGGAAGTTCACAATTACACTTACATAATAATTAAGTAGTGTATAATCATCACATATTCATCACATTTGTCTTCACACACAATTCCAAGCACTTAACAATCAGTTTTTTTTTGTTTGTTTACATAGTGACACTTGCGACCAAAACTGACGGGTGATTATATAGCATGGAATGTAGTGTGACACTGGCCTTAGACGCAACGATGAATAACACGTTTGCATCAACATGATTACGTCAGCAGCTTACGCGCAAACAAAACAAAACTTGCACAGGGGAGATTTCATACGTACATACATACATATTATTTATTTAAGCACGCACAAACATTTTACACTGCCATGGTGGCATACAAGGGTACCATATTTTTAGATATTTGGCATAATGGCCAAAGATCATTTATCTTAGTTATTTATTAGGGTTGACATAATAGTCATAGTCAACATTCTTCTGCTAAGATTACGAATAAGCACTTAGCTTTTGTTATTGCTACTAAGATTGCAAATAAGCACTTAGTTTTTTTTTTTATTTTATTTGGTTAAAGGGCTAAATAGCCTAGTAATTAGTTAGGGACACTACACACTACACACGACATACAATAACTACATATAACAACGTAACAAACACATGCCGTGTTCGTCATGGGGACATAGGGGTTAAATAGCATCACGAAGGATTCTGCAAGTAAATTATTTTCTATCACTTTTCTGTTTCTTGGTTTGGTTGGGAGTTTTCTGTTAGTTGGAAGCATGAGTCTATCCCTAACAGAGTTCGTCGTTTACTGTTAGTTGGCAGCATGGTCTTGCCCTAACAGAATTATGGTGTAGGTTTGTTACTGTTACGAGGAAGCATGAGCCTTACCCGAACAGAATTATGGTACTGTTATTTGGCAGCATTTGTCTTGCCCTAACAGTCGTAGGTGTAGATCACCGTTATGTTTATTTTCGTCATATGGCTAATCCCACCACTCGGAAGCTAGAGGCTTGCCCTGGGGGATAGTCCATCCTATGAGTCGGAAGTGTTACACTAGCCCTAGTAGGATGTTCTTCTCTGGGACGGTTGTATAAATCCCAGCCTTCAGCAAAAAGCCTTATTATACACACCCCACTTTCAGGCGGTGCGTATTACCTGAACCTTCAACCCAAAGCCTCAAATACGTCTTTTCTCTTTCTGTCCTATAAGATCCTTCAGAATCACCTTAATACATCCTGCGAGTTGGTTTCATTAAAGTTAAGGCCGACTCTTCGCTACACCCAGCATCATCTCATTCACACAACACACTAACATACACACACACATAGACGAGTATTAGGTATTATGTTAGGGGCGTTCGAGGACGAACGCAGCATTTGACGCGTTAGGGTACGTCAAACGCTCACCGGGGAGGGGGAGTATGTAACGTTGTGGAACAACGGGTGCAATTAGGGGTTCAACATTAGGGGTTTTAAAATGAAAACGTAGATTAATAAATGAAAGCGCCATCTACCGAGTTATTGTCGCAACGGCGGAAGCCTCATTCGTATTTAAAAAGCGGTCTTGACGTTTAGTAGTTTCGAGTGGTGCCGCTAGAGGCGCTGTACAGAAATATAAAAACAACCGCGCGCGAATTTCGAAGCCCCCATTACTCAAATAATGTAAAGTCACTAGTCGCGAAGGCGTAGGTGCATCAGAGTATAATTTCAAAGTGAAAAAATATTGTTAGGAGCCAGGTGCTCCCAAAGTGATCAGCGATTTAGCTGCGAGCGTCAATAACCCCATCATTGGGGTCCACCCTGCGGGTTCCAAGCAGGAACGTCCACCCTACGGGTTGTCAGCATCCACCCTACGGGCTAAAGAAGTCCACCTTTCGGGTGCCACGAAGGTGAAGACGCACCCTCGAGTCTACGAGCGATCATCCACCCTACGGGTTGAGAACACCGTGCCAGCCCAAGTTGTGGACGGCACGGCTACGTCGCGGACTGCATCAGCCTTGAGAACTACTAAGATAAGTCGGAACCCTGCGAAGGCCTTCGGAGATCGCACTTGCTGCCCGAAATTACCACGACCCCGAGCTTAGATTATAATACACCATCATTTGAAATTTTAATTCTATCTTTTTATTTCTCTCTTCTCCTTTTCTGAAAGCCCCCAGCTTTTCATCATCTAACGGTATATTACGTCTTTAAAAATTTTTTCACATTAAATTTGTGATTGAGTCAGCATACTAATTGCTTTTCAAAATTATCTCTAATGTTTGGGCAGGTATCATCACAAGTCAAATGATTATATAAGTGCAATTCTATACATTCGAGCCGTGCAACTTAACTAAGTTACCGGTAGATGGTGCCTACGTCGCCCCAAGACGTAATGAGGTGAAAGAATTTGACGGTCCAGAGCAGTGTCTCGGTAGTCCAGTTGGTTAAGGCGTCTGGTCCGGCAAACCAGAAGACGCGGGTTCAAATCCTGCTCGAGATTAATTTTTTTTTTAACATTAAATTTGTGATTGAGTCAGCATACTAATTGCTTTTCAAAATTATCTCTAATGTTTGGGCAGGTATCATCGCAAGTCGAATGATTATATAGGTGCAATTCTATACATTCGAGCCGTGCAACTTAACTAAGTTACCGGTAGATGATGCCTACGTCGCCCCAAGACGTAATGAGGTGAAAGAATTTGACGGTCGAGAGCAGTGTCTCGGTGGTCCAGTTGGTTAAGGCGTCTGGTCCGGCAAACCAGAAGACGCGGGTTCAAATCCTGCTCGAGATTAATTTTTTTTTAACATTAAATTTGTGATTGAGTCAGCATACTAATTGCTTTTCAAAATTATCTCTAATGTTTGGGCAGGTATCATCGCAAGTCGAATGATTATATAGGTGCAATTCTATACATTCGAGCCGTGCAACTTAACTAAGTTACCGGTAGATGATGCCTACGTCGCCCCAAGACGTAATGAGGTGAAAGAATTTGACGGTCGAGAGCAGTGTCTCGGTGGTCCAGTTGGTTAAGGCGTCTGGTCCGGCAAACCAGAAGACGCGGGTTCAAATCCTGCTCGAGACCAAAAACTTTTTCACATAAAATTTGTGATTGAGTCAGCATACTAATTGCTTTTCAAAATTATCTCTAATGTTTGGGCAGGTATCATCGCAAGTCGAATGATTATATAGGTGCAATTCTATACATTCGAGCCGTGCAACTTAACTAAGTTACCGGTAGATGGTGCCTACGTCGCCCAAAGACATAATGAGGTGAAAGAATTTGACGGTCGAGAGCAGTGTCTCGGTGGTCCAGTTGGTTAAGACGTCTGGTCTGGCAAACCAGAAGACGCGGGTTCAAATCCTGCTCGAGACCAAAAATTTTTTCACATTAAATTTGTGATTGAGTCAGCATACTAATTGCTTTTCAAAATTATCTCTAATGTACAGCAAGTTGCAATAAGTGCCATCAATCAACAGTACAAATAATACAATAATCTCATTCTCTCTTCCAGATATATTACTAATCTGATCTAAAGCAGATGTACTCATTAAATAAAAAAAAAATAGATAAAAAGGAGTGGCCGTGAATTTTCTTGCCGGGTTCTTTCTCACAGGCTCCAACTTATTGCCTCGCGAATCTGGTAGTAAATGTATAATCTGAATTCATAACGTTCTTATGTGTGACTTTGTGACATATATGAATAAAGATATGTTTTTATTTTCATTTACAAATTGATAAATCGAAAGATATGCTTTTAGGAATGCAAGGTTCTAAGAAGAAAAAAAAACCCAACCCAACGTGTGCCGGCAAGGAGTTCTAAGTTTCTGTGGTACGGTAGAGACCATTTTGACTTGGAAAACGATTCTCCACAGTGTTTTTTTTTGTTTAACGTAAAGTAAAATCCTCATGGATGTTATGCCGGACTCCTACCGACTAAAAAACCTCACGTGACGCCCAACAGCCTATGGTTGGGAGCCCTGGGTAAGCCCTCGGAAGGATGTCCCAGGACTCCCAACAGACCTACGGCCGCCACTGCAGCCTCGCCCAGGGGGTGGTTCGGGTGCTATCCCGCGTCTTTGGGGGGTTTCGGGTGTTATACCGCTTCTAAGGGGGGGGGGGGGGGCGTGCGTGAGTTCCTCACGTCACACTGCATAGGCCATTTTCCACAGTGTGAGCAAACGTTATTTAGAAGCTGGAATCTGCTGGAATTACGTGAGCACTCGTCGTGGTAGATTGGAACATTTCGTTTTAACAATCTTCATAAAAAAAAATAGTACCTACTCGTGAAAGCAAGCAATTTGTAAACCATAAAACTGCTATTCGCCCTAACTTTCTATCCTGTAGTTTTAAATGAAAAAGATTCACTCAACAGTTTGAAGGAATTTAATTAGTGTCTCGGAATGTGAGTTAAATTCATGATGAAGGCGCCCTCTGCTGTGTTAGTCGCGATGTCAAGAAATTGCTTTAGGTTCGCGGCGCTTTTGCGAAATTAACGTTGCTCGGTAAACTTCGTTGCAAGACTATTTCATTTTGTAAACTCTCATCACATTTACTCGTAATTATTCCAGAGTTTCATTTACAAGATGTCTGAACCTAGTGTATTCCAAACTTCTAAGCTACCATTAAAGATTATATAGGTATACTGTGTAAGGTTTAGACCGATGCCGATGTCACAACACAGAACAAGTACCTACCTATGAGTAGATCAAGATTACGATCCAAGTAATCCATACAATTTCTACTTCTTACACTTTACCTATATACCTAACATTGCTTAGATGGTGGTGGTTATTTTTACGTATGGAAATTCACTGGAATGCTATTCCGAACTCCTGCCAGTTAAAAGTACAGTGCCCTTCTATCTACCCACGGCGGAGTTCAACGTCAGGACATGCATGTATTGTTGAGGCGTGGTTCAAGTAGCGTGAGGTGATTCTTGTCATTTGTAGCCCCAAAATACATCGAAGGCTATTGAAACAGGTCTTTAAAACCATCATTAAAGCTAATTATTATGTTTTGGCGTTGGATAAATGTGTTTGAAATCTAGGAACCATTCATTTTCACACACCCACATGATGTATTTGGCTTTCTACATTAACCTACTACGGTACAAATGTCAATAGATGATATATTATTTCTTTCTAGTGGAATTCATGATTATTGAGGTCCTTCAATGTGAATCAATATCATCGGTCACTGGTTCAAGCTTCTTTGATCGATTGTCTTTTTTAGAATGTGATTACTGGTAAGCCGTAACTTATACTTATTTTATGATCAAGTTGTAACTAGTATCAAACTTTAAGTTACGGCTTACCTGTAATCACATTCTAAATAAAAAAGACAATCAACCAATGAAGAACCGTTGATTTTGAGTCAACTTTTTTATTCCTATGTATTTGGCTTTCTACATTAACCTACTACGGTACAAATGTCAATAGATGATATATTATTTCTTTCTAGTGGAATTCATGATTATTGAGGTCCTTCAATGTGAATCAATATCATCAGTCACTGGTTCAAGCTTCTTTGATCGATTGTCTTTTTTAGAATGTGATTACTGGTAAGCCGTAACTTATACTTATTTTATGATCAAGTTGTAACTAGTATCAAACTTTAAGTTACGGCTTACCTGTAATCACATTCTAAATAAAAAAGACAATCAACCAATGAAGAACCGTTGATTTTGAGTCAACTTTTTTATACCTGTTTTGCAGTAATGCGTTCATAGCCGTTTTGCAACGTTTTTGGCCTAAAGAATTTGAACCGAAGTGTGGGTAGGTACATAGAGAGTGAGAGTATAGTATTTTTCTCAACAAATTGTCATGGCACTTGACACAAATTATGGTTTTAATGTAGGGAATTTACTGTCGTCTTTTATATTAGGCATAATGAGGGCAAAGAGGTGAAAGTTTGCTGTAGTGTTATTTATTAACCGATTTCAATTTGGAGGAATCGTTCAATTATTCATTCAGCACAAGTAGCCGTCAAAAAAATTCTAAAATTGATTTTTCAAATAAAATTTATTTCAGTGCGCCTATTATAAAAAGTTCACGAGGTCAACTGTTCCGAGCCTTTATTTAGTGTAAAATGTTGCCAATCACGATCCCCGCTCGCTAATATGATTAGCTCGTGATAACCGCTGAAATGAAAAGATATTGCTTTTATATAATGAGCAACAGAATACTTTCTTTATACTTATTATGAAAGTCATCAGAGGTTAAAAAAAAGTTTACGTAAACCATTTTGTATCTATTAAAGAGTGTCACAAAATTGTGTAAGCTAAGTTTCGTTTATTTATAATTGAATGGACCCCATTCCCTGCCTTCTTGAATTTGGTGCGTGGTTTACTTCTTAGGGTTCCATGCCCAGAGGGTAGAAACGGGATCCTGTTACTGAGACTCCGATGTCGGTCTGTCTGTCTGTCTTCAGGTTGTATCTTAACCGATAGCAAGACAGCTGAAATATTTACATACCTATGTTTGTTTTGTCGCATGACATCGAACTCCTTAGGAAATAAAATTTGGATAATGGATAGGAAAACTACCTGCCCCCTCTTGTCAACGTGTCGACTTATTACTCACGTCACGTTGTTAAGCGGAGTAGTGCTCAATACAAACAATCTGGAGGGTCATGGTATTTTTCCTATCCAACATTCAAATTTCCTTTCCTGAGGAGTTCGATTCTTCATTCTTCCATTGCAATTAGATGTGGTTGTCCTGGACTGTTGCGCGCTAGGATTGACGAATCAAGGGTGTGAGGTGGGTTCATCTCCCTCCCCTCCTTTATTATCGTAATTAAAATTGTAAATTAAATAATTTTCGAGGATTCTTTTTTATTTCTCTTTCATTTTTAATGTACAGACGAATTTGAGAATGCATGGTCAATCCGAAACGAAATTGCTATGCACTGATAATTGACGCCATCTCTCGGATAACATTGGAAGTCAAGTATCTAGCGTTGCCGATTTTTTAATACCTCACACAGAAACGCGATTATTTTCAAAATAGCAACTCATTAATCTTTTGAGTAATGTAAATATGCCATCTAGTTAATTTTTTGCGATTCTATGGTGTCTATGCAATATTATATCCGAGTAAAGTAGCGCCATCTAGTGGAGTTTTTGTGAATTTGGACTCAAATGTGCATGGGATTATGGATCTTAAGGGGCCCATGTCATTTTGGAGGTGACTGTATAGTGGAATGCCTCGGGGCGCCCATCTGAAGTCTCTACGGCACCGGCCGGCGCCCAGGTTAGGAGCCCTAGTTTAGGCAAAAAGGCAGAGGTGCTGTGGATCTCACTGGTAGTCATTCACAATACCATGATGTTTACACAAAAGTTGCTTGCGCTCATTAGGTAATAAGATTGCATTCTTTTTTATTTTGTTACTATTTAAAGTTTTATAAATAACTAGCTGACCCGCGCAACTTCGTTTGCGTGATAAAAGAAGAACCGCTCTGCCGATTTTGTGCAAACTTCACATAAACCATCTACTAAATAGTCCAAACAAAACCTAAACATTTGGTTTGGATAGGTGAGCCCTTTCTTGAGTTATAAAATTACAACGAAAAGTGGCATTGATTTTTATATATAAAGAAGATGTAACTTTGATATATGTATAAAAATACTATCTCTACTGAGAAGTAAAATAAGTATATGATTGAAAGAAAGTAAAATTAATGAACTATTTGTAGAGAAACGGTTTAATCAAACAACATAATTCCCCAGCTAAATGGTTGGTTCGTCAGTAACGTGCCTATTTTATCTTAATTTATTGCGAACCGCCGGATCTTGATTAAACGAAGGTAAGATTATGCCATTTCCGTGACGGTTTAACTTGCCTTTGAAATTTATGTTTTTCGGAGCTGTTATTCTCGTAAGGCCTTATATTAACCCAAAAAATATTTATACAAGTACTTATTTACGTAATATAAGTTTTGATAGTTCTTACAAAACAAAAGTTTACTTCACTATAAATAAAAACAGCCTAGGACTGAAAGGTGGCAGTCCACTGTTGGATGTAGGCCTCTCTCGATTTACGCCTTACCACACGGCCCTGCCACGGCACCTGTCATGGGCCTTAGGGCTGCGTCTCGGTGAACACACCGAGACGGGATGACGAGACTCGAGTGTCGTCGCCGTCGGGCGTAGCAAAAGTGCTCATGACCGGTTGTCAATGAAATGACAATCGTTAAGCCAAGGACTCGTGGGCGGCTTGAAAAAAATTATCTGTGGGTTGTCACAACCTGCACCTGGCCATTTCAACACGGCAAAAGGCTCACCACCTTATATGGGACATAAAACAATAAGGTGAAATGTGGGCGTATACTATACCTCTGCGATCTGGGAATAAAGGCGTGTCTATATTTAGATATCATAATCATTCAAAAGGCTTAATAGATATAAACACCCAGCCGAAACTACTGAAAGTACAAGTATGATATGAAATTGGGACAGTACGTATAAATATCGTTGAGTCGCATGTGTGCGATACTTCATATCCTGTCCTGAATGTGCACCCGCTCGATATGAAATTACCTGATCTTGATGGTACGAGTAGATTGGACGCCGGTACGAGCAAAATAAATAAAGTTTCTTATTTATTTGTGGTATATGGTACACTGTATAATATGTACTCGTAGGTAATGTAACCAATGCTTACCTTTCTATAATCCAAACTAATAAGTTACGTACAAAATAAAATTTTATGATACATTTCAATTTATGTCTTGTGGCTTCGCGTGAATAGCTTAGTTCTTGTATTTTAAAATATTTTCTTATAGTCAACTATCTGTATGTCCAAGTTGAGGTAAACACGTCTTTCTGTTCGACTTGTATGTATGTTTCCTGTTAGAATCAGTGAGAAACGATTTAGGTTTATATGGATTAAAGGAAAATGATTAACAGTACCTACCACTATTCAGATATAGGCATTGTATGATTATTCAAAATAGATTAATAATCTGAGAACGGTCTACTGCCGTTCACGTACATCTCGTAAACCGTTACATGCGGTTTTCAGGGTTTCGTACCCAAAGGGTAAAAACATGAACCTATTCATGAGACTTCGTTGTCCGTCTGTTTGACGGTCTGCCTGTCTGTCTGTGACTGTCCGTCTGCTTGTCTGTCCGTCCGTCACGAGGTTATTATCTCAGTTACCGTGATAGCTAGAGAGCTGAAATTCACAGATGATTTATTTCTGTTGCCGCTATAACAATATTTTTACTAAATTCAGCAAAAAGAGGGGGATTAAGGGGGGATTTAACAAAACAAACGTGATATTTTACAGTTTTTTGGTACGGAACCCTCTGTACACGACTCCGACTCGCACTTGGACGGTTTTATTTCTTGTGTCAATATGACACTCACTCCAGTTGTACAAACGTCAATCGGAATTATTATTCTTACATACTTTTTACGCGCGTGTATTTAACGCTTCGAAGTGTTGCCTAATTTTCAAGTCATCAAAAATTGTTATTTTGGTAAAGTTGCCCATTTCCTCAAAATATTAGGACTATCTTTATATCTTTCGCTGTTTTGTGTGTGTGTCTTAACTTGCTCTTTAGTACGAGCACACTTTTATTTGATCTTTTAATACTTCTTCGCGTATTTCTCTCGCCGTTCTGATGATAAATAGGTATTTCTACACACAATCACTTTAAATACGATTCCTTGAACCTGTAACTGTGTGTGTTCAAAAACAAATAAAAAAAGAATCATTAAGTGTATCGTCCTAGAAACTTGATCGGATTGTGTTGTTATTGAACCAGAAACTTATACACTGGAAATGCCAGCTTGCCTACAGACAGATCGATGGAGCAGCTATAACAAGTATTAAATATATAATTGGAAGCACTACCGTCAGAAATTTCGCGTCAGCCTGTAGGTCGATGACAAATATTTGCATTTCTATAGGCCTTGTTTATTGCGAAGGTCGAGATATTGTTCACGATAAATTAATATTTGATATAGACTGGATTCTTATCACGCAATTTAGTTTGTGCAAGAAGTATTGAAATATGGAATTGATTATGACGTAACTTCTAAATTTAAGTAACTTTTCTAGGGATTATTTAAGTACTCTTCTAATAGTACATACAGATATAATTGAAATCTATTGTTTTATAATTTTGGGTAGAGATTTGAGAAATACTAAAAGCGTAGATAGATACCTATTGAATAAAAGAAACCGGGTCGTGTAGTCGGACTCGCCCACCGAGGGTTCCGTTCATCCGTCCGTCCGTCCGTCTGTCTGTCTGTCAAGACTCTTAGTCTCGTGAATACGTGGAGTTATCGACTTGAAATTAACACCCAAAATTTACGTCTACAATCCCATTAAGATGTAAATAAATTAAACTTATAAGTTAACGTTGAAAAAGTTACGAACTTTTAAGTCGTAAAAACGTATATTTTGACACTCTCAAGGAAATCAAAGGTACCTAGGTAAGTACTTACTTCCCGTTGACCCTAGAACTATGAAATTAGGTAGTATACTAGCTCTACTAGTATACTACCTTATCATGCGGACTGTGCCGTGGCCATTGGCTAGTATATAAAAAATATTTAATAAAAAACTCTACCAAAATGCAACGAGTCCGAAAAGAGCTCTTCAAGACACTCAGACCGACTTTATCCAAATTTTATGCATTCTATCTAAACTAATTCTGAGGTCGGCGGGATCTAAGTACATAGACATGCATTAAATATTATCTTGTAATTTAATACAGTCTCATTACCTATGTATTTTTTTTTTAAATTCAGAATGGAGCAATTCGTTTCACTGCCAGGCAGCTTATCAATTTATATAGAGTTGGATATTGTGGCACTGAAATTTACCAGTTGTTTTGAATATGAAATCTGTTCAAGTAACATTTCTCTCTCAGATAGCAGTGTCATAAATAGAGATTTATATTATTCCTCGATACAGCGACGTTACAGTCTAAACACCTTTAGCGATATAGAATTTCTGCGAAAACACCTTGCTTGAGCGATATCGAGTTTCCAAACGACATCATAAAAAATTTATACCGCAGTGATTTTCCTTTCAACTGTTAATGTTATTTCAAACTTTTTACAGTTTTGTGTCCTCATAAAATGATGGCTCATATAATGTGATAGGTACTTAAATTTAAGGGATATAGGGAATTTACTGTCGTCTTTTATATTAGGCATAATGAGGGCAAAGAGGTGAAAGTTTGCTGTAGTGTTATTTATTAACCGATTTCAATTTGGAGGAATCGTTCAATTATTCATTCAGCACAAGTAGCCGTCAAAAAAATTCTAAAATTGATTTTTCAAATAAAATTTATTTCAGTGCGCCTATTATAAAAAGTTCACGAGGTCAACTGTTCCGAGCCTTTATTTAGTGTAAAATGTTGCCAATCACGATCCCCGCTCGCTAATATGATTAGCTCGTGATAACCGCTGAAATGAAAAGATATTGCTTTTATATAATGAGCAACAGAATACTTTCTTTATACTTATTATGAAAGTCATCAGAGGTTAAAAAAAAGTTTACGTAAACCATTTTGTATCTATTAAAGAGTGTCACAAAATTGTGTAAGCTAAGTTTCGTTTATTTATAATTGAATGGACCCCATTCCCTGCCTTCTTGAATTTGGTGCAGACTGAGCTCTGCAGCCTATGCCGTTAAAAAGATCCGACAACTGACAGACATTAGAACAGCGCGTCTTGTCTACTTTAGCTATTTCCACAGTGTCATGACCTATGGCATACTATTATGGGGTAACGCTGCCGACATCGAATGTATCTTTGTGTTGCAGAAAAGGGCTGTCCGGGCTATCTATGGTATGGGGTTTCGGGAGTCATTAAAAGAAAAGTTTAAGGATATCAACATCCTTACTGTGTATTCACAGTACATATATGAAAACTTATTATATACTCATAAAAATAATAGTAAATTTATTAAAAATAGTGATATCCATAACCTAAACTTAAGAAATAAGAATAAATTGGCTGTACCTAGATTTAGGCTTAATAAAATAAGCAATTCTTTTGCGGGCAATTGTATTCGAATGTACAATACATTGCCGACAGGCGTAACAGGTTTGTCAGTTAATAAATTTAAAAAACTAATAAAACTTAAATTGTGCCAGAAAGCTTATTATAGCATTAAAGACTTTCTAGAAGACAAGGCTGCCTGGCAGTGACACGAATTGCTCCTTTCTACATTAAAAAAAAAACTGTATTAGACACTAAGATGAAAAGAGGGACCGGACTGAGTTTCTTGGGGTGTTCTTCTCAGTCTGTAGCATTTCCGAACCCCCGGTAGAGTCACAAAAATTTTGACAAACCTAAATATTTTTTTTTTTAAATTTCAAAGGGAATAAATTTTATTTTATTTTTATTTTATTTCAGCTGATTTATTTCTGTTGCCGCTATTACAACAAATACTAAACTCAGAAAAAAGAGGGGGATTAAGGGGGCTTTAATACAGCAAACCTTATGTTTACCGTTTTTAGGGTTTCGTAGCCAAATGGCAAAAACGGAACCCTTATAGATTCGTCATGTCTGTCTGTCTGTCTGTCTGTCTGTCTGTCTGTCTGTCCGTCCGTGTGTCACAGCCACTTTTCTCCGAAACTATACGGTCTATGCTATTGAAACTTGGTAACTAGATGTATTCTGTGAACCGCATTAACTTTCTTATATAACACTAGAAAAAAAGCAGTAAATTTTGGGGGTCCCCATACTCAGAACTGAAACTCAAAATTTTTATTTTCATCAAACCCATACGTGTGGGGTATCTATAGATAGGTCTTCCAAAATGCTGTTGAGGTTTCTAACATCATTTTTTTCTAAAGTGAATAGTTTGCGCAAGAGGGACTTCCAAAGTCGAAAAATGAGTGTCCCCCCCCTCTAACTTCTAAACTAAGAGAGTGATAAATCTAAAAAAAAAACATGATGTACATTGCCATAAAAACTACCAACGAAAATTGGTTTGAATGAGATAGAGCTGGTAGTTTTTTTTTAATACGTCATAAACCGCAATTTTCGGTTAGAAAAATCACTACCACTGCGAACGTGTTAAAACATCAATGAAAGGTACAACGAACTATAAGAACTTTTATATTATGTTACTTGCTGCTACGAAACCCTTCATGGGCGAGTCCAACTCGCACTTGGCCAGTTTTTTTGGTACGGAAGCCTCTGTAAACTTTCAGTTGTATGTAACGCTTTGGTGCCTAATTTTCAAGTCATCAAAAATAGTTTCCTCAAAATATTAGGACTATCTATATATCTTGCGCTGTTTTGTGTGTGTGTCTTAACTTGCTCTTTAGTAACACACTTTTATTTGTTCTTTTAATCCTTCTTCGCGTATTTCTCTCGCCTCTCTGAATGTAAATAGGCATTTCTAGACACAATCACTTTAAATACGATTCCTTGAACCTGTAACTGTTTGTGTTCATAAACAAATAAAAAAAGAATCATTAAGTGTATCGTCCTAGAAACTTGATCGGATTGTGTTGTTATTGAACCAGAAACTTATACACTGTAAAATGCCAGCTTGCCTACAGACAGATCGATGGAGCAGCTATAACAAGCATTAAATATATAATTGGAAGCACTACCGTCACAAATTTCGCATCAGCCTGTAGGTCGATGACAAATATTTGCATTTCGATAGGCCTTGTTTATTGCGAAGGTCGAGATATTGTTCACGATAAATTAATATTTGATATAGACTGGATTCTTATCACGCAATTTAGTTTGTGCAAGAAGTATTGAAATATGGAATTTATTATGACGTAACTTCTAAATTTAAGTAACTTTTCTAGGGATTATTTAGGTACTCTTCTAATAGTACATACAGATATAATTGAAATCTATTGTTTTATAATTTTGGGTAGAGATTTGAATTGAAATATATAATTCTGATTCTATTGAATAAAAAAACCGGGTCGTGTAGTCGGACTCGCCCACCGAGGGTTCCGTTCATCCGTCCGTCCGTCACCCTGTCTGTCTGTCAAGACCCTTAGTCTAGTGAATACGTGGAGTTATCGACTTGAAATTAACATCCAAAATTTACGTCTACAGTTCCATTAAGATGTAAAAAATTAAACTTCTAAGTTAACGCTGAAAAAGTGACGACCGTTTAAGTCGTATAAACGTATATTTCGACACTCTCAAGGGAATCAAAGGTACTTACTCCCCGTTGACCCTAGAACTATGAAATTAGGTAGTATACTAGCTCTACTAGTATACTACCTTATCATGCGGACTGTGCCGTGGCCATTGGCTATTATATAAAAAATATTTAATAAAAAACTCTACCAAAATGCAACGAGTCCGAAAAGAGCTCTTCAAGACACTCAGACCGACTTTATCCAAATTTTATGCATTCCATCTAAACTAATTCTGAGGTCGGCGGGATCTAAGTACATAGACATGCATTAAATATTATCTTGTAATTTAATACAGTCTCATTACCTATGTATTTTTTTTTAATTCAGAATGGAGCAATTCGTTTCACTGCCAGGCAGCTTATCAATTTATATAGAGTTGGATATTGTGGCACTGAAATTTACCAGTTGTTTTGAATATGAAATCTGTTCAAGTAACATTTCTCTCTCAGATAGCAGTGTCATAAATAGAGATTTATATTATTCCTCGATACAGCGACGTTACAGTCTAAACACCTTTAGCGATATAGAATTTCTGCGAAAACACCTTGCTTGAGCGATATCGAGTTTCCAAACGACATCATAAAAAATTTATACCGCAGTGATTTTCCTTTCAACTGTTAATGTTATTTCAAACTTTTTACAGTTTTGTGTCCTCATAAAATGATGGCTCATATAATGTGATAGGTACTTAAATTTAAGGGATATGTACAGTTTTAATGTTAGAAGTATAAAATCCTTTCACATAATCAAGGTTTTGGAAAGGACATAGCTACATAATATGATTGCAGATCATACAAAGTTTACTAGCATCGAGTTTTTTGGAATTTAATCAGCGATATCTGGATTGAAGATCGCAATGTTGCATATACGTGCACTGCGCCAAATTCAGAAAATCTATAGATCTCACATCAATATAATGTGCAAGCTGGAACACCTGCCGACACTTGCGAGGGCCGTTTGCAAATGCACAGAGTTGGGATATCAGACGCTATCCGAAGCATCATCATATTCATCATACTAAAATCCTACTCTTGTCCTATCACTTTGTATTCGTACGGTCTTTGGCATCCCCTTTAGTTGAGTCCAACGACTTTATTGGTGTATCTCTCCTACTAGGTAACATAGATATAGGCCGCATAATCCAACACTTGATCGTCTTATTTATCTGGGTGGTTTTATGACGTGGTCGAACAATTCAATAAAACAGAACCAAATGTTCGGTCAGGTAAATTAATACGTTGTCAGTGTAATGTGGACCCCGGGCACTGAAGTGTAGATTTTGAATGCATATAGGCATTATCTCGGATGAGATGACATTTATACAGCGCTACGTACAGCCAACAAGATCCCTTATGTATACTTGGTTGGCTCTATCTAAAACTTAAAGCATAGATATCAAACCTAATGTTGACACCAATACTAGAGATAAAAAGTAACTTTTAAAAATCTAATTCGAAATGATAGTTAGTACCATTTTAAGCACAAACTACTTCGCTATTTACTATGCAATGAAAATTCTCGGAAATAGTAATAGTAATAATGTAGGCACTAGTACGAATTAAGCCGAGTTTCGCAGCAATTCGTTGTAGTTTACGTCAGGCAAATTACTGTAGAAGTACTTCTGTTAATCCCAGTAGACATCGTCCTCGTGACAAATTTAATGATACCCGTATTGCCTACTGCCGTTTAGCTGTCTAGTCGTAAAAGAAGTGCACAGAGCGTAACATACAACCTTTTCTGACCCTTTATTCGGATAGGTTTACGATTTTGTAATACGTGCGATCCAAAGTTAGTCTCTGCATTTCAAAGCAGCGAATGTGCCGGTACATTTACATTATTAAGGGGCGGTTATAGCGCACAAGTAGGCATTTGGCGCTCCCCTCGCCCCGGGCGCAAGACACACCGCGCGCCGGCAGCGGCAGTCAACTCTCATGCCACAGTATACAGTATAGTAGAAAGAAACAGCATGCTAACTTTGTTTGACGTAGTAAATGCATCTAACTTTATTAGGTGTAGTGATTTATTAGTTTCGTAAATAAAAATAAAAGAGTTAATCGTAAATAAATTATGTATATTATACTATTATTTTTAAGTTAAAGAGTTTGTTTGTTTGTTTAGTTGTTCTAACTCTAGAGTCTAAGAGACTGCTAGTTGAATTTCAAGAGTTTCTTAACAGAATGTCCATTTTTGAAAAATACCAAAATATATAACATCACGCTAAGGCGAATAAGAGCTTAGCAGCAACGAAACATTTTTCGACAACTGGGATATTTCATTTCTTTTGAGAGTTTCCGTTGCGTACGTTTGCTACAGTTGCGTAAAAAATGTAAATTACATAATAGCTGGTCATAAAAATTTCTAAAGCTTTCTGAAGTTGGTATGCTAAGTATGAATCACGGGATCATTGTGCAATCCAAAATGGCCGCCGCGGTGTAATCACAAAATTTCATGATGGGTGTCGTTTAAAGGGTTTTTTGGTATGCTGAGTACGAATCACGTACTAATTTTGCAATCCAATATGGACGCCGCGCCGTAATCACAAAATGTCATGATGGGTATCGTTTAAGGGGTTTCTTGGTATGCTGAGTACGAATCACGTGATAATTTTGCAATCCAATATGGGCGCCGCGCCGTAATCACAAAATTTCATGATGGGTATCGTTTAAGGGGTTTCTTGGTATGCTGAGTACGAATCACGTGATAATTTCGCAATCCAAAATGGCCGCCTCGGTGTAATCACAAAATTTCATGATGGGTATCGTTTAAAGGGTTTTTGGTATGCTGAGTACGAATTACGTGATAATTTTGCAATACAATATGGCCGCCGCGCCGTAATCACAAAATATCATGATGGGTATCGTTTAAGGGGTGTATTGGTATGCTCAGTACGAATCCTGTGATAATTTTGAAATGCAATATGGCCACCGCGCCGTAATCGCAAAAATCCATGATGGTTATCGTTTAAGGGGTTTTTTGGTATGCTGAGGACGAATTACATGATAATTTTGCAATCCAATATGGGCGCCGCGCAGTAATCACAAAATTTTATGATAGGTATCGTTTAAAGGGTTTCTTGGTATGCTGAGTACGAATCACGTGATAATTTCGCAATCCAAAATGGCCGCCTCGGTGTAATCACAAAATTTCATGATGGGTATCGTTTAAAGGGTTTTTGGTATGCTGAGTACGAATTACGTGATAATTTTGCAATACAATATGGCCGCCGCGCCGTAATTACAAAATTCATGATGGGTATCGTTTAAGGGGTGTATTGGTATGCTGAGTACGAATCCTGTGATAATTTTGAAATGCAATATGGCCGCCGCGCCGTAATCGCAAAAATCCATGATGGTTATCGTTTAAGGGGTTTTTTGGTATGCTGAGGACGAATCACATGATAATTTTGCAATCCAAAATGGCCACCGCGCCGTAATCACATAATTTCGTAATGAATATCGTTTAATGGGTTTTTTCGAATGCTGAGTACGAATAACATGATCATTTTGGAATTCAATTTGGCCGCCTAAGCTATTTAGGCCTACTTGCGCGGAGAGTCGAGTTAAATATATAAATATAGAGTTAGTAAGCTCTGAGTTAAATAAATAACTTCTTAACTCTGACCACGTCTTGCACAGTTGCAAATTGGCACGCGGTTAACTAACTCACAGTGCACCGAACAAGTTTTTTTAGTCTTTCGTTCCATGCAATCCAACCACACACAAATATTAGAACGAAGAATGGAACATGTGTCTCTATCTCTTTTACACTACAGTCTGCTACGTATGATTTACGATACTACCATACTTACGATACTACCATTTACGATACCAATCATAAAATTTTGTGATTACGGCGCGGCGGGCATTTTGGATTGCAAAATTATCACGTGATTCGAACTCAGCATACCAAAAAACCCCTTAAACGATACCCATCATGAAATTTTGTGATTATGGCGCGGTGGTCTTTTTGGATTACAAAATTAGTACGTGATTCGTATTCAGCATACCATAAAACCCTATAAACGATACCCATCATGAAATTTTGTGAATTCAGCGCGGCGGGCATATTGGATTGCAAAATTATCACGTGATTCGTACTCAGCATACCAAAAAAACCCTTAAACGATACACATCATGAAATTTTGTGATTATGGCACGGCGGCCATATTGGATTGCAAAATTATCACGTGATTCGTACTCAGCATACCAAAAAAACCCTTAAACGATACTCATCATGAAATTTTGTGATTACGGCGCGGCGGCTATATTCGATTGCAAAATTATCACGTGATTCGTACTCAGCATACGAACAAACCCCTTAAACGATACCCATCATGAAATTTTGTGATTACGGCGCGGCGGCTATATTCGATTGCAAAATTATCACGTGATTCGTACTCAGCATACGAACAAACCCCTTAAACGATACCCATCATGAAATTTTGTGATTATGGCGCGGTGGCCATCTTGTATTGCAAAATTAGTACGCGATTCGTACTCAGCATACCAAAAAACCCCTTAAACGATACCCATCATGAAATTTTGTGATTACGGCGCGGCGGCTATATTCGATTGCAAAATTATCACGTGATTCGTACTCAGCATACGAACAAACCCCTTAAACGATACCCATTATGAAATTTTGTGATAACGGCGCGGCGGCCATCTTGTATTGCAAAATTAGTACGCGATTCGTACTCAACATACCAAAAAACCCCTTAAACGATACCCATCATGAAATTTTGTGATTACGGCGTGGCGGCTATATTCGATTGCAAAATTATCACGTGATTCGTACTCAGCATACGAACAAACCCCTTAAACGATACCCATCATGAAATTTTATGATTACGGCGCGGCGGCCATATTGGATTGCAAAATTATCACATACTTCGTACTCAGCATACCAAAAAACCCCTTAAACGATACCCATCATGAAATTTTGTGATTACGGCGTGGCTGCCATGTTGGATTGCGAAATTATCATGTAATTCGTAGACATTTTAATGCATTAGGTAGCTGGTTACCATGTCGTGAAAACACTTAAAAAGTAAAAGATCACCACATTTTTACCATGAGTCGCGTATGTATTTGTAACGGTTAATCTAATTACATTTTTCCCATTACTGATATTTTCATACTGTGGCGCGATTTCAATGTAATTTGGCATAATAATTACGAAATAGTTGCGAAAAAAACTGACACAGGTCCTGCCTCGACAAGCGCCAGGGCGAGACTGATCGGCCGTCAGCGGCGCAATTCTATTGCGTTTGGTAGATATTCGTACATGATAACTATGTAAATAGTTGTTTATAGAAAAACGCTCGGAAAATGTGTATAAAAACTTAATACCTTTAATTGAGTGCAAAAAAAATATAAAATGTTAATAGTTTAGCCACAGTTTTGAAAAAACTTTTCTGAGAGAGTCAACTTTGGGATTTTTTTCTATCTAGTGAAATTTATTGGATCGTGTAACGGGCTCGGAATATGTTTAGCTTATGTCCTTAACTATTTTATATATATTTTTCAGATTTAAAAACCCTTTACTTTTTGACTAGGATTGTTTCAAAAAACTCAAAATCTGACCCACGCGGCCTTAAGAGTCCATATGACGCCAAATAGACTATTACTTTGATCTAGATCTCAGGACTCGTGAGGTCTGCTGAATTAAAATTTGAACACAGACAACTTCAGTTCATGAACTAAAAACGCTCTAGGCTCGAAACACGATTACTGATAAAATCCTCGATAGATTTTTGTGTTAAAAATACCTCGATTTGGAGAAATTTTAAGCTAGATCTCGTATGTTATAAGTTGTTTTTATAATATAAAATATTTATAAGAAAGACAATAGTAAAATCTTCATTTGCACTAGAGCATTTTTTTAATATTGGTTATAGTTTTTTTATAATTAATTTATTTCGTTAAAAACGCATAAAAACCGATCGCATCTCTCTCTTTCTTGCACGCTAAAATGTATATCATCTATCTTCTTTTAACAATTTGGCGTCTGGTAGGCTCTTAAAGGTGCCTTCAGGCTACGTCTTAAAACAAATACAATACCGTTTAGCATAATAGGTATCTACCTATTTCATAACACAATCATATCACGAACTATCCATTCATAATGAACACATTTACATTTTTCTATACCATTCAATTATATTAGATTTCACCCACAAACATAGATTTACCATACGTTAATATTAACTTGCTAAACGTCCCATTCACTCGTGCGACATCGACAGTCTGAAGTCACTCTAATCTCACATTCGAGGGTTCGCAGGCGCATGTAGCGCATTTGATATAATACTTATAGTAAAAATGGCTTCATTATTTCTTTTAACGGGGTTAAACGCGGTTGCATTTATATTCAAACAGTTTTCTTTATATTTTGATCGAATTAACAGACAACAAAAAAAGCTGTAACATTAGCGCGTACCTGTAATTTTTTGTGTGAAAACCGACAGAACATTTATAAAAAAATTATTTAAAAAGTAGTCATATAATTTAGTAGACTTTACTCAGCAAAACTTTCAGGGATGAGAGTCAAGGGAGTCTTTCCACCTATTTTTCCTTGGACAAATCCCCGCGAATGTTATGCTAGACCTCGAACTGACTAAAATCACACTGTACCTATTTATCTATCTGTTTCTGGGAATCCTTGGAGGGATGTCGCAGGAAGGGAGGTCCATTTAAATGGCTCAGAGCTCAGACTACATAGTTTGATAAATAAACAGAAGTCTATTGTATTAAAACAGTAAAAAGATTATAGCTGGTAGAGCTTTGGCAAATTAAATACTGCAGTAGTAAACTATAGTAAGATATAATATGTAAATTGTCTTTTATCTTTTCCCAGGTTCAGATTTTACGTCTATTCAGCGTACGTCGAACGTCGCACGGTTGCAGCTGTGCGGATAATCGCAGCGACCAAAACGCGCGGCGCCGATCATGTCGTATGCCGCCTTTGGTTGCCCGATAATCGCACACTCACACTCAAGGCTAGAGTGAAGGTAATACACACAACTTTTATTTATACTATGGTAGCATTTGAATTCACGATTCACTTGATTGTGCTCTTTAAAGGATCTTGAGTCAATAGTTAGGTGAAATAGATAATCTTGACCCAACTATTACAAGAGATGACTTAATTCTAATTTGAGATTAAAGTTAAGAAGTTATATTCTAAATTCCTTACCCATGTAGCTGAAACATGGGAGTCCAGAGGTATCCTTCCGAGGGCTTAGCCGGGGCTCCCAACCGTGCAGCCTACGGTTGGGAGCCCCCAGCTCTCCCCCAGCTCCCAACCGTAGGCTGCTAGTAGTAAGTGTGGTTTTTAGACGGTAGGAGTCCGGCATAGCATCGATGTAGGATTTTCCTCACGTTAAAAAAATGTAGCTGGAACAGGATGGTTAAATTTTTCTAGAGCAGAGCCGTGGGCATCCACTAGTATATGGTGTAGCCAAGATTAACGACATCCTGTCTTTTCCCACTTTGAATAATGTTCATGACTTGTGACGATTGATTGCTCATAACGTATGAACCTCGATGTACGCAGGAATACACTTCGATCTGCGCTCGGCAAATCGCTATCATCCATCTATAGCTTTGTCCCAATGGAAGCCTAATTTTTTTGGGTTTCGTAACCAAAGGGTAAAAAATCCTATTACTGAGGCTTTGCTGTAAGCCTGTCTGACACGAGACTGTATCTTATAAACGGTGATAACCAGAGAGTTGATATTTTTACAGAATATTATTATTTTTATATGAACAACAAATACTAAAAACATACATACATATAGCATAACTATATGTATGTATGTTTTTAGTATTTGTTGTTCCTGTATCCTTTATCTTCGAAGGAGAAGGCAGAGACAAAGTATATGCCTACATTTCACCTTATAGTTTTATGTCCCACAGTGGTGAGCCTTTTGTCGTAATACTAAAAACAGAAGAACAATAATATTCAAGGGGGCGCCCATACAACCAACGTAATTTATTTGCTGTTTTTTGGCATGGAACCCTCTATGCGAGAATCCGACTCGCACTTGGCCGGTTTTTTCGGGTGTAGGAACATTCAATCTCTTCTACGGCCGTATTTATTGTAACACCCAGATCCGGTAATAGGCGTTATACTCGTATCCTCATGTAATATGGCAATTGAAATAAATTGTCAGTCAATAAAAAAGTCCCTTTTGCTTCCGTTATTCACGGATTTGGTTATTTGAGCAAAGCTGGTAAAATATAAAAAGGTCATCGAAATAGGTTTCTGTTATGTATGTAATTTGAACGGTCTATGTGACATTTTGTACTAGTTATGGTAATTGATTTCTGTACGTATTCATATCGATACGAGTAAAAAAATGCCAGTAAATCTGTGATCAATATCACAGATTTACTGGTATTTTTTGACAGATGTGACAAAGACAGATGAAAATTTTGTAATCAAATAAATGAAATAAATCTTCTTTTCATCTGTCTTTGCCGCCTAAGAATATGGCATTGACAATGATCCAGACCATCCTTAGGTTAACCGCGCCGCCAAGGTCATTCTGGATGACGTAATCGACCTAGACACAGTTATTTAGCAAAACTGACAGATATAGTCTAAGGGATACTTGCTTCTATACTAATAAATCAACCGTTGATTTATAAGTGAAAAGCATATAGCAATCTATTTAGATCAGCCTATGTATTTAGCTGCAGCTGGATTGTTGCTCGACAAACATGTTGCTCAACTATCTAGTAACTAGATTCTAGTTGATATATCTATTTACTACGCGGACGAAGCCGCGACCATTAGCTAGTCGATTTCCATTTTGTAACGTTATATAAATAAACCAAAATATAACAAAATTCTTAAATTGTGCCATGTGTTCGTTGTTTTAGTAAGCATTGTAAACAAGAAGCTGTGAGACGGTCTCACCCGACCTCCCCTCTGTGAAAGTGAAAGTTCAACCCGATTGACGTTGTCATTTTTGTTTTATTTCAAACTTTGGACAGATGATCCACGTGACCTAGTGACATCAGACTACAGACACAAGTCTCGCCATAAGCCCCTCTGCAATCTATTTTATAGAGAGGGGCTAAAACTATTGAAGTCTGGGGATTGCCATCGGCTACATTTTATTTATTTGCGCGAAACCGAAATCTCACAAGGGCTGTATGGAGCCGGCAGCTATGCTGAATGTTACCCTAGATTATATAATATCGTATCCAACCCTTTGGCTCTCATTGAAAATCGACGTAATCGTGTATTTTTCAAACACTATGTATACTTGCTTGTGGATGGAGGACTTGTGATTTTGATATCTTGGTCGTGTAAAATACCTACAAAGCGTCAGCTTAGATATCCTTTCTCTTTTACTAAAATCAGTCTATTTCAGCCATTCATTGTTTAATTTTGCATTTTCAGGCTATTCGCGAGAACTGGAATTTGAAATACAGCGCAACCTACGTGCTGTGTCTTCTTCGTGAATCAGGGGTGAAGCCTCAAGAGACTGTGGGAGCTTCCATATCAGTATTATCGAGCATGCAACCAAATCGGCTGCCGACTAACCTACTCACAGTGCGTGACACAGAACCAAAGAGTGGGATTGAGGTAATTGTAATCCTACTAATGTTATAAATGTGAAAGATTGCGAAAATGTTTGGATGTTTGTCCCTAACTATCGCTCTACCGGCTGAACGGATCTGGCTGAAATTTGGTACTGGAATAAATTATATACTTAACTTTATCACAATAATACATATCCCAGGAAAATGTTTCTATGGGAATCGGGAACTAGAATACAATTTCACCCGGGCAAAGCCACGAGCATCATGTAGTAATTAATAATTATGAAAGTTTATAAATAGACATAACTGTGAGTACCCAAAACTTATTTAATTATATAAAACGGTGAACCGCAACCTCAATCTAATCTAGTCGGAACATCCTCCCTTCATTTGCAACATCTCACCTCCTTCAAAAACATACCACGGGTATATTCGCAGTTAACATTATATACCTATCAAATATTATAATCATTGTAGTGATCACTATCACACAAAGGAATTAGAAATAGGTAACTATTGCAATGCACTGGCTCACTTGCACACACAGTCTCGAGCGCGGGCGCACTTCCTTGTCACACCGTGTCTACCGTCAGACTAACGACTGACAGCCGCCCCCTCTACTCGTGTACATGAGACAATGTATTATATCTACTGTGTAGATACAAACACTACATCCCTTCCTTGTTAATATTTTATTTTAGTAAATACAATCACATGGCAAATTATTCGACCTAACCATTTTCTTAACATTTACTTTTCCAATTACTATGAAAATAACTTTGAAATTTATAATTTATGCTTTATTTTCTTGATTTGTTTGGTTCTCATTTGCACTGGTCTTGTCTCCTATTGAGTTCCACTATCCTTCCATACGCTTAAGCTGAATCACGTTCTTTCTCTGTCTTTGCTCTGTTTCTTCATTTCCTCTGCCACACATTACTCCAATACATGCAATGGTAGGTTTAAAAGTAGTAGCAAGCTTGCTAGTGATTATCATTTCCTTAACGTACTCTTTCTCACCTTCCACCAGTTCCGGGACTTCCGTCCTTCTTTTCCGGTCTCCATACTCCTCTCCTTTTTCCGTTAGCTTTTAATCTTGGTTCCTATTTTCTTGTATCAACTTCTGCCTCATTTATCTCCTTTAACGCGGGTGTTTATTCCTTATTTATTATTTTGAAAACAGTTCAGATGCCTTTTTATGTGTCAACGTGAATGGCGCAATAAGGTGTGGAGTTGTAAATCGTTAGATGCTCATACAATATCTCTGCAAAATACTAAAGAACTTAACTAATTTGAAAAAAAAATCCAATCCAGCAGTTATCGATAGTGGATAACCCAGTAGACTAAAGACCTCTTTTAAGATTTTTATAATATAAGAGTTCGTAATCTTAATTTATTTGTATTCTATTCTATGCATAATTAAAGACGTTATTTGGCAATAGAACTAGCAGATCCGTTGCAATTTTAACCCAAGGTTCTAATGGAATCGCGACGTTTCATTGTTGCTGGAGGATATGATAAGCTAACCAGGTCTATCCTTTGCAACTCTTTACCATTCAATCGACGTGCTTGTATATTCTAGGTCTCCATACCTGAGAGCGCAGTCGAATCTTAATGAAAACAATTCCTGGTTGGCTCTCATAGGCCGCCAGCAACATCTTTTTTTTCTGAGATTCGGATATTTCCATAAAAGCACAGTTCATCGGAAAATACCTTATATAACTTTACATTACAGAATCATGCTGTCGGTGACTATAAATATCTTTCTTAATACTAATAATTTCCTAATCTTACGGGACTTGCGTCGGCTATTACTTGCATCATGTCTTTGATCTTGCAATATGCCAGTTTTTGTAATTCAGATGACATTCCTTTTAAATTTTGAGAAGCTTATTTGTGATTGTTCTTCCAGTGTTCTTCTATGTCTGTTTTCCTCTCCAGTTTCTGTATTATTTTGTTTTAAAGGTTTTGTCATAATGGTCAAATTTGGAATCCATTATATGCACTTTACTATGCTTTGTAATTTCTCTGTTGTTTTTGGTACCTACTCTAAAAACAGTTATTTTCTTCATATTTTTAGGTAGCGGTTTCACGCCTTCTGGTTTTAAGTCATTTCCCAAATAGTGTATTGTCTGTACTTTGTAAATACATTTCTTCTGATTCGATAAAATTTTGTATTTCATTATACATTATCCAGTACCATAAAGCCACTAAATTTAATATCATCGACAAAATTGGTAGCTCCCCCGCACCTTTATAAGCATAATTTCCTTCATAATTATTTGAAACCGTTCTGGAGCACATGTGAATTAAAACAGGAGTCTTTTGACTTGATGTAATGAAAGTCGTTAAGTATCTTGAGCTTGAGTGTGGTCCTAATTGATGCAATGCATTTTATATCAAGCTTATAGAAATACTCTACTTTCTTTATTTTATTCTATAATAGTTTTCTTTATTTTATGCTATATATAGCTTTCTTTATGTTTAATAAGGTCTCCAAACGGTTACTCTCTAAAAGCTGATAATACATAATTGCGCGTCCCATATAAAAACGTAAGTAGTCCTATCAGCATCATATTTACATATTTTCAAATACGTTAAACTTTATTCAATAAACATTGAGAAGATGTTACAATAAATCAAAATAACTATTCACAATATGTTATAAAGCTAAACTAAATCCAAATTGGGCCCCCAGTGGCATTGTGCCTTAAGACTGACAGCATTCCACCATTCTTTACAAACTGGGACCATTGGAGAACCCATAGCGAAATTTCATCAAACTTTTCTATTGTAACAAAATCCCGTAGTCCTTTAATTTGCATATTAAATTCTGCAATAATTACAGATCACTTTTAATTGTATTACGCACTACATTATGAACTGACTTGGAGGCATAGTCGCCACAAAGATTCTACATAGATACAGCGTTACTAGATAGTTGGATAGAGACGGAATAAACTAAAATACTTTAAGTTATATACATTAACTGAGTAGTAGTGCAGAGGGAGATTGTCATCCCGTGCCACGAACCCGAAGATGCAGTTATTGCTAAATTATATAATTGAAATATTTAGAAAATAAATTATAATATTATGGCGCAGGATTTAGATTCAAGTCGTCATAGGTTGCATAAACGTTTTACTGATTTCTCAGTAGGGATCTCAATTAGAGTATCTTTAAATTTCGGAAAAGGTACCTAAAATTGACTTCCGAACCCCCAATGTAATGCAGTACCTTTACCAAACAGGTTTCTTAATCCATTATTAATTACGTAAATAGCAGTTTGTTCAATTCTTCTGTTTACTCTTATTATTGCTTCAAAAGAACTTTCCATTCTTAACGTTATTTCACTCCCGTATGCTAATACCCACTGGTTTGTTCGATTCCTTTACTTGTGTGTCACAATTTACTCTGTTCTGTTTTAAATATTCCCAGTCTTCACAAGTTGTCAGATTTAATTTGCATCCGGAGTCTATCACCATTCCTAGATTTATACCTCCTCGCATTTAAACTTTGCATCGTCGCGCGTCGTTTAGATTAAATATGTACCCTATATGTACCCTTCTACTCCATTTTCCAAAAAAATTACTGATTTCCTTCTGTTGGCACTTGTTGTAGTTATTATGTATAGCATATCTACACCTATAACCAGATTTATAGCTTTCAAAAAAATGTAAACAAACACATTTGATATCAATATCTCCATATTTACTTATGTTTGAATAATCACACTGATTATATTCACGTATCAAGGAACCATACAGTGTTCTCACAATCATTTCGATATCAAATACCTTCTTTAAGATTGATTATTTTCATTTTAAAATACTCAGAATGGTAAAAATTATAATAATTTGTAAAACTGTCATAGTATTTTTTACTCATCTGTCTTAGGCTACGACTGTCAAAACATGACATGTTTACTATATTTCTAGACTGGACTGAAATCCATTATTTATTTTGTCTATTCATTTGATTAATTCATCTTGCAATAACATTGTTTCTACTTTTTATGGCATTAACTTTGGCATTAACTTATTGATTAGATATAATCTTCTCTTTTTCTTTTCTCTTTTAGTTGAGTTGATAATTCACAATTTCTAAAGTATCGGCTATCGTTATAAATTTGTTTCATGCAATTTCATCCTTTATTGATTTTTTTTCTGATGACCAAGATTTATAATTTTTTCTCCAAGTGGCTTCAGCTCTTAACTTAATAAGAATCTTCTCAAACTGTCCTTTTCATTGTGCTTGATAAGATAGAAATTGTGTCGTTCCGTTGAAAAGTAGAGTTTCATTTAGGTAGTCTTGCTTACATGTAGCTACTCCAAAGATATCAACACATTCGTGAGATTCCACGCTTTCCCCACAAATATTATGGAATATTTCCTGTAGTTCCTCTAGCCCTTTTTTTAAGTTGTATTTGTGATGTGTCGCTTCAAGATAAAGATAGGTATAGATGTAGTGTCATGCTTGATATGTAATTTTTCAGTGATCGGTAATTGGTGTGCCATGATTGACCGTCATGGTGTAACCTTCAATTTAATGAAGATCAATACCTCTTATTAAGAAGTGTTTTAAATTCAATTTAATGAATTTCCGACGTACCTTCAATTTAATGAAGATCAATACCTCTTATTAAGAAGTGCTTTAAATTCAATTTAATGAATTTCCGACGTACCTTCAATTTAATGAAGATCAATACCTCTTATTAAGAAGTGCTTTAAATTCAATTTAATGAATTTCCGACGTACCTTCAATTTAATGAAGATCAATACCTCTTATTAAGAAGTGCTTTAAATTCAATTTAATGAATTTTCGACGTACCTTCAATTTAATGAAGATCAATACCTCTTATTAAGAAGTGCTTTAAATTCAATTTAATGAATTTCCGACGTACCTTCAATTTAATGAAGATCAATACCTCTTATTAAGAAGTGCTTTAAATTCAAATTAATGAATTTCCGACGTACCTTCAATTTAATGAAGATCAATACCTCTCATTAAGAAGTGCTTTAAATTCAAATTAATGAATTTCCGACGTACCTTCAATTTAATGAAGATCAATACCTCTCATTAAGAAGTGCTTTAAATTCAATTTAATGAATTTCCGGCGTACCTTCAATTTAATGAAGATCAATACCTCTTATTAAGAAGTGCTTTAAATTCAATTTAATGAATTTCCGAATTACCTTCAATTTAATGAAGATCAATACCTCTTATTAAGAAGTGCTTTAAATTCAATTTAATGAATTTTTGACGTACCTTCAATTTAATGAAGATCAATACCTCTTATTAAGAAGTGCTTTAAATTCAATTTAATGAATTTCCGACGTACCTTCAATTTAATGAAGATCAATACCTCTTATTAAGAAGTGCTTAAAATTCAATTTAATGAATTTCCGGCGTACCTTCAATTTAATGGAGATCAATACCTCTTATTAAGAAGTGCTTTAAATTCAATTTAATGAATTTCCGACGTACCTTCAACTTAATGAAGATCAATACCTCTCATTAAGAAGTGTTTTAAATTCAATTTAATGAATTTCCGGCGTACCTTCAATTTAATGAAGATCAATACTTCTTATTTAAAAGAAGTCCGAAGCGTTTTAAATTCAATTTAATGAATTTCCGGCGTACCTTCAATTTAATGAAGATCAATACCTCTTATTAAGAAGTCCGAAGTTTTTAAATACAATTGAAAAATTATCTTTTCAAAATTATCTTTTCATCTCTCCAATTTAATGAAAATTAACACCTTACATCGTAGTTGAAAAATAAGTCGAAATGTTTTCAATTGAATTTAAAAACCTCATAATGCTGTGAAATAATTATTTGTTATACACACGGCCAATCTAATGAAAATCTTATTTACAGTTCTTTTTCCATTGAATTCTATTGAAATTCTAAGAATTACTTTTTAATTCATCACGTAAGTATACCAGTTTAATGGAAATCTAAACCTAAATGTCAGTAAAATTTCGAATAGAATGAGAGGTCTATATTATTTTATACACTCTGTTAGTATACCTACTACATGGAGCTAAATGTAGGTAATAATATGTAAGCATGTCTTTATGTAGAAAGATAAATAAAAAAAAGAGGGTAGTCAAGGTGTAAACATCTTAAATAAATAGCTCTGTTTTTAATAATTAAATATAATAACTTAAATACAATTTTAATAATATTAATGATACTAACTGACTAATTAAAGTCCTTACCTGCCAGTACAGTGTGTTTTCTGAGTTCTACAAGCTACTAAAACAATATTTTAAACATGGTCGAGTCAGTGCAGAAGTCCTTGTGCAACCTGAAGCAGCTTTTTGGTAAACGAATGGCAGAGTTTGAGGCGGAGCTGCCTAAGACTCAGGCCACTACTTCTGTAGGTGGTCTGTCATCTGAATTTGCGTCCTTCAAGACATTCATCCTGGAAGTCATGAATAACTTGCAGCATCAGGTCGACATGCTCTCAAAAACCGTTGACACAATGGAGATGAGAGCGCGCAGGAAAATGCTCTTGCTGCATGGTGTTCCTGAGGAGCAGAGTAAAGAAGCAGCTGAAGTTGTTGTTAAGGTCGTACAACAACACCTTGCAATCGCATTGTCTAATGCTAATATCCGCCGCTGCCATCGTATGGGACGTCCCTCTGGAGAGCACAAGCCAAGGCCACTCATCGTCAAATTTGAGACTAATGCGATCCGTGACAAGTTGTGGTACGCAAAAACCAAATTCAAAAATACAGGTATAACAGTCACAGAATTTCTATGCTGGCCCGTTCGAGGTTTGGAATCACTCAATGTTGGACCCGTGACGGTTTCATCCACATAGTAGCACCAGATGGACAGCGGCACCGTATTGCCTCGCACAATGAGCTACTTAAAATTTCACCCCAAATGGTGAATAAGCCAACTCCCAGCCCAGTAGCCAAACCTGCAGCAAAGGCAAAGAGGACTGCAGCTGGCACTCAGAGAAATAAGTAATAATCTACATGTAACATTATAATAGTTTTGGTAACTAACTTTAATCATATTCTTCCAATTTGTGTTCTAGTTTCATCTCTATTCCTTTGCCACTCATTCGCTATTGCTACTATGTAATGTATGTAACACACTTGTGTTGCTAGTGAGAGCATATCTATACAATATGTGTTTATATACGTAATTGCATACTTTTCACTTGTACTTTTAATATATCGCGTTTAATATTTTAATTTAATTGGTAAAACTTTCACTTTCTTCTATTTGCGTTGTGTGAACTTGTTTGTGTGTTTACTTGCATGACACTGACAATGAAATGACGTAAGACATCGATCTGTCAAATTAATATCTAATGCAGATTGTCTATACTATAAGGGCGAGTACACACAGCGCACACACTTTGCTCGTATGCTTTGATTGTGCACAGTCTATTTTTCATGTGGCAATTTTTGTATTTTTCCAATTAATGCTTCTGTAGTATTGCAAATGTATATTTTTATTTTTATTCTTTTGGCATTGTTGTTCAGCTTGTGGATTTTTGGCTGTACGTAAGTGGCTTTTGTGAATTGGTAGCTATGTAGTATTTTATATTAAGTGATTGCATTGATATCAGCACAGCTGGCAGGTGGTAAATGTTGGTTTGTGTGTTAGTTAGTATTGTAAAGTAGGTACTTAGTGCATATTTATTTATATATATATATATTTATTATTTATTATTTTTTTATTTTTATTTTTACTATTTATCTAATAATATTATTATTTATCTATATATAAATATATATTTATGTTTGCGAGTGATGTAGAAAATGACAGTGATTCCGAAAGTTTTCACTCGGCCCTCTCCGGCCAAGACATCTTCACTAGTGTGCCGTCTCTTGCACAGTTCGTAGATTCACAGTTTTCTGATGTACCGAAGAATTTCAATGCAGTTCATATCAACGCCTAAAGCATCTCGGCTCACTTCCCGGATATGCTGACAACGTTTGACTGTAAGAACATCCATGCCGTTTTAGTTTCAGAGTCGTGGCTTAAATCGACCCACTCTTCCGCTCTATTCTCCCTTCCCGGGTTTCATCTTATCAGAAATGACCGCTGGCAATGCGGAGATAGGCGTGGGGGTGGTGTAGCTATATATCTGCGAACATATATTCCTTTTAAAATTATTAGCATGTCAGCACAACCACCCCCCGCCAATGCTGGCGAGCATATTTTTCTGGAAGTTGAACTCAATCACTCTAAAGTCCTTCTCGGCGTTTACTATTGTAACTTATCAAGTGTACATTTCTTTCCTTCTCTCGAAACCTTACTGGTAAATCTAATGCCCTCTTACAGTCATGTGATCCTTATGGGTGACTTTAACGCTTGTTTAATTAGAAATGACTCCCGTACTTTTGCCTTTCATGCCCTTGTCAACTCCTGTGACCTATCCATTCTTCCTTCAAATACAACGCATCACGTCCCAAATTGCAAACCAAGCTTAATTGACGTTATATTAGTTTCCTCCCGTCAACACGTCGCTAAGCATGGTCAATATCCAGCTGACGAATTCTCTCTCCACGTTCTTTCCTACAAAATCCGTGTCCCTAGAGCTAAGCGAAAAGTCCTCTTGCAGCGCAATTTTGGTGGCATGAATCTCGAAAGCCTTCGTCAGGATATTTATAACATTGATTGGAGTCCTCTTACTACCTCGGGGTCAACAGATGAACAAGTACATATATTCAGCACCAACATTATTCGAGTCTATGATAAGCATGCGCCTGTTCGAGCTGTTAAAATTAAGCACCCTCCTGCCCCATGGCTCACTGCTGACATCAAAGATCTTATACATAAAAAAGCAGCTGCTAAATTTAAATATAAAATAAGACCCAACGAAAAGAACTACAACAGATATGTCTCCATACGAAATCACTGCAATAAGGTGTGTAAGAAAGCGCAACGCCAACACATTCACAATAATATTCAAAATGGAGACACAGGTAAAGTGTGGAAATTTCTTAAATCTCTGGGGGTTGGAAGTAAACGACAAGACACAATTCCAAAGGATATAAATGTTGATTTGTTAAATCAACACTTCGCGGCCTCTTCCAACTTTGATGGGAGAACAAAGGCACAAACAATTGATTTTCTTTCATCTCTTCCAAAACCCGACTATCCACCACTCGTCTTTGATCTCTTCACTGCATGTGATGTTCGGAGAGCTATTACATCAATTTCATCGAATGCAACAGGTGTTGACTGCATCAGTCGTAATATGATCCTTCCCATCCTCAATGAACTCCTTCCCATTATATGTTACATTCTTAACTATTCCATCTCTAGCGGTGTCTTCCCAACTTCTTGGAAAAGCAGTCACATAATTCCTATACCTAAAAAACCTAAACCCCAAACTTTCACGAACTACCGGCCAAAATCTATACTCCCATTCCTATCCAAAGTCCTTGAGCGTCTGGTACACTCACAAATCAGTAGATTCCTCTGTAAACATAATGTTCTTAATCCCTTTCAATCCGGCTTCCGTCCTGGTCATAGTACGGCCACAGCTCTGATCAATATTACTGATGACATTAGGTCCGGTATGGAAGCTGGAAAGTTAACAATTCTTGCTTTGCTGGATTTTAGCAATGCTTTCAATACCGTTGACTTTGATGTATTGCTATATGTTTGCCGCTCTCTGAACATATCTCCAACAGTGATCGATTGGCTTCAAAGTTACCTGTGTGGTCGCCGGCAACGTGTATGTGTTGACAACACTTTATCAAATTGGTGTAATACTACTGTTGGCGTACCCCAGGGCGGCGTTCTCTCTCCTTTACTTTTCTCAATTTTCATAAATTCCATCTCAACTCATCTGCATATAGGTGGTAAGAAGAAGATATTATCTTCTTCTTACCACCTATATGCAGATGATTTGCAAATATACTGTCAGACACCAGTTCTACAGTTAAATGATGCTGTGGAGTCTGTAAATAAGGATTTGAGTCATATCAGCGAGTGGAGTAGATCTTTTGGGCTCAAAGTCAACCCTAGCAAGACACAAGTCGCTGTCTTGGGCAGTTCCCAAATGTAATCGAAAATTGTGTGGACAAGTATTTCCCCGGTAACATTTGACAACATTACAATTGCAATTAGTGACAAGGTTAAGAACTTGGGAGTATACATGGACTCTACGTTGTCATGGGAGCCACAGATGCAAGAATTGAGTCGTAAGATGTTTGCATCGGTGGGCTCATTACGGAAGCTACAAAGTCTTCTGCCTATGACCACCAAAATTGCGCATGCAAAGGCGCTACTGTTGCCCATACTCGATTATGCAGATGTCAGCTATCCTGATCTTGCCGAATACCATTTAGACAAACTCGAGCGTCTTCAAAATGTTTGCATAAGGTTCATTTTTGGTTTACGCAAATATGACCATGTTTCTCAATTCAGAACGCAGCTTGGGTGGTTATCAATACGACTTCGCCGGGATGCTCACGTTCTTTCACAACTGTATAGTATCTTACTTAACCCTTCGACTCCTTCCTATTTAAAGGAACGTTTTGAGTTCCTCCACAATACGCATTCGAAATGTCTGAGGTCATCGGAAAACCTAATATTAAAAATGCCGTCTCACTCGTCAACATTCTATGACAAATCTTACACAGTTACGGCTATACGCCTATGGAATAAACTTCCAGTAGAGGTAAGACGAGCGCAGACGAGCGCAGACGATAATCCAATTTAAAAAAATGGTGAAGGATCACTATCTATCTCTATAATAGGTGTGTAGTATATATATATATATATATATGTATGTATGGGTATATATATATATATATATTTATGTTCGCATGTGTATATAGGTATATATGTATATTCGTGTTTATGTATGTTGTGTTTATACATACTTATTATGATGTATTTATTCTCAATATTTATGTGTTTTGTATTATATTATGTAGAAATTTTTGTATCTTTTATTATAAAGTTATAATCTATCTAAGAGTACGCCTAAGAACTATCACTCATTACCTTCAATCAACTTTCTCCATCCAAAGGTTGCCTGGTAGAAATTGCTTTTTAGCGATAAGGCCGCCCATTGTACATCTTCTTGCACTAAATTTGTGTACCATAATTTTATTTACTTGGCGTACAATAAAGTGTAAATAAATAAATAAATAAATAAATAATTGTCAATATATAATTTATTCGTAGCTTGGTAACAGTTATATTGCTATAGTGTATATTTATATAAAGGAATTACAATATTACCGTATAATTAAATCACTGTATACTTATATCACAAAAGTGTACTAAACTCTTTTTTCTTTTTACCAGAAGAAATTTGAAAAGTGTGCTCAATAACTAATTTGACATTTTATTGCAAAGTATGAGGTAGGTAACAGAAAGAATAAGTATATTTAGTTAATTCAACCTTACTGTGGTCATATGGAATAATCGTGGCAGTAGCTACATTCCTACTTATATATTTTGCCATAGAACAAACAATCCTGGCAACTGGTAGCAAATTTACTTCTATTAGAACAAATTGTGTAAAAAGATAAGGAAGGTAAATAAGTAACGATTTCGTTAACATTATATCAATGTGTCAATCAATCTATAGCAGGGCACTACAGGATTCTTTGCCGAAATAATTTTCCATTACATTGTGCAAAATAAATTTTACTATCTATATTTAATAATTGAGTGGTTCATCCAACAGTTAGCAAAGTACTCGTAAATATGAAATGAAATAAAATCCACGATAAGTTTCGCAGGTCACAAGAATTATATATAATTGTTCTTTTCTTTAAAGGTACCCTTCTTTTCTTTTCAATAAATATTTTTTTATTTACTGACCTTGATCCTCGTCGCCACTTGTAGTGATCACTATCACACAAAGGAATTAGAAATAGGTAACTATTGCAATGCACTGGCTCACTTGCACACACAGTCTCGAGCGCGGGCGCACTTCCTTGTCACAACGTGTCTACCGTCAGACTAACGACTGACAGCCGCCCCCTCTACTCGTGTACATGAGACAATGTATTATATCTACTGTGTAGATACAAACACTACAATCATCGCCACATATTTCACGACAAACAGTTACACCACATGTGTAAATACACGTTAATAACTAAGTGCCTCTTTACGCATAATTTATTATTCATGGAGGAAGCTATTGTTTCAGGTGTTAGTTGTATTCGATTAGCATATTAGTTTTCATGTAGTAGGTGTAGATATTTTTTTATCTACCTTTAAACTTTCGCGAATATATTCGCAGTTAACATTAAATACCTATCAAATATTATAATCATTGCCACATATTTCACGACAAACAGCTACACCACATGTGTAAATACACGGTAATGCCGGGGCCACATTAAAGAAAACGTCAATGCCCATCATCGCGATAAATATTGCGCTAATTATGGCGTTAATTCTTAACGTCACCATTTGAGTAGTGTGGCCGCTTCAACGTAATAATTCTCGCGTGAATGCCCATTCTTGGCGTTAAAATTGACGTTAAGTGTGACCGAATTAAATTTTACAAAAATACCTTAGCTCCTTAAAAATATACTGAAATGTATCTATCTATACTGGTTGAATTTATAGTCGTTTTGGAACGGAAAGGTTTAGGCCCAGTTTCGATAACAGAACCGATCGGCACTGTCAATTTGAAAATCAACAATAAAAAATTACGAAAATGTCAAAATCTACATCGTTTGCCAAAATCAAAACGAGAACACCTGGTTATTCCTTTAAATTTCACGAAATACGTTTACTACGATTTTCTACTACAATTTTTCATTCAATGTCTAACGTTCCAATCAGTGAGAAGAGTCACCGCGCCGGGAAAATTCGACCAATCACAACGCATGAACGCATCGGTCCACGTGGACTCGTTGCCAAGTAACGTCGGTAGGTACTCGACTAGTTACGTCTTGTAGGTAGGTACCTAAATACGCTCGGCCGACCGCGCCGCCGACCGACGACCGCGGCGCGCAGTTCGACTATAACTCGCGCGCAGTATTGTCGTCGCGATCGACTTTTATTTGTGGTCGGAAATAAAACGATTAGTTTACACTCGAGAGTACGAATCTCGTGATGAATTACGCAGTGCGATAGTGGACGCCTTTGAAATAGTGAAAAGTGACAGAGACACATTGAATAAACTAAAAGACAATAGCCTAAAACGTGCCCGTTTGTGTATAGAACGTTCTGGACTCCATTTTGAGCAGTTGCTAAGGTACAGGGAAGTGTAAATAAACTGTGAAAAGGTAGGTCTAGGTATTTAAGTTGATTATTTTGTAAATAGCTCCAATTTTTTAAATACGCCGGAAATACTCCCTATTTGTTCGTGTTTATTTTCATTATTATTACATAAACCTTATTAATTCACCGTAAAATAGAACAATATTAAAGTATTTCCGACGGTCCTAAGCCCGCGTAAAGTATGAAGGAGAAATTGGAGTCCTTTATTATTATCTAAGTACCTATTATTATCGAAACGATGCATTCGGCCAATGAACTGATCACATGGAGACACGCGCCGCGGCGTTAGGTACCTATGGGTTTCGGAGTTTCATTCATTGAAAAGTTCAATGAATAATCGAAGCGCTACTAATGTTTCAACTCGAACGAGTGATAAAGATTACATAGAAGTCATTTTTTTATTATAACCTGCACAGCTGTTTTGACACTCCGAAATGGTTCCATTATTGATTCCGAGTAACCCCCTCTCGGGTCCAGAACGACTATAAATTCAACCAGTATATAATACTGGCACAGAGAAAATATACCGAAAAAAATACCGATTATCAAAACGTGTTTATTCTTTAATTACTACCTTATTTTTATAAAAGAAGAACCTAGGTTCTTCTTTTATAATATAATTTAACATTTTATTTGAAGGATTGAATTCAACGTCCTTCACCTGCAACACGCTTCGTAAAAAAAAATGACCGAATGTTATTGCAACAAACCCTACAAAGAAAAAAATCATTGCGATGAGGAATTGGGTTTTTATTTTTTCAGGTCCTTAGCGAGCTCCGGGGGAACCTCCCATCTTACTCCCCCGAGGAGAGCCGCCAAACGGTTCTCGACGGGAATAATCTTTAAAAATTCTTTGGCCTGGTCGAAAGCCAAAGAATTTTCCCGGCTTTCCGGATTCCCGGCTATAGGGAGGAGGAATACCATCAGGTTTAATGGGTAGGACGGCCCCGTTCCGGGACCGGGAGCCCCACACCCAGCTGTTTTACATGATAATTTTGCAATCCAATATGGCCGCCGCGCCGAAATCACAAAATTTCATGATGGGTATCGTTTAAGGGGGTTTTTGGTATGCTGAGTACGAATTTCGGGTTAATTTAGAGATCCAATATGGCCGCCGCGCCGAAATCACAAAATTTCATGATGGGTATCGTTTAAGGGGTTTTTTGGTATGCTGAATACGAATTTCGGGTTAATTTAGAGATCCAATATGGCTGCCATGCTGTTATCACAAAATTTCATGATGGGTATCGTTTAAGGGGTTTTTTGATATGCTGAGTACGAATTTCGGGTCAATTTAGAGATCCAATATGGCTGCCACGCCGTTATCACAAAATTTCACGATGGGTATCGTTTAAGGGGTTTTTTGGTAGGCTGAGTACGAATTTAAGGTCAATTTTGCAATCCAAGATGGCCGCCGCGCCACCGTTGTAAAATTTCATGTTGATACCGTATAAGGGGTATTTTAGTATGCTGAGTACGAATTTCGGGTTAATTTAGAGATCCAATATGGCCGCCGCGCCGTTATCACAAAATTTCATGATGGGTATCGTTTAAGGGGTGTTTTGGTATTCTGAATACGAATTTCAGGTTAATTTAAAGATTCGAATATGGCCGCCGCGCCGTTATCACAAAATTTCATAACGGGTATCATTTAAGGGTATTTTTGGTATGCTGAGTACGAATCTTAGGTCAATTTTGCAATCCAAGATGGCCGCCTTACACCGTTGTAAAATTTCATGCTGTATATCGTATGAGGGGTTTTTTGGTATGCTGAGTACGTATTTCAGGTTAACGTTTGCCATCCAAAATGGCCGCCGTGCCACTGTTGTCAAATTTCATGTTGTATATCGTTTATGGGGTTTTTTGGTTTGCCAAATACGAATTTCAGGTAAATTTTGCAATCCAATATGGCTGCCTCGCCACCGTTGTAAAATTTCATGTAGCATATCGTATAAATGGAATTTTGATATGCTGAGTACGAATTTAGGGTTAATTTTGCAAAATTATCTTGAAATTCGTACTCAGCATACCAAAAAACCCCTTAAACGATACCCATCATGAAATTTTGTGATTTCGGCTCGGCGGCCATATTGGATTGCAAAAATTATTATAAAATTCGTACTCAGCATACCAAAAAACCCCTTAAACGATACCCATCATGAAATTTTGTGATAATGGCGCGGCGGCCATTTCGGATTGCAAAATTATCATAAAATTCGTACTCAGCATACCAAAAAAGCCCTCATACAATATACAGCATGAAATTTTACAACGGTGGCGCGGCGGCCATATTGGATTGCCAAATTGACCTAAAATTCATACTCAGCATACCAAAAAACCCCTTAAACGATACCCATCATGAAATTTTGTGATAATGGCGCGGCGACCATTTCGGATTGCAAAATTATCATAAAATTCGTACTCAGCATACCAAAAAACCCCTCATACAATATACAGCATGAAATTTTACAACGGTGGCGCGGCGGCCATCTTGGATTGCCAAATTGACCTAAAATTCATACTCAGCATACCAAAAAACCCCTTAAACGATACCCATCATGAAATTTTGTGATAACAGCGCGGAGGCCATATTCGAATCTCTGAATTAACTTGAAATTCGTACTCAGCATACCAAAAAACCCCTTAAACGATACCCATCATGAAAATTTGTCATATCGGCGCGGCGGCCATATTGGATCTCTAAATTAACCCGAAATTCGTACTCAGCATACCAAAAACCCCCTTAAACGATACCCATCATGAAATTTTGTGATTTCGGCGCGGCGGCCATATTGGATTGCAAAATTATCATGTAATCACCTACAGAGATAGATTATAGTCTGAAATGATACAAGTTTTATCCCGGGAATAAGTTCCCATGAGACGCGGAAAAGAGAACAAAATTACACGCAGGCGAAGCTGCGGGCATCAGCTAGTCTATAATAAATGTTACGTTACACGCGAATGCTCGTGTCGGTCAGGGAGGTAGCATCGTAACGTAATGCTCGAGTCGAATCTATAAATGTTACATTACACGCGAATGCTCGAGTCAGTCAGGGAGGTAGCATCGTAACGTAATGCTCGAGTCGAATCTATAAATGTTACATTACATGCGAAAGCTCGTCGGTCAGGGAGGCAGGCCGCAACGTAATGCTCAAAGTCGAATCTAATTTGTTACATTACAGGCGAATGCTCCCGGTGAGGGAGCACCTTTACCCTAACCTTTTATTCAAAATATACCCAAAAATACTGACTTTTACCAATATACCCATTAATATACTGATATCGAAAAAAGTCAATAAAATATACCGAAAAAGTAAAATACTGAAAACGGTCACACTCTCACGGTGCGCACTGACACACGTAGTGTGGCCGCTTCAACGTAATAATTCTCGCGTTAATCTCTTTGATGTGCCGCCACTCGAGCTATCGTCTAACGTCAAACGGCAATGTGAATGCCGTTGTCGAATTATCGCGATAATTCGGTGGCTACACTAACGTTTAACGTCCATCAACGCGATTATTAATGGCATTTACCCTTAGTGTGGCCCGAACATAATAATTAAGTGCATTTACGCATAATCTATTATATAAAAATAAGTCGGGTTTTCCTTCCTGACGCTATAACTCCAGAACGCACGAACCGATTTCCACGGTTTTGCATTCGTTGGAAAGGTCTCGGGCTCCGTGAGGTTTATAGCAAAGAAAATTCAGCAAAATTTCACATACAGCGCCATCGCGGGCGAAGCTGCGGGCATCAGCTAGTTTATTATAATAATTTATTAGTCATGTAGGAAGCTATTGTTTCAAGTGCTAGTTGTATGTTAGCATTAATATTGGTTTTCATGTAGTAGGTGTAGATAATTTTTTATCTACCTTTAAACTTTCGCGTTGCATGATAAAAATATTTTTATTGCCAGGTTCTTTTTTCTCCGGCTTGCGCTGCGAATCTGGCAGTAAATGTAACTGTATTAGCAATCACTTTGAAGTTCTTACGTGTTACTTTGTGACCAATATGAATAAAGATTTTCATTTACAAATATCAGAACACGTATTAACGCAATCATTCATATTTTCCATAATTTGACTTGACGTTTCGACTGGGCTGCACTAGTCCAGTCACAAAAGCCATTCGTTATTGCCTAGCAATAAATTTTACTTCTATGGAGACTGCTACTTCTCCGCACTACAGGCGTTCTCAAGGCCATTAGTAATATCCATCAGACAACCTTGAGATGAAATTGGGCTCGATTCCATAGATCGTAAAGTGACGTCAGTTAGGGACAAGGGTTTATTGCATACTACTATTAGACATGTCAATGTTAAAGTTATTGTTATAAACTTGGTTTATTTGAACTAATAATGTATCGATTTAAATTGCAATTTATTATTGTATAGCATTTATATTTACAGCTACAAATAAATTAAGAATTGGTTTATGAGTCCGAGCCTGGCAAACCAATACGTAATTGTAATGCTCCTCTCCCACCATTATCTAATGTCTAAGTATTAATGCTTCCCGGAAACGATCAATGTGACTTGACAAGTCTCACGAGTACCCACACGTGTAAACATAGTCACGCGCACTTGACGCTACTCTCATACGATCTGAGATTGAAGTGTCAAGACTTGCTAAGTTATGGCTCGTCTCGGGGACGCTTTATGTGGGTTCTTAACTCGTACAATATCTCTCGCTCCGTATGACCACACTGATTTTTTTTGCCTAAATCGAATCATTGGAAACAATTATTGGGTTTCAATAAAATGGCTACTCATACAAAATAACCTTGAAGCGAGTACAGTGTCGTTATGTGGGTTCATAACTCGTACAATATCTCTCGCTCCGTATGACCACACTTATTTTTTTTGCCTAAATTGAATCATTGGAAACAATTATTGGGTTTCAATAAAATGGCTACTCATACAAAATAACCTTGAAGCGAGTACAGTGTCGTCGAGATATCATCTATCGTTCTGTAATCCGGTGCTTGTATTAAGCTTATCAAAAGCAATAACAGAATCACCGCAGTATTTATTACAGAGCGTAATTATTAGAGAGGTATATTGGTACCTAGTACATTTTTAGATGGTACATCCATAAGCCTAATCTGTTCCGCTGGTGGAGCGTGAAAGATAAGAGTCAGACACACTCATAAACTTTCGCATTTATAGTATAGTAAGAAGTAAGATGAATAGAATTCCCAGTGTGCCTCTACTTATTGCGCACGAGGTGTATGTGTTGTGAGGACACAAAAAAATACCAAAAGTGGCTGGTGCTTATTTAGAACTAGTTGTTCCCCGCGGCCCGCGTAGAAGTCGTTGTCTCTACCGTTACCCTAAATTTCATTTAAATCGCTTCAGTGATTTATGCATGAAAGCGTAACAGACAGACAGAGTTACATTCGAGTTTATAATATTAGTAGGGATTAGTTTGGCAAGAAAATAATTGATTTTATAACTAAAATCGTGAAAATTTTCTCAGGCTAAAAGTTTTCCAAAGATATCTTGCTGACAGACCATTTTTGTGATCGCAATTTGTAAAATGGGTCAAATCTTAATCTAAAGAACCGTGGGATTTGTTTGCAGGGTTACTATAAAGTATTAGAATATTATACGTCACATCAGAATTTAGCAAGCTTTGACGACATGTAACAAAATAGTTGACAAGTTTTAGAATGTTGAAAAATACGTTCTGATGAGTATAAGAGTTTAACTATATAATGTTATTGATTGTTTCTGATGGGTATATTACGGACGTTGATGATATCCTGTTATACAATTACTAGTGTTATTCGCTACATCCACATTTGTAACATATCAACGAACGAAAAATCACGCGAGTCTTATACGGTAATGGAGAAATGTGACGTAAAAATGTTACAAATGTGGACGCAGCGTTAGAAACACGACAGTTTAAATTAAATCATACATCATTTTGTAACAAATTAGCTAAGAGCATGATTAATTGTATTTTTCAGCAACAATTACACATATGCGTGAAGCCCTTTCACTACTCGTATTCCCGCAACGAATGGCTCGTGGAATGGTTCGAGTTGAACCGGTTGTTGGGTGCGAGCCATTTCTACATGTATAACGAGTCCCTGAGCGCACCAGTGACCTGCCTACTGGAGCACTATCGGAAGCAAGGGCTCGTTACGCTGCTTTCTTGGAAGCTGCCAATAGTCTCGAAAGTTGAAATCAGGTATGTTTTTGAGTACATTTTGTATTAAAAAAAAATTATTTGCCAATATGAAGCCACACTTCATACGGAAAGCCATGACTACAAGTGAGGGCCTCTTTTAGGGTGCCTTTCGACCAGAGATGTGCTATGTGGATATGTAAATGCGACTGAAATCCACCAATTAGATTCGTTGGTTGCACAATCTATACTTATAATAAAATTGTTGAGGGTCAAAAGTCTGTATATGGAAGATATTTCGAAAATTTTAATTGTAGGGCGTTCTCTAATCGATACTGAAGCCAAAAATGTAATTTAAAATTTTCATGTCTGTCTGTCTGTATCCCGAATAAGTTAGTATCACGTCGAAACTACGTTATCGATTTGAATGATACTTGGCACAATCTTAGCTTATGATCCGAGGAAGGTTCTAGGATGGTTTTTCAACTATAATTTCTGAACGCGTGATCTGATTTAAAATATTTTTTTAGTGTTAGAAAGGGAGTACTTTAGGGATTGTTCCCCACAATTTTAATTATGGGGTTATGTACTTCAGAAATTAGAGACATTTCAACGTTTGCTTAACATATAATTCAAGGGTTTCTTTGAATGTAAGGGTCATTCTAAACTGGCGTGTTTGCTTATTCACAAAAGAACTTAAAGATTAAGGGTATTGTAAAATAGTTCAGTCCACGCCGAAGGTGGGGACTGAATTGTTTTAGAATAGACTGAATCTTTAAGTTCTTTTCTGATTAAGCAAACAGGGCAGTTTCACGCGCTCCTAGGGGTCTGATGAAGAAATACCTCTTCTTTCATAACCTTATATAACGTAAACGAAGTTGAGAGGGTAAGCTAGTTTGACAATATAAACGGTCAACGTAACTTTTGGACCGACGAATGTGTTTGATGAATGTCAAACGCTTCCACATAGCACATCTATGGTGGAAAGGCACCCTTGAAAAGGTCACAAGACAGCAGCCCTCAAGTTAGTCTATGGTTCGTGAGAAGAATATTATGTACCCTTAAAATGGCAAGTGCTATGATTTCCTGACTTACATGTAGCTTGAAGCTACGAGTACCTAAGCGCTAAAGTTGGAATATTGGAGTAGGTAGATAGACTATTTCTGATTGCTTTTAAAAACTGTTTTAAGATTCGTAAGTAACTTTCAAAATATTCTTTTACAGAACAGAAGGCCAGTTTGCAGCCTTTAACGACTGCCTCTACAGATCTATGTCAACAGCTGGATGGCTACTCGTCATTGACGTGGATGAAATAGTTCTACCGCGGCGAGAGAGAACATTACCAGCACTACTTACTGCGCTAAGAGCAATGTACGATCCACCATCGAAAGCGCCGGGAGCATTTTTGTTTAGAAATGCTTTCTTTTACCTTAGATGGGAGGTAAGTTTTCACAGTTTTGCCTAGTCGGTAGCATTCCAACAGCAGCTTAAAGGATTGTTACACATTTTGTTTCAACAATTTGACATTTTCGAGACGTAACTGTTCCGATACTCTTGTCAATTTACAAATAAAGCCTCACTACAAATAAAAAAAAACCTCACATTTAATCCATACATGCCCGTATTTACAATAATGTATGAAATGTATGTATGAAAATTAATTAAAAAAAAATGGCGTGATGATCCATAGTCATAACTTTAGCGTAACTTATTTTTGCAATGGTGAAAATTATTGATTTTAAAAGTTTTTGTATCGACTACAAGCAAACAAATTTTTTCATCATCAGTTTAAACAACATGGTGTTTATAAATAGAATTGTCTCATTATATTCATTCATGCTTAATGAATGATTTATATACTTACCAACCTAGTATTTGATGTTTAAGCTTAAATTCGATTGCTATTACTCATATTACTAATCTGACCTGTCAATATTTCAGGATGATCAAGAAGGTGTTTCTTCACTAGTTACTTCCCGTAAGACTCGTAGATGGGCGACACCTCACGCGCTCAAAAATAGAAGCAAATACGCCCTTCGGCCGCGAGACGCGGTCGAGCTCGGCAACCATTTTGTGTGGGAGCTGGCGCCCGGGGCTTCGTCAGCGGGAGTCCCTACTGACAGGGCGTTATTACATCATTATAGAGTAAGTATTGTCGTTATTAGAGAAAATATAGTAATAAAAATAATAACGCACAAATTTCATCGGAACCCTCTTACTGAGACTCCCTGTCCGTTCGCCTTTCACTGTCAATACTGGCTGTATCTCGCGAACCGCGAAAGCTAGACAGTTAAAATTTTCACAGATTATCGCCGGTATAACAACAATACTAAATAAAACCAGAAAAATTATGTTTAAGAGTAACAAATATGTTAACTTAATAAAATACAAGAAACGTTTTGTTTTGTAGTTTTACGAAATATTGGCGTAATGCAAAATATCTTCTAGATATTTTGACCTTTCTATAATTTGAACAATAATAGCCAGAAAAGATACTACACATCCACAAGTACCTACCCCTACTTAGAAGGGTTGACAGCTCGAGTGGTGCGCTGGTGTTACAAACGTCCATAGAGGGTGAAAACTTTTCATCAGGTGGGCCTTGTGCTTGTCTACCACCTTAGTGGTATAAAAAAAGAATATCTTCAGTGAAAGTTAATTTAAACGCTTAAATATCAATTTCAGATTGCCTGCGAGTATGGTGGTTTAAACTGTCTAACTGTACCGTCAACAATCGACCGCACCGCTCACAGATGGTCCGACGAACTTCAGCAACGTATAGCAGCAGAGAAGAAACGTCTACCTACCGCCTGCTTAGCGTAAATATACATGACTTTTTCACGATGATAATAAGTATATAGACTGCTTGAACATCCAGTTCAAGCGAACAATTGAGTATAAGATACAGGTTCACATAACTTTTAAGTGGGTCGCGCAATAGTCATCACTGACTGTAACATAGTAGTTGTTAATAGACTGACCCTAAAATATCATTGTCATTTCAGACGATTGAAGTGGATTTAGTGAATATGGAATCTTAAGGTTATTGAAGATGATTTTTTTCCTGAAATTCGTTCTGGAAGTTATTAAACAAGACTAAGGTTAAAGTATAGTAAGTGATCGTAAGTGAGTTTGCCAAACGTTTGTAATATATTTTTTGTAGAATTGGCATTAATCATAAAGATTGGTAGAAATAACTGAAGTCATCTTTCACCCACTTAGATTGTTAGCTTTGTCTACGCGTACTTCGTTTGCCTTCTTTAATCCTATCCTAGAATCTGTTAATAATGTTAGTTAATTTGAATGTATAGTATTGGGTACCTATATCTCTGTTGTATAGTTTATTGTACGATAAAAGATGTTTTCCAATAATTTACTACTATTCCGTTGACTTTTCTGTACTACTTTTCACTCGTTCTAATTTATAATATTAGTGTGAGATATTTACCATTACGTTATTATGAGTTTTTTTTTTAAATTTCGGGACTTATGCAAGCATTATAATCTTTTTTTGAAGTAAAACTTCTTTAGGTGCGGCCTAGGGAGTAACACAGATGTTTTTTCTAACGGAAGTAACGCTATTTGAATTTTGAATAACGGAAACTTATTTCAGCTATTCAAAATTCTTGAAGTAGAACGTCTTTAGGCGCGACTGGGAGTAACTCAGATTTTTTTTCTGACGGAAGTAACGCTTAATCAATTGGGATTAGTTATTGAAGTAAAACTTCTATAGGCGCGACCTAGGGAGTAACTCAGATTTTTTTTTCTGACGGAAGTAATTAATGATATTAATATAACATTTGATGATCGCGCGTAAAGGTTAACACACTTTTTTTCACATTTTTTATTTTCGAGCTTTTCACACTGTCTATCTTACTCGATTGTCGAGCGACAGAAAGTCATAGATCTGAAATTAGTTCTCAAAGACAGCCACGTTCATTACAATAAGGCCACTCAGCTTCCTAAAATTAAATTGTTAGAAGCCTGCGTCTAGCAGTGGACTGCGTATATTTTTGCTGTGAATCTTAAAAATTGACCAATCTTATATAATAAATAAGAAGATTCACAGGAGAGAACGTGTCCAGAATTGATATCAAGTATGGATAACTTTTTAGTACAGATTTTATAAGTTGAAAACAAAAAGATGATAAAATGTGTTGTTTGGATTATTTTTGCCAATTTACACTAAGTTGCGTAAATTATTTCAACAATTTATTTTTGTTTCCATACACTTGTATGGAATTGTAATTGTATGTAATTTCCAAATATTCTTTTAACTTTAAGAGAATATTTGGAAATTACCGGTGCAGTCGACTCGACTCACTCTGATGCTACGATGCTACGAGCCTCTACGCTGCGCTACGATTTTTCGTCGACATTTTATAATCCCAGTAAATTTATACTAATGAAATATTAGAGCGATCATGTTCAATAATATACCTGTCTTGATAGGTAGTGATGTAAAAAAGGTATCAACATTAAGTACATAGACCTTAAATAATAAGTATTATCAGACATTAACTGTTGAGTTGGATTGTAACTAAGAAATGTAATATTCATAGGTATTCATAATATAATTCATAGTACATAGACGAGAAGTCAAAGGAATTAAGCAGAAGATATATTTTTCTGTTGCTACGAATCTAACCATTTACAGCTTTTTAAATTATTCTACGTACTTGGTACTACACTTGATTTCCTCACCTCATTATTGATTTTATATTAATTCTCTTTTAGTATTTCAAAAATATCAAACAAACCAGACTGACATTTCTTAATTATCTTGCTTATATCTGCTGCAGCAGGCATCTCGCCAGCTATTCTAGGAATGTTACATTCTTGGAGCTCGAGAAGTTCGTGATTTCCTATTTTAATCATTGATTTCATATTTTGCTTTCAGCATTTTATAAATATCAGGAAAGATTTCTTAGTTATCTTGCTTGTTATGGTTGTTATGAGAACTCCAAATACCTGCTAAAGGATTCCTGATTGGAGCAGCAATTCTGAAGTTTGCTATCTACATTGAGTCGGAAGTCATCTTCAAAGTTGGTCAAGTCCGAGATAATTTTCACCTTTCTCAGACTATTGAAATCATTTCTATTTCTAATTAGTTGCCTTACGATGATCTTGGGGCGAATCCTTGATTTCCAGTGCTGTTTTCAGAATAGTCAAAAATCCGTATTTTGATCTGTCCTCTTCAACATCGAGCCCTTTGAAATTAACTTACTGTTTTAAGTATATTAAAAAATCTAAGTAAGCTACTAATAATTTTGCCATATTATTATTCAAATTAACGATATAGATATTAGGTTGTCAAGTGTTTCTGATATTTTGGACTTGTGCCAAGTGATCATGAAGGAAATGATCGTGATCATGGATCAATTAATATCCTGTTAAATGTCATGTTAACTCTTGTACTAATATTAGTATCGTTAGTAACAATGAAGTTTAAATATCTTTTACGTTACTCTCAGATTTAACAATGTTTCTTTCAATATTTGTTTATTTATTTTATTTATTTTGCCATAAACTTAGCTCCGTAAATAATAAAGTAACAGACAAGAGATTTTAGTAACGTTCAATAGGTTTTAATAATAATTTAAAAAGTTTATTGATAATCTCAAAGATTTTATTAATAATTTCAGAGTGAATATTATTGGACAAGTCAATTGATTTAAGAATCATATGGTATTGAGATCCTAGTACCAATTTGTTGTAGTTGTTTAGTTTTAAGGCTAAGTACTCACCATGTTATTTGTTGTGTTTAAATATAAATCTAACCATAGATTGACCTTACCATTGATTTGATTGAAATCTGTTAATAGATTATCGTTGGAAAATCGAAGAATAAAATATGAAAAGAATGTCATAGTTGATAATGAAAAATCATAATCAATGATTTTGATAATTACAAATAATATTTTACAGGGACCGATACATAATAAATATTGTTCTACAAGTGCATTGCATTTTTAAGGACCGAACTCGGCAGCAAGCAGCACTGCTGTCGCTGCAGTGCTGCTGCTGAGCTGCTGCGCAGTACTGCTGCCTGCCGCGTTGATTCCAAGCACGGCAGCAGTGTTGCGCTGCACGTGATGTTATCCTTCAATTTACAATTTATTGTTCCTCATTTAAATTAAATAAATTATTTTCATACCTACCTAAATACTATTGTTGCGGTGGCGCGGCGGTGACGTTACTACTAGTCTGTCATGGAGCATTGCTGTCACTGCTGTGCTGTCACTGCTGTACTGTTACTGCAGTGCAGCTGCGACACTGTTGCCGAGTTCAGAATATCTAATATAAATCTATACAGAATGTATGGGACCAGTGATGCTGTCGCAGCACTGCAGCGTTAGCAGTACTGCTAGCTGCCAAGTTCACAATCGTACCTCTTTGTGACGTTTCGGTCTAAGGTACAATAAAATTATAGTGCTATAAATTGTACTGAAGGGGAACTTGGCTTGACTTCTGTCTCGACATCGCATGAGAACACTCAGAGTAAATAAAAGAGTGGCTACCAGACTGTTTAAAATAATCGTAGCAAGTATAAACATTACACAATAGTACACACCTACACGACAGCTGTCAAAATGATATGATCCTTACTATTAAAGGTTGATTTTCATATGTGCTAGAATCATTAGCAGCTAATGGTCAGCCAATTTCAATTAGTTAGTGTCAGTGTTGTGTAATTAACAAACTAGTATCATTCCCATAATGTTTTTAGTTGAATATGTCATCAGTATAAGTGTAGATTAGATATGATCTGATAACGAATCTAAGCTTATCTATAATTATTATGCCATAAGGTATGGCAAAGTTTAGTAGTTTCATGACCAAATGGTATATTCGGTTAGGCGATATATTCAAACAGTTTAAAATATCATGAACTTTTAATACCTTCGTATCCTAGTATGTTACTATGCCCCAAACTACGCTATATTGTAATAATATTATAATGCCTATAATAGTTACGATGGACCACATCTATTAAGTTATATTTTTGTTGTTTTATTAAACCAAGTACAATTAAAAATAATGTAAAATCGATTATTATGTAATAGCTGTAATTATAGTAGACGTGTTTTTATAATATGCCTACATTTGTTATAGAATAGGTTGCTCAAAGAACAGAGTCAGTATTATGAAAATTGCTCACTCTGCCAAAAAAATAAAAACATATACTTACAGCCTATGTTCAATTACTTATCCTATCAATTTTGCTCCGTATACGTGCAAAATTATCGATGTACTTAGGCAAACTTATTCTACAGCAATGATTGTAATCCTGCCTGCGCCACAACCGCAATTAAAATCATTAATTAATGTTAATTTAATACTCCTTGCATAAACACTGCAACCCATAATATTACATTTAACAGTTGTATTGTACAAATAAGACAAAATTTAAATATAATATTTTTTTACATAACACGATGATTGAATTATGAAAGCAAGTTTTGGTGATTTTATTTTTATACTATACATAGGTAATTATTTTAAGATAATTTGCGCTTCATCAGATATTTTAATAGTAGTTCTACGCATATAGTGCTTCAAATTGTAGATAAATATTATATAGGCAGTAAAATGTTGTTTAATAAATAGATAGATAGGCTCAGTAACATCAAAATTTATTTAAAAATCGATTGGTCCAAACCCCGTGATCCGATATCTGTTTATAGATTGTTATGATTTGAAAAGGTCTTATGACAATAAACTGACTATTATTTTGATCATGATCCCAGGAATCGTAAGGTTTAACAGTAGGCGCATACTGGGCGACATGTCGCGGCGACAAGCTCCGGGCGCCAAATTATATACATTTTGTTCCAAGCTCCGCACACTGGGCTACATGTCGCTGCGATTCGGCGACAAGCTATGGGAGTCGCGGCGACACGGCGACAGTCGCCGAGCGACAACTTGTTGTACGCTGTAATGAATTAACGCTATCACACAATCATCCGCCATTCTAAGATCTAATTCAATTTAGTAGTCAATTTAGCATCATTCGGCGTAGGTAATATGGCGTTGTGCTCAGGGCTTACTTAAATGTCCCATCGACGGGAAAGGTAACACATCATTACGGAAAAAATAGTTTTAGTACTTAATTTTATACTAAAGTACTGTACATATAAAATGTATAATCGTTCTGTAAATATTGTAAAACCGATTTACGTGCACATCCTATAAATAATTATATTTTTTGTTTGTTCTAAGAAAGGATGTTTCGCTGTCGCATTTTATTGCCACTTGCGGTCTAATTTTTTTATTGCCATGTTGAAAATATATATGTATTGTTTATCTACTTCTACACAGATAAAGTATAACTATGTTTTAGGATTTAGGATGAAAAAATTGTGTTGTCGTTTTTCCTTCCTAATATTGAGGAAGTTATTTACGTAAGCGTGAAATAAAATCTTATTTGTTTGGTCACAGTTATTTTTGAAAATCTTTAAAAAAAATTGAAACATTTTCTTAATACGTGTTCGTACACGATCACTGTTAAGCAGATTACGCTGCAGAACCTAACGCTGTACAATAAATTCTGAGTTCGTGGCATATGTATTTTACAAGAATTTCTGTGTATCGGAACGTCTGTATGTCGAGCCTAAGAACCTAATTGCCCGATAAGCAAAGTTGACAGGGCTAGACAGGGACAGGGTTGGGAAGAATGCCCAAATGACTTTAATATTTAACAATAGGTAGTAACAGCCAGTCCTTGTCCAATTTTGGTGTTGTAAACGACCATCGACTACGGCTAACATTTTCTAACAGGTGGGCTTATGCTTGTAACCATTTCAGTATAGATAAACGCATAATAATTTTAAACCCATGATTCATTATTAAAAAACATATCAATCGTGTAAATATGCAATATTGTGTTGTTTTGTGTTCAGTTTTTCAACAAGTTGCAATGTATGTGAAACGATTTCCTTAAGTTCATAAACAAAATGTATGTAAGTAATTAACATTTAAACTAGTTGTGTATTTGTGTACATACAATTTTATATAAACATAGTATGTTCTGTTGCTCTAGTTATTATACTTAGGACATTGTTTTCTGTACAATTTTTGTTAAACTGTAAAAAGAAAGTGTGAATAACAATCAACAAATATTTTGTGAAAACATTCTGAATCTAAGTTAAATAATCAGTTTGTATTCTAAGTACATTTTCAAAGGTTAAACACGGATCTAAAAAAATACGAATGACGGACGTATGATATGAGAAGGAAATTTAAAGACACACTGACGTGTCTTGGAATACATTAAAGTGGAGTCATTTTAATAGGTAACATTTGACAGTTCATCAAAATTCAACAACGCAACCTTGTAACGGCGGGCATAAAATAATATATTTTTTCGTTTTGTTAGAACTGGAAAATTGTTCAACTTTTTTCAATTACGATTACATATTTATTGTAATAATGACAGATACGAGTAATTTTACTTTTTGCTGTCATTAATAAAATGTATGAACTGACAGACGTCAAATAAAATGACGCCACTATAGTTTTCCATTTGTCCCTGTCACTTTCGGGCAAAGCGTAAGGGGGTGCTTTTCCACCAGATATGTGCTATGCTACTTTCAAATATTGTTTGCGACAGTATAAATTGTCAACTTGAGTACATGTGGACCGACGAATGTTATAACTGGACGTATACGCAATCATAGCAACGTAGCATAGCACATTACTGGTAAAAAGGCACCCTAATGGCAGCAATTTCACCTAGTTTTCTTATTAGTGCGAGTGCAGTTCTTGTAAGACTAGTGAAAGTTATAGAATCTATAACTTAGATTGTGACTGAATCTATAATATAGCTTCACATCATAATAACCTGATATTTCGTCCGTACTTTTTGGGTCCGTGGATTAAATTTAAACCTTAGTTATTCCTATAAAAAAATAAAGATGCTGCAATGTCGAGGCCATTATAAAATAGCATTTCCTATCGTTCTTATATATGTAAAACCCAATGGTATGGGTATATAGTAAAAACTAGGTAGCCAAAATAAGAAACATGTATGAAATAAAGGCTGTCTGGACACAGCTACTTAAAGTTAAGTAGTTTAGATAGGTAATATTAAAACATAACCAGTCTTTATGAGACAGAACTTCGTTTTGATTTATTTCAAATGCTAAACAATGATCCAGGCAACTGATAATAATTCAGAGCAACATGGAATAAAAGTTATCTTAGTGCCGATATATTTTTTTAAATATTTTATTTGTAGCTTTCAGAGCGGGTCGAATATTTCTATTTTGCGAATTATGTGTTATGACGTTTTATGTAAATAGTATTTACCGGTACTTTTGCAGATTGTTGACATGAGGTACAGAATTATAATTTTTAAGGTCTTCGAGAGGTTGTAGACCGACCATGTTGCTCTAAGGCTGAGGGCACACTTGCGGTTACCGCGGCGGTTACTAACCATTTGACATTTTGAGGTTATAAACTGCCGCGGCAAACCACAAATGCGGCCTCAGGTTAAAGCTGTTTTTGTGACAAAGAGAAAATTTTGTGTCTATTTATCTGTGATGTCTATTTTAGTGAGGAGCTGTATTTGTTCAAAGGAGAAACTGATTTGTTAGTCGAATGTTGAAATGGTCTTTTTTATTATAATAAAAGAATATCGACTTTGATATTTTGTTTCTATTTTAAAATACCTGGTCTTAAATACTCACTCAGTTGTCCCCCCCCCCTTATCATTTTGTAAGTAGGAAACATCAGACTTTAAAAAATGGGTCGCCACCCCAATTCACCCCGAGGGTGTCGTAAGAGACGAATAAGGGAACACTTTCGAAAAACAATCTATTGAGTAAAGACAGAAAATTCGAAATGTAACCCGGTTGTCAGAATGACAATCGTGTAGTCGAGTGGGCGGCTTGTGAAAAATTGCTACTGCGGGACGCCACGAACTGCGTCTGTCCATTTACACGCGACAATAGACTCACGACCTAATACGTGGGATATAAAACTAAGGTGAAATGTGGGCGTATACTAGACTCTACCTACCCCTTCGGGGATAAGGGAGTCACTATGTATGTAGAATTGTAGTATGTGTATGTACCCACTTTTCACATAAGCCAAGGTGTTACGGTATCACGGACATTCATTCATAAAACGATAAGAGACATCTTGATTTGGTTAATCCAGTCAAAAAGAATACAAGTATCACGTGAATGAAAGTATGGTCTTCCCCTTCATTCTATTAGCAGTGCTCCCTGTTTTCTCGTGGCCACTGTTTGGTGCCTGTAGGTCCTAGAGGCCCTAGAGTCTAGCTAGGGGGACATAACATTTTGCTCCATGGGCATTATTTCCCGTGGTCCACCTCGTAGTTCACCCAGGTGAACCACGGGATTTTTTTTTTACCCGTAGTCCACCTGGTGTACCACGGGGATTTTTTTATTACCCGTAGTTCACCTAGGTGAGCCACGGGAATTTTTTTATTACCCGTAGTTCACCTAGGTGAGCCACGGGAAATAATTTTTACCCGTGGTCCACCTGAAACTTAACGCTCTTCTATCAACACTTACAGCTATGGTAACCTTTTTATGCAAGTGCCCTTTATCCACTAAAATCCATTAAAAAGATCAACGAAACAAATGAAGATTGGTACCACAAATGAAGATTGGTAAAACAAATGAAGATCGACAAAATAAATGAAGATCGGCGAAACAAATGAAAATCGGCGAAACAAATGAAGATCGGCAAAACCAATTATGATCGACAAAACAAATGCAGATCGGCAAAACAAATGAAGATCGAAAAAACAAATGCAGACCGATAAAACATATGCAGATCAATAAAACAAAAGACTATAAGCAAGTTTATACGGTCAAAAACTTTTTGCAGCCATATTTTGTAATCTAGATGCGATTGCCATTCAAAAACATAGGTGCAAGCAACTCTCGACCTTAATGACACATCTAAAAAAATGTGCTCTGTGGCGTTTATAGACGTCACTGATCAAGAACATGTAAAAAATCAATAAATATTATGCATGTTTATAAGGTCGAGAATTGCTTTCACCTATTTTTTTGAATGTTTATCGCATCTAGATTACAAAAAATGGGTTCAAGCGAATTTCGACCTTAGGAGCATGCATAATATTTATTTATTTTTTATATATTCGTTATCAGTGATGTCTATAAACGCCTAAAAGCACATTTTTAAATAAGTGTCGTTAAGGTCGAGAATTACTTGCACCTATTTTATTGAATGGCAATCGCATCTAGATTACAAAATATAGCTGCGAATAGCTTTTGACCTTATGAACTTGCATAGAGACGTTTGTTTCATTGATCTGCATGTTTTATCGGTCTTCATTTGTTTTTTCGATCTTCATTTGTTTTGCCGATCGTCATTTGTTTTGCCGATCTTCATTTGTTTTGTCGATCTTCATTTGTTTCGCCGATCTTCATTTGTTTTTGTTGATCTTCATTTGTTTTTTTTATAGTCATTTGTTTTGCCGATCTTCATTTGTTTTTTCGGGTACACTACGCCAAATCGAATGCCAAATAATCGAACATCCAAATACTCGAACGTTCAAAATATCGAACGTTTAATATATCGAACATTAATATTGTAATCTTCGATATTTTGAACATTCGATTTGGCGTAGTATACCCGTTTTTTCGATCTTCATTGGTTTTTACCGATTTTCATTGTTTTACCGATCTTCATTTGTTTTTACCGATCTTCATTTATTTTTGATCCAGTAGTACCATGGGTAAAATTTAAGTACCAGTGGTACTACTGGGACTAAGGTAGACCACGGGTAAAAAAAAATCCCGGTCAAATCCCGAGGTGGACCACGGGAAATAAAGGGTAGGTACGGCTGTAAAGAAGAATTCTCTATATCAATCAATCTGATTTTGTTGCTGTCAAATTATAACCAGCTGTTTTAAGCCCACTCCCATCTCCTTGCTCTACCCACTGGCGGGCATCGCACCACCTTCTAAGCGACGAATTGCCGCTTGCAGACTGGAGAAAGCAAACCAAGAAACTGACTTCTGACATTGCCTTTACGGTCATCGACCACCTAGAGTCCGCTAAAAAGTCCCAAGAGCTTCATCCGCAAAACGGGACCTGCACGCGAATACCTGGTAGCTATGAGGACCTCACTGTGGAAAGAGAAACTCCCACCATCTACTGATTTCCTACAGCCCCAGGAAAAATTACCTACCGGAAACGACCTCAGATGGCCGGTACGAAGGTCTCTCAATCGTTATCGCAACTTGGTGGGCTGTTTTAAACAAAATTTATGCAGGTCGGGAATGAGAGACCCGGGCTTAACCGTATGTGATTGCGAAGCCCCAGTGCAGTGCATGTTGTACTTGCTTTCATGCTCCCTATGTCCTACCTCCCGCACTAAGAGCGATCTTAACAAAGCCACTGACACTGCGGTTAAGATGGCAACGTTTTATGCCAAAACTATTTGAGAAGTCAAAAAAATTCGTCAATCATTGACACGGTAGAAGAAGATGAAGAAGAAGTAACACTGTGCACTGATGATACAAGTGACCCAACATAGTGGACCCATGAGAAAACAGGGGTAGTGCCGTTGTTTAGTAGCATGATGAAACTGCAGAAAGGCAACTTACGATGGGTATCTGGTCTGCATATAACTGATGGTACAATTCTTGCTTGGTATACACGCACTTCGCGAGTTGCAACAGTTCCTACATTTACATTATTAACTATTTTAAGCTACAAAGTGTAATCGGCTGACTAAATGTACCCATATTTCGCAATCTATACATATAATAAAATGATAGAAAAGTCAAAACTGTACATTGGAAATATTAAAAAAAAAATACTCGCTGGGCGTTCAACATAAGATACCGAAGCCGAAAATGTAGTTAGAAAAATTTTTGTCTGTTTGTCGATTTGTCTGTTTGTCTGTTTGCTTTGCTTTGTCCGGAAGGATCTCGAAAAGTACTCAATAGATATGATTCAAATTTTGCACAAATATTAACTAGGGGTAGGGTCTTCAAATAGGCTATATATTATCACGCTACATATCCTAGGGACTAAGCAGAGAGCAATCAAATTGGCATTATAACATATTTTTCACGCGAACGAAGTCGCGGGCAACAGCTAGTAAATAAATGAAATTGAAATTGAAATATATGTTTTACTTAGGTATACAAATCTTTTCTTTTAGCAATATTTGCCATCATCAATATCAGGGCACTTTTCCTCCAACCACGGTCTTTAATTTCCAACCTGTTTATGGGCTTCAATGTTGCTAAACGACTGCCATGTTACTGATTACCGGGACCAACTGCTTAACGTGCCTTTCAAAGCATGGAAACACTCGCAAATAGAAATGTTACAAAGTGGTTACTCATCCGAAGACCAGCCACGGTGAAAGTTGCTGCAGTGATCCTTTACAGAACACTAAGTCTGCGGGACCACAAGCGCTTCAGATGATGAAAGATATCGCCATTAATAACTGAAATGACCAACATATTTGACTGAGCGCGCTATGCGAACGAGAATCTCCGAATCTACAGTATGCACGATTTTACTTTCATCTGTATGTCTGTGTGTATGTCAGTTTCGGTCTAGAGGACACATTTCTTATCCGATTTTCACCAAACTTGGCACAAGTGTGCCTTGATTTCAAACTTTAACTTTTGTAAAGAGCTTTTTTGATAGGAGGGAAAATGGGGGAGAAAACGGGTGATTGTTGTCGCGTTATTCATGAACGGATCTTGACGATTTTTGGCTAAAACAAAGAATAAAAGCAATAAAGCAAACCAACGCAACAATTTAAATAGATTGTCCCTTTTTACTAGGATAGTTAGGATTAGTAATTTTTGATATCTGACACTTGAAGGCCCATTCTCTTAATTTTGTGAGCAAAATTAAGAGAATGGGCCTTCAAGTGTCAGATGTTTTCTTTGTGTCAGACATTATCCTACTAATATTATAAATGTGAACGTTTGTGAAGATGTTTGGATGTTTGTTACTCAATAACGCTTCTAACGGCTTAATGGATCGATCTGAAATTTGGTACAAGGATAGATCATAGTTTAGAATAACACATAGGCTACCTTTTTTGTCCCGAGAATATGTTCCCACGGGAAGACAGAGAATATACAACATAAATCAACAATACACAGTGCTGCCCAGCAAACATTTGTGTATAATCCGGAGAGGTGAAAAAGCAAACAGCTCGGTCGCGGACCCGATGTCCTCCTCGGTCATCCTCCAGTTAATTGGGCACATTAGTCATATGTCGGGTGGCTGAACACCAGCTACCTTATCTCTAGTGATTTGTGACGCTGCTGAAATATAAATTATAGACCCAAAGCTAAATAAATTAAGCTTCGGTGAGTTATCGCAGAGTTTGGTAATATATTGTTATTGGAAAGGTTTCATACAGGAATTTAATGAAATGATACGGAATTAAGTTGAACAATATCTTTTCGCAGAACTATACGCGTTCCTACATAAAATGTATAAAATAAAAAGCGGTCAAATGCGAGTTGGATTCGCGCACTAAGGACTCCGGAAAAATTACGTTTTTGATGTATATGGCTTTTAAAATATTAGTTTTCCTTTGCTTTTAGTATTTTTCGTTAGAACAGCAACAGAAATACATCATCTGTGAAAATTTCAAGGATCAATACAGACAATCGGAGGTGTCTTAATAGTGCCGTTTTTACAATTACGTGAAGTGTATAACTTTCCTTTATCTGTATATCAATACGTGTGCGAAAAGCCTGTTCCCCCTTTTTCAGAAATTTACGAGACTGCATGAACGTAAAATTTTATGAATTTAAAGTTAATATGAAGCAGTTTTTAAATGAAATACTGTGGAATTTCTACGAACAATGAGTTTCTAAATTTTATAAATCCTGAATCTCTTTGCTATCAATTATTACTGGCACGGGTTAGGTCTTGTCATAAATGAATCAAGCAAAGGGTAATTAATGCTCGTATAACTACAATTGTGGGGATAGTGAAAATGTACTTTATTTTAAGCTCTTGGGAAATCATTCAGGTTCTTAATCTTCGATATAATGTAAATTATAAAGATGGTCTTTCGCTAGAGGATATGGATTAACAAGTCCTTATTCTCCATTACAATTCGATCTTTAAAGAGTTTAGTAATGTGAAACCCAACTTAGCTAAATACCGTATCAGGTCTCTGTAGCTTTAATTTACTGAAATGTCTAGAGCTTTTTTCCGCGTCGCGAGTTTTCCACTGGCTCCATTCATCAGGCGACTGTCACTGTCCCTCGCCGAGCAATTACTGATGTTGCACTCCACGGCACTGCCGTAATTACTATCTACCTACTACCTACAGCTCTACTTGCGCAGCCAATATAAGAATACTTAGCACACCGTTCCATGATGTTGATTTTTCAACCTTCTTTTTTTAAAATAGGAAGAAATGGTCTTTTCAACATACCTTCTTTAAAGTAGGAAGACATTTCAGTTCAAAAAAACATTGTGGTAGTCATGAATACCAATTGTAGCATTGTTCTTTGCCATCTTTGGATGTGTTTGCGTATTTCTCGAAACTTCAAAGTTAAGCGAACGTAATGATTAAGAAGAATTTTAACAAGAAAAAAATTTTTCAATAAAAAATAAAACCGACTTCCAACAAATCCTGAAAAATAAAATTTACTTAGCACAAAGTAAAATGCATTTTGATTTATCTGATTTTATTCAATATCATATTGAAGTCGGCGCCAATTAAACCCATAGGTTTATGTAGGTATTATTCATGGCACCAACTTCAATACTATATTGAATAAAATCTGATAAATCAAAATACATTTTACTTTGTGCTAAGTAAATTTTATTTTTCAGGATTTGTTGGAAGTCGGTTTTATTTTTTATTGAAAAATTTTTTTTCATCATTTTAAGTGACGGGTGAACCGAAAAATATATCTATCTAGGTAAAATTTTCATCAATACAAATCAATCAAGCCCAAACACAAGGTAGCTGCTGTAAATCGTTAAGGATTTCCCTCGACTGTCTTTCGGTTCCATAATCCGATCGACTCCAGATATTCATTAAATTGTAGTACATTAAAGCACTGAATTAAAAAGTTAACAAATGCACTAGTTGTCCCTACAATTTTCGGTGGTTGCCCTCGATTTCTCCTGGATCCCATCATTACATCCTGATCTGATTAAAATAGGACCACCTCAGAAGTAAACCCTATTCAAGAAAGAAAACAATTTAAATCCGTTTATAATTGACGGAAATATCGGTGATCATACATAAAACATTGAGAACTTCCTTTTTTTTAAGGCGGCTCTATCAATCTAGGTGCAAAGTTCTCATCAATACAAATCAATCAAGCCCAAACACAAGGTAACTGCTGTAAATTTTTAAGGAATGCCCTCGACTGTCTTTCGACTCTATCATCAGGTCGACTCCAGACCTTCATTAAAGTGTAGAACATTAAAGCACTTAATTAAAAAGTTAACAAGTGCACTAGTTGTCCCTACAACTTTCGGTGGTTGCCCTCGTTTTCTCCTGGATCCCATCATCAGATCCTGACCTGGTGAAAATGGGACCACCTCAGAAGTAAACCCTATTCAACAAAAAAATAAATTTTGAAATCCGTCTATAATCGACGGAAATATCGCTTGACATACATAAAAAAAAATACATACAGACGAATTGAGAACCTCCTCCTTTTTTTGAAGTCGGTTAAAAATCATTCTCAAGAGCCTGATTACATTTGATTTAATCTATGTGTGCGAACTGTAAAACATCGCGTGCATATCATCTATGTATTTGAGTACTGCCTTCGTTATTGGACATCATGAGTTTCTGTATCGGGAAGTAGTGATTATGCGGGTCACGAAAAGATAAATCGTTGCAGATGACCATAAACAACTACTTGGTAGTTTTCAAGTTACATGGGATGAAACTTGTCGAATATAAAAAGAAAAACTGTTTCATTTTTGTCTTATGGCATGGCGTACACATTCAAAGCTATGTTTGTCTAAATGAAAAAAAGTACATGTACCACTGGTTCTGATACCAATCACAATAACGATATTTAAATTAACCACAACATTCATACAAGAAGAAAGGCAGAGAGAATCAAAGCCGCTCAAATAAATAATTTCGCAGCGTCGCTTTTGTTGCTCGCACAAAACTCGACCCCCATTGAGCGTTTGTAACGAGCGTCGCTATAACAAAATATTTTTTTCCCAAAAATTCACTCCGATAAATACATCATTCAATTTTTTGGAGGAATAAAAATGAGTCAACGCAGAGACTCAACAATGCGGAACAAGTGAAACGATCGAATAATAAAAAAAGGAAAAACATATCGGGTGCTCCGATTTTTAATATCGTTGTACAGGTAAACGAGCGTGTTATTCATATGTGTAAAGAGGAATTTCCTATGGTCGTAGATGGCTATCCATTTATATTTAAGACCTTTCCTTACCTTTTTTAATCTGTCATGTATTTCTTTAGAATGAATACCAATTGTAGCATTTCTCGTACGATGATAATGCTCTACTATTAGGGCTCTCGTACTTTTAGGTCCTTATAGAGAGAATCTATAACCATCTTATAATCCCAACCAACTTCATATAAGTTATTTCAAGACTATTTTTATTAGTGAGATGTTCCTGATTATCTTTACAAAATTTATAAAATAAAAATATGCCGAGGAATATGTATTCGACAGGTTAGACAAAAACTCATCCCCTTCTGTCGACTACCGTGAGATATTGAAAACCGAGCCCGAGGCACTTCGATAGACCTTTTTTTATTGGCAACATTTCACTCCTCTAGCATTGTGAAACGTTTGATGAAATGGATTTTGCGTTGTCAAATTGCTTTGATATTTCAATGCTACCTTGTATTATTAACCCTCACTTACCTGTGTAATTGCCTACGAGCATATGTACCTACTCACTTACCTACTTTTGTAGCCACGTTTATATGTAAAAGTGTAAAAGCTTCCTGTGCCTAATGACCTTGGCTTTTGACTTTTTTAACTCAAAGGAAGTATCCTGCAAAAGCCAAATCTATCAAAACGCAATGCAAGATTAACAGGACAAGTTTAGAAGATAAATATAGATAACATTAAGGTAAGAAGAAGACAATTTAAGTAATTAGATTGTTCGATCTCGATTTGATGTCACCAGTTACAGTGAGTCGGAGTTGAATGCAGTACAACGGTGTGCGGATCTGCGGTGTAGTCCCCAGTGAGTGCTGTGGAGAGTTCTCTAATTGCAGTGTGCTGTGCTTTGACGCATCGTATTACTATTGAGACCGAGGATACTGGTTGACTAAGCGTTTATAATATTAGAACAGTGTTGTGGAAGTGGTGACGGTGCTGCTCCTTTCTTCCGTGAAGACTACTTTCTCGGAAAATCTACCCATAGTAGGTACTCCGTCAAGGAAATAACCAAATAATACTTACTAAAATACTCCATTTATTTATCCAACATCGAAAATTTGAGGCAAGTTATAATCTATCTCTGTATCGTATATTGCAAAGATAAAACCTGGCACCTAGTTGGGATATTACCTACTTTAATAGTGAAAAGTCTCCTTTTATGGCTTAAGTTTGAATGCGCTGTTATGATAGTATAGCCATAATGTTGGATGCATACCTAAATATCTTTTTGGAGCTTATTTTGACTGTATTTACGGGCGATAGTAAATAAGAAATATTATATTTTTTATTATATTTTATATATTATATTTATTATATTTAAATTGCCTTAAACCACTTTTAAATATCGCCACAGACAGGGTGTTCATCCTCACACGTTGCGTCCTGAGCGCTCGATCACGGTGAGATCCGATAGAGGCTTTCCTCCGCGTACGCTTAGGTTGTGGAATGATCTGGCTGCTTCGGTTTTTCCAAATGCCTACAGTATGGGGTTCTTCAAAAGGGGACTTAGAAGGTTTTTACAGGGTCCGCAGCGCGATTGTGGTGCCTCTGGTGTTGCAAACGTCCCAAGGCTGTGGTGACCACCGATACATCTGGTGGGGCCGTGCACTTGTTTGCCACTCCAGTGCAATAAAAAAAAAGAATAGGACTTGTGAAAATGCTCCTCCTGCTCATAATTCAATTATGGCTCAAATTTATAAATTTTGTTTGTCGAAAATACTGCCTAGACTTTTATGGCACCAATAATAAAAATTAATACCCGCGAAAAAACATACTGAAATGACGAAGGGTTTCCCTGCGCGGAATTTTGTTCCCGTTCTGGCAGCCCATGGAAACGTATTTCTGGGATAAAGCCTGTTATGTTATCCTAAACTATGGTTATGACTGTGCCAAATTTTGGCACGGTTCGTGCATACCGTTCCATCTTCATCAACTTTCAAATATGTACGAGAATATATTAGTAAAACCACCACAGACAAAAGATGCGAAATTGTTTTTGTAAAGGAAGGCTGTTCAAAGAAATCACCTCAAAAGCCCTACTCAGTTTTGATAGCTGCCGCTGATTGAACCCTACTCGTTGATACGTATGAAAACCACTATAAAATACCAGAAGATGTATGTGCCTCGCCATCCAGACCCGACGTATTCCTGTATTTGAAGATACATAATCGTGCAGTGCTCGTGGAGCTCACGGTGCAGTGGGAAACTAACATACCTAATGACCACGCTATGAAGTTAAATAAATACTTTGATTTGACGAATGAGTTGACCAAGAATGGCTATGTGGTTAAACTCTATGCCGTTGAAGTAGGAGCAAGGGGAATACCAGCAAAATCTCAATATGACTTATTAAAGACCTAGGATTGTCAAGAGCTTCAGTAAGCTGTTTACTAAAACGAATATTCAAAGTGGCATTGATAGGATCTTACAAAATTTGGTTAGGGAGAGGGGGGAACATTGTGAACGGTGGAAGGTGAGCGCTGACGCGTCTTAAGGTAGCCACCCTAAACCTACTCAAATAGGTCTCAAGTTCCAGACACCCTCACAGTGTTTCCCTCTGTACTACGCTATGGACCCGGCGCCCGCACGGTGAATCCATGGAATGCTGAGGAAACGGTCTCATGCACGGTCTTTTCACAAATTCTTGAATTATAATAAATTCTCGTCAAAACTGAGGGCATGGCTTTTGGACAAACGTTTCTACTCAGTATCGGAATTTATGCCGTGAGCCAGTGATGTGTTAGGATAATCAGGCAAAGACTTACAATATTTTGTTGACTATAATTTTCTGAATAAAAACTTTAACATTGCAGACATATAAATTAATTAATATTATTATTCAATGTATATTGTTTTTCTATGTGACCCAATTTGAGTATCAACTAGGATTTTAATATAAATGTAATATTGTGACAAATGTAATATTGACTATTGATTGTATTTATGGACTCCTTGTGATTATTATGTACGTAATTTGGAATATTTGGTCCAATTTATTATATAACATTAATTATCCACGATATCACCAAGAAATTTGCATGCTGTCTTGATGGCTAAATAGGCATGGAATAATTTATAGACATTATGTAACACCTTTGTACCCTATTTATAGCAAATAAAAGAATTTGTATTTGTATTTGTATTTGTAAAGTTTTATGTATAATAAATATTTCGTAAACATGCCTGTGCAAGATAGGCATCGCTACATTTAAATACTAAAACATTCAAAAATACCTATAACACTTAAAGCAAGGGTTATTATAAAACGCAACAGAATGCCTTTGTTCATAAGGTTTAGTTAGAAACTGTGTTTTATAAGAGTCTCTTGAGTAAGAAAAAGTAAGTACCTAAGCTCTTCGACACAAAGTAGTTTAAAATGGCGCATTCTGTGCCATCGTAATTTACATCGAAACCAAGTCGAAATTTACACCACACCTCAATAGCAATATTGCACTTCAAGAAAATATTGACACTATCCACAATTTACGGTTTATATTTTTAGTATCGCAAGCGTACACTATTCTTTGGAAAAGGTCTGGTAAAAAATTACGATAAAATAATAATGATAAACATTAATATCGCAGTGCAAGTGAAAAGTCATAGGTTACTGAGGTTGATTGCATTAAATATCACTTTGGTAAAATAAAATAAAAATGTAAATATTGAGACATAATCGGCGATCATTGCGTTAAACATTTTGTAAAACGGTTCGTCGTGGAGCTGGTACCTGTTTAGACGCAAATAGTTCGCTTCTTTTCCCTCACCAAGCTCCGCGTTAGTGAATGATGAGAATAATAAACGTCCTAATTATGACGATCTGATTATGTGTTAACTAATTACTCATTTACTGTAAAATATTATACTGAAGCATAATATTAAATATGTATATACATTATTACTATCTAAACTAAACCTAAATAAGGCCCCCGTGGCACAGTGCACAAAACACTAGGAGCATTCTCCCTTTAAATAGCAATACCTATTCGCTGAGAGAAAACTGTCAGAACCTAGAGTGGTTCACCAGTCGATTCTGCTAGGCGGTTTTGCAAATTCTTGAAGAAAAAATGGACATGGGACCCCATGGACCTAGGGTCTCGACACCAACTGGAAGAAAACGATAGAATGAGTCGAGACCATTGTACTTATTCATTTTATTATTTTCAGCCGCTTCCATTGATTGATATTGATACATAATGAAGAGATTATACTTTTGTTAACACTTAAACACCTTGTTGATATTTTCGGTGAATATCGTGTTAACGCAATAAAACTTTTGCCAAATAATACGAGATCCTAATTAAAATACAAACAATCTTCGATCAAGTAACGAATACAAATTGAAAACATTTATTAAACAACAAAATGTAAGGACTAAATTGTAAATAATACTTTACAAATTAGTTGTATGGCTGGCAGATTATTACACTTATGGTTTTAGACCATGGATTTTCATGAATCCATTTTTCCCTAAAAATTCTTACAGTTTATTACACACGTGGAATGTCACTAAAAGAATTAAGCTAAAAGGAAGTTACTGTCCCGGTTTTCCTCAGGGAGCAACAAGCGTCACATTAAACTTTATTGTAATAGTGATGGTATTGAGGAAAATACATCCAATGAGATTATCACTTGGGAAATTTGGCTGATATTAACTGTTAGCTGTTAGTAGGTATTCTTATGTGAGATTAACTGTGCCTCCTCGGCTTCAGTAACTGTCAACGCCATTATATTTTCTAATATAAAAGTAACTTCAGTTACTCCTTATAACATCCGCTTTTATGCCGTTTCAGAAATTTCGCGGAAGTAATAGATAGCCATTAATTAAACAAATGGCTTATTTTTGTAAGTAAGTATCAATGGTATATTGATTTTTTCATATGTTTGTTATATTTTCATATGCATTTAGAGAGTAGTACTTTACATATTCGGGGCCACAGCTCGCTTGCCATTGGTGCAAATGCTGATTAACGAACGAGATCATGAAAAGAAAAACTATACAAAACCCAGTTAACCTGTTACCAGTTAACCAGCTAACCTGTCTGGTCAGCGTGTAAGGCCGATTAACTTCCCAAAATAAAAACTGAATATGACTCTAGCAATGGACTTTGATACCCAGATTTGATTTGCTCCTTACATAGGTACTCCTGAGGGACTAGTTGAATTGCCATCTGTATCCGACATTTTGCAGAGCGCTTTCAAACTAATAGAATTTAAATGTACCGTGGCGTGATATCAGCAATGCAAACAAACGGCGTAAAACGAGCTTTTCTATATTGAACACTTTTATGTCTTGCCTTCATTTGGTTATCTCAATATAGAAATGGACTAAACGGATTTGGCTGGAGCTTAGCATATAAGTAGAAATTATAAAATAGAAAAAATGGTACATGTAACTAAGAAAGGCTTATTATTAAGACACAAACATGTGTCTTTTAAGAAATAAAAGACGTGTTCTTTTATTTCTTAAAAGACACATGTTTGTGTCAGCGTATCAGCGTTTTTCAAAATTTTACTACTAATCTATATTTAAACGTGAAAGACCTGACTGACTGATTTAAATCAACGCACAGCCCAAACCGCGCGCTGGGACTATAAAGTTCAAATTTGACAAGTAGGTTCCTTATAAGGTCTAGGGATCCACTAAGATCGGTTTTTTCTAAATTCATCCCCTTAAAGGATGAAATGAGGAGTCCAAAGTTTGTATGGAGAAACAAGATTAGTTAGATTTTTTTATTTGCAAATTCACAGGAATATTCCTAAAGATGTGTTTCTAGTTTTTTGTAAATTCAATTCCTAAGAGAGCCTTTCCATCATAGATGTGCTATTTGGATGCGTTTGAAATCCACCAATTATATTCGTCGGTTGCACAATCAATAAATAAATAAATAAATAAATAAATATTCACGGACATCTCACACAACGCTATCTGATCCTGTTAGCCTATAACCTGCTTGTGTTATGGGTATCAGACCACGGATATTAATACTTATATACTTTTAAATACATACATATTATACATAGAAACACCCAGACTCTTGAGATAAACATTTATGGGTCACACAAATATTTGTCTCCGGTGGGAATCGAACCCACGACCTCCAGCGCCGCAGGCGGTATCAATATCAATATCAATCAATACATATAATAAAATCGTAACAGGTCGCTGTCTGTACATGGAAGATAAATAAGAAAAAATATTACAGGGTGGCTTTATAAACGCAATAGAACCCAAAACAATGGTTTTTAGAATTTTTGGCTGTTTGTCTGTATGTCTGTATATCTGTCTGTACGTTTGTGCACGCTAATCTCAGTAACCGCTTAACCGATTGCAATGCAGTTTTCTTTATTGTGTTGAAGTTTATTCCACTTAACATCTGATGTTTATTTCATATCAATCGGCTTATAAATAAAAAAGTTATATCAATTTAAAGATTCATACAATACATATACGAATCTAAAAATGGGTAAATTTAAACTGGCGTGTTGGCTTAATCATAAAAGAGCACACTGTCAATTAATAAAATAGATGTCTTTCAAGCTGTTTCATTTTTAACCGACTTCAAAAAAAGGAGGAGGTTCTCAATTCGTCTGTATATATTTTTTTTATGTATGTCAAGCGATAATTCCGTCAATTATAGACGGATTTCAATTTTTTTTTTGTTGAATAGGGGTTACTTCGGAGGTGGTCCCATTTTCATCAGGTCAGGATCTGAAGAAGGGATCTAGGAGAAAACGAGGGCAACCACCGAAAATTGTAGGGACAACTAGTGTGCTTGTTAACTTTTTAATTAAGTGCTTTAATGTTCTACCCTTTAATGAAGGTATGGCGTCGATCTGATGATAGAGTCAAAAGACAGTCGAGGGCATTCCTAAACAATTTACAGCAGTTATCTTGTGTTTGGACTTGATTGATTTGTATTGATGAGAATTTTACACCTAGATTGATATATCCAACTTCAAAAAAAAAGAATGGTCTTAATGTTTTATGTATGTTCACCGTCAATTATAGACGGCTTTCAATTTTTTTTGTTGGATAGGGTTTACTTCTGAGGTGGTCCCATTATAACCAGGTTAGGATCTAATGATGGGATCCTGGAGAAATTGAGGGCAACCACCGAAAATTATAGGCACAACTAGTGCGTTTGTTCACTTTTTAATTCAGTGCTTTAATGTACTACCATTAATAAAGGTCTGGAGTCGATCTGATGATGTACACAAAAGAGATTCGAGGGAATTCCTTAACGATTTACAGCAGCTACCTTGTGTTGGGGCTTGATTAATTTGTATTGATGAGAACTTTCACCTAGATAGATATATTTTTCGGTGCACCCGTCACTTAAAATAATGAAAAAAAAAATTTCAATAAAAATACAACCGACTTCCAAGAAATCCTGAAAAATGAAATTTACTTAGCACAAAGTAATATGTAGTAGATTTATCAGATTTTATTCAATATAATATTGAAATTGGTGCCACGAATAATACCTCCCTAAACCTATGAATTTACTTGGCGCCGACTTCAATTTGATATTGAATAAAAAATCAGATAAATCAAAATACATATTACTTTGTGCTAAATTTTATTTTTCGGGATTTCTTGGAAGTCGGTTGTATTTTTTATTGAATTTTTTTTTACGTGTTGGATCACTGCATGGGATGGTACTGCAGTTTACTACTACTCCCGCTAGAACGATACCAAAGAGTAATCCTCAAAAGTGGCTCCGCGTTTCGTCCTTTACGATTTCCCACACATCAACTATACATGAAATATGAAGTAGGTGCATCAACCGTTTATACAGAAAAGAAATTCGTATTTTACCTACCAGATACCCGCAACAAAGATAATGTAAGCATTTGCCCGCATTCTAATTTTACATAATGTCTGCAACACCTTTGAGCAAGAGACGATAATACGATAGTTTGCATAAACAAATAGAGTAAACAGAGTAATATATACATTTATATTACTCTTCTTACGTTGCTTCTTACTAAACTTCTCCTGGCAAGAGTTGACCTAGTTCAATGGAAGTCAATCAGTCAAGTTCTTGATGACGAGCATCTACATCGAACACTAACGGATATGACGTAGCTGCTAGGTTATTAAATACCCAAATGATGTACAAAGATGACAAATGATTTTGCTTTCTTTCAATATAACCTTCAATTACTGATAGAACGAAATAACTAAGAATTGTTGTCCTACTCTTCAATAGACCAAACAAAGAAAAAAGTTTAACTGTCTTTTATTAATGAGCAAATAATCATCATTGTCACTAACTCCGATTTTAAAAGACATTTTTTTAGCTAATGAAACTAGTCACACGGGTCTGATTGGATCCCAGTTAAATTGATAAAATAAAAGTAGCTTCACAGCTAATCAAAAAAACTTTCAAAAATGATGTCACTCTTAAAGTCATAAAATTCTCGGAACCAAAACATAATAAACGTTCTAAGCTGGTGGAAGCTGAAAGTGTCCGTTTTGTGAATAGCAAACTAATCCATCAACGCGATATTGATATCCCTCCAGCTCCACGCTGACCAAGCAGCGCTATGTCGGTACACAGTCCACGTAAGTCCTATTAAGGATTTCCGAATTGAGTCCAGGTTATCATTATTCGAGATACCATGAATATTCTGTACATTATTTTAGTTGATTAATCTGTAACTATATTGAAGCGTATTTTGCAGTGGATTTAGTTATTTCGAGTTCGCCAAAACTGATGAACTGGGGATGTCCGCACGTTGAAAAACGCTATCCATTGACGATGAGTATTGAACACACACACACAAATGGTCACGCCTTTATCCCCGAAGGGATAGGATGAGGCATAATATATGCCCATATTTCACCTATTTTTAGAATTTGTCCCACGTAATAGGTGGGTGAGCTGTGTTGCCGTGTTGAGGTGGACAGGCGCAGATAGTGACAGCCTGCTGTTGAAATTTTTCAAGCCGCCTAAAAAGGCCTTCGACTTGGCATATCAACTGCCATTTTACTGGCAACCGGGAGCAACTTATCGTGCCTTCCGAAGCACGGAAACGCTCAAATAAATATCACAAGGTGGTCACATGGACTGGCCATAGAGAAAATTGCTTACTGCAGAGATCGTTTACAGAACACTGAGTCCGCGAGGCCACGAGCACTTCATTTAGTATTGAAAGATACTCATAACAGTCATGCAACTATTGAGATTGACAATAGCCAACAGACCTGTTAATAAAATACATAGGCTCTTCATCTTTATACTTTAACAGGGACAAGACAAAAAAAATTGTATCTTTTATTTTCATGAAGAGCCATGAGTTTGCATTTATCCATAATGTTAATTTGATTCTGTCTGTTATTTTGTTCTCTTATTATTGCTGCTTATGTCTCATGATCTCGCGATATTTTATTTCATAACATGATTTTCTACGATACTCGTACCTACTTTTCCTTATTGTCTTTTACAGAATGAAACGGTATAAATTTGCCCATGTTTTAGATTTTTTTTTTATTTGGATACAAAAAATTCTAACAGTACTGCTACTACTGATATTGGGTACCATACCATCGATAATAATGTGTGATAAAATAATACATAAAATAATACATACTATTGTGAGATAAAATAATCATCGCTATGTGATAATAATAAACTAATGAAAGGGTGACTGTTTGTTTGTCCGTTTTTTCATGTCGCAAGCAAGTAGTTTACATAATATTTTATATGGGCACAGTTTTGGTTCTGTAGGGCGCCATTAAGCTACTTTTATCCCGGAAAAATATCTTATTCCCAAGAGAAAGCGCGTTTGTACGATAATTCGACGCCGGAAAGGCAAATTGCATTAACAGACACTTTAGTCTTAGTAGGTTTATAAATTTAATACCAAACTGATTCGAATTAAAATTTACTCATATTCTTGTAATTTTCGAACTATAGCGGTTTTTAAAGTCATGCTCCCTAATTTTCGCTAGAAGTTTCATCCTTTCTAATAACAGTCCAGTCGTGACCACGGGTGCTGCAACGTGTATTTTTCTCGCGAAGTCCCGACATGTGTGAGTACTTACATTCTTGTCTTACGACGTCAAAGAAAACATGCATTTGCCACCATAATGTATACTAAAGAAGCGATATGTAGGTGAATAGTATAGGTATGCAGCGCCGCTTAAAAAAAAATAAGAACTTGACGGTTTAAATCGTCTTATCTCATAATGTCCTTTTCTCGAAATGTCCTTTCTCATAATGTCCTTTTCTCGAAATTTCCTTTCTCATAATGTCCTTTCTCAAAATGTCCTTTTCTCGAAATGTTCTTTTCTGAAAATGTCCTTTTCTCGAAATGTTCTTTTCTCAAAATGTCCTTTTCGCGAAATGTCCTTTTCTCAAAATGTCCTTTTCGCAAAATGTTCTTTTCTCAAAATGTCCCTTTCTCAAAATATGTACTTACACTACAGGATTAACCCCGCTCAATCCGACTTGGATAGGTTAGGTTAGAAGGCTAAGGCGGGAGCGTAGCGGAGCTTCCGCATTAGCCTTCGTGGTTATTTTTTTTATAACCACCAAGTTACCAGTTTTTATAACTACCTAAAAACTTAGGTGGTTATAAAAAAAATAACCACGAAGGCTAAAGCGGAAACTCTTACTTTACTTCAAAAAAGATTTGCCGATATCATAGAATATTTGTTCCAGCCATGAATTCTAACCCGAATTTCAACGGCAGTTGAATAGACAAGATAATAACTGCCACGTACAACATTTCCTAACAGATACCGCAGGTGCACGTGTGAATGATGTTATGCTATTTGTTTGCGTTTTCGGTTAGGTACGAACTACTTGAAAAATGAGAGGTTTCAAGGAATAAAATGTAGTGAAGTAAAGTGTGCAACTGCATCGCCAGGTTCTGATACTAATCCTGGGTTGGATTAAATTTCCAGGTTCATCATCTTAGCGTATTTCAAGTGGGGACTACAGGACCACTCTGGGGATAGCTTTTACTGGCTTTCAGGAGTGGCACCCCAGTGCACTTTACATGAATCTAAGAACCAGCCTGATTCAATACAAAGTTTCATAGTTTATAAGAATCTAATTAAGTATGAAGTATTTAGAGTAGATGGAACCAGCAGAACTACCAGAATAATAAAAAGTCAATAGCATGCAGAGAACGTCAATAAGCAACACTTACTCAAACCGTGATAACAATTTGACTTGGTCTGCACACATCTTAATGTTACTGCTAAAATGTGTTAGGAATATTCGAAAGTTTGCAATCTCTCAAGAACTCCCACGATAGTTTTCAAAAATTAAACGACTGAGAAGGGTCCAGTCGAGTCGCCTTGGTACCGTAATAACAGCGAATTTTATAAATATAGCTTTTGCTTGATATACCTACTAACTAAAATATTCCCTAGGAAGGCATAACAGGACTTTTCGGTCGAGGGTCGAAGTTATTACAGTAATTTTTTAGATTTTTATTTTACCGTGCCTGCCTTTTGCCGTTAGCTATGTAGGTGTTGAAATATGTAAAATGAAAACCGTATTTGAGTTTAAAATTAGTGTTTGATGTACCTACATCCCAGACTTTTTTTTAACTCAAACGCAGTTTTCATTTTGAATGGACATACATGTCTACGATCAGCCTGACTAGGCAGCGGCGGTGTGAAATTTAATGTGCTAATAATTATTTGTTATAATTCCTTAGTTCACAATCTAACGGAAAATAATCCGTTAAATTGTAAGACTACATACATACATATAGCAATATAATCTCGCCTTTATCCCCAAAGGGAAAGGGAGACATAGCATACGCCCACATTTCACCTTATAGTTTTATGTCCCACCAGTACGTGGTGGTGGTGACCCTATTGCCGTTGAAATGGACAGGCGCAGGTTGTGACGACCCGCAGTTGATTTTTTTCAAGCCGCGCCCTTACGGCCTTCAACTTGGCTAAACGATTGTCATTTTACTGACAACCGGGTTTCATTTTGAGTTTTCCATCTCTACACAATGTATCGTTTCGCGAAAGTATTACCTTAGTCGCCTATTACGACATCCTCGGGATGAATTGGGGTGCCGACATTTAGTACTCTTTCCCGTTGCCATACGTTTACAAATTGTAAAATTACGACAGTTTTTAATGTCGCCGCGTAGTTTATATTCTAACAGTTCTAACAATTTTTAATTGTCTCACTAAATAACAAAAACACACAAGTATGTGTAAGTAAGTGCTATACAAACAATGGTTGTACTAAACATTGGTGCCCCAAATGAAATGAAGACCCAATAAAACTGACACAAAACAATTGCTATTATTCTCGGTTATTACCTTTCAGGTGTGTTCACGTGATATATCGTTCTATCGAATGTTTTTGTGCGAACCCAGAATAGAACGTTTCGATGTATAGGTTACCTATATCAGTGCAAAACTATAAAGTATGTTAGTCTTTGAATAGCGGTCCTATTGTGAAAATTAAATTGCGTTGATAGTAAATGATAAATATACAAGCAATGGCTGTTTTTTAATTTTTGGATATAATTCCAAAGCTGGCAGGCAATGAGAGAGATTGCATCTATCTCTTTTTTATATCACTAAGGTGACAGACAAGCACACGGCCCACCAGATGTACCAGTGGTCACCGCAGCCTATATGGACGCTTGCAGCACCAGAGGCGCCACACTCGCGCTTCCGACCCTATCTGGAGTTGATATTTCAAGATCCTAAAAATGCTGTATCGGACGCCATGGGGCTTCACTTTTTTACATTTTTTACAGAGTAGACAAAGATGTTTGGATTTACAGGGTGAATTTTTGAAAAGGGCTTTAGTGTTGCTATTAAGGATCTTATACTTCCCAGAATAAGATCCTTAATAGCAACACTATCGTATGGTGTAATAATATAGGGTGTTTTTTTTTCAAAATTAATGGGATTGATTCCCAGCTAGGATTATTGGTTTTTCAAAAATCTAATGATGAGGTTTTAAGTTTCATCAAAATCGGGCTTGTGACTCCTTTAAGCATTTTTCGCTATTCCTTATAGTTTCGGATTTGGCCATCCAATCCCTTTTGAAAAATTAATTCTGTATATTTGAAGATATTTTATAAACTCAAAAAAAATCCATCTCAACACGACAATACGGGTCACCACCTATGTATTTGCGTATTGTGCCGCCATTGTGGGACAAATTCTAAAAAAGGTGAAATGTGGGCATATGGCATATTCGGGGATAAAGGCGTGACCATAAGTATGTATGTATGTAAAAAAATACTGTAAATCTTTCAATTACGCACTATGTGTTTTTTTTTTATACCACTAAGGTGGCAGACAAGCATACGGCCCACCAGAAGGACCGGTGGTCACCGCAACCTATGAACGTTTGCAACACCAGAGGTGCCACACTCGCGCTGCCGACCCTGTAAAAACCTTCTAAGACCCCTGTTGAAGAACCCCATTGTGTAGGCGTTTGGGAAAACCGAGGCAGGGAGGTCATTCCACAACCTAAGCGTGCGCGGAAGAAAACACCTATTGGATCTAACCGTGCTGGAACGCACCGGACGCAGAGTGTGAGGATGAACTCCCTGTCTGTGGCGAGCGGTGCGCTGATAGAACGTAGCCGTGGGCATCATATTAAACAATTCCTCAGAGCACATACCATTGTACAGGCGGTAGAACACGCATAAAGAGGTAAAGTCTCTCCTGTCGCGAAGAGGTTCCACACCAGCTGTAAGTACAGGATCGTTGACAATTCTTACAGCTCGTCTTTGCACCGAGTCAAATGGACGAAGATGATATTGTTTTTGTGATGTTTTTCTTGCACACGAACGTATGCATTGATATATCTACTTACCTTCTTTCTTACTTACTTACTGTCTTACTTTCTTAAAAAAATCCAGAAATTCGAGATTTTCAAAAATTTTTACAGCTACTGCGGAAATGTTCGAGATAGTTTTTTTTTTTTTCTTCTTGTTTTTGGACTTTCTCGGTTTGAGAGCATGCCAAAGTCCAGTAAATTTCATTGTGAAAATATAAATCATTTTCATATTATGATTCTTCCTATGAGCAGCGTATTCATGTATGTCCAAGTTTGGACTAAGTTCTACTCTAGTAAGGCGGTGGTACCTTACTAGGGCTTGCTGTGGAATTCGTCGACAAACCTAAAAACTCGCGTTTCACTGCGCTTTATCACTTTCCAACACTTTTGCACGTTGTCGACCATCTCTCATCAATCCACCATAAATTACACATAAACACTCAAAATTACACTAGTTTTGAAAAATTATTAAAACACAATGTAATGCTTGTCTGAAAGTTTCCCGCCGAAATCCCTTCGAGATAGTTAGAGTGACAAATTTTATATTATATAGGCTACGGCCTACGACATTCAAAATGCTAGCACAGTTTCAGCTGTTTACAGTGCATACTAAGCGACTTATACTCTCAAGAGCTTATGCACCATGAGTAACTACGTACTATCAGTTGTTTTAGTACGGATAAATTAGTTGCTGTAAGCACTGGATTTATACTCTAGGATGAATTTGTTTAGGTATGTATTCTATATTTTAGACCACTTCGTCTAAAACTTATAGAAAGCTTTATAGTTAACAAATTTAGCATTATAGTTAGTTATTAATGTAACATTCTCAACTCAACTCATCAATATAGGTTTAGGTTTAAAGAGTTTATTTCTCATAAGAACTTACAGTTCACTTAAAATGAGATACAGAGTTTTATATAACATAGATTAATAGATAGCTCGAAGTACTAAAAGCTATTGTGTACAAACATATTTTCTTAGTCTACTTTTGAATACAGTTATATCATCACAGCACCTTATATTGTTAGGTAGACGGTTATACAGTTGTACTCCCTCAAACAATATCGTCTTCTTTCCCATTTTAGTGCGTACTCTCGGTAGTTCTAGTTTGTTCTTGTTTCGTAAGTTGTGCGATGTACATAATCTCTACTTATCAATGCAGAGACAGCATGCTGAAATATGAATGATGAAATTTGCAGAGTAAATTAATTTTATTTCTTAAACAAGCTCGCTATTCGGGAGTAGGTAGTTTTAATCACGGCCGTTCAGATGCGAAGGCCTAGTCGAGTATTTTTCAATCATTAAACATTTTATCTCGTTAAAATATTACAAAATTTTATCTTTAAAAAATATTTTAGTAAAGATTTGTTAGATTAACCGAATAACTTTTCAGACAAGCAAAGAAAAGTAAGTAGTTCCTACATATACTTATTTTTCTGTACGTTACGGTACTTTGTTTTTTTTTGAACGAAGCAAAGGTATTGGCTAATGCCTCTGGTAATCCTTTATAGAAGGTGTTGGCTAATGCCTCTGGTACTCGTCTATAATCCTTTATAGACGAGTACCAGAGGCATTAGCCAACACCTTTGCTTCGTTCAAAAAAAAAACAAAGTACCGTAACGACATATTGCAACAATGTGAGTGGTGTTGTTCACACTGTTTTATTCGCTGTTCGGACTTTTAGAGCACTCTGTTTTCGCAGTGTTATCCTCCGGGTGAATATTAACGCCAAGTTAAACTAGTGACAGCCTGTTGTACTGTTTTGATGTCTGACGTCATGTTGGACATTTGTAGGTGCTTCTTTTTAAAATAAATAAATGGTTTAAAAAACCCTAGAAAAATACGCTTTTATAATGCACGAAAAATCCCAAAAATAAATTACGGATCGTTCAAGTTGCCTCTATTTCTGGGCTGAAGTGTAAACTATGTGCTTTTAGTTATAATATTTGATTATAAAAGCGTGGGGCGCTGGAACAAGACAGACTTTCCTGGCGGAAGCTGCATGATGTCTTGTCAGATTAAGGCTAAGGTCACATTTATAAAAGCGTGTTTTTCTCGTGTTTTTAAACTATTAATTTACACTGTCACGCTTTTATATATCTACTAGCTGATGCCCGCAGCTTCGCCCGCGTAAAATTTGTTCCCGTTTCCGCTCCCCGTAATTTATTCCTTTGGGGGTAGAATTTATCAAAATCCTTTCTTAGCGGATGCCTACATCATAACATCTACCTGCATGCCAAATTTCAGCCCGATCCGTCCAGTGGTTTGGGCTGTGCGTTGATAGATCACTATGTCAGTCAGTCAGTCACCTTTGAGTTATATATATTTAGATTGTGACTTTTACTATTATTAATATCATAAAATTTCGGAAATGTATTAACGACTAGCTGAGCCCGTAAACTTCGTTTACGTCACATATGGTGTATGAAAGGAAAGGTATTTCTTCATCAGAGTCATCAAGCAGCGTCTGAAACTGCCCTGTTTGCTTAATCATAAAAGAGCTTAATGATTAAGTCTATTTTAAAACAATTCAGTCCACGCCTTCGGCGCGGACTGAATTGACTCTTTTATGATTAAGCCAACACGCCAGTTTAGGTTCACTCACGTACAAAGAAATCCCTACAATTAAAATTTTCAAAATATCTGATTCTTAAAAGTGTTATAACTCTTTTATTTCTAAACCGATTTACATAAAACAAACGCTAAATGTTAACTGGAGCAAATAAAAAAGAACAATAAAAAAAACCGCATTGCAATCGGCTGAGCGGTTACTGAGATTAGCGTGCACAACCGTACAGACAAACAGATATACAGACATACAGACATACAGACAAACAGACAAAAATTCTAAAAATCATTGTTTTGGGTTCTATTGCGTTCATAAAGCCCCCCTATAATATTTTTTCTTATTTATCTTCCATGTACAGACAGCGACCTGTTACGATTTTATTATATGTATTGATGAGCGGCTTTAATTGAAATACATAACATACTTACTTGAAAAGTAAAGTCACGCCTACGCATTTTCAACACCCACTTTTGCCAGTTTTTCGTGACGCCCGCGTAATAGGAGCAAACCTATTACGGTTACGAATCTCTATTAGATAATTCATTGGTAGGTCCTTAAAGTTTCGGCATTCCGAGATATTTAGTACAATATGTAGTGGTCACGTAATAGGAATACAAACGCATATATCCCCAAGCGGATTTTTAACGGTAACCGAAGATATCTCGTTCTCGAACAAGAACTCTACATTTTGCCACTGTTAACGTATTCCCTTCATGTATCTACTTAATTGCCTGAAAGAAAAGGCGTTCCTTTTGGCAGCATAAATGTTATGCTCTTGTGCAACCTCATGCAGCTTTCGTCAGGATTTTTATTATATAAGGATTAGTATTAATAGGAATATGCTTACAAAAAAGTCTTTCTTGTGCTAGCACCCCACGCTTTTATAATCAAATATTATAACTAAAAGCACATAGTTTACACTTCAGCCCAGAAATAGAGGCAACTTGAACGATCCATAATTTATTTTTGGGATTTTTCGTGCATTATAAAAGCGTATTTTTCTAGGGTTTTTTAAACCATTTATTTATTTTATACTTTTTAGTCACAACATTTATACCTTAACTAGATGTGCCCTGCGGCTTCATCCGCGTAGAAGTCGTTATCGCATAAAATCATTACCCTACTTTCGCGCAGTCAGTTAAAAAGTAACCTATGTCCTTCTCTTAAACTCATACTATCTTTATAACAAATTTCATCAAAATCAATTTAGTGGTTTAGGCATGAAAACGTAACAGACAGACAGACAGAGTTACTTTCGCATTTATAATATTAGTAGGGATTTCTGTATTACATGGTGTTTTGTCTGAGTTCGACTAATGTGAAAATATTTCATTATTACTCTAATACATATAGGTACATTTTCTGCAGGCACCTATGTCAATATTTACACTCAATATTAACTTCAATATATAACAGGTTTGTTATAACCTTAAAACCTAATCGTGGTCTAAGCTCATTACACGACTTTTCTAACAAATCCAAACACAGCTATGATACGATGTTCAATCATGAAGTTACAGTTCATATCTTACGACTCCATCATCAGATCAGTTTGACAGCACCATATTATTGTATTGTTATCAGAACTACAAACATCTGCCAATTTTCATGACGCATTCCTTGGAAGATCCAAGGATCGTAGCGGCTTAAATTAGTTACCTGAGATTCCATTGCATAGTTTTACAAGTCAATTAAAAAAAGGTTTGTTATATGCTTGAAACCTAAGCCTGGTCAAAGTTCATTACAAGAATTTTCTGACGAATCCAAAAACAGATATAATACGATATTCCATCATGAAGTTCCAGTGCATATCTTCTGGCTCCATCATCAGATCAGTTCAACAGTACCATATTATTGTATTGTCATCAGAACTACATACAGCTGCCAATTTTCATGACGCTACGATCCTTGGAAGCTTGTTAAATTAGCTACCTTAGATTCCACTTTTTCCATCGAAGTTTCAGTGCCTATCTTCCGGCTCCATCATCATATCAGTTTGACAGTACCATATTATTGTATTGTCGTCAGAACTACATACAGCTGCCAATTTTCATGACCCTACGATCCTTGGAAGCTGGTTAAATTAGCTACCTTAGATTCCACTTGTTTTCTGTGCATATCTTCCGGCTCCATCATCATATCAGTTTGACAGTACCATATTATTGTATTGTCATCAGAACTACATACATCTGCCAATTTTCATGACGCTACAATCCTTGGAAGATGGTTAAATTAGTATCCTTAGATTCCACTTTTTCCATCGAAGTTTCAGTGCCTATCTTTCGGCTCCAACATTATATCAGTTTGACAGTACCATATTATTGTATTGTCATCAGAACTACATACAACTGCCAATTTTCATGACCCTACGATCCTTGGAAGCTGGTTAAATTAGCTACCTTAGATTCCACTGGTTTTCTGGGTCTATCTTCCGGCTCCATCATCATATCAGTTTGACAGTACCATATTATTGTATAGTCATCAGAACTACATACATCTGCCAATTTTCATGACGCTACGATCCTTGGAAGATGGTTAAATTAGTATCCTTAGATTCCATTACATTGTTAGTTACATACACGACGACCTAATAAAAGCTTATTAAATACGAGATTTTTGTCAAACCACTTTTTATGTTGCTGTGGCACACAAGTCGTCGGAATGCAACGGTATTATCTTCTCGGTACGGGTACCTAGAAATGTTCTTCTATCTATTTATTAAACTAAATGTAATTATAATTTATACTAGATTAAATGTGGCTTCAGACTACGCTATATTATTGTGCTATTATTAGTGTATTAGGTTTAGAATGCAAGGAGTAATTTATGGTAATCTTACTATTTCCTGTGCGCCATATTGCTGGTGCTATGCTATTGTATTGTACCGTAGTCTGAAGTTACCTTTATAAAAATACATTGTGGCGTAAATCATAGATTTGCTGTAATTATTATATTAGGCGCTATTAAGCGTAGGTATAATGGTTATACTTAGGTCGGTATAATGGGTGTGTCCTTAATAGTGTCATAGTAGGGATAGTTGATGGAAGGAGATATGGTGGGATGTAAGCTATATATAAGCGTGCGCATTAGTAGAAAGAAAGAAAAAAAATCAGGAACTAACTAAATTTTTTATTTTACTTCATACTGTCGAAGAAAATTTACATCAAAGTAAATTATTCTGTAAAATATATTTCACTAAAATACCAGTGGGTGGCGTACATAGCCCAAGAATTTAAATAAATATATATTGGTGAAAACGGAAGCTCTGGTAAGCATCAACTTCATCAATTTTATTAAGTAAATTAATTGTGGGTAATTTTTATGTAAAAAAGTATATTTTAAGTAAATTTATTTTATCAGGCAGGCGTTTGTGAAATTTAGAAAAGGGGGTAATGTTCTTTGTATATTAAATGTTTTAAAATGGGGTTAAAAATAATAGTAAGGGAAAGTTTAGGGAAATCTATGGTTGAAGAGGGTGTATATAAAATATATTGTTTGTTCTTTTCAGAATGAGCTTCCAAGTTTATATTTAAAAAAACATTGCTTATACCCGTAAGCAACTAATATTGAAAATATAGGAGTAATTATCTATTGTTACGTCATAGTATTCCTGAAGGAAGGAAATCCCATCCCTGAAGGAAGAATTCGGATGAGTACCTAGTTTTTTAAGATAGATTTAAGTTTATTATGTGAAATCGCAATAAAGGCAGTTATTATATGTAATCGTTGCGTTATTGACTCCAGGACAAAATATATACCCTTACCTAAACTACTGAACCGCCTGGGAACTCCTGGGATCACTCTGGACTTCCCAGAAGCGTGTCATGGCGCCCGAACAGGGTTGTTGTCAAAGTACACCTCTATCTTACCCAAATTATATCGTTAAACAAGGATTGTTATATCGTTATATGAAGTCTTCACTTACACTGTATAAAGAGTTTGAATGGAAGCAGGTAATACCTTCAGAACAACGTGAAAAAATTATTTCGGAAAATCATGCGGAACCAACAGCCGGTCATTTTGGTATTTTTAAAACTTACAAAAGGTTAACATTACGGTACTATTGGCCGGGCATGCATTCAGACGTGGTTAGGTTTATTTCTTTATGCGAGGTTTGCTTGGCTCAGAAAGCACAAAATCACTCTACTTTGGGTGAAATGGGAAGACCAAAGAAGTGTACCAGACCATTTCAAGTCCTCAGCATAGACTTAGTCGGTCCGTTAACGACTACACGTCTCCAAAACGCCTATATCTTGGTGGTATCGTGTTGTTTTAGTAAATACTGTTTATTGTTCCCAATTAAACGAGCGTCGGCCGAAATAATTACTAGATTATTAGAGGAAAAGGTTTTTCTAGTTCATGGCATTCCATCTACAATTATAATGGACAATGGGAAGCAGTTCGTTAGTGTCACGCTTAAACGTATGCTAGAAAAATATAAAATTCCTAAATTGCATTACACACCCTATTATTCGCCACAGGTTAATATGGTGGAACGGTACAACAAGACAATAGTTACCGCCATTTCTTCCTTTATTAATGACGATCAGAGAGGTTGGGATTTAATTTTGCCAAAGATACAATTTGCGATAAACAGCGCAGTAAACGAAGTTACAGGATTCACTGCAAATTTTTTGACCTTCGGCAGAGAATTAGTTAGCTGTGGTTCTCATTATATTGATTGTGAAGGCAATGACAGTATAGTTTTTCAACCCCGAGACGAATATGCGGAGAACCGTGGTGCATTGTCTTTAATTTTTGACAAAGTTCAATCACGTTTGATACAGGCACATAGTAGAAACAGTGAGCATTATAATTTACGCAAAAGACAGGCAGAATTTAACGTAGGTGATATAATATGGAAACGAACATTTTATTTAAGCGATAAAGATAAACATTTTTCGAAGAAATTAGCTCCTAAATATTTAAAGTGTAAAATTATAGGAAAACGATCTCCTTTAGTTTATGAGCTTGCTAATGAATTTGGCAAAAACATTGGAACGTGGCATATAAAAGATTTTAAACTTAATAATTACAGAGAATAGATAATTATCATCTTCAAAAAATAATTCCAAAAATTAACCTCATAACTAAAAATATTTTCTAAGTAGATCGTAGTAACTTTTTTTTTTCTCCTAAGTATGGGTAGTTGTGAATATCATATGAATATCGTTAGGGTTCTTACAGACTGCATTTCATCACATAATTCCATAAGCGTAAGGACAGGATACGGTTTTAATGAATAGTGTTGAGATTTAGTGTAAAATTTAAGCTAAATTCTCTTGTATATAAGAATTGCGTCATCATGTGATTGTATTGATGACACAAGTGTGCATGGGTGTTTTATGAGCGGGAAATGTATGGGTATGTATGAATGTATGAAAGGGATGAATATGAGAGTATGAAAGGCACATTATTCAAAGGAATGGGTGAGTCTGGTTAATTATGAAAGTTTGAAATAGTCAGTAGGTACTTTGCATATACAAAAAAAAAAAAAAATTTTCTCCCCTATTCTAAAACAAAATTAACGTCATTTTTTTAGATTTAATCAAGTTAAATTAAAGTAAGTAAGACAAGAATAGCAATGTCAGGTCAGTTATTTAAAAATGAACGTTAAATTACTTTAGGATGTTGTCGCGGACAGTCAAACATACACGAGAAATTTAAGTCAGTGTGTAAGAGACCTTATGAATAATTGTGAAAATTTATGAGGGTACCTCGAAATATTGTTAAGCTTGAGGTCACATTGTGATTTCATTGTCATGTTATGTGAAAGTTGTGTACGTGCCGTGAGTTTATAAAATTACAAAGTATTAAGAATTACAAAGTTATGAAAGTTTTATGCACATGCATTATGTTAATAGTGATGCATACGTTTTGAAAACGTTATTACATATTGGATTTGGATTTCAGTGAAATGTTAAGGTTGGTAAATGTGATTTTTTTTCTGGGTTGTTTGTATATTTTTGGTTAGAATTCTGGGAGGATGATTCTGTAGGTGTATTCAGTGCTATATTTCTGTTTCTTGGTTTTTTTGTAGTAAATACTGCCACTCGGAAGCGGTAAGCTTGCCCTCGCAGATTTACGGGGTACTATAGGAAGCTCTTAAAGGCTTGCTTATCATATGCAAATATATTGCATTCAGTTATATAGACATATACAATGTTATTACATCGTTGTATATGTTGTTATATAAATTTCCTTCTCTGAGACGGTTATAGAAATCTCAGTCTTCAATTTAAGCCATATTCTATATTACATTCAGGCGGTTCGTATTACCTGGATTTCTTAATATTAAGCCTTAAATACGTCTTTTCTTCTATCTATCTTGTGAACACCATCAGAGTTACTCTATTGGAATATTTAAATTATTTATTTTTGGGAGACATTATCTAAGTAATACAGTTGTTATAGATTGATTGTTATATACTAATTCAATCTTTTTAAATTGAATTAGTGTTCTTAAATTTTGTCTATAGGGACAAAATTTTCTCTTGGGGAGGGGATATTGTGGCGTAAATCATAGATTTGCTGTAATTATTTTATTAGGCGCTATTAAGCGTAGGTATAATGGTTATACTTAGGTCGGTATAATGGGTGTGTCCTTAATAGTGTCATAGTAGGGATAGTTGATGGAAGGAGATATGGTGGGATGTAAGCTATATATAAGCGTGCGCATTAGTAGAAAGAAAGAAAAAAAATCAGGAACTAACTAAATTTTTTATTTTACTTCATACTGTCGAAGAAAATTTACATCAAAGTAAATTATTCTGTAAAATATATTTCACTAAAATACCAGTGGGTGGCGTACATAGCCCAAGAATTTAAATAAATATATATTGGTGAAAACGGAAGCTCTGGTAAGCATCAACTTCATCAATTTTATTAAGTAAATTAATTGTGGGTAATTTTTATGTAAAAAAGTATATTTTAAGTAAATTTATTTTATCAGGCAGGCGTTTGTGAAATTTAGAAAAGGGGGTAATGTTCTTTGTATATTAAATGTTTTAAAATGGGGTTAAAAATAATAGTAAGGGAAAGTTTAGGGAAATCTATGGTTGAAGAGGGTGTATATAAAATATATTGTTTGTTCTTTTCAGAATGAGCTTCCAAGTTTATATTTAAAAAAACATTGCTTATACCCGTAAGCAACTAATATTGAAAATATAGGAGTAATTATCTATTGTTACGTCATAGTATTCCTGAAGGAAGGAAATCCCATCCCTGAAGGAAGAATTCGGATGAGTACCTAGTTTTTTAAGATAGATTTAAGTTTATTATGTGAAATCGCAATAAAGGCAGTTATTATATGTAATCGTTGCGTTATTGACTCCAGGACAAAATATATACCCTTACCTAAACTACTGAACCGCCTGGGAACTCCTGGGATCACTCTGGACTTCCCAGAAGCGTGTCAACATTTAAACGAAACAAAACTACACAACAAAATAATTATGTTCATAGTTCAAAACTGGAAGCTCACGTAAACAGCATACACGCATTATTTATAAATTACGTAAATATATAGAACGACGTAAATTAATCTACGTTAAAAGTTCAAACCTTCCCAAAATTAGTAGGAACTTATTGTAAAAGCTTCTTCATCCAATTATAGGTCAACCATGCATACACAATACGAAATTTAACAATACTGTACAAAACTATCAATCATACGGTAAAGGTGGTAGCTAATTACTCACCGTGGTACGGCATACGGTCGCCTCCATACATACCTTATTGTAAGAATGAACGGCTGAACATCAATCAATGTTAGTAACGTATAATCCATACAAAACCTTTATTGTTGAGCTGCTGTGACGAAAATACACATATTGATCTGTTCTATATTTGAATGCGCACAGCAGAGTATAAAGTTCCCAGAAGTTTACTCGTTGAATGGAATGAGAGTAAGGTAATCATACAAAAAGCTAAAGTACATAAAAAAGTTAACTAGAATTAATAGAAGGTTTTCCATTTACTTAATTAAGATCTCGAATAGTAGTTTAAAATATCCATCCAAGCATTCCACAAATGTAGGTATACCTACTTACGTCACTTACGTACTTACGTAACTCACTAACAGATTGGATTCTTATAATAACAAGCCATAGAGTATGCCCTATGGGACATGTAAAATTTAAACAGGTATTTATTTACAAGTCCTGTGGATGTTCTTCCGAGGGTGTACCCTACCTACCGGCCGAAGGTAGATGGATTGGCATCGTGTAGTTTAAGTCGGTAGGAGTCTGGCATAGCATCTATAAGGACCTATTTATACACGGTGTTTCTTTTAGGGTGTCAAGCCACCACTAGCTGGTAGCAGGATTCCATACCTATCGATTTAACCCCCATGTATGTTCTACGATTTTTTGTAGTTTTCGAGATATAATGTTCTGCATAATTCCCTATTTTTTTATTATCGATTAAAATTTTTACATCTTGTATCAAAGTTAGGAAGGAGATTATTTTGTCCATAATACTGCAATCAATAGGCATTATAATAATAAAAAAATATCCAAGGAAAGTCGAACCAAAAAGAAGTTGTAATTATTTAAAGCCACGTGGAAAAATAACAAAAAAAAATTATATCTCGAAAACTACAAAAAATCGTAGAACATACATGGGGGTTAAATCGATAGGTATGGAACCCTGCTACCAGCTAGTGGCGGCTTGACACCCTAAAAGAAACACCCAGTATACAATGTTTTAAATAAAACTTCAGAGTTCAAAGAATGTTTCGTTAAATACATAATTTCTCGGATGGATTGTTTGGAACCACTCTACAAAATACCAATATAAAATCAAAGAAAAGAGAACAACAGAAAGCAAAGGTCGTTTATTTCAGTCTACAAATCCATTTTATGGCTAAGTATAGTGTGAATGTGGGGTGCGTGAAGCGGAAAAGTGCGAGCTTGAAAGTCGGGGCCTGCCCATTCAATATTCATGAGTCAAGTCAAACGATTAGGCCAGGAAATAAGCAATCGCAGATGAGGGTTAATTTTGTTTACAATTTGTTACTACTTTTTTTTTTGTTTAACGTGAGGGAAAATCCTCATGGATGTTATGCCGGACGTGACGGGAGGCCTCGAACCGTTAGCGCAGCGAAGAACCATTGCGTCCTTGGCTGCCTTCTACTGAATGTATCACGGTGAATGTTCTGAAGAGCTCTTCAACCTGATCCCACCCTCTGCTTTCCGATCCCAAACAACGCGCGCCGGGCAGAGATGCCACTCATACACAGTGGAGAGAATCTTAGCCAGAACTGAGCGTTTCAAAAGATTGTTTCTCTGTCAAACTATAAAAACATGGAACGTCCTGCCCGCATATGTGTTTCCCTCATCTTACAATCCCGGGTTCTTCAAGAGGAGCGTGAAGAGGCACAACACAGGGCCGCCAACTTGAGGACCACTGTCAAAAGTCTTATAGACTTCGCCGCCTCTTTCTGCGAGCAGGTCATACTCATGAAGGAGGCGGCGGGGCGGGTACGGGAGAGAACTCTCCCACCCGAGTTCCGCAGTCGGCGGCCTGGGCGCCGCCGACGTGTCTTCGCCGAGGACTATCGGCCTCCATGACCGGGGGTCTGAGGACGGTGAGAGGGTCACTCACAGTCCTTACAGAAGCAGGCCCACGACGGCAGCGCAGTGTGTCGTGAGAAACTCACGCACACCTCCCCCCCTTAGAAGCGAGATCACACCCGAAACCCCCCAAAGACGCGGGACAGCACCCGAACCACCCCCTGGGCGAGGCCGCGGTGGCGGCTGTAGATCTGTTGGGAGTCCTGGGACATCCTTCGGAGGGCTTACCCGGGGCTCTCAACCATAGGCTGTTGGGCGTTACGTGAGGTTTTTGAGTCGGTAGGAGTCCGGCATAACATCCATGAGGATTTTCCCTCACGTTAACAAAAACAAAAATGCCAGACTCTTAGCGACTAAAACCACCCAATCGCTAGATGCGCCACGGCTTACCATCAGGCTGGTGGCGACGTCAATTTGGCTAAATGTAAAAAAAAAGATAATTGACAATTCTATACAAAATACGTTCACTTTTATTTTATAAATGACCTATTTTGAATAATGACTGATTTATTAGGGATGTGATGTTGCTTTACTGGGTCAAAGCCCGCCTCACATGCTCAGTTGTATTGGTTGTATGTAAGGTCGGCTGTGGTAAGACTAAGCTAACTCACTAACAGATGAGGCGATGGCAAATAAAAAAAAAGACTCCAAATAAAATTACTCTCAAATGAAATTAGGAGAGGCTTTCATCCAACAATGCACCGTGATTGGCTGATTTGATTTACTCGTTACTCTTATAATAAAAAAATACATCGTTCACCTCAAAAATTCTCCCTTTAATCGAAGTCAAGACTCTGCAGCTAGCTATGATAGCTTAAATTTCCGCAATGTCACTTCGGGTCAGACTTGTGCCGTAGCTTTTCTTCAGAATTCGATATTGGTGCTACCTTTTCCCTTCAGTGGAGTCAACCTGTGTCATTTGTCAAGTGGAGGAATGATACGTTTATAGCGCTCAATAAGGGACACATGGTGTACGTGTAATGAGCAATGCGTCCCGGACGTTAAGGGAAAGGCACATAATGGCTACACATTCATTATGAAAATGTGATTACTGTTCCAGTTAAGTTAATGTTTTGGGGTAAATGATTGAGTATCTAATTATGATCTGTTCTAAACGTATGTGCAAGTCTGCAACATGTAACGGAATAATTATATTTTTGGGAACCAGCAAATAAATACCTGGCATAATTAATTTAATTAATTATTAAAGACGGTGTCAACTATAATTTTTCATCAACTATATAGAGAAAACTTATAACTAAATGGCTAGAATTGATTGGGTTTTTTAATCAGTTTTAGGAATCATTTTAATTTTTTAATACTGTTACCCGATAGAAGAGTCTTTATTAAGCTTGACCAGATTAGGTGGTTACGGACAATAGCTTATGAGTTGGTGACATTTATGATGCTTCTGAAGATGATTTATTGTTCCCGAAAATTATACTCGGAGGCACAATTTTACGGTTTGTTAAATTATTGCCTTTAAAAGAGTTCTTCAATATCGCAACAATATACCTTGGTTTATGCCAGAGCGAATAAATACTACTCGTATGAAGTTTAACAAAATAAAACTAACAAAAAGGTACAAAAACACATTAAGTTCTCAGATCATGGATATGCAAAATCTAAATAATAATATGGAAAATTCATACGGCTCGTCGCTGTGACATAAATTTATAGCCAGAGAGTCGTTTGTTTACCTAAGATAGCGATCTTTAAAATGTATAACGTTAGAATATTGTCATTATGATAATTGTTAAGTAGCGAAAAATTGTAAATCTATGTGTTTATCTGCTTACTAGTAACATGTTAGAAAGCGTTCCCAAACTTATTTTGTCTACTGCCCACTTTGAGAATAAATATTTTTTTAGCGCCCCCATTTTTTCACCTGTATAAAACCACTATAACTTCAAATTAAATTTATTAATTATTGTGACCTATATATGTGATGTTGTGTAAAAAAAAATGTATATTATGTATATTAACAGAGAATTCTAAACGAAACTTTTACTATAACCCGCAACTTGAAACCTGAGCGCAGTAGATAACATACAACGGCGCTTAGGTCTCAAGTTAACTCTTACGGGCTCCACCTGCCAATAAGAATAATTATTGAAACGCAACTTTATAGTATTAAAACAGAGTATCTTTTATTAAAAATATAACTAAAATAATCAATCCTTATATAAAAACTAATGTAAAGGATGAATCTGATGCTGTTTAATAAGTTTGTTGATATGATATCAGGTTCCAATTTACTCAAGAACAGTCGCTAGTCGCCACGTTCGGTAACAAGCAAACGATTTCTCTTTTTAGTAAGCAGTGTTGTCACAGCACTAAATCCACGTTCACACAAATATGACGATGGGAATGCTATCAAGAATCGTTGAACGATTGACCACAATCCAGGGTACAATTGAGGGATCGGTTTTTGAAGCCAAAATTCTTGGTAACCATTTTTGAACTTGATTTTTATTTCCTCGTATGTTGTCAATTCTATAAGTTCTTCTTCCAGCTGAGGTGACATTGCTGTGTTGACATTTGAAAACGGATCCAACACCCAGTCTGGTATTTCCAAGTTCAAAATGTCCTGGTATCGTTCGGTGAAGTCAATGTGGAGGTTTTCCAAATGTTGGCAGTAGGCAAACAATTCGTCATTACTGCATGATACTGATAAATTTGGAAAATCGTGAAACTCACGTCTGCCCAGATTCTTTTTGTGTAGAAGCAGTTTGGCTGCGAAAGCAGCAACGACGTTTTTTGTTTTAATTTAATTTAGTTTATCGCCTTGCAGTTGGAGATTCATGTCGTTGAACAATTTATACAGGTCTGTCATGTAAGCTATATCATTCTTTGATGTTATGAGCTTGTCGTGCAATTCTGTATCTTTAGTTTCCAAGAACTCTATAACAGAGTCAAACAGGTTGTAAAATCGAGTCAGACAATTGCCTCTTGATAGCCAACGAACTTCAGTATGAAACAACAAACGGTTGAAATCCTCGTCATTAGTAACACAAAGCTGATGAAATAATCTATCATTTAAAGAGCTGTTGCTTTGATGACATATTGCAGTGATTGAAATAGTTTTTCACTTAAGTTTCTAGCAACTAAATGTTGTCTATGAATAACGCAATGTACACCAAGGACATCTGGAATTTTATTTTTTAAGTACGCTATGAAGCCTTTATGGCACCCTGTCATAGCCGGAGCGCCATCCGTAGCAACTGAAATAATATTTTTCAAAGGAATCTCTTTCTCATCGCAAAACTTTTCCAATGTATTGAATATGGTTTCACCTTTTGTATCGGTCTCTAAATTTCTAGCAAATAATAGTTCTTCACATATTTTCTCATCTTTAATAAACCTCACGTAAGACAACAACAATGCTTCATTAGTTGGTAAAGTGGACTCATCGAGCTGAATTGAGAATTGACTTGTCCTCAGGTGATCGCACAATGATTCTTCAATGTTTTCAGCCATTTCATCAATTCGTCTTTGCACAGAATTATTACTCAAAGGAATTTTTCGGATAATATCTGCGGCCGGTTTATGAAGCACAGTAGTTATTACTTCATTTATTGCTGGCAATATTAACTCTTCTCCGATGATATGTGGTTTGCCTTTTTGAGCAATTAACAAAGAGATGTTGTACGAAGCTCGAAGTCCGTCGTCATCTTGCTTAGCAGCCGCCGAAAATAGTTTTACTACACTTGGCTGAGTATTATGCTTCTTCTCTAGGTCTTGAAAATATGCTACATTCTTGTCTTTCTTATCTGGATGCATTTTATTCAAATGATCTTGCAGTCTTGAAGGCTTCATTGCTTCATTCGAAAATGTTTTAGACATAGAAGACACACAGGCGATGATCGGTTTGTGGGATTTTCAATAAATCCGAATTTAATATATTCCGCAGAGTATTGCCGTCTCTTCTTTTTTACTTCCGACATTGTTTTGCTTTGAGAAATACGTTCAACTTCGCGAGTAGAGGAGGCGTAAGTACTGCTCATCTATTGCGCGCGAGACCACAAATGAAAATAAAATAAATATTACATTGTTTATATAGGAATGCTTAAGCAGCACGCACCGACAGGAATAAAACAAACATGCATAAACTCGTTTATCTCATTCGACGCTCAATCGTACTCAACAAGTCCGAACAAGTCGACTGCCTCTGTGGCGCAGTCGGTAGTGATACCGCCTGCGGCGCTGGAGGTCGTGGGTTCGATTCCCACCGGAGACAAATATTTGTGTGACCCATAAATGTTTGTCTCAAGAGTCTGGGTGTTTCTATGTATAATATGTATGTATTTAAAAGTATATAAGTATTAATATCCGTGGTCTGATACCCATAACACAAGCAGGTTATTCCTAGCTTACTTTGGGATCAGATAGCGTTGTGTGAGATGTCCGTGAATATTTTATATTTAAGCATTCAATGAACCAGCCGACTGATACAGGAATGCACAATTCGGGTTATTTAACAAAAACTTGTTAAAACATGATAGACTTAAGCAGCACGCACCGACAGGAATAAAACAAACATGCATAAACTCGTTTATCTCATTCGACGCTCAATCGTACGCAACAAGTCCGAACAAGCATTCAATGAACCAGCCGACTGATACAGGAATGCACTATTCGGGTTATTTAACAAAAACTTGTTAAAACATGATAGATATCTACGAGTACTAATAACTATTAATTTTTTCTATATTAAATAAAATAGGACAGATATATGAACTACGCGAAGAGAAATATAGAACCGAGTTTGAGCAATCTTTTAATTCATATTAGTTGATGTTCACAAGTTGTTGTTGAGAGTCGAGAGCTCTTGCAGTTGTTGTTTAAGAGGCCTCTTAGCTAAATAAAGTTACAAATCACCCAACACCCGCCCGCCTCTACACAACGCCCCCATTTTCTTCTGGGTCTCTTACCGCCCCCCTTGAGACCTGCAGCGCCCACAAGGGGGCGTTATCGCCCCCTTTGGGAAAGACTGGCTTAAACTCTAGAAATTCAGTCTACTTTCTAGAGTTTAAACTTTCTAACATGTAAACGTCAAAATTACGAAAAGAATAAAACCTAATATTAGTACTTTTTAGGGTTCCGTAACCGAAGTATAAAAATGGGACTCTAGTAGCAACTCCGCTATCCTTCTCTCTGTCTGTCAGTCACCATTATGTATTTCAGAAACCGTGATAACTAGACTTCTAAAAGTTTCACATATGATTTTATTTCTATTGGTGCTATAACAAAAATACTAAAGACGAAAAATTGCTCTCATGCAAAAAATGTGATTTTTTTAAGTGATTTTGAACGGAACCTTGCGTGAAACGTTCCATTCGCACTTGGCCAGTTTTTCAGGGTTTAACGACTGCCAATACTCCTGGGGGTTTCACCATCATCGCCTATATTAGTTATCACGTGAACAACTTACGAACAAATTAGAAACTATGTATTTAGGTACATAACTGGCAGCACTGAGGGAAATAGCTGGCCTCGTTTTCCTCATAAATTTATTTGACACGCAATTCCCTCTTCAGCGACTTACTACTACGGGTTCTTTAAATGGAGCGTGACAAGGTTTATCTTAGGCCCATTGAATTTCTCTAGGATGGATGCATCAGACCGAGGGCTTACCTTTGACGCCCAGCCGCAGGCAGTTGTAGGACATCGTGTTGATTTAGTGTTTAAGAATCCGGTATAGCATTTATCTCTGTTCTAGATGTACAGATAGGTACTTATAAAAATCTCTTCAAGCGGGCGCAGGGCGTCAACTAGCAAAATATTTAAAAAAACCGGCTAGGAAGTGCGAGTGCGCGCACAGAGGATTCCGTGCCAAGTAACGGCAAAGAAATTACGTTTGTTGTATGGGAGACCCCTTCAGTTTTCTTCTGCTTTTAATATTTTTTGTTATAGCGGCAACATGAATAAATCATCTGTGAAAATTTCAGCTTTCTAACTATCACGGTTCATGAGGTACAGCCTCGTGACAGACAGACAGACAGATGGACGGCGAAGTCTCAGTAATAGGGCTCCACGTTTACACTTTGGGTCAGGGACACTAAAAACCATAAAAATAATAATTAGACTACTCGATTGATGAAAGCACGTAATTGTCTAAAATAAATAAAATAAATAAATAAATAAATAAATATTCACGGACATTTCACACAACGCTATCTGATCCCAAAGTAAGCTAGGAATAACCTGCTTGTGTTATGGGTATCAGACCACGGACATTAATACTTATATACTTTTAAATACATACTTATTATACATAGAAACACCCAGACTCTTGAGACAAACATTTATGGGTCACACAAATATTTGTCTCCGGTGGGAATCGAACCCACGACCTCCAGCGCCACAGGCGGTATCACTACCGACCGCGCCACAAAGGCAGTCAAATAGATTCATATATTTTGACCTCAAGTTAAATAGTTCTAGGTCTATAATTAGATGTCGAGGATTACGTGAAATACAAACACGGAAGTCAATAACGTGTCATTAAGTTTAGTAATTGCTCATTCGAGTAACTACACTCGAGAGCAATGAATCCGGGTCACTTAAAGAATGTTAAAAATCTCGGAAACTAAAAATGATAGGTTAATGCAATAAATTGTATTTAATAGACAATGTAATACTCCTTAAATGAAAGTAAAAAAAATATGAGTCACCATACATTTTATTAACACAAAATTACATAAAGAAAAAACTGCCGATCTCTCCTTAAAACAAAAATAGGAAACATGAAATTTTTGAACTTTATTACGATTTTCTTGAATTTTAATACTTCGTATTGCCTCCTCGTGCTTCCATTACTACGTTTACGCGGTTTGGCATGCTGTACACCAAGTTCCTTATACGATTTTGGGGAATATTCTCCCATTCCTCTGTGAGAGCAATTTTGAGCTCACGAAGCGTGATTGGGGGAGGGTTTCGTTGTTTTACGCATCTGCCTAGCTCGTCCCAAGCATGCTCGATCGGGTTGATATCCGGGCTGCGCGCTGGCCACTCCATACGAATAATGTTCATCTCTTGAAGGTAGTCATTCACAATCCTACCTGTATGAGGTCGGGCATTGTCATGCATAAATATAGCATCCTCACCTAAATTGACCATAAATGGACCAACGTGATCATTGAGGATTTCTTCCACATATCTTACGCTAGTTAAAGAGCCGTTTTCTATGATCACCAGCTCTGTGCGACTTTCAGAAGAAATTCCGGCCCACACAAGTACAGACCCACCACCGTAGGCTACTTTTTCTTCGATGCATGCTTGCTTGAATCTTTCCCCTGGTCTTCGATACACTCTGTGTCTTCCATCGTGCTTGTAGAGCATAAATTTTGATTCGTCGGAGAACATAACTTTTGACCAATCTTCAATACTCCAATTTACGTGGCTCTGGGCATACCTTAGTCTCGAAATACGATGCCCACGCTCCAGTTTAGGGCCGTTTGCAGGTCTAAGGGGTTTTAAGTTAGATTCAGCAAGCCGACGTCTTACTGTCCATGCACTTGGGTTACTTCCTCCGAGGCGTCGAAACTGATTGGTGAGTTCAGTTCCTGTGAGAAAGCGATTTCGAAGCATGGTGTTCACCAAGTATCGGTCTTCTCGTGCTGTGGTACACCTGGTTCTGCCCGTTCCTGGTCTGCGTAGGTTAGAACCAGTTTCTTCGTAACGTCGGAGAACTCTTTGTACTGTTGACAGCGACACACCGACAGTCCTGGCTGTATCGCGCTGACTCCGGCCGGTTTCCAGCATTGTAAGTATTCTGGTGCATTCTTCAGGCGTAAGCGACATAATTTCAGCTTGATTAATGAATATAGAGCACTATCAACATGGTTTATGTACCCACATAAATGACAGATTACAAACAAAAGCAACACCAAATGCTGTAATTTCGTAGTTCCATCTTCGAAAGTGGCCCTTTTTCAAATTTGATTTTTTTATGATATAACTTTACAATAACTAAGAAGTTTTAATACCTTCATTTAAGGAGTATTACATTGTCTATTAAATACAATTTATTGCATTAACCTAGCATTTTTAGTTTCCGAGATTTTTAGGATTCTTTAAGTGACCCGGATTCATTGCTCTCGAGTGTATTTTATTGAAAACTAGCTGACCTTTGCAACTTCGTTTACGCCACAAAAGATGTATGAAAGGAGAGGTATTTTTTCATCAGACTCATGGGAGCGTATAAAACTGTCCTGTTTGCTTATTCATAAAAGAGCTTAAAGATTAAGTCTATTCTGAAACAATTCAGTGAATTATCTACAATAGTCTTTTATGATTAAGCCAACACTCCAGTTTAGATTTACACTCACATTCAAAGGAACCCTTGAATTTCTAGGTTCGGCGAAAGTTGAGATGTCTCTAATTTCTGAACTAAAAAACTCTCAATATTAAAACTTGTGTGAAACAATGCTTAAAGAACTCCCTTTGTGTCACCAAAAAAAAATAAAAGCGGACATCGCGGGTAGAATTTACAGCTGAAATATAATTTTATCTTTCATCGTTTTTTTTTCTGAACAGGCAGCACAAATACATCTTTTTTTGTGAAAATTTCAGCTCTTTAGCTATCAGGGTTCCTGAGATATAGCCTCGTGACGGACAGACAGACGGACAGCGAAGTCTCATGAAGAGGTTCCCTTTTTTACCAATTGGGTACGGAATCCTAAAAACCGCTACCCTCTTGACCAGTTCATAATTCATAATGTGAACATAGGTGGTAGGATGTTAACAATGAAAAATACAGGTGTGCGCTATGCTCTGCCATTACATTGGCAATACAAATTTTTCTTTTAGTCCATTCTTATTAATTAGCATTAATATAATGTAGTAGGATACAACATAGTTATGAAATATTCTTCGTTATTATAATATAAATAATGTCAAATTATACAAAATTAATTATGTCATAAATTAAAGATTTCATAGTCAAGTCATACAATTTAAATAGAAATCAACAATTTGTATTATCATTGAAAAATCTACAATTGAGTAATAAGCTTTTTGTATTAAAAATGTCAATAGTTCTTTTTTGAAACCGCTAAGGTCACTTTGTCTAATGTGTTTTGGCAGTTTATTGTACACCTTCGGTGCCATTGCAAAAATGCTTTTGTGGTATACTTAATTTGGTCCTACATGGAACCAAATGCAATTTGTCAGCTCTACGTGAACTAGTAATTTGTGAAAATTTAAATAAGTTACGTTTTACAAATATAGAAGTTTCATATATATAGAGACAAGGAAAGGTAAGTATTTTCAATTTTCTGAAATATGGTTTGCAGCTATCAGTTCTGCCTATGTTGCAAATTGACCGTATACACCGTTTTTGTGCTCTGAACACCTTATCCTTTCCAGTTGCATTGCCCCAGAATATGACTCCATATCTTAAAGTCGAAGACACAAGTCCATGATATGCCGTGGTTAAAACATTTTCACTTACTACTTTTCTTAACATATATAAATTATATGAATACTGATGCAGCATACTACATACTTTGTCAACCTGTTTATGCCAATTCAATGTCTCATCTACTTGCAGTCCAAGAAACTTAGCTACATTAGTCTCGTTTATAATTGTACCATTGTAGTGTATATTTAATTCTATTTTAGTATTTGTCCTTTGCCCAAATTTCATTATTTTTGTCTTGTCCAAATTTATTTTTAGATTATTTATTGTTAACCAATTTATTATTGAGATAGTATTAGCATTAATGTCAGTTTCTAGAGTGTCAACATTTTCATTGTTAAAAACTAATGTGCTGTCGTCAGCAAACATTATCATAGGGTACGGAGACGATGAAGGGAAGTCATTAATATATATTATGAATAGCAATGGTCCAAGAACACTGCCCTGAGGGATGCCATAAATAGTAGTTCTCGGACTAGATTCAAATGATATTTCCCTTTTATTGATTATTCTTTGTACTATAGTTACCTGCTGTCGATTATGAAGATATGAAGCTATTAAGTCAGCTATATTCCCTCTTATACCATAGCTATTAAGCTTTTGAATTAAGATTTTATGGTCGACATAGTCGAACGCCTTAGACATATCCATGTATAACCCTATTACTGGTAGGCGTTGGTCAACTTGTTTCGTAACTATTTTAAGAAAATCATAAATTGCCATGTCAATAGACCTGCCCCTCCTAAATCCCTTTTGGCTATCAACAAACAAATTGTTACTTTCGAAGTATGCATTAATATTGTTATATATCACTTTCTCAATGATTTTAGAAAAGATTGGTACAAGTGCTATAGGTCTATAACAAGTCATGTCCTGTCTGTTGTCTTTTTTAAATAAGGGTTTGATGGTTGTTATTTTTAGCTTTTCTGGAAAAATACCCTCAATTTTACATTTATTTACAATGTGGCTTATCATATCCTGTACTGTTAGTATTCTTCAAGGACATTATTATTCGATGTATATCCTGAGGAAGGGTAGGAGGCATGAACATAGACGAGAGTTTATTATAATGTAACAATCTATTACCATGTCCAGTGAGTGATTGCAAAGGTTGAACCTGGTCAATAAAATAATTATTGAACTCCTCAGCAATTGTTTTAGGATCTGTTATCATTTCGTTATTAATTTTTATTGTACTTACGTTTTCATTAGGTAAAATTGATTTATTGTTATTTATTATTTTCCAAGTAGCTCTAGACTTATGTTTAGCTTGTTGTATTGCATAATTGTTTTGTGACTTTTGTGTAAGGTCGATTATCTTTTTTAATCTTTTTGAAATGGTTTTGAACTGGTTTTTATTGTATGCATTTGGAATTAGCCTAAATTTCCACAAAAGCTCTCGCTTTCTTTTACTGCATTCTCGGATTCCACGGGTTACCCATTTTGGTTTAGCTGTAGTACGTATTTTTACTGTAACCTCTGGGAAACATGTATCATAAAGTGACTTGAAAATATCATAAAACTTGTCAAAGCACTCGGTGCCATTTATTTCTTGATAAACCTCCTCAAAAGTCTGATTTTGCAGACAGTCTTTAAATTTACGCATGTTATTTTCTGAATATACTCTTCTAGTTGCCAGCCAATAGTCAAGACGACACGACTTCTTGACCGGATAGCTTAGAATTTGTGCAGTGTGGTCTGATACGGCAAGTTAAACTATTTCACCTTTACATCCACGTTTATTATAAATTATGTTATCCAAGCAAGTTCCGGTAGACAAACGAGTTGGTTGACAAATTGACCATTTTAAGTTAAACCCTTTTAAAAGATCTTTAAATCTTTCTGAGTGACTAGTTTTTTTCAACAGGTCTATATTAAAGTCGCCACATATCAAAATATTTTTGTTAATTTTGAAACAATATACTTTTAATATGTCGCTAAAGTAATCAAGGAATGCTTCAAACTTAATTTTCTTGTTCTTTTTTGGAGGGCTTCTATATACACAAATAACCACCAAATCATGCTCAATTATCTCTATACCACAGCACTCAAATACAGTAGGAACGTTATATTTCACTAAGTTGTCAATTATTTTAAATTTCATATGTTTTTTAATCATTATACAAGTTCCACCATGTCTAGTATCCCTTGTGGAATATGCAGCCAATGTGTAATTAGGTATTGACAAAAGTGTCACATCTGTTGATATCATGTTATGTTCTGTGAAGCAGATTACATCAATACTACCAAATTTTCTTATTAAGTCAAATATTGCAACTGTGATGGTATTCATCTTATTAACTAGTCCATCTATATTTTGATGTAGTACTTTTATACTATTGTAAACGAAACAAATCATCAGAGTTCATACCAGAAACATTATTTATTGATTCATCATTTTGCATGTCAGTGTCATAGATTATATTATTATAATTATATATGTCAAATTCTCTAACGAACTCTGCCAAGTCAGACATTACGACCTTTAACCCCTTATTATTTAAACTACCATGTCTACCAGAAAACATATTATAGTCATATGAAAGATTCAAGTTTGAATCCAGAACATATGCATATTGGTGTGTTTCATTATCCAAATAAAATAAGTTATTAAAAGTTTCAATTCTAGAATTATATAATACATTGTAGAAATTAGCCCTAAAAGTAGGAAGACATATTATCACATTGGTGTTCTGTACATAAGATAGTTTTTCTCTTATATGTAATACTAATTCCACATAGTTGTCGGTTGCCAAAAAGTCATGATATCCTACAAATATTACACAATAATCGCACAAAGATAAATCCCGAGTCTTCGCCTCTATACCCTCTAAATAAAATGTGTTTTATCCCACATTTTGGTTTCCTATAATGGCATATTTGAAATTGATCCAAATATGTGGCACAACTGAAGTTGTATATGTTGTTGTCAGTATCACTACTTAAAATACATATCTTATTCTTTTTAGTTGTAATAGGGGTGGTTCCATTCATCGTGGAATTTTGTTTATGTTCTGCTACAGTTTGACAGCTTTTCATGGGATGGAGTTGGGTTTTAAGCGACCTCTTATTAGTTTCCCGGTTACTAATTGCAGTATTAAAATTTTGAACGGTTGACAATTCTCCTGCTTCCAAGTCTGCACATTTCAACACTGAGGTATCCTTTTCAGAGTTTGTTCTTGCTTTTTTACGTTTCCTTGTAGGAGTCATTGGACTGGACATGTCAGAAGATCCCACATTTTTTATAGTGTCAATTATATTGTGGCACTTAGTTAGCTCACTTTTTAAATGTTGTATTTCTAAACTTAGATTGTCAATTTTCATATTAGCTGAAGTCAATTGTTTACGTAGTGTCTCAATTTCTATGTTGCTACCAGTATGACAAACAGTATCACTTGATATAGATACGTCATGCAAGGATGAATGGCTTAAATCATTTAGAGAAATAGTTCTACGCCTAGTACGTTGTGTAATGTTCTCTGATTCCATTCTACTATTATATACTATTACTACTAACTACTAGGTAAAACCATATACTTTATTATATTCAAAAAGACCTTACATTTAGTGTGGTTGAGGTCCAGACTCAGCATACTCTTCCGCCAGCCGCTCACCGTCTCAATTTAGTCACTTTAAATTATCTTTATTAAACTCAGTAAAAAAATTTCAAACATCACTTTTCAATGTAGGTAGGTAGGTAGGTAGCTGTTTTTAAATCTTAACAGATTCATGTTATGTTTGTGGAAGATATTATTTATAAATATTATCGGTAATTATGTCTCGTGGCTTTGTCTCAAAATTTCATAAGGTTTTTATTGCTTCCACTATGTTTTACATCAGATTATACTGTTTTTTCTAAAAGTCGCACAGGCCATGTTGTGACCGTTTGAAATTTGTAATTTTATGCAACAATCACAAAGATAACTTTTCCACTATATTATGTTCTTCTTATTTATGAAATAAAGTAGAATTGGCATTAAAATATTATCATTTACTCAGTTTATCATTTACAGTGTTCTGTAATGCATACATACATGGGTACATAAATATAGACACGTCACATACAACTAGAAGCCTTGACATCGGTCTCACCTGACTGCCCCTCTCTAACACGTTTATTGTGAAAGTTCAATCCGATTGACGTTGTCGTTTTTCTTTTATTTCAAACTTTGAACAGATGATCCACGTGACCTAGTGACGTAGTTTAATGAAACAGACACACAGACTACAGACAAAATCCGGACATGAGCCCCTCTGCATTCTATTATAAGGATAGGGGCTAAAACTCAAAATGTAGGTACAGAATCGATTTGCTCAAAATTTTACACAATATACTACAGGTCTCAGGAATGGTTTAAGACTACTTTTTGCATCATTCACATCCCCGCAACAAGAATAAATCAGCTTTAAACAGTGATGACGATATTCATTTTGTTTTTAATTACATTCTACCAGCTACAGAAAAAAATAATTATAAACAACCTAGGAACTTAGTACCTTCCAGATATCTGGTTTTTTAAGAGAAGTTACGTAAGTTATAATCTATTTACCGCGACAGTCATCGAGTGACACACATTTTTTTTTGATCATCAATCAAATTAAAATTTTGTAGACGTGACTGATTAGATTGGGATTTTACTTAGAATAAACGATGTTCCTAAAAGTAAATTAGGCGATGGTTTTCCTTAAAAAGTTTTCATATTTTTGTTGAATTAAGGAATTATTAGATACACTATTTTGATACTAGTTATTCGTTCAGTAAAACAGTTATGCAAGTACCATTAATCGGTATAATGAATTTGATTTATTTAGTGTGCATAATTAGTGTGCAAGTCAGTATTTTTGGTTTAACTTCGAAATATTTAGTTCAGGAAAAGGTATCGATTAAAATACAAGCCGTTTAAAAATAACCGGAAGAAATAATTATATCGGGAATCAACTAAAATAAGGCCAATGTTGCTACCTCTCTGCGATAAAAGCAGCAGCCTCAGTCTATTTCAGATAGGTATAGATGGTTCAAAACTCAACTAAATTTAGAACAGAGAGCTACACATGAGCTAGTTCGTTGGAAACTACTTAATTTGCGACGCACGCGACACGACACTGTAAAAAACAGCAGATACTCGTAGATAAGTGAACTAACTAGCTTTACAAACGACTTCTACCGGTGCTTCCGTGCAGTAGCAATTAACGGTGTACCTATATTGCCTTCTGCAGAACAAATTGCTATTTACAGCCTAATTCAACACTGTACCACTATCTGACAGCTGCTTTAACGCTTCTTCAAGAAGTTGAAAATAAATTGTGCATTTTTTTAGAATGAGCGCCAGAAAGATGGTTGTTTCTGGACGAGTGCATAATAGACCGAGTATGTATGTGTTTTTTTATAAGACGCTTTGCCAACCTAAACAATCAGGCGATTCGCAGCAGTGTCGAGGGTACATGTATTCAGTAAATTAGTTCGATTAGCAGGTAACACCACAATATCAGTCATATATTTTTGGATCGGCTATTTATGGTCAAATGAGTAAATAAATAAAAAATGACAAGTGCAACTGTCACTGATACAAAAAAGGGTGACCCGCTACAATAGTGATGTTCGACAATCAACAGATTTAGACATTTTTTATTTTATTAGGTGTGAAAGTGTTTTTTTATGGAATTTTAAATTTTATATTGTAAATATAAAATTTACGACTATAATACGACTGCCTCTGTGGCGCAGTCGGTAGTGATACCGCCTGGAGGTCGTGGGTTCGATTCCCACCGGAGACAAATATTTGTGTGACCCATAAATATTTGTTTCAAGAGTCTGGGTGTTTCTATGTATTATTTGTATGTATTTAAAAAGTATATAAGTATTAATATCCGTGGTCTGATACCCATAACACAAGCAGGTGATTCCTAGCTTACTTTGGGATTAGATAGCGTTGTGTGAAATGTCCGTGAATATTTATTTATTATATGTAATATCTTTTACATATTTACAATACGTATTTTATGTGGGGTGCGATGGGGCCCTACCAACATCCCCGGGGTCCAAGCCAGCCTCACCTGCCAGTGGTGCACCTGCCGATTAACGGACGAGGTCGTGGCGTAGAGAAGGAATACTCGAAATGAAACCCTGTACCAACCCGTTTGGCCAGCGTGGTACAGTAAGGCCAATGAAACCCTCCCAAATATGATAAGTCAGACAAAGCAACGGCCCCCAGTTCCCGGCACTTCCGCTGTCCCCGATTAAGTTCGCAGGGACTGACTGGATGCGGAAGGCGCAGTACCGTGTGTTGTGGTGTAATTTAGGAGAGGCCTACGTCCAGCAGTGGACTAATATAGGCTGATTTGTTTAAATGAATATAAAATAAAATAAATATAAATATTCACGGACATTTCACACAACGCTATCTGATCCCAAAGTAAGCTAGGAATAACCTGCTTGTGTTATGGGTATCAGACCACGGATATTAATTCTTATTTACTTTTTTAAATACATACATATTATACATAGTAACACCCAGACTCTTGAGACAAACATGGGTCACACAAATATTTGTCTCCAGTGGGAATCGAACCCACGACCTCCAGCGACGCAAGCGGTATCACTACCGACTGCGCCACAGAGGCAGTCGATATAATATGATTGGAGAAATATGAACCTTACCAGCATATTAAATTTGCTTGCTATTACATTATTATAAAAGATGATAAAAAAGCTTAAGAAGATATGACTTGTGGTTACGTATTATGCAAATTACCAAATGGTCGTAGAAAAAAATAATTTAAGGACAAGCTAAAATGACAGTTTTAATTTTTTGTCATCAGAGTATTTTTCATGAAATTATTTTCAAGGTAAATTGGTGTGAAATGTTTTTATTAAACAAACTATGGTTCCTAGAGAAGTGATTATATTTAAATGTAGCTAAATAATTTTGGAGCAATCGAGATCCAAATTGTTTGTTTACTGCATTGTTTGAATGGGTTGAAATACGATATAATGTGGTTTTATGTAATATTTAATTACTGTTTGATATTGGATAAAAAAATATAATCTCGACTAACTTGTTGTTGACTTAATTGTAAACCTCGATTCAACCACATCACTATTTATTTGTGACAAGAAACCCGCAACACTGAAAATGTCATTTTACTGACTCGAATTAATAATCGTAGTTTTTTTTTAGTGTACCTTGACTTTTATTATTTTACTAGCTAACCCGCACAACTTCGCTTGTGTTATATGAGAGTAAGAAAGAGAGAGGTGTGGTATTAATATTTAAAGTGATATAATGTTTCCCGTATTACGATATAGTATTATTCCGGTTCCGGTGCTCGCAACATAAACATCGACGTAGTGCAGTCAACAAACTTATTGTGTTTAAAAATCATTTACTTACTGTTAATAACTATAAATAGTGAAAAACTCAATTATAAGTGCTATGGAATTGTGGAACTATTGATTCTGGTGTTATTATTGCAGATCATAACAAAATTCTAACCAATTAACAACTACGCAATTGAGGTTAGTAATTGTAGCAGAGGGCATACGTCAAGTTGTCACTGTCAGATTGACAGATTTTATTTTGGCCTGGTTGCTGACACCGGTCACCTCATCGGTGTAACTTAACCATTATTCCGCAATCGCGTTCCGCTTTACGCAAAGGTCAAAAAAAAAACATGGAGGAACAATTTCAAAAACTATTCGACAAAATGAAAATCGAAATGCAGAAACAGACCGCTGAACTGAAAGAGTCTATATCTAATTCGATTATGGAGAAAATGGATGAAAAATTAAAACCTATTATAACAGAAAATAACAATTTGAAGACAAAATTTATAAACATGGAGAAAGAAATGAATTATCTAAAACGAGAAAAGAAAAGAAATAACGTTATTATTTTTGGAGTTAGAGAAGTACAAGAGTCTGCCCCAGGAATGATACAAGAAATTAAGGAAAAATTTCACGAATACTTAAATATTCACATTGAAGATTCTGAAATAAACAACATCTATCGCCTAGGAAAGAAAAGTGCTGAAGGCAAGCCGAGGCCTATTCTACTTTCATTTGTCAATTTATGGAAGAAAAATGAGGTCATGAAGGTTCGTAAAAATCTGAAAGATATATATATATTACAGAGGATTATTCTAAGGAAGTTTTAGAGAAGCGAAAAATGTTACAATCTAGATTAATAGAAGAAAAAAAGAAAGGGAACTTTGCATATATTAAATACGATAAGTTCGTAGTAAAGGAAAACAATACAACCAATGACAAAAGAAAAAGAGATATATCTTCATCGCCACAAGACAATATACAAACAAAAAAGCAACAAGTCTGGACGTCATCACTAAATAATCGGCGTAACGCTTTCGATGTCATGAGAGGCAGATCCAACTCTCTGTCCTCCTTTAATGCGGCAGATAATGAGAAAAAGCAATAGCAATCATCCTTCGGCAACCGGAAAATACAACGTGAAAATGTAGAAAACCAAATAATAAGAAAACACCAACCTCCCCCAAGCCGACTGGTCCTCGTGGGGGAAAATGACCAAGACCCTCTAAAGAAGAAAAGAAATAAAAGAGAAAAGAAACATAATGATATATACATAGCAACTATAAATTGTCGTACACTAGGAACTGCAGAAAAACTTCAAGAACTGGAATTAGCACTGAATGAAATAAAATGGGACATAACTGGTATCAGTGAAGTAAGAAGACTAGGAGAAGAAATTGAGGACCATGGAAAATATATATTACACCATATTGGGGAGACGCCCGGACTATATGGAGTCGGATTCATGATCAAAAGAAACCTTGCAAAGAACATACAAGAAATAAGGGGGATCACAGAACGAATTGCACTGCTCAACATCAAACTACCTGTAGATGGTGAAGAAGAACAAGTCTGGTCCATAATCCAAGCGTATTCACCTACCGAATCAAAGAAAAAAGATAAAATAGCAATAATCGAAAAAAATTATGAGGACTTACAAGCCACCGTCGCAATTGCATCCAAAAACCTCATAGTTATGGGTGACTTTAACGGACAGATTGGAAAACAAAAACGAGGAGAGGAATATATTATGGGAAGTTATGGATTTGGTAATAGAAGTAAAAACGGCTCACGACTCGTATCCTTTGCAGCCGAAAATAAATTAAGCATCTTGAACAGCTTCTACAAAAAGAAACTATCAAAAAAATGGACATGGACCTCTCCTAATGGTAAAAACAAAAACGAGATTGACTATATCCTATAGTCGGACTAAAGATAGAAACCATAAAAGTAAATATGAATAGTAATACAACAATATCAGTTGAAAGCAAACAATTATTACAAGAACGAAAGGAACTTATACAACAAGGAAAAAATATTAATAATAGAAAAAAGATAGCAGAAATAAGTAACAAAATTACCAAGCAACTTAGAACGGAAAGAAAAACAAAAAGATTAAAAACATAAAGAAAACATATAGAAAAAACGGGAGGAATAAAAAAGGCGTTAAAAGAATTGAACTACAAAAAAGACTGGATTCCAAATATTAAAAATAGAGATGGTGCAAAGACAAGTAAAAGACCAGAAATACTAGAAATTGCCACGGAATACTACCGTAAACTATACCAGAGTTGTAAAGAAGAACGAATAATGGAAGAATATAATTTAGATAATATAGATGAGATTAAACCAATTCTAAAGAAAGAAGTAATAAAAGCTATCGAGACACAAAAACTAAATAAAACACCAGGATCGGATTTAGTCACAAATGAACTACTAAAGACAACGCTACCAGTTTTAGCCCCGAAATTGACAGATTTGTTTAATGAAATTTTGGAAACTGAAATAATCCCAGAAGACTGGACTAAATCGACAATTACATTGCTACATAAAAAAGGAGATAAGAATGATATAGGAAACTACAGGCCGATCAGTTTAATGTCCAATATTTATAAAATATTCTCGAAAATCATATTAAATAGAATTACCAACACATTAGAAGAAAATCAACCAAAGGAACAAGCTGGTTTCCGAAGCAAATTCTCAACTATAGATCATATCCACACTCTAAGACAAATCCTACAAAAATATGGAGAATATAATAAAATATATTACTTAGGGTTCGTGGACTTTAACAAAGCCTTCGATACATTAGAACATGAATATATATGGGACGCCCTTAAAACGCAAGGGGTGCCAACAAAATACATAAGAATAATGAAAAACGTATACACAAAGAGTACAGCACAAGTCAAACTTGAATCTACCGGTGACGAATTTCCTATCAAACGAGGTGTACGTCAAGGAGATCCGATATCCCCAAAATTATTTTCAGCAGTGCTAGAGATGGTCTTTAGAAATATAAATTGGACTAAAAATGGTCTCAACATAAACGGCGAAAACCTTAACCATCTACGCTTCGCTGATGATTTGATTCTGTTCTCTGAAGATGCAAGAACTCTAGGACTAATGCTACAGCAATTATCCGATGAAAGTGCTAAAGTAGGTCTTACAATGAACCTAACCAAAACCAAAATTATGACAAATTCTGAACAAACAATAACCTTAAGAGTTAATAACGAAAAAATTGAATATGTAAAGGAATATATATATCTGGGCCAACTTATATCTATAGAAAATTGCATGAATAAGGAAATAGAACGAAGAGTAAAAAATTCCTGGAAAAGATTCTGGTCTTTTAAAAAAATAATGAAGGATAAAGATATGCCTATGAAAGGAAAAAAGAAATTATATGAAATATCCATAATGCCATGTCTACTTTATGGGTGTCAGACATGGGCGTTAACAGAACTACAGGAAAGTAAAATAAAAGTCTGCCAAAATTCCATAGAACGAAGTATATTAGGTATAAAATGAAGAGACAGAGTGAAACTACATGACATTAAAAAGGTAACAAAATTTAAAAACGCACATAAAACTCATAGACAGCTGAAATGGCGATGGACAGGACATATGTTAAGAGAGATAGCAAAAGACGTAAAGGAAGACAAGCCAAAAGATGGGAAGACGACATTAAGAAAATAGCTGGTCCTGTATGGACCCGTATAGCAAAGAATAGAGAGATGTGGAAATCTTTAGAGGAGGCCTTTGTCGAAAGATAAGCTGTTTCTACATAAGTGAACGGTTGCCGAAATTAGTTAAGATTATTTTAGTTAAATACATCATAAAATGTTTATTAGGTAAGCAAAAAAAAAACACACCTGTAAAATGATGAACAGCAATAAAGGCTATTTTATTTTTATTTATTTATTTATAATGTTTCCCGTCGCATTTTCTCCCGTCGCGTCGCTTATATTCATTAGAGCTGACCCGCATAACTTCGTTTGCGTCACACTAAAGTGAGAAAGAAAGAGTGTGGTATTTATATTTAATGTGATATAATGTTTCCCGTCGCATTTACTTCCGTCCGTTTTTTTGTACGGAACTCATTGTGAGCGAGTTCGACTCGCACTTGGCTGGTTTTTATCGTTCAGTTGAATGGCTACCACTGCAGACCACGTTTACTGCCGTCGCGTCGTGTTGCGTTGCTAATATTTTAAAACTTATTAAGAAGGTTATATTGTACATCAACCTTAAAAGATAGGCATAGGCTATTGAGGACTTGTTTTAATAACTTTTTAAGAGGAACAATTTCGTATTACACAATTTTTAACGGAGAACGGGGAAATAAATTTTCCCCCGTTCTCGAAACACTATTCATGGCTGCTGCGCTCCTATTTGTCTTAGCGTGATGTTTTATAGCCATTAGCCTCAATAAATGGACTTTAAAACTGCAAAATATTTTTTGAAATGCAACCAATAGTTTCTGAGATTTCGAAACATTATTGATTGCTGCATCGCCCCTATTCGTCTTAGCGTGATGTTATATAGCCTATAGCCATCCTCAATAAATAGACTATCAAACTGTAAGAGAATTTTTGAAATCCAACCAGTAGTTCCTGAGATCCTAGCGTTCAACCATACAAACAAACAAACAAACAAACGCTTCAGCTTTATAATAATTAATAGTATAGTGGTCTGCAAACTAATGCTAAGTGTACATAATTTCTAAAAAGTAATAAATACGGATACGGAAGGCGAAGGACCGTGTATTTTGGCGTGAACTGAAGAGACCTACGTCCTGCAGTGGACTGCTATAGGCGGGTTTGATATAAATACTGTTGTCCAGTGCCTATAAATCAAGCAGGTTAAACCTATCTTACTTTAGGATCATCTGGCAGTGAATATTATGTAATCTGAAATCTATTACGCTTGTCTTCCTAGTCTGTGCCTCCATCGTAAATTCGATAGGTAAACGTTTTGTCGAACGTGATGTAACTTATTTATAAGCATGGCCCCTTTTGGAATCGAGAGAATCAACTCTATTTACAAGTATCTTTGTCTCTGAAAACAAATATGATGGATGTTACACATTCATGAACTTAAATATGATGTCGAGTTTCTAGACATCCTAGTCAGTGCAGATGTGAATACAAAATTTTAGTCATGTTTTAGATATTCGTGAGAGAAAAAAGTAATGTATACATTCCAAAAAAATACCTTATGTAAAGTTATTTATATTAGCTATTATAAAGCTGAAGAGCTTTTCGTTCAAGCTATGACTTCAGGACAACCTGTGGGTTTCATTAAAAAAATATTTCAGTGTTCGATAGTAAGCCATGACACTAACATAAATTACCATTACAAAGCCTATTATTTCATGAAAAGTTTTGAGCAAACCAACAATTATTTTAAAAGACCTATTGAACGATAGATTCTTGACATCTTTTATGGAAACGAATAAATTAATATTAACATACAAAAATATAAGTACTCCTTACAAAGGGATCTTACAAATTAATTAGGTTACCCGAAAGCCTGTATACAAGATAAAAGCGACGGTATTTCCTTTATAGTCGTGGTTAAAAGAATTCAATTACATAATACTAAAGAGATTAAAAAGGCTAACATAACTCCTTTGAGATGAGGTAGGAAGGTCTGGTCCGCAACGCTCATTCGATTATTTTCATGATTCGTTTTATTCGCTTCGACGACAAATTAATTTCACGTTCTTATATTCTTTGATCGCCAAATCAACAACAAAAGACATTCAAAGAGTGATCTATTTCAAAAATTTTGTTACTTAATGAAGACTAAGTCTATTGTAAAATTTAAACTGTACATAGTTTTAAGCCAATCATTGTCCATTTCAACACGGCAATACGGCTCACCACATAACACGTGAGACAATTTCTAAAAAGGTGAAATGTGGGCATGTAATTTGTCTCTGCCTACCCCTTTGGGGATAAAGGCGTGGTTATATGTTATGTAATGTAGAATTTTAAGCTATTGATTCAAATTTTATTATTCAGCAAACAGCTTTCGCGAAAGCGATTTTCGAATTGGTGATCACTTTGTGATATTTCATTTACAAACGTTTTGGGGCTTTGAAAGGCACTTTAGGCCGTAGGTCCCGGTTGTCAGAAGCATGTTAGTGGCCAAGCTTAAGGCATACGTCCTTAAACTTGGCTTAATGACTGCTACATAATATAAAGGGCAGCGATTTTCAAAATTTAGAAAGTTGGTCGCTAAAACCTAACTTTTTCTATTTCAACATGGCGAGCAATAGGCTTACCTCCAATGGGTATCGTAAAAATTTGGGAAAAAACTAAAGGTGATATATGCCTCTGCTTAGCCTTTCGGGAACAAAGGCGTGGCTATAAATTTGGTAAATATAATGATAGTATAAATATAAACTGTATTAAACTGATGCTTTCTTTTGGTAATATTCATATGTATAAATGAATTTATATTCATAAGGGGCATCCATAAAATTTATTTCCATGCATATTATTAAAGTTTATTTAATTACGAAAATGACGGTTGGGGAATGTTATACAAGACGCGCGTATGTTTTTATTAAGAAAAAATAAAAAATAATGATACATTAAACTACTCGCATAGTGAATCATATTCCTTTACACTTATTCCTCCAACTAGCTGTCAGGCCAAATGTGTGACGAAATTACTCTAAACTTTCGTAATTTAAACTGTAAAGTTTGATAATTGAGCCCCATTATTTTGAGTGCTCTCTTAATTATGTGGAAGAATCGCTTATTTTTAACCGACTTCCAAAAAAGGAGGAGGTTCTCAATTCGTCTGTATGTTTTTTTTATGTTTGTTACCGGCAAATCGCTTGAAAGAGTTATCCGATGTTGATGATTCTTTTTTTATTTGAAAGCTTGTGCTTCCCACATACAGGAAGTCAGAATCTGATGCTGGGATCCTGGAGAAATCGAAGAAATTCCTTGAATCGAGAGAATTCCTTAACGATTTACAGCAGTTACCTTGTGTTTGGGTTTGATTAATTTGTATTGGGGAGAACATTACCCCTAGACAGATATAATTTCAGTCTACCTGTCACTAAATATCATGAAAAAAAAAAATTTACAAAAAAAAACCGACTTCAAACAAAAACTAAAAATTGAAAAATAAAATTAACTTAGCACAAAGTAATCGGTAGTATATTTTGATTTATCAGATATTATGGAATTTTATTTTTCAATTTTTAGTTTTTGTTTGAAGTCGGTTTTTTTTTGTTAAAAAAAATTATTTAAACGAATTGATGGGCGCTTGCACATTGCACGATAACGGTAACGACACGATATCGTCACAATATCGTAGGAGTGGTGTTTTGATACAATTACTACTACACGCTTTCTCACTGTGATGATATCGTCACGATATCGCCACGATTTCGTTGCCGATAGATTAATGTCGTGACGATATCGGGTGACGATACAGAGCGGGGTCACAATATACAGACACAACAGTAAAGTAACTTCATAGAAACGGGCGAAACGGCTCACTCACACAGACGTGAGCATCTACTGACCCACGAAATTCCTGGAGCATGACTTGTAGCTCAGTTCAGTCGCGGTTGTGGAAGTGGTATAATTGTTTGAGTATTTTAAACTGTTGCGCCTGTTCTTAAAATTATAAGAATAGGCTTCTCTTGTCTTTTTAAATGTGCTAGGACTGTATCGCGTTTTTTTTAACGTGAGGGTAAATCCATCATGGACTCCTACCGACTAAAAAACCTCACGTAACACCCAACAGCCGATGGTTGGATCGGAAATCTCGGAAGGATGTCCCAGACCTTCCAACAGACCAACGACCAACACGCAGCCACGCAATGGCGTGGCTGCGTGTTGGTCTCTCTCTGGAGAAATCGAGGCCGCTGGGCCTCGATTTCTCGAGACGCAGGCCTTTGGCCCCGCTCCAGCGCCTCCTTGCGCCATCTGAACAGTGACGCAAGGGCTCTCGCTTCCAGGTCCCATGGAGGGGTCCCGGCTAGGAGACATGCCGCCTCACTGGAGATCGTGCGGTATCCTCTTATCACCCTGACGGCCATCACTCTCTGCGGGCTCATCGGACAAAAAATTGTCTAAAAAATATCCTATGTCTATCTTTTATGGTTAACTCACAATAACACGTGTAACTCCTGATAGCTTAGCAGTTCGGAGCATTCTGATTATATTTGTTTACTCTTACGTTTATAATACTATCACTCATTCCCAATTTTAAAAAGTTAACTTTATTACGTATTCAATAAAAAAGGAGTCATAGAAATCGGTATAGAAACACCAAACTTATATAAGCCATCGCACCGTCGTCGCACGAGAATACTGAATATATTACATTTCCCTACTAAAATACGAAAGTTAATCTGTCTCTCACATCAAAACCACTGAACCCTGAGGAAGGACATTATGCTACTTTTTTACGAAAAACGACGAAAACGCGAACGAAGTCGCGGGCAAAAGCTAGTAGGAAATAAATTAATAAAATGTTTACAAATTCACAAAAATAATAATAAAATAAACACAATTATAAAAATAACAATATTATAGGCTAGCTGGAATATTGAGGGTCATATACAAAGAAGAGGTTAGCTTCATATATAGCCCTCAATATTTCATTGTCAGACATGTGCACACGGTTCATAAAGGCGGCCCTGGACTTTCTCATGACGGCATAGAACTCTGTTTTCAGCGAACATACCGGACGCACTACACCTCCATGGTAACCCCATAATGCACCGAAATGCATTATTATACTGCACCCGCATTGCATTGTACGCCCGTCGAGTATAATTGTACCAGAGCTGGCACGTGTACGGCGTCCGGCAGTATGCGTTAAACAGAGTGATTCTTGCCTGTTTGGAACATCTCGCGAAGCGCCTAGCAAGCATATTACTTTTTGCAGCGATCGCTCTTCGTTGTCTTTCTAAATCGTCATCATCCCTAAGTTTATCGGTCAATATGTGCCCCAGGTATTAAAAACTCTTAACAGCTTTCAATCGTTCTTTACATAGGAATATGTCAGGAGTAGTCAATGGTTTGTTATCATGTCTGAAAACCATAACCTCAGTCTTTTTAACATTGTATACCAGCCCGTGTCTGTTTGCGTACTCCTCACATACTCCTAGCAACTTCTGCAGCCCCTTGACCGATGGACTGAGCAGCACCATGTCGTCAGCGTAACTAAGATTGTTAATGCATACGTTATTGATTGAACAGCCGACTCCGGTGCCGCTCAGTTCACCAATCAAGTTGTTCACATATAAGTTGAAAAGAATAGGAGAGGTCAACCCACCTTGTCTGACCCCAGAGTTGAGTATGTACTCACCCGACATGCTATCAGGGGCTGATTTTCACCGGAGTTGAAATCAATACTCCTTAAATACTCTTATTTTATACTTAAATTACTGTTTATTTTGACACATAATTTGTGAAAGTTCAATACAATTGACATTTTCATTTATGTTTTATTTCAAACTTCAAACAGATGATTTTACTACGTAGCCAATAGTTAAATAAAAAGCGCTATTTTTGTATAATATTAACCAAATATGCCTTATGGAAGTATTATTGCTAATTTATTCAAATTTTGTGTGACAAAAATACATTTGTGAAAAGAAGAAGAAAATTCTAAGATGGCTAGCCAGAAAAAATTAAAGACTACGCTTCAGGTAGTATCCACTGGTCAATTAAATAACACCGCATGTTACCATCTACGCTCAATGCTTACGACAAAGATTGTCAGCAGCCCTAAGCGACTGGTCTTGGAAGGCATGAACAATATTCTACATATAGTGCCGACTGCATTCTGTCAGGAAACAGACTCACTAAGTCTTTGTAAAATACGGGAATGGCCTCTACGTAGACTGCATTCGACAGGACTGAAAAGAGCCATTACAATGAACATGAACACTCAGCTGATGAAATTTACATTGTTATTACGTTACCAGGTCTTGGTTGGACCATCTGTATTAGGAGGACAAAGCCTACAGTAGTTCGGTTTGTCCAAACGTCATAGGCTGGGACTACCTGAAGAAGGAACTAAGTTACGATGTCAATTGCTTAGAAGAGAAATTGTGTCAAGTAGTAGTTTAGAACTTTAGACATTAAATTAAGAAATGTATTTAATAAATAAAGGAGAAAGCCCACAGATCGTTTCTTTTTGAAAAACCTTAATAGAAAGTGTATGGCTATCTAAGTAGATTGACAAATCATTTAATATTATTTTAACAATCTTTTAATTCATTTGATCAATATATTTTGTGGCGTTTAAACTTTGATATAATTCGTAGTGTTATCGTTTTTACGCGTCGCAGACTGACCAAATGAATGGTACTGACGTGACGAAGATGGCCGCCAATTGCAAATATCAATGTGTGGGGTACTCAAATGCACTTATCAGTTTCAAATGGATTAGTTCATGCATCAATGTTGTTGAGATCATAGATTTAGTATCAAAAAATTCTAAATCTAACTAAACTAAAGGATTTTTTAAATCTAAAAGGTCGACAACGTGCATAAGTGTTGGAAAGTGATATAATGCAGTGAAACGTTACTCTTTAATTTTTCGACAAACTCCAGATAACTCGATATTATTATTTTATGTTCTAAAGGTAAATTGGTGTGAAATGTTTGTATAAAATAATTGTATGGTTCCTTATGAAGTGATTATGATCTGGATTGATAATTTAAATGGTAAGTAATTATGGAACTATCGAGATCCAATTTGTTTATTTACTACGTTATCTGAATAAGTTTCAATGTGGTAAGTATATACATTTTCAGGGTTATTTATAAGTGTTTTGGAACAAATACTTCTATCTTTTTTGAATTAAATGTAACGATTAGCATTTTTGGACAAATTGATTTGTTCGGATTGATGAACATTTGCTTCAAAACTAACCTCTAATTTGAGCAGCAAAACGAAGAATGAGAGAAAACCCTACAAAATAAGACAATATTTTTAATTTCCTTTGAAAGTAGGATATCCATCCAATTTAATATCCGATTTTCGCTGTCATACTACATTATTTGTTATGAAACGGCGGTCCATTGAAAGGTGGTCAATCCCCTTTACTTAGCTCATATTATTATGCATTATGAATTTGTGAATCAGAAATAATCTATCTATATAAATGCGAATGTTTGTGAGTTATGTGTGTATGGATGTTTGTTACTCTTTCACGCTGTAACGGCTGAACAGATCTGGCTGAAATTTGATGCCTACAGAGATATTTTACAGTCTAGGAACAAAATTTCACGCAGGCGAAGCTGCGGGCATCAGCTAGTAATAAATAAAATTGTAATGTACACAAAGAACACGATGTTATGTTTTTAGGGTGTAATTAATATAATTTACACACATAAAACATTCTAACGGGCCAGTTATTAGTATTCTTCAATATTATTAAAGCACTCTATAATGGAGACTGTAACTAGTTACATAATTATGTTCAAATTGATGTAGAATTAGTTATGCATATGACAGCCCACACTCAATGTGGGATTGGTAGTGTACTATTTATAATGTTCTTTTATTGAGCCAGGGCATGGAGAAATCCTTTAGTGTGGACTTCTACCGACTAAAACTACATAGTGCCCTTCCCTTAATTAAGATTGCACCATATAGTCTGTTATAGAGGGTTAGGTAGGATTACAACGTCAGAAATCATAATGCCTTTACTTAAAATATATTAGCCCAAAATATCCGAAATCGAAAGGACCATTATTCAAAAGGCCAAGTTTGTTGAACATAGGCCTAAAAATATGCCTTTGTTGAAATAATTATTACAGCATAAGTTACTAAAAAATGCTATGCAAATAGCTTTACCGCGGCAGTCCCCGAGAGCCACACATCTTTTTTCTACAGTGTTGGCTATTTTTAAGAGACGGGAGAGAGATGTTTATTTATTAAAATACACGCATTTCTTAGAAAATTTAGATTTCGCATTTCTTTACCAATAAACCTTTTATGTGCGTTCATTTATTTACAGACTACGCTGCAGCTGCAGGCTGATATACTATGAATTATGATGACTGAGCTATAAACGTAGCAACCATTCTACGCTTCGATGCCCACTCTGAGTTCGCGTTGTGTAATCGAAAATTTATGGGTAGGCGTACCTCAAAATTGTTATACCACATTTTTAGTCGAAAATTACTTTAATTATTAAAAAAGAAACGCTGAGGAATTGGCTGTGGTAGACTGCTTGTGCTGTTTAATAATAATCTAGTATTCGGTTGAAAATATTAATTTCAAAAAGTTTGTCTAATTTCGCATAGCCAACTAAAATGGTTTGAATGTCATGACAAAATGCAAATGACAAAAAGTCAGGGAGAGGTGTTCAGGGTTGATTGAAGTTGCTTGTCCTCCACCTTATAAACGAAAGTACCTATACCTACCTGCCTTATAATAAAAGGTAGTTTAGATCAAAATATTGACACTTATGTTTAAAATAGGGAAATATTTCTTATTTACTTCGTGGGAGTTTTCAAACTCTGAGGTGCGCTTTGGCACTAAACTAGCCCGTATAGTGTGAGTGTTATCAAATCGACTTTCCTGTCGGCTTTCCTGTCATTTTGACAAGCTAACAGAATCATAAAGCAAAATAGATAAACTAGTACAAAATCTCAGTGAATCATCTATGCACTTCATTTTGAACACATTTTCTGCATTTAGACCTATCTAAATTATTGATATTTTATCAACAATTTTATTTTATAATCACGACGAAGCTTTGCCCTAGCAAAATTTTACGCAAACATAAATTTTACAAGTCTATTGATCTCAATTAAACAGCAACATTAATTACGATATTCATACAAGTAGAAAGCCGGATAGAATCAAAGGCGCTCCCTCCAATAAATAATAGCATCCCTTTTGTTATATTCATAAACCTCTATTAATAAAGGACAGGAGGGGGAGAAGCAAATCCAACGCGCACCCTGATTTCATCAATCCTTGCACCAGTCAAGAATTACTTCATTTGTTTTAAACTAACACGCGTTGAATACATACTTTTATACAAAACGGGATTTCGCGTGGCAGCCTCGGCGTGTCGCCTCGGGACCACGATAGGTGTAACCCTGTCGAAACGTCGAGGAAAGTAAAGGTACCGAAACCTTTAATTAATAATAGAATAGTGCCACGTGTAGTTTACATTTAGAAAAGACCTAAATCTAAACGAATAGGAAAATCTTCAGTCTGAAATCTCAATTTTGATATATATGTTCAGAAAATATACAGGATATGTTCTACATCTCTTGCGTTCGTTATTTGATTCGTAACCGGCAAAAATATGCGATTGACAGCTGAAATGAGGATATATCCGACAAGTTACCCTAAATTCGTCCTCTCTATCTGCCGACTTCCGTGAGATATAGAAAATCGGGCTCGGGGCTATCGGTTTGACCTTTTTTATAGGTAACATTTCACTCGTTGCGCATTGTGGAGCGTTTGACTGAAACGGATTGCGTTGTCAAATTGCTCTGATATTTTACCTTCATTTACATGCTCTGCTTGCCTTCGTTATAACAGGGACCATATGCTGTGAATTGTTAGAAATAAATTTATTCCTTTGTAGGATATTGCAACAACTTGGTACTGTACTTACTTCAGTTTACAAATGTGGGTTTCTTATCGTTTGTTCGAAGTTGCATGAGCTCTTGTACTCGTGTCGCCCCGCTCGCCGCTGACATCCAGTTTAAGGCCTTATTATCTTTCCCTGTACAGCGTTTATAACTCTCAGCAAAATTAAAATGTTTTGCTAAGAGTGAACTTCAGGCAGGGCTTTTCATTAAATTGTGAAATATGAAATGAAGTTACAGGAATATAATACGCGTATAATATACCTACAATCGTACAAGCTTTTGTTCTCTAACACATTTTGTGAGTCGTCAAGACTTTGTTCAACAACAACTGCCATAAATTTTACTCAATTGTCATCTTGTTGTTGCTGATGTAAAAAAACAATAGTCGAATCTCAAATATTAAACACGGAGAGCTCCGTAACAAAAAAGTGCAAAAGATCACGTTTGTTGAATGGAAGCCCATTTGAATATTTATTTGTTTCCGTTTTCAGTATTTATTGGTAAAGTGGCAACAGAAATAAATCATGTCTAAAAAAATCAACTGTCTAGCCTTTTATCTAATTGTCTAGCTATCAAGGTTCATGGATACAGCCTGATGAAGTACTGACGAATGGACGGACGGTGGAGTCTCCGTAATAGGGTCAAGGGTAATGATGGTATACTCGGCCATAAAAATATTTTTTTAGAGCTTTGACCTAATGTCATATTTGCTAAGTGACTCACTATGTAGTTTAAGAATCATTTGTGTCAAGTAATTTATTTGCTCCATCAAATAATATGACAAATGAGTTATTTGACCTATTTTTGTAATTCAAAGTAATAGTAAGTTTAAGTAGTAATGTTTTTATATTATACTTACGCTATACGTTCACAATTTCGACGACGGCATAAACTTTGGATATTCAACTAGTTTAAAATTACAGAAGGAGTAGCTGTTAAAGAAAAAGAATAAATGAAGTAGACGCAACACGGAATACGGCTCAACTTTATTAATTAGAAAAACTCGATTTTATAATTTGTCAATGATGATCATTGACCATCGCCGCTAGCCAGACTCAAAAACACAACTATCTAGTCTATGCTACTAGGTTCTACAATATTGTCTTTGGTCAAGAAAAGTAAAAACCAAAGTTGCGTCGTCATTCTGTTTCCTTGTCAGCCATTACATACAATATTACATGGCATCAATTTATCCTTTTTACAAAGTAGCCATTACAGTCAAGATTACATGGCAATTACCTATCTTACAACCTTTTCAGCATATAAATATATGTACTACAAGATACTTGCAATATTCATTGTATAACAAGAATACAATAAACTATCTATCGTTACGAGGTGGACGTTTCAATTCTTCCCATCTCTAACAAATTTATTGGTAACTAGCTGAGCCCGCAACTTCGTTTACGTCACATAAGGTGTATGAAAGGAAAGGTATTTCTTCATCAGAGTCATCAAGCAGCGTCTGAAACTGCCCTGTTTGCTTAATCATAAAAGAGCTTAATGATTAAGTCTATTTTAAAACAATTTAGTCCACGCCTTCGGCGCGAACTGAATTGTTTAAAAATAGTCTTAATCATTAAGCTCTTTTATGATTAAGCCAACACGCCAGTTTAGGTTCACTCACATTGAAAGAAACCCCTACAATTAAAATTTTTAAAATATCTGATTCTTAAAAGTGTTATAACACTTTTATTTCTAAACCGATTTACATAAAACAAACGCTAAATGTTAACTGGAGAAAACCTCAACACAATAAAAAAAACCGCATTGCAATCGGTTGAGCGGTTACTGAGATTAGCGTGCACAACCGTACAGACAAACAGATATACAGACATACAGACATACAGACAAACAGACAAAAATTCTAAAAATCATTGTTTTGAGTTCTATTGCGTTCATAAAGCCCCCCTATAATATTTTTTCTTATTTATCTTCCATGTACAGACAGCGACCTGTTACGATTTTATTATATGTATTGATGATTGATTCAGGCGGGCAAGTTCACATGACACGTCCACCATTAAAAGTTTCAATGCAAATTGTAATATCACACCGTGCCTAAAAACGAAATCTGGAGCTAGTAAATTGAGGTATTCAGTTACATTTCTATCAAAGTTATACACAAGTTAGTTTTAGCTTGCAAATGGGACTTCTGAATTTTGTTATGTGAGTGGTGTAGTCAAGTATTGGCTGTGGCAACCTTCTCTTGACATGTTTTTCAGATCACCTATAAGGCTTTGAAATGCTTTAATATAATAACGTGCTACCCGGAGCACAGAGAAATCCGTAACTCCACTACAAACTCAATGTCTGGCTCTTCATCATTATTTTCTTCCATGCTCCTGTAAACAGAACTTGAATAAACTTATAGAAACGTCTACAAAAATAAAAGAAAAGAACACTAATTACATAATCTAAAAAGCAATTTTCCGTTTACTCTTCCATTAACAATTCCATTAACATTGGGTGACCATCCATGTGATCACTTTGTGACATTTATTTGAGCGTTTCCGTGCTTCGGAAGGCACGTTAAGCCGTTGGTCCCGGTTGCCAGTAAAATGGCAGTCGTTAAGCTAAGTTGAAGGCTTTATTTCAACAGCAGGCAGTCACAACCTGCGCCTGTCCATTTAAACACGGCAATACGGCTCACCACCTATTACGTGGGACAAATTATACAAAGGTGAAATGTGGGCATATAATATGCCTCTGCCTACCCCTTCGGGGATAAAGGCGTGACCATATGTATGTATGTATGTCTTCTATTAACAGCAGTAAAACTTTCTAGAAGTCTTCATTAATTTATTTTCAGAGTTAGGTGCGAAGTTATTCCACGGAAATGCATTGCAAATCGAAGCGAGTTCGGCTTATTAATAATGAAAGTAAATAGACTTTTCAGACATAGCAAGCTGCTGCACGTTATTTTAAGACTAACACTTTTTTTTCTTTTTACGTGAGGGAAAATCCTCAGAGGATGTTATGCCGGACTCTTACCGACTAAAAAACCTCACGCAATGCCTGTGGTGATAAAGACGTGACCATATGTATGTATGTATGTCTTCCATTAACAGCAGTAAAACTTTCTAGAAGTCTTCATTAATTTATTTTCAGAGTTAGGTGCGAAGTTATTCCACGGAAATGCATTGCAAATCGAAGCGAGTTCGGCTTATTAATAATGAAAGTAAATAGACTTTTCAGACATAGCAAGCTGCTGCACGTTATTTTAAGACTAACACTTTTTTTTCTTTATACGTGAGAGAAAATCCTTAGAGGATGTTATGCCGGACTCTTACCGACTAAAAAACCTCACGCAATGACTGTGGTTGGGAGCCCCGGGTAAGCCCTCGGAAGGATGTCCCGGGACTCACAACAGACCTACGGCTGCCACTGTGGCCTCGCCCAGGGGGTGGTTCGCTATCCCGCGCCTTTGGGGGGTTTCGGGTGTTATCCCGCTTCCAAGGGGGGGCATGCGTGAGTTGCTCACGTCACGCTGCCGTCATGGGCCTGCTTCTGTAAGGACGGTGAGCGACCCTCTCACGGTCCTCTGACCCCCGGTCATGGAGGTCGATAGTCCTCGGCGAAGACACGTCGGTGGCGTCCAGGCCGCTGACTGCGGAACTCGGGTGGGAGAGCTCTCTCCCGCACCCGGCCCGCCGCCTCCTTCACGAGCATGACCTGCTCGCAGAAAGAGGCATGGCTGGCACCATGGTCTCGAGCGAGAGAGTGTCCACGCCCAGACCCACTACGAGGACTTAGCGCTGTTGCGCCCTCGCCGTGCACTCCACCAGCTTGTGGAGCGCCGTGTCATCGCTCTGGTCTTCGCAGTGCTGACACTCGGCCGTGGTTTCCCGGTGTTTTCGCCACAGAAACCTACCGAAGCTACCGTGCCCGGCAAGCATCTGTGTCAACCGGTAGGAGAGAGCACCGTGTCTCCTCTCCAGCCACTCGTCTATGACCGGTCTGACGGCCGCGATTGTGGCGAATCCCCCCTTTGGTTGCTCAAGTCGCACCCTCCATGTCTCCACGGTTTCCTGGTGGAGCAGGGACCGCTGGGCCTTGATTTCTCGAGCCGCAGGCCTTTGGCCCCGCTCCAGCGCCTCCTTGCGCCATCTGAATAGTAGCGCAAGGGCTCTCGCTTCCAGGTCCCATGGAGGGGTCCCGGCTAGGAGACATGCCGCCTCACCGGAGATCGTGCGGTATCCTCTTATCACCCTGACAGCCATCACTCTCTGCGGGCTCAGCAGTCTAGCCACATTGATGGCCGTCAGGGTCTTTAAGACTAACACTAGACAAGAAGAAATACATATTCTACTAGAATTGTACGGCGGCGTGTCGACGCAGGTGTCGCTTGACCCACTTTTGAACTTATATTTTAATAATGTTTTAAGTATGCCACAATACTATTTTTTTTTTTTTTTTTTTTTTTTTATACCACTGAGGTGGCAGACAAGCACACGGCCCACCAGAAGAACCGGTGGTCACCGCAGCCTATGAACGTTTGGAACACCAGAGGCGCCACACTCGCGCTGCCGACCCTGTAAAAACCTTCTTAGACCCCTATTGAAGTTTTCGAGAGAATTTCGTTACCTTTTTACCAAAAAATTCAATGATACAGCACGCATATTCATAAGAGCGTATTTAAGCGTTTTCGTGCTTCGGAAGGCACGTTAATCCGTTGGTCCCAGTTGCCAGAAAAATTTCAGTCGTTAAGCCAAGTCGAAAGTCTTTTTAGGCGGCTTGAAAAATTTCTACAGCAAACAGTCACGACCTGCGTCTGTCCATCTCAACACGGCAATACGGCTCACCACCTATTTCGTGGGACAAATTCTAAAAACAAGGTGTAATGTGGGCATATAAAATGCTTCTGCCTACCGGCGTGAATATATGCACGCATGCATGGCATGCATAACTACTTGTACTTCCACTAATGTACGCTCGCTTCAAATTTTTATAGTATGCAAGTAAAACATGTATAGATGGATAACAGCAAAATTTTTGTGAATTTTAGTCGACAGTAAAATTTTAAAACTTTTCTGACAATAAATCAACTTTATGATCAAAATTTACCCAATTAATTACTACTCTGTTTTATTATCTAGCGTTTTAAAGAGCCTTCAATGAAATCCCTGAGCAACAGTTTACGATTTAAACAAAATATAAAACATATGATTTTGAAGCAGCCTATATTTCGCAACACTCCTTTTGATGTATTTCATGAAAAAAAACTAAAAATAAAACTGAAAGACAATCCATAGCTTTATTTTACAGTGCAAAAGCTCTAGTAGTTGTTTCTGCTATCAGGCATTTCGCATTTCAATTTTTTTACCCGAACTACCGAAGAAAGAAGTGTAATTTTTTTCGAGACTATGTATGTATGTATGTATGTCCAATTCTTTGTCACGTCTTACAGCCTGAACGGTTTGACGGATTTTGACATGCGAGGTGTCATTTGATTCGTCGTAATTGTGTGAGTGATACCAGGTATAATATAATTCATAAAGAATCAAAATGGCGGAGTTTTGGCGCTATAATTATTTGACTGCGATGGACGAAAAACTACTGAACCTATTTCAATGCGGTTTTATTTTATGTAGAGCTTGTTTTTTGCTTTTCAGTTGTATTTTTGTTTTACAGTCGGTTTTTTTGTTTCCTTAATAATTAAGTTTATTATATTTATGAAATCCTTACCTAAACTTTTAAACACCTTGCAAGGCAAAAAATAAAAGAGTGACCGTTGTTTTTTTAAACAAAACCAAAACAAAAGTCAATTTGCTAACCATAATATCCGGAGCCGTAACTACATCGGTATTTGGTTAATAGCTTCCGTTGCTACAACAAAGTTTTGTATCTCCTAAACGTCTCATACATAAAACTATGTAATAACTCCTATACTATAAAATGACAAAAAAGTACACGCCTAAGACAGTTCGTTAAATATTTTGCCCTGGGTAAGGAATATTTTTACACAACATTATTTTCTTTTTCAAACACCTACACTGTGTTTTATATTACTTTATTTGAACCGTATATGTAGATTTCAGTTTAATCAGTTGTATGAATTTAGGACATTTTTTTTATTTTCAACAGAATTATCACTTCCAAATTTTTAGGGTACTTATAAGCAATATAAGCCAAGGTTGAGAGGAAGGATTTTTTTTCTTTTTCTTTTTTTATTGAAGGGCTTTGTCGCTTTGCGACCACATCGCCCCGTAAAGGCATACATAACTTTACTTATTAACTATTCTAAACCTAAGTCCACTAATTTATATAGTGTCTGGGCTTCAACCGACGCAGGGTTGGCCAGGAGACTATTACAAAGGCCAATATTCTTATCTCTCGCGACACCAAAATGCATAACTCTGTAAGTTCTGTTGCGTACACACTCCCATAGAATGTGTAAAACGTCTTCGGTCACGCCACAGTCCTCACAGTTAGGAGATAGAACTTTTCCCATTAAATAGGCAAATTTCTTGGAAGGTATATGACCTGTTCGTAGTCTGAGGGCCGTCACTAAAGATCTTCTATTTAAGTCTATGTTTTCTATCCATGGATATTTCGATATTTGCGGCTGTATAGTACGGTACCATATACCTTTCTCCCTCGATCTTTCGTCGAAATATTCCTGCCAACACATCCTACACTGTTCCTTCACTCCTCCGATATGGTCCTGATATAGAGGCGATACATTTAATTGTATACCATCAGAGCACGCTTCCTTTGCTAGATGATCAGCAATGTCATTCTCCGCAATATTGATATGTGAAGGAATCCATTGCAGCACTATCTTTTGACCCCTTGTTTGAAAATTGAGAATTGATTCCAATATTTTGTAGGCTATCGGATTACCTCGCCTGTGCGAGGTACATCGAGCCAGATGTTGCAACGAACTTTTAGAGTCAGTCAGAATGACGAACCTTTCATAGTTAATTGAGTCAACGTATGATAGGGCTTCAGCTATAGCAATTAACTCAATGTGCATTATGGAGATATTGGAATCAATTCTCAGTTTGACGCTACAGTTGTGGAACGGGTCCAAAAACGCAGCACCACCGGTTTGTCCACTTTTCGATCCATCTGTGTAAATTTTTTGAAAACTGTCATATTGTCGTTGCACAAAATTCATACACTTATTTCACAGTTCGAGGGTATCATACCGGTGTTTGCCCCTGTCCACTGAAGGTATGGAATCACAAATAACCTGTGACAAATCAATATTGCTAACCCATGTTCGCAATGAATACATCTCTAGTTGGTTGCAGGAATGTAATGAGACTGAGTCCAGAGATTGGTGAATGGATGTTAGTATAGGGAGTCTTTTGTTACTCCAATACGAAGCATTTGTCACCGTAGATAATTCACGTAACATAGAAATAGTTTTATTATTATTAAAGGATTTAGCTTTTAGATAAAATTTGCTGGCTAGGTATCGCCGACGGAACTGCAGGGGTGGTAGATGTAATTCGTTCTCCATGGCGTGTATCGGAGTACTACGAATAAAACCTCACTCGCAGCGCTTGGTTTTGAATTTTATCTAGTTTCTGCAGGTTCGTTTTACAACTGTTGTCATACAGGAAACTAGCATAGTCCATTCTGCTCCGTATAAGAGATATGTACAGACGTCTAATATGTTTTTGATGGAGGCCCCATCCCCGTCCACCAAGTACCTTTAGGATATTCATCAACTTAGATACCTTATGTGCTGTCTCATTGATGTGCTTACGCCATCTTAATGAGCTGTCCAGCCACAGACCCAGATATTTTACATGGTGGACCGCAGGAAGCGAAATATTATTAATTTTAATTTCGGCAGTGTTCCGACGATAACCTTTCATAAATACACAAAATTTACTTTTCGTTGGAGACATCACTAAGCCTAAGTTTGTCAACAATGAATTTAAACCACAGCAAGCATGTTCTAGTTGAGTCACAGCATCCGTCAAGTTTTGATCTGATTTATATAAAATAAAATCATCTGCATATTGTGAGATTTCAACGTTTTGAATTTGTTTACAAATGTTTAGGGTTACAATATTAAAGAGTAATGGAGATAGTGGGTCTCCTTGAGCTAAACCACGGCCCGTAGATCTGGTTATATTTAAATTATCGATTTCAACACATAATTGCCGATTTTTTAAATAGTTCCAGAGGTATAGACATACCCGAGAGCCGACTCCGAAGTTATCTAGTATTTTTATTAAACATGAAACATCTATATTATTATAAGCATTATCGATGTCGACGAAGCATGCCGCGGTGATTCTTTTTTTTGAAAAACCTATCTGAATATGAGAAACCAGCCGTGTAAGGTTATCTAAACATGATTTAGATTTACGAAAACCCACCATATTATCTGGAAACATCTGGTTTTTTTCAAAATACCATTCCAATCTATTGTTTAAAATGGAATGTAGAATTTTACAAAGACATGATAATAATGATATTGGGCGTAGTGCACTATCTGAGTTTATATCTCGACCTGGTTTAAGAATAGGTACAATCTTCACGCTACGCCACTGTAGGGGAACAAAACTGTGGCTGAAAATTTGGTTGAACAGCGTCAATAAAACAGATTTACCTATAGGTGGGAGGTGTGCTATCATCGAAAAGGAGATATTGTCGCTGCCGGGTGCCGTATCTCTATTTTTGATAGAATTTTCTAGTTCCTGAAGGGTGATAGGTGATTCCAAATGGTAGTTCCTCGATTGAATACTGGGTTGAGGGGGGCAGACAAAATCTGGGGTAATATCTTTTAAAAGTTTCTCCGCTTTCTCCCTATTGATATATTGCCTAGATGTATGATGACCCTTTATCCATCTCATTTTTCGCCACAAGACTATTGAGGACGAGCTTTCATCAACGGATGAACAGAAATTCTGAAAAGATTGACACCGGGCTTTTCGAATAGCGCGTTGGGCATTGCTAATTTTATTTTGCAGTGTAGCTAAGTTATCAGGGGAGGGACATCGGCGCAGGTTGGTAAGGGCGAGTCGGCGCTCGGCCACTGCTTTCGATAGTTCTACGTTCCAATAATGTTTAGGGGTAAATTTTTTAGTTATATGTTGCGGGATTTTTTTTATAGGGATATGTAAATTTGCTGATTCTTGCATAATATTCTCAAATAAATTATAAAAGTCTTGAAGATGAGTGGGAATGGATATTGAAGATAACGAGGTTTCTATGTATGTTGAATATGCCTGCCAATCACTGTTTTTGAAGTTTCTTTTCGGTTTTAAATTTTTAGGTATTTGTATGTTACCCGATAGCTTTATTATTACATGATCACTACCTAAGTTTTCTTTTGTGGTCTGCCAATCAAATAAGGTAGCTAAGTCAGAGGAGATAAACGAAATATCAGGAGAAGTCTGTTGTAACACTCCATTAACTAGTTTGATACGTGTATGGCTGCCGTTATTCAAATAAATAAAATTGTGATCCAACATACAATCGTATACCTGGTGGCCCCTTGCATCGCTACGGCTCGACCAATTGGAGTGATGTGCGTTGAAGTCACCTAGGAGGAGCGTCTTTCTGTCAGAGAGAGAGAATAGATAATCCCAGTCATTACTGGTTGTAGGTACCGAGGATGGACAATACACAGATATAATATTTTCTATGTGGGGGCAATTATAAATCTGTACGTGTATTAGTTCAATACCCGGGTTACTGCTACGAGATAAACATGGGTTGCATCTAATGGAATTATGTGTTAATATGGCAACTCCCCCATACCCATCCGGTCTATCACATCTATGTATATTATAGCTATTCATTCTTAAAACATCCTCGGGTTCTAGCCAAGTTTCACTTAGGACCGCGATATGTACCTTTTCTTGCAGCAGAAGCGTCTCGAGAGATAAGAATTTTGGCCTCATACTTTGACAATTCCATTGGAATATGACTAAATTTACATTGATAGTGGCATTATCCATAATCAACGAGACAGTTGAACAAAGAACTAGCTGAGATACTACTCATAATTTTTGACAAGATCCAGTCTGTACACAGTGCGTTCTATGGATAGCTTACTAAAAACAATATTTTTTAATTTTATGACTAGTCGTATAAAAGTTAAATTATCGTATGTATTCTTACTCCGAGTCTCCTTTCGTCCCCGAGAACATTCTTCTGAGTTGTCAGACCAAGTCTCGTCTTTGTTGCAGTCAGTCTCCATGAAATCAGCGGCGGTGGAGGGCGGGGGCGGAGGTAAAGGGGTAGGCGCCCGTGGTTTCTTTTTCTTCCGAGAGGAAGGATGAAAATGGTAAAAAGTTTTATGACCAAAAATTTTTAACAGGACAGACTTTATACGTTAAAAGTGCATTTGAACAGCGACAATAGGTATAATATTTCAGTCGTATTACGGTAACTCGATGCCACACAGTACAGCTCCGAAAAAGTAATATTAATTTTAGTTACTAATACAAAATATGGCGAGTGAAAATCTTTTTGAGCTAAATGACAGTAGATTCGCTGAAACGTGCATGTACACAAAATAATTAGTAGTTTGCGTGTCTACGATAATTGCCACTTGCCGTACAAATGTCGTACAACACATGCTACCACAGTTTTAAAGTAATTGACCAATTACAAGGCTTATAAATGGATAACGCATTAGTGAAAATGCAGTGTGAATATCTTCGGTGTGTTGTTTGTAGACACTGTGTGGAAAAATTATAAATATATCCAAACAATGTAAAATATAATATACGTGAGCACCCACCTTTCCGTTAAAACGCTTTTTTTTCAGTACAGAGTATTTTATTGCTCAGTTCTTTTTTAAATGATGAAGATGTTAACATATTTTAGCTATTCTTCAATTGATTTAGTTTGAACACGAATACAGTAAGTTTCGCTGGAATAAACCACAGCTCATACAAAGTTGGCTTTGATTCAAGATTCGTCAAGATTTATAAATTACATTTTATGAGTATTATGAAAAATTAAAGTTTGTGAAAATATTTGCATGTATATATTCAATCACGCTCTTAAAGCTAATATAGTCTGGAACATGTAACACATGCTCTAATTTGTATCCTCGGAAAACTTTTCCATGGTGAGCCTGTACGGGAACGGAGTTCAATGCGGACTGAGTCACAGGCACCATTTAGTATAATATACGGTCTCAGATAAAAGAGTTAGATTATAGAGATAAGATATAGAGGTAGATTATAGAGTCTTAGGTTATAGAGTCTATATTCTTAGTATACGGTATCTATTTTGACGCCAGAAACCCATTCAAAGATTTGACATTATAAAACGAAAATGGTAATTCCATCAATGACGATTCCAATTCAAATATTAAGATAAATTCTTCTTCTATAAACGAACATTTTGAAGGCAGTAAAGATATTAATCTAAAACATAAAACACAGATAGATCGAAATTTCAAATAACCACAATTACAATAAGATCGCTGTATCTTTCCCGAGATGAGGTCTGAAATTGATTTTATATTTCTTCGATTTCTGCAAATGCAATCTCTATCACTGACGTAACTGGAAATAAAACAGTAGTAAACTGCGAAGATACGTTCTGATCTAGGATTCAGTTTTACTTGATTTTTATCATACAAAGAAAAAATGTGCTTTTTAAAAAGTTTCTGTCATAACAAAATATAAATATTTACAATTTAAAATGGAAAATCCGCACCAATGTTGACGCGACGCCGCGGCAAAGTTACTTTTCCTGAGCTGAGCAATGAAAATACTTGAAGAGTATCACAGCTAAGCGTCGAGTACCTATTTAAGTATATCATTGGAGTCGCAACCTGCGCCTGTCCATTTCAACACGACTGACCACCTTTTACGTGGGACAAATTCTAAATAGGTGAAATTTGGGTATATAAAATGGCTCTGGAGATCTTATGCAACGTTTCATTCAAAAAGTTAAATGGCCGAGATTACAAGCTACACCTATGCCTGGTTCTTGTTTATTCTTAGATTTAACGGTTGGGAGTCCTGGGGACATCCTTCCAAGGGCTTACCCGGGGCTCCCAACCGTAGGCAGCTAGGTATGATACGTGTGGTTTTTAGTGGGTAGGAGTCCGGCATAGCATCCCTGTAGGATTTTCCTCACGTTTAAAAAATATCCTTAGACATACATAACGTAGATAAATATATTTATACCGTCAGAACTGTGTCTTTGATGTCAGATTAAATTTATGTGCTACATTTTCGTATTGAAACTTTGAAAATACAAACGATACAATAATAATGAAGTTAAAATACACTTTACTCTTGTGTTCCTATATCTGTGCCGAAAGCACTGTACAAGTTTGGAAAGTTACCAAAGAATTAACAAGTCCCCAGAAATTACTAACGAGAGAACTTTATCTTGTCTCATACTGCCTTATATTGTGTAACATTGACGTATCAGATTAATATTAAGAAGCAGAAGCAGGAGGACCGCTAATTTACTTCAGGTTAACTGTAATACGTGTGACAATGGGACTAGCGGCGGTCAAATGTGCTTGATGTGCTATCAGACGACTTATAAAAGTACGTTGACGTTGCATCACTGGGCTTACCGGGCTCCCGGTCGTAGATAATAAATATCAAATAGCTCTTGAACAATATTACAGTATAGACTTTAAAGAGACAGCTAGGAGATACGCTGTGCGACATCATAGACAAAACAGGTTAGTCCAACCAAAAGCCAACAATTACTATGGAGAAAGAGTCACTAAATACCTGGTTCCAAAGATTTTTAATAAAATAAAAGACTTAAGTACAGAAAAGATGCTAAGTAAAGGTCAACTAAAATCCAAATTAAAAAAAGCTTCCAGTGATTTATAGATTTTATTGTGTAATAGATATAATGAAACTAAACATTGTTAAACTAGTGAGAGAATGGCAGATGAACCAATATATTTATGTAAGTATGTATAACCAAATTATATATATTTATTCATTCAATTTATAATATGTATGTGTTTTGTGTGTATATTATGTAAGTATAGATATTGTATAGGTATATTTTATTCATATACAGGGTGAATTTTTTGAAAAGGGCTTGGATGGCCAAATCCGAAACTATAAGGAATAGCTAAAAATGCTCAAAGGAGTCACGAGCCCGATTTTAATAAAACTTAAAACCTCATCATTAGATTTTTGAAAAACCAATAATCCTAGCTGGGAATCGAACCCAATGATTTTGAAAAAAAAACACACACCCTTTATTATTACACCATACGATAGTGTCACTGATAAGGATCAAATTCTGCGAAGTAATGATATACGGCAAATTTAAGGAAAGTTTGGAATTTTAATAGAAATCATATTTCATGTACCAAAATTTTGTATCATAATTTGTCTCGTTCGAAATCCCAGAATAGATCGTAACTATTTCGTGTTTTAAATCATGCTCAGAATGATTCTTTGGAGAATATTCTAAACGAAATCAATAATATTGAATGCAGTACGATCCTTGAGGTCTCGATACCAGCTATGTATTGAAAACAATGGTCTACATTTTGAACAATTAATCAGTTAACGTTAGAAAAATAAATTGTATTTTGTTAAAGATGAGCACTTTCCTTTAGTTTACCGTATGTCATTACTTCCCAGAATAAGATCCTTAATCACACTATCGTATGGTGTAATAATATAGGGTGTGTTTTTTTTTCAAAATCAATAGGTTCGATTTCCAGCTAGGATTATTGGTTTTTCAAAAATCTAATGATGAGATTTTAAGTTTCATCAAAATCGGGCTCGTGACTCCTTTGAGCATTTTTCGCTATTCCTTATAGTTTCGGAGATGGCCATCCAATCCCTTTTGAAAAATTCACCCTGTACAGATGTATATTCTTTGAACTTTGAAAGGCTCACAATTATGTAGTTGTGTGCCATGTACTGTAAAAACAAAAAAAAAAACAAAAAATGTTAATGCATGATAATATATTATGGTAATGTGTGTAGGTATAACTAAAGCTTAAAATTGTAATGCGTGTATTGCCAACAAACTGTGCAGCAGTTTGGTAAGTAACTTGTATATAAATCATTGTATGTACCTACTTAAATAAATAAAAAAAAAAAAAAAAGATAGTGTTATGACACCCTGTGAATATGTGTGGATGGATAAGAGTCCGGCATAGCAGCCATGAGGGAAGTCTACACGTAAAAGAAAAAGAATAAAAAGTGTTCTACATAATTGCGCAATACATACATAATATTCATTTCTCGTAATAATTATATTTATTCTGTGTTATGCATATCTTACGTGACGGCTCTGACTGAAAATTTACATTACATACGAAATGAAAGATTTTAATATCTAGACGGTATGTAGGTGTACTCATGATTATTATACATTTATTTGAACAAATTTACTTAGAATAACACTGTACTCGTACAATCCTTTTCTTAAAATTGAAGGGCTTATGCTACGCCGAAATATGGTGGATTTACGTTTCGTTGATGAAATTCACAGCTAAATGCTGCCTCGGGAATACTCTGGTAAGGTTTAAAAACTTTTTTTCTGTTTCTTCGTAAAATAACATTAAGTATGATGCATGATTTTTATAAAGCTTGCGTATGGGTTTACCACTGGTGACCGAAATTCATTTGAACATTTGAAGTGTGACGGAAAAAACATTAGACGATTCTACTACTGATCGAATGAACAAATTAACCAAAAGAGTTTTTATCGAACATACATTTGGTATTTTTACTACTGATCGAATGAACGTATGGTCGAAAAACAGTTGACTCAAGAATATTTTAACAAACAGAAGCGAAATAAGTAGAATTCGGTACTGGCACTCGCCGGCCACAGCCGCGGCACGCTCGCTTAGCTCGCTCAGCTCGTGCGTTGTGGTCGCAGTTCTAACCTAACCTAACCTAGCCATTTTGCTTCAGCCCCTGTTAAAATATTCTTTAATTCGATCAGTAGTAGAATGGCCTAATGGTTTTTCGGTCACACGTCAAATGAATTTTGGTCACCAGTGGTAAACCGGTTAACATTTTCCATTATTCGAAAATATTACAATATTCCACCAATATTATAAACTGCGAGCGAGAACGGGAGAGAACTCTCCCACCCGAGTTCAGCAGTCGGCGGCCAGGACGCCGCCGACGTGTTTTCGCCGAAGACTATCGGCCTCTATGACCGGGGGCCTGAGGACGGTGAGACGGCTGCTCACCTTCCTTACAAAGCAGGCCCATGATGACAGCGTGACGAGAGAGATTTACGGACGATTAGATTTGGGATCACACCCGAAACCCCCCAAATACACGGGATAGCACCCGAACCACCCACTGGGCGAGGCCCCAGTGGTAGTCATAGGTCTATTGGGAGTCCTAGGACATCCTTCCGAGGGCTTACCCGGGGCTCCCAACCATAGGCTATTGGAAGTTGCGTGAGTTTATTTTAGCCGGTAGCAGTCTGGCATAGCATCCATGATGGATTTTCCCTCACGTTAAAAAAAGTGTAGCTTCACAACTGCAGTAAAAAAAAAGACGTGTGGCACTCGGGGACTGCCGCGGTAAAGCTATTGCATAGCATTTTTAGGGTTCCGTAGCCGAATGGCAAAAAACGGAACCCTAATAGATTCGTGTCGTTATTTTACATAAACATTAACGGTAATGTTTATGTAAAATAACGACACGAATCTATAAGGGTTCATAATTTTTCACAACGGACACGGGTCCGTTGTGAATTGTGAATTAAAAATTAGTGGGTGATTTGCAAAGTGCTGTCAATATTCTTATCTATGACGCTTTTCAATCGGAGCATCGAAATTGTTTTCACATTAAGAACTCTAAATTCGACCATTACTCTTAATTCAACTTTGGTCGAGTGGTTAAGACGCGGATCGGTACGCAGAAGGTGCAAGATCGATTCTGGGTACAAGCGTCACTTTTTGGATTATTTGACTTAATATATAACGACTGCAGAGTGCATAATTGACGTAAATAAAAAAAATATGAAGTGCGAGATGTACGAGCGTGACCGAGCGTGGCCGAGAATAGCCGAGTGTTAGGTTTTTTTCGTGACGGTATTTCTGGATTCGGTCTCCACGCTCAAGGCCCGCGATAGAAGCTATGCAATAGCTTAAAAATTCAAATCGGTTCTTTAAATTTGGAGTCCATTCCATGAAAACGCGCTAACAATGAAATCTTTCCTCCTAAGAATACTAACTACCTAGAAACCCTCTCGCCTCGTGATCACTGCAACAAAAACTGCCGTACTAACGCATGATTGTGTGCGTGAGCGTGCTGTCTTACATACGCCTTGCGTCAGTGTGTAGTGACGCCGGCTAAAGACACTTCCCATTTTTTCGGGAAACTAATCATGCTGAAGTTTTGTTCTCAAGTGATCATAAAATGGAAATAATTTATAAAATGGAATTGTAATGTGTATCTGTATGATTAAGTTAGACATTTTAGATGTTTCTAGATACGCGGATGCATGTCCGGCCAAGTTATGTAAAAGAAACTGGCGATATTTACATCAAGAGCTCTTTATAGCCCTCTACAACTTGAGACGTATTTTCGCGAATAATATATAAAATGTCTATCTGTATGATTATAGATGTTTCTACATACGCGGATGCTTGTCCGGCCAAGTTATGTAAAAGAAACTGGCGAGTCGAGAATTACAGCCGGTGAGGGAGGTGAACCGAGCATTGCAATGCGCGCCTTGTAATGATACAAGACGAGGTTACACCAGTGAGGGAGGAGAATCGAGCATTACAATGCGCGCTTTGTAATGATACAATGTGTATCGTTTTGATACAACTCGTAACATCAATGCGCTTTGCGCACCTTGTAATGATACAATGTGTAATGTTTTGATACAACTTGTAACATCAGTGCGCTTTTTTTATTGCGGCTGGCCGGCTGCACACTGGTCCGTATTTAAAATAGGTGGACATACGATCTAAGATGTCAAATGCTTTTGGGAAAAAATAGTAGTACGAGTACGCATTTCTGGTTAATTTTGCAATTCAATATGGCCGCCGCGCCACCGTTGTAAAATTTCATGTTGGATACCGTATAAGGGGTTTTTTGGTATGCTGAGTTCGAATTTCGGGTTAATTTAGAGATCCAATATAGCCGCCGTGCCGTTATCACAAACTTTCATGATGGGTATCATTTAAGGGGTTTTTTGGTATGCCGAGTACGAATTTCTGGGTAATTTAGAGAACCAATATGGCCGCCGCGCCGTTATCACAAAATTTCATGATGGGTATCGTTTAAGGGGTTTTTTAGTATGCTGAATACGAATTTCGGGTTAATTTAGAGATCCATTCGTACTCAGCATACCAAAACACCCCTTAAACGATAACCACCATGAAATTTTGTGATAACGGCGCGGCGGCCATATTAGATCTCTAAATTGACCTGAAATTCGTACTCAGCATATCAAAAAACCCCTTAAACGATACCCATCATGAAATTTTGTGATAACGGCGCGGCGGCCATATTGAATCTCTAAATTAACCCGAAATTCGTACTCATCATACCAAAAACCCCTTAAACGATACCCATCACGAAATTTTGTGATTTCGGCGCGGCGGCCATATTGGATCTCTAAATTAACCCGAAATTCGTACTCAGCATACCAAAAAACCCCTTAAACGATACCCATCATGAAATTTTGTGATAGTGGCGCGGCGGCCATTTTGGATTGCAAAATTATCATAAATTTCGTACTCAGCATACCAAAAAACCCCTTTAACGATACCCATCATGAAATTTTGTGATTTTGGGGCGGCGGCCATATTGGATCTCTAAATTAACCCGAAATTCGTACTCAGCATACCAAAAAACCCCTTACACGATACCCATCATGAAATTTTGTGATTTCGGCGCGGCGGCCATATTGGATCTCTAAATTAACCCGAAATTCGTACTCAGCATACCAAAAACCTCCTTAAACGATACCCATCATGAAATTTTGTGATATCGGCGCGGCGGCCATATTGGATTGCAAAATTATCATGTAATCACCTACAGAGATAGATTATAGTCTGAAATGATACAAGTTTTATCCCGGGAATAAGTTCCCATGAGACGCGGAAAAGAGAACAAAATTTCACGCAGGCGAAGCTGCGGGCATCAGCTAGTCTATAATAAATGTTACATTACACGCGACTGCTCGTGTCAGTCAGGGAGGTAGCATCGTAACGTTATGCTCGAGTCGAATCTATAAATGTTACATTACACGCGAATGCTCGAGTCAGTCAGGGAGGTAGCATCGTAACGTAATGCTCGAGTCGAATCTATAAATGTTACATTACATGCGAACGCTCGTCGGTCAGGGAGGTAGCATCGTAACGTAATGCTCGAGTCGAATCTAATTTGTTACATTACAGGCGAATGCTCCCGGTGAGGGAGCACCTTAACACGTCCGGCAGTACGAACTGTACCTACCCAAGTCTAGTGGTATGAACTCCATAAATGAACTAACGAAACGTAAAAGACTTTTTGAAATCCAACCAGTAGTTCCCGAGATCCTAGCGTTTAAACAAACGAACAAACCCTTCAGCTTAAGAACATTTGTACAGATTTCTCCATTTATAACTCACATTTAGGTATTTCAAATGATTTACTTAATTTAAAGTATGCCAAGTTTCTCGTTACTGAGTCCGAACAATTGTATAGGTCGATTTTCACTGTTCTCGACTCACACTTGACCGTTTCCAAATTATTTATTTTACGACTCTCTAATAATTTAGTTCCATTTCCATACCTAGGTAATTCTTTACTTATTTAATTTGGGGAATTCTGAATTGGAAACTGGCAACACCAACAAAAATGTCAAGATGGAGTCGAAGAAATTAGACATGCGTAAATAAATAGATTTCATAAAATTGTGATAAGTTTCGAGTTACTTAAAGACATTCCTGGCTGTTTTTAAATATTTTCTGTAATTTCGACACACTTTTATTGCACAATTCGACGTTGCCCGCGACTTCGTACGCGTGAAAATTATGTTATAAAATGCCAATTTGATTGCTCTTTGCTTAGCCCCTAGGATATGTAGCGTAATAATATATAGCCTATTTGAAGACCCTACGCCTAGTTAATATTTGTGCAAAATTTGAATCAAATCTATTCAGTACATTTAATCCCGGGAAAATGTTCCCACGGGAAGCGGGAACGGGTACCGAATTTCACGCGGGCGAAGCCACGAGCATCAATTATTCAAAAATAATGAAGTATTTATTTATAAAAATTAAAAACAGTAGGTATTACTAGTAAATAATATTTATTTACATGAATTGGAAGAAGCCTACTTTCGTGGACTGCTGATTAAATTGATCTATTGAATATTTATTAAATCGAATTTTACTTTAAAGTAATACAATAATATAAACTACTTACACTTAGAAAGGGTAACTTAACTGCTGGATGCATGTTAAGTTTTAACCAAAACAGTGGTAGTTAAAACACATTTGGGGCCCGCATTAGCGCCTTGACGGCATTAACGCGGCCATTGGAAACTACCCCTGTCCTCGGCAGCACTAGACTCTGTAGTTAAGAGCCTAATTAGCTGTAAATTGCATCTAAATTGGGCTCTTGGTCGACAATGGACTTCTGAATATTTTATTTCGTTGAATAGAGGGAAATTATATGTACCATAAATTGCGTATGTATCAATCTCTCTTGTCGTGGTGATTGGAGTTCGGGTTTGTCCAAATTAGTTTTGTAATGGCTTTGTTAATTAAGGTGTTAAATACTTGTTCGTATTTATACAAATTCAATAGAATTTTGTATGAATTATTTCTTAGTCACTAAGTAAGATTGCCTTCGATTCTAGGTCAGCCCTTACCATTATCGAAAGTTGATAACTAAATTTATAATGGCTTTTATCGACTCGAAGCTTAATACGAGAGTTTAGATTGAATGAGGTCAGCTATTAAAAATATCTACTCTATCTCAAGACTCCAATTTTCTTTAGAACTGCAATGACAATTTTCATCTGGCTACATGTTTATCACGACCCAAGGTGATAACTTCAGGTGGATTCCATCAAATCAGTTAAACGTAGCTGTAAATTGGTCAGTTCCGCTTGACTGATACTGAGTAATGGTAGCCGTGTTGATATTGATGGGTGAGCTGAGAGAGCGTGACATTTATTCGCTAAAGTGTAAATTTATCAAAAGCCGACGGCGACGTCACAAGGAAAAGTTTTGATTTAATGTCACGACATACTGTGTTCATAATCATTATTCTCAGATGAATTTCCATAGACTTCCACTGTAGAAGGCTATTAGTATGAAAATTCTATAAAACCCACGCTGATTTTGCCGTAGGCAGATATTTTAACATCTTTATAATAATGTTATTCAATATTATCCCCACACAAAACGATTATGGACCCTCTAGGCAACAAAATCAGATTTTGTGTTGACCTTAATAGGTACTAGTCCAAAAGGGAAAGATAATAGTCACGTGCGCACGTCTGTCGCTACCCTCCGACTCTTACATTTTATTACATTACATTACCTGAGATTAAGTTGGCATGCATTACGATTCTGTTTCATGTCACTAAATGCGACACTGATGCTCTGCAAAACCCCGCCTGAATTAAAAATGTTCTACCTTAAAACGCCAAATATTTGCACTTGTGACCTCTTATAGTCAATTTGGGACATCATCACTTTCTTTTATACATGTAACTACTAAGCTGGTAAGTACATTTGGCAGCAACAAGCTGGATATTTGGAAAACAATAGTTTCTGAGTTTATGTCCTCCGTTGGATTGTAGAAAAGTAGCAGCCTCAAAATGGGTTGTATTGAAAAAGGTTACATTTTGCCGATAGTCTCTTATTAACAAGAACTCCGACTTTTGAACGGAGGGTTTCAAAAGCAGCCAAGTATATAACGCTCTGTTGATGATACAACCGCTCCAATGTGTTAAAACATTCTTTAATAAGAAGCACTTCAATTACAATTTGTACCTTTCAATAATTACTAGACCTAAGATAAACTTTCGTCGGAACTTCGATACCCAAATATACTAATTGCGGACGTGAGAGGTAATGCCGGTTCCTGCCCCTTCAAATAGGCAGGTCTTAAACTCGCCTACTGGAACCCGGTGATTTCATAATCAAGTACCAACTGTAATATAATTTCCCTGTCCGCACTAATGAACGTGTATTTTGTTTCATCTGCCGTCAGCAGAACGTAAAACTCGTGTCGTAAAATCAACATTTCATTTGGTTGGAGTACGCTCTGAGCCATTGGCTTTACTCGTAGCTTTAAATTTGTGTCATTAATATTTTTCATTACCGCTACTGAATAAAAATGAGAAATCTTTCCAGAAGCTAATTATGTCATAATTTGAAAACAATTGGAATATCTCCGTAGATAAATGAAACTCTGTGATCCAAATTAACTTGAGAAAAGACATTTGATATTTACAAATATAAACAAGAAGTTTGAATGTATTATTATGTATTGCGTCTTTACATATTATTTAACTTAAAGAAACATCAAGGTAGGCAGGTAACTAATAATAAATTGATTAATGTGGCCGATTCTCATTGCATACTAAGACGATCACATTCTTCGATAGAAGCTCTAACTTGTGGGCTGATTAAGGCAGATCAGGTGCCAATAGTGGGTACCCACTCGGAACATGGTTTGCCTTCAAAACGAAATACCAGGGACCCTGACCAAACCTGTATGCTCTTTGTTTTTGGGCAGTCATCTCACTTGCATCTACATTGCAGCCACATTGGCTGCAATGAGGTGAGTGAGAATACATCAGAGATGCAGCTTTAGGTGGTGCCACCACCTAAACCTGCCACTCCTAAGAACCCTTGGTTTTATTTTGCTTATCAAACCGCCCTTATTTCGCAGCTAGTGCTTGTTAATGTTTATCAAAATAAATCTCAGTGGTAGGCACTTGCTAGATTTACACATTTAGTACACATTTAGTACACATTAACGTGGAAATGCCTTGCAGTGAAGTTTAGTCGCCGTAAATACACTAAGTAGTTAAAGTTACTCTATATAATCTCATAATGAAGTCAAGGCTTGCTCCCACTAAGCCTCAGATGTCGACCTCAGCTATATCGTTAACGATACTTAGCTCATTCGCCATTTTTGATCATGTATGTGGACATTAAGTTTTGAAAACGTATAAACATATATAGACTGATGTCTATTTACAGTCACTATTTTTTTTTTACGTGAGGGAAAATCCTTATGGATGTTATGCCGGACTCCTACCGACTAAAAAACCTCACGTAACGCCCAACAGCCTATGGTTGTGAGCCCCGGGTAAGCCCTCGGAAGGATGTCCCAGGACTTCCAACAGACCTACGGCCGCCACTGCGGCCTCGTCCAGGGGGTTGTTCGGGTGCTATTCCGCGTCTTTGAGGGCGGTTTCAGGTGTGATCCCGCTTCTAAGGGGGGGCGTGCGTGAGTTTCTCACGTCACGCTGCCGTCATGGGCCTGCTTCTGTAAGGACGGTGAGCGACCCTCTCACCGTCACTGCGGAACTCGGGTGGGAGAGTTATCACCCGTACCGGCCCCGCCGCCTCTTTCACGAGCATGATCTGCTCGCAGAAAGAGGCGGCGCAGACCCACTTACTCCCGCTGGATTACAGTCACTATTTGCTATGACTAATACTTGACTGTACCCGCTGTACTTGTAAGCAAAGTATCTGGACGCGCATCTAGTACGTCTCAGCAAGAATAATAGAACAAAAAGTTTTAATTTAAGAAAAAGACAAAATTCGTACACATGGCCATGGATATAAGCAAATATGAACTACTTAAGGGGCCCGTCCGTAAAATGCACAAAAATACACTTAGGATTTTGGAAATATTTAAGAAGTCGCTTCATTAAAAATCTTAATTTCTTGATATATGATACGACATTAGCACAGTGTGTTGTTTAGAAAATAATTATTTACTTACGAAAAAACCTCTCAAAATCATCGAAATTTACCTTTGTCAATTTGATTATTCCTGCTATTTCAATAATTTCAATAATTTTGAGAGGTGTGTTTTCTAAAGTAAATAATTATTTTCTAAACAGCACACTGTGTTAATGTAGCCTCATCTATCAAGAATTTAAGGTTCCATTTTAGTGTCATTTCATGAAGTGAGTTCTTGAATCTTAATAATATTATACATCGGAAAGTTTGAGAGTGTGGATGTTTGTTACTCTTTCACGCTCAAAAGAATTAGGCTGTAATTTGGTACAGGGATACATTATAGTCAGGAATAACACAAAGGCTCCTTTTTATTCCGGAAATAAATTCACACGGGATGCAGGAAAATAATAATTTTTACGCGGGTGAAGCTGCGGGCGTCAGCTAGTATTTCCATATTCTTAAGTGCATTCTTTACGGACGGGCCGCTTAGTTGATAAAAGATATTTATGCCTATTGTAAGGTTTAAAAAAAGTGTACTAGAAGGTTTTTGGATTGTCAGCACCGCGATTGTAGTATGCTCTGATGTGGCAAAATATGTGACCACTTTTAATCAGGTATGTCGTAAACTTCTCTGTTACATGAATAAAAGAACTGATAAAATGTCTCAAAAAGTTTGCTTCATAAACGGTTCAATCGTTATTTGAACGTGATTTTAGATATCTTGTATTATCCGATTCTGGACCGTCAAATATTAATCGAACGTGACTGTAATAAAACCAGTTATCGACATAGAATCGGTCTCTATATCGTCCGTATTTTATGATTATGACGTAAATAGGTCAGTTCTAGTTGTAGAAGGTTATATTATTTAGTTTAATTTCAGTTTTATGCGAAATTCTTTGCGTACCTACCATTCTATTTGCGAGGATTGTTAGTAATTTATTTTTGGCATTGTTAACCAACTTTTTAAAAAAGGTATAAAGAATTTATATCTTTCTTACGAGTTATAATAAAGTAAAAACTATAACGATATTATAATTATTACATCAGGTGTAATCGTACAGTAAGCAACTTGCCTGGCAGACACGTGAGGGCAAAATGTTATTGATGGTTGTCTTGAATCTTGGCACACTATCCTTCTTTACCAATTACTAACTATCGAAGTTCGTCTACTATTCTAAAATTATAAATAAGTTATGCCCTTTGATATTATTCCATTATGAGACATCCTTCCGAGGGCTTACCCAGCTGCCGACCGTAGGCAGTCGTAAGGCACCGTGTAGTTTTAGGTAAGTAGTCGGTAGGAGTCTGGCATAGCATACAGTATATTTGAGGTATTTCCATAAGTAAAATTAGTTGTACACTACTTTCTTTATGAGTAAATAAATGCAAATACTCCTGACCTTGTGAATGAGTATGTGTTTAACTTGTGTGCTAGACAAAGTTTACTATTACTTCTTCAATATTAATAAAAAAAAAACTAGAGATTCCAAGCAGAGTCAAAATTATGCTTCCAGCACAAGTGGAGTTTATTTATCGAAGTTATCTTCCTTAAAAATTTTATCACGATTCCTGATTTAATTTTTTCCATAAAAGTTCACAATATTTTTTGCTGGTAGTCGCACCAAATTGAAATTTGCATGTTCAGTAATAAAAATTTACGTTACCAACAATATTACGGTAAAATGGAAGTCTTTATTTTTTGTCGCGTGGTATTTACAGTGGCTCAGTAGAGACACGTGGTTGGCCTATTTTATTGAAGAAAAAGGCGGGACTGTATACTATGTATGTTTGTATGCTACTGTGTGTTGTTTGTATGCAAAAGTGAGGGGCTATCGTTTGCTTGTAAAATAGTTAAGTAATTATTGAAGTAGTGATTCTTTAGCTCAGCCGCTGGCTCTTGGTCCTTACAATATCAAACAAGATAGCTATAATGCGAAACAGACGCAAACTATGATGCAATATAGCATCAACAGAACATTTATACCTACTTACAGAAACACTATAATGTGCTCATTATATTGTTTCTGTAAGTATGAATGTTCTGTAAATATAATATTAACATACTCGTATTATTGACACGAGTCGTAATTCCGTATATGGAATTGGACGCGAATTCAATATTCATTGGTTCGAACGCCTTTTGTAAATTATTTTCTGCTCAAACTAGATTTACCGATATTGTAAATAATGTAATCAACAATTATCTTAAATAATCGAAATAATTATATGCTAATATGTTTCGGAGTATGTTGTTGAAAGACTACTTAAAACTAGATTCTAAACCGATCTCAAAATGTTCTTTTAACTTTATAGAAAAGACACAAATTAAAGTTATTTAAATGTATTCTTAACTCAACTCAACTAGAAGATCGAGAGACCGGCGGTTTTGCCTGCGTTGAATTTCGTTCCCTTTCCCGTCCCATGGGAACGTAGGTTACCATGAATAAACAAAGTATGTTGTTCCAGTCTAAAAAATATCTATCTCTGTACTGAATATCAGGCACATCAGTTCAGTCGTTAGAGAGTGATTGTGTAACAAATATACATATAGGTATTTACACAAACTAACATTTTTTATTTTAGAAGGATGCTCATTAAAGTCGCACGATACAATTCCTACACAACCAAAATCCCGCAAAATAATTTTGACAAGTGATTAGCAGTATATGGTTATGGCACTAATTAACTCGGTAGACAATTAAGTAGTTAATACGATTCGTGTTCGGGGTTGGATATAGTTTTTTGAACAACAAATTCGTACATTTATTGATGTGGCTATTATTGATCTGTTTTGTATGGAACCCCCAAGGGCTTAACGCCACTAGAACTGACGATCATCATTCTTCGAGCCTTTTCCTAACCTAATTTGGGGCTAGTTCTAGTCTCACTGCAAGGCGACTGAACTTCTATATATTCCATGAAGCACCTGTCATCTGACCTCCACATCTAATAATTGGCGATATCTAATTTCTAAACTTATACTAGGTTCTTTACTTGGGGCAGGTTATTTTTAACAGAGGGAGGATTTCCTATTGTACATTACGCTCTTGTCTGTACAATGCGTTAGGCATCGTACCGACCACGTACCAAAAAACGGCAGTAGATCATGTTTGTTGTATAATAATATTTTTTAATAATTTATTATCTTTATTTTTGCTCCATATTTTTTTTACGATTTTAGTTTCTGCTTGTAATAGCGGCGATAGAAACACTACACATGAAACATTTCATCTATCTAGCTATCATGGTTTGCGAAAAGCATGGTGACCGACAAAAGAATAGACAGCGGCAGAGTCTCTGTAATCAGGTTCTACCCTTTGAGTAGGCACCCTAAAATTCAAACAATTGATTCTCATAACAGTCAATAAAAGTGAACCTTACGCTATAAAACCAAAAGGGGTTTAGAAACAACTGAGAATACTATTATCATGAATATGAACGAGAATAAATACTTTGCATTTAGTATACTGCCCATTTAAACTTGCATTGTAACCAGCGATGCCTGCCTGTACGGAACTATTCACATAATGATCGCAGTGATACATTCCATTAGCGAATGAAGCGCTAATGTTCTACTAGGAGATATGAACGCTTTTAATTTTCTTATCAGAATTTAACTTAGTATAAAGTTTAACCCTTTTGTTGTGCTAACTTGATAAAGCTGCAGTCTCAGTCTAAAGTAAATCAGTGAATATACAACGTAACTGAGTGTCCGTAAACTGAATATTTATAGGACGCCATCACGAAACACTCTCCTCCTAAACGGGCCACTGAGACTAGCGTCAAAATAATTTTGCATAATTTAGTCACTAAAGTATGCAACAGTTTATGAAAATAAGGCAAGTAACGAAGACATCAAAACGTTGAAACGTATTTAAAGCATCAATTTACGAGAAATGAATTCAAAATGGCTTTCTACATGGGAATATCGAAGAATTTCATAGACGAAATACGGTTCTTAGTTGAAGTGAAAATACGTTGAGAATTACGAGTACTGTTTAGTTAATCGGTTCAGTTTCTACATAGACTATACCTCTTGACTTTATGGTGTAGGAAGGTTGGGTACCCAAAATTGGTTATTTTAAGAAAATTTCAATAACAGCTTTAATGATTCTTTGATTTTTTAACTTTACACACTATCCACTGAAATAGTAACAGTACAACCCTCATTCGTGTCATATATTTATGAAAATTTTAATACTCGTTCATGTAACATGACCTACTCTCATAAATCAAGTACTTCCGGACGCCCTTTGAATTTCCGCGCTGCGATGATATACCGCGTCTGTGACAATGCCTGCCGTCGCCATTTATACACCAATATTTCTTTTGACAGAGAATGACACTAATTGAATAGAAAATTCCAGTATATTTTTTGTTTGGGAGGGAAAAACAATATCGGTTCAGGCTTAGATGGTACCCGCGGCTCGGCGAGCGTTATATTTTTTTCGATACCCGCATCCCATGGGTTCTCATGGAATACTTAATTCTAGGTATAAAATATTTATCCCCGTATCAAATTTCAGCTGACCTGGCTGAAATTTGGTAAAGGGGTACTTTAGAGAGTAAAAAAAGTAACAAATAGCCATATTTATAGTGATACGCAATCGAAATATTAGTAAGGGTTTCTAAAGACTTTGTTGTATTAACGAAGAGTCTTTAGAATTTCAATTTGCGTGACAGCCCTGAGTCAACTTACGGAACCCACCGGATCGATGGCATTGCGGTACTTCATTTTCTATAAGATTTACGAGAATTTATAAGTCATAATCTCTAAGGTACAATATATTCGCCTTAGATTGATTGCATGAAAAATACATAATCCAAATTATCGAAAACTTTGTGACCGTTCACATGTGAAATTTCTAGCTGCATTTGTGAAAGCAACTGATGAGGCGTGGTACCTCCAGTCGATGGGCTGATTGCAGATTGCACCGCTTGCGTCATGATTACTGCATACGTGCACAGGCCACGCATTACTGCGGTTTTACTCTAACATTTGAGATGAACGGCAATCACTCACATCAAATTATAGGGCAATTTGTGAACTTGTCATTTATTGCTGTTTACATTAAGTTAGCTACATGTTGTTGTGCTTTGGTTTTCCATGAAATGGTAAGATTCTATACAGTAAGATCACTTGCAAAGTTAAAATATCATACTACAAAGTTCATATAACTGGTTAAAATATTATAATAATAGTTTTTTTCAAATCTATTGCATAGTACAATCTTAGACACTTTGCTAGTAGCTAACTACTAGCTTAATTAAATCTATAAGTACATAAAAAGAATCATTGAACTACTTTTATAATTATTTCAAAGATTATTATCAGTTAGCATACTAATTTCTTTCCAAAAATTATCTTAATAAAACCCGTGGCAGTCAACTGAACTCGTTCTATGACCAAAGTAAGATTTATTTTTTTAGAATAAAATAAAATGCACACCAATTCAAAACATTCAAAGTAAAACATTACAGTTTTATGAATGTACAGAGAGCAGCTTCATTGGTAAAATGCAATCTCATATAGGGAAACCTTTTTTATTTTTTCAAATTGTGTAAACTTGCAGCTTCGAAAATCGTCTCAGCCAGCAATAACTCGTATTTTTGACATAAAGCAGTTTATTTTTATACTGAGCAAAGATGTGACAACCCACTTGAAACGGTGGTCACTTTAGCATTGGACAATTGCAAGAAACAACCACTCACATTGCTGACCCTGTAAAACACCATATAGGACCCTTTATCAATAATCTCATATTCTTATAGTCGTTTGGGTAGACATGACAGGGAGCTCATTTCACAATCAAAGCGTAAGTCCATCGTCTTATCCAATACGCGCTCCAGGCATAAAATGTGAGGATGACCGTCATATCTCTTTGATGACAGCATAGCTGTGGGCATTATTTAACACAAGAAGACATAGACTTTCATGGGAAGCATGCATACATATCATCATCAAAACCCTCGCAGATAATATTATCTATGATGGCACCCTACTGCCGGCTTAAGCCGGATCAGAAAATGGGCTATTGTGGCAAAATTTATTTAAGAAAACATAAGTAAGTACATTATTATATAATATATACTATAATTTGTAAACAAATAGATACATTATCTCAAAAATATTGAAAACGTACTCTGCACTCAATTTAACAGTTAGGTGGGCACATATTTCTGTCAAAGCGATTATAATAAATCATGGCGTAGGTTGTTTACTCAGGGGTGACAACGGAATGTAACTGTGTGATTTGTTTTATGAAATAAAATGTTATCTTCGTTCTGTATTCTGCTCCGAAAAAGAAAAATAAATCTTATAGACACTGAACTTTTTATTTCTAGTTATTTTCTTGGACAAGTAGGCGACGAAGATAAAAACTGTTGCAAAAATATAACATTGTTTATAGTTGAAACGCATTTTTTTTAAGTTCTTTTTTTTGTAGACAATCTCACACAACATCATCAAGTTTAAATTAAGCTAATATAAGCTTGTGCTATGGGATCTAGATGACTGATAGACAATAATATATTTGTAAATATATATCTACCCTTAGAGCTCCTCGCGGCGACCGGTCGCCGCGCATAATAATAAAGCTTTTCCGTTGAGCCCCGCGCGGCGACCGGTCGCCGCACCTACCCAGACAACTTTAAACTTAAATTTAGCCTCCTTACGTCCTACTTTTCTATGAACAGTTTGATTGCATGTGTAGTATATAACATTTTCTTGTTTTTGGAATCTTATAAAATGACGTCAATGGGCCAGATTTTTTTACAAAAATCGAACAGTTGAAGTTGAGAGTGGATTGCGCATGGATGGCGTGCGTTTGTGTAGTTATTTATTATTATTTATTATTATACACAGTAAAATAAACAATATATCAATAATCCGGTTGGTGTTTACAGAATCGTAAAATATGGTGTGGTGGTAGAGTAATAAAGGTTTTTTTGTGTTGAGTGCATGTGTACCAAGTGCGTGTGTGCGTGTGTGTTTTGTTTTTTTATTATAAATAATGTGTTTTCATTATTATTTATTATTATACACAGTAAAATAAACAATTTATCAATAATCCGGTTGCTGTTTGCAGAATCGTAAAATTTGGTCTGGTAAGTGAGAAATATTTTTTTTTTTGGAAAATGAGAAATCTTTTTTCATTTTTAGGGTGGTGGAAATAGGTGCTTGCGATTATTGATTTTCGATATAAATTTTGTGTGGGTTGAAGGGGCTCTAAGGGTAAGAAAACACCCAAACTGCGAAACAAATATTTGTGAATCACACAAATATTTGGACCGACCCAGGAATCGAACCCAGGACTTCTAGCACGGCAGGCGGTTGCACAACAGACTGCGCCACAGAGGCAGTCCTTTCAAATAAATATTCAGTGACCTTTTTTACAGTGCCATCAAACATATAGAAACATCCAGACTCTGGGAATCCAACGTGATCCACATGCACACTTTACGACCTCTAGGCAAACGAAGTAGTTAATGGTCTTTAGCTGCTAAGTATGGGGTCACGGCGAAGAAAAGGAAAACTTAAGCCAAAGCTCTGTTACAACCCATCAGCACGATACAGTAAAGCCAATCCTACTCTTAAATAATTGGTAAAGAACACTGTAGGTAAATAAATTACCACTTTCAATAATAGCTTAGTCGGCAACTATCAATCGTATGGTAAAGGTGGCTCAGCTAATTACTTTTCGTGGCGCGGAAAAAGCGGTCGAGTATGTTCATCCCCATTGTGTCTACTCGTCGTTGTGAGATGAATATTGATCATCAATCAATGTGTCTAACATGATACCTACATACATGGTACAGAGCTTATATTGTCGATCTGCGGTGACAAAAATAATCTATCAGAGAATTTTGATATTATAATCGAAGGGCAATGTATAATGATTAAAGTAGTCCCGTCCCTTACGTTAAGATACAGAAATGTTTATATTTTGAAACTGTGGTCTAATAGTGTGTGTAATTAAATAAAAACTAAGTTCAACATTCAATGGAAATGTTCATGCAGGTAAGTATGTGAGTTCTGTCCTGTCCTATTTGAGCTTTTTTTTTTTTTTTTTTTTATACCACTAAGGTGGCAGACAAGCATACGGCCCACCAGAAGGACGGTGGTCACCGCAGCCAATGAACGTTTGCAACACCAGAGGCGCCACACTCGCGCTGCCGACCCTGCAAAAACCTTCTAAGACCCCTTTTGAAGAACCCCATACTGTAGGCGTTTGGGAAAACCGAGGCAGGGAGATCATTCCACCTAAGCGTGCGCGGAAGAAAACCCCTATCGGATCTAACCGTGCTGGAACGCTCCGGACGCAGGGTGTGAGGATGAACTCAATTAATTTCTTTTTAACCTCATAAGTATTGAAATTATGTTGTAATAGAATGGGCTGCATTCTGTTGATTAATCCTTCCCCATAACCCATGCATTGTTATTTTTAGTCCAACAGTTTTGTGTTGGAAAAGGGAAAGGTTAATTTCCATCATCTAATTAAATTTATGCTTGTAATGGAAGCAGAGAATGCGCAATTTGTTTCCTAAAAAACTCAAGTATAAAGATTTAGTTTTTCAGAGATCTATCACAATAAATAAAAATATAAAAATGTCTATTTCTATTTCTTTTATTCTTTACTTTGCGTCAATTTTATTAAAAGATTCACAGAGCAAGCTCACAATTTTCTTGAAGAACCTACAGGACAAGATGTAAGGACTCTCATAGGTTCTAGATTTATAATAACATAGCGAGAAAACGTTTCAAATCTTATTTATAATTTGAATGGTCTGACATTTGGCAAAGAAAAAGAAACAAAGGTTTTATAAGTTTTTAACTTGAGTTCGCTCCTTTATCTTCTTTTTTTATTTAAAGCACTCATAGCCTCGCTGGCTCAATGTTCTGTAAACAATCACTACTGTCCGTGGTATTTTGAAAATGTGACAAAGGGTCTTGAATACAAGTAACATGGTAGTCGTTAGTCAAGTTGGATGTCTTAGATAAATGGATACAAGAAGTAGCCACGACCTGCTTTTTTCCGTTTTAACACAGCAATAGGATCGGGAGCGAGTATAAAATAATATCTCTGCTGTTGCAAACGTTCATAGACCACTGTAATTATCTACATGCCAAAACGTATGATTGTCTGCCACTTTAGTAGCAGACAAGCATACGTTTTGGCATGTAGGCATGTGGCAACCAGATTCTCCGCATACAGTTACTCATTCAATATGTATGTGTACTTCGTTATATTAAACCGTATGTACTAAAGCAATTTTCCAGAGATCGATGCGTTAACTAGATTGCTTTTTAATCATGCAAATTTTTTAAATTTCATAGGATCGATGGTTTCAATATTGATTGACGTCCAAAGAAATGACCCTTAAATATTTTATGAATATTAATACCACCATCCATTATCATGATGTTAAATTTACTTTGAATGTTACAATTATTATTTCTCTTGCCAGTTAAACTCTAACTATAAATGTAAAACTTATAGTAGTGAAACGTTCATTTTATATATGGACCTTTTTAATTATTTTACATTTTTTATACAGATTGAAAATTAAAATTATAAGCAGTGAAATGACACACATGGTAGTTACAGCTACTTCGATAAGAAAAAAAAATAGTAACCAAAATTTATCGCCAGTCACAAAATTGGTCATTAGTTGCACAGAGAACGCTTCAAACAAAATTCAGACACCGACAGTAATCCATTGCATACATTCAAAAATTCAAAAAAGCGCCGTCAATGCGCGTTTTTAGAAAATCGCGTTCCTTCGACTAGTACGATGTACATTTTCTGTATTTTTTCGTGTGAAAATCCCGCGTGAACTCTATGCCTATTTTGACTTACTGACGGAAATCACACATGCTCTACCACTGCCTACGGTAGGGAGCTCCGGGTAAGCCCTCGGAAAGGTGTCCAGGAATAATTAAATATACCTACGTTTTCTCTATAAGGCTTCTATGTGGACTTATTTACACGCAACCTTCAATATTTGAACATGAATGCAAGAAAATAACGCCAGCATGAGAAAGTTTAAGTTTACAACTATGTGTCTATCAAAATTAAATTATAGAAAGCTGATGTCATCTCCTGTAGATACTACACATACATAATATACTCCTTTGGACCCTTGAGATTCGATATCGGAAATATAAGGGAAACTGGGGACACTTGATCCCCCCTTTTGTTTTTTATCCCTAATTTCTATACTGAGTATCCGTTTAAAAAACTGTTGGTACTAAAATACGTGAAATTTATTTGCTTATAATTGCTGTAAGAGCCAAAGATATGAATATCTAAATTTAGTAGTTATTTGACTAAAATCAATAATAAGGAATCGTACCATGTGTCCCCTATATACGTAAGACTTGATCCCCCCGGTCTGGATGACTTGATCCTGGGGGAACAAGTCTCCCATATTTAGGGTCACATGATACCTTTACTAAGGAGTTAAATAAAAAATGTCTTGTCTGTTTATTCATTTTCGAAATCACATATTTCTTCATATATCTAGGTATCTATATCACGGTTTATTGGTAGCGCTCGTGGCCCCGCGGTTTCAGTGTTCTGTAAACGATCACTGCAGTAGCGACTTTCACTAAGAGCCAGTCCTTGGATGGGTGACCATCCATGTGATCACTTTGTGACATTTATTTGAGCGTTTCCGTGCTTCGGATGGCACGTTAAGCAGTTGATCCCGGTTGCCAGTAAAATGGCAGTCGTTAAGCCAAGTTTTTAGGCGGCTTGAAAAATTTTAACAGCACAACTCGTTTGCTCCACCGACCACCGGTTCTCCTACAGAGATGTGGCCAGCCCACTGCCATTTCAAGGCGCATGCTTCTGAGAGCTATGTCGACCACTCTAGTTCTCTAACGGAGAACATCGTTCCAGATTTTATCCCTCAGAGACATCCATAGCATAGCTCGTTCAATTGCTCGCTGTGCGACTTTAAGGGCATGGACTAGCTTTATTTTCGTTCCCTGGCACCATTTTTCGGGCACCTTCTCTGGTTTTGTAGGCTCTTGGCATATTGATCTGCATTGAATTGAAAAAAAAAAGGTAGGGGACACTTAAGTCAGGTGGATCAAATCTCCCATAATAAAGTGTACCAAGTATACCCTGAGCTATCTGAGGTTATAAACAAAAATATTTTCAAATGTCTATAATATTACCACTTTATTACGTAAAGAATTGCTAATAGTATAGATAATGGCTCGTATTAAATGCATACACACTTAAAAGTCCTATTTTAAATAAATGTTTAGTCACAATTAAAACCAATCAAAATTTTCTTTCTGCCGCAACAATTACTAACTCGCCCGCCATTTGCCAAAGTGTCAAATATGACAGGTTTACCATCTTTAGAAAGTTATCGTGTACCTTATACAATCGATATTGCCACTATAAAACTAAATACGGCTTATACAGGTTCTGTAAATCTTGTGTACCTAGTCTCCCGTAAGGATCAAGTATCCCCCGTTTCCCCTAATCAGTGTCGTAATATACGAATATATTTCTACTATTATTAACAGACGTATAAAATATGTGAATAAAGCGCTTAGATCAAAGTAAAGCAGTACGTGTCATTCGTGTCAAATACCAAATATATTTCCTTTGAAGTTATTCTATAGAGATCTAAAATAGATATTCCTTGGAAATTTTACTTTTTACCCTTCAAAAATAAAATAATGACACATAGAGATTGTATTTTATTAATGTCACCAAGGCGTGTGTATTTTAAGCTTAACAAATGAATGGGTTTTTGGTAAAATGACTTTTGTGCGTTTGTGTAAGAATGGGATACCCCCCTTTGCTCACCTATTTACTTTGAGGTGGGCGACACAAAACGCGTAGCTTGAATTCATGTATATTTAGGGGTGGTAAACAAGACAAACACGTTATGAACGTTTCAAAGAAACAGGTTATACAAATAAAGAATACAAATATTTTTACATTCGTCCCATAAATACTTTAGTAAAAACTCATTATTTCGTACGATAATGATGATATATAAGTTTGGATCAGAATGAATTTGTAATTGTGCTACAGTGTTAAAAAGCATTGATTTTTCCATATTGTGACCATGATGTGTCTTTTCTTTATCAGCATTAAATATACATACCTATTTTACTAGAAAACTAATGTACTTATTAATTTTTCTTTAACTGCCTATGTTAACAAAATATCGTCGTACAAAACCAGCGGAAAGCAAAGGCTATTATTACTACTCGTTTAGCAATAAATTTATGTGGGCATAGTGAGGTGTTAATGTGGTATGCATAAAGCGGAAAAGTGTAAGCTTGGTTGTCGAGTCACGCTTGTTCGATATTCATGAGCAAACTTAAACGATTACTCTATGATGCAGGCGTCGTGATTAACGGTAAATCGTTTAAAAGTTGTTAGTATTTCGTATCAACTATTGTAATGCACCGTAGTATAGAATACCGAATACCGTTCGATACGCTACTGAGAGAGCAGTAACGCTCAACTGAAATCTATAGATAATTACATACACATTAGGAGTATGTAAAATTGAAGTGTCCCTATATAATTTCAAATTCACAGGTTTTCTGAAAGCAATGTCTGTAAAGTCAGTTTAAGAATGGTAAATTTACGTGATAACATACATGCATATTATAGTCACGACTTTATTCCTAGATAATATAATATATACGTCTATATATTTATATTATCTACATCATACATATCTCGTAGTACATAGACAACAAGAAGCTTACGATTTTGTTAGTTAACTATAAAATTATAATTTTGTTTCTTTTTATTGAAAAAAGCTCGTATTATTAGCTTGATACAGTTCCTAAAAACGTTTTAGTCATATGAGTACTAGCTGATAAACCGACGGAAAATAAATTTCAAGATAAATTGTGCTTAAATAAGATAAACCTTTATTAGGCGGGTTCCATTCATGTTTAAAATTCAAAATGGCTCAGTCAATAGGAAAAGATAATCACAGGAATGGAAGGAAATGGATTTAATTTTATCTCGAAATTGGCGTAGTAAATAAAATTTGTATTCTTCAAATGAATTATTTTATATTCTGACTAGCTGATGCCCGCAGCTTCGCCCGCGTAAATTTTCACTTCCCGTGGGAACTTATTCCCGGGATAAAAAGTAGCCTATGTGTTATTCCAGACTATAACGTATCCCTGTACCAAATTTTAGCCAGATCCGTTCAGCCGTTCGAGCGTGAAAGAGTAACAAACATCCACACTCACAAACATTCGCATTTATAATATTAGAAAGATGTTGGACTTTTTGTTTATTTTTCTTTATACTGTAGGAGGTACACGGAAACACTTTTTAGGTCTATTAATTTAATAAATGAAAAGAGGAAGTTGTCTAGTCAATATAGAACGTTTTATTACAACAATTTTTTTTCTGATAGGTTCTTGTAAAATTCAATATAGGATAATAGCCACTTTTAAACTTTGTCTTGCCAGAGCTAAAAAATATGATCACATAAATATTGAAAAGTTTAATAATAATATATACTTCGTCTCCGCCGATCGTCATGTTTACTTTACTCTATTATCGCGTAGTGATAGCATTATTGGCTTATACAGTCATTCTTCATGAATGTCCTAAAGAATAGAATATTCTATTTAAATTAATTTCTTTAAGACATTGATGAAGCTTCACAGTTTTTTTTGTATGTGGTGAAATGCATTTAGCTTTCGAAAGAACCTTTTACTGCAGACGTTTGGAAAAACCGAGGCAGGAAGTTCATATCACAATCTAAGCCTACAAGGAAGAAATCCATACCGCGCACGAGCACTCGAGACGCAAATTGTGATCTGAGGATGAGCACTTTGTCTCTGGCGAGCGGTGTGGTGATATAAAGTAGCGATCATAGTATATTAATTACTATTACAACATAAAATGCAATCTCCGTCAATAGAAGAACTGGCTTCACCCATAAAAGTGATTCGTCTTCACTATTACAATATTTTTGGTTATATTGATCAATCAACTACGACTAGTACCTATAATATTGCTTTTAATAGAAATTTTCACATACACAAAAACACAAAGGCTTGACCGCCTCTGACTATAATAAAAAATGAGTTACCCGTAGTTATTTCCTCTCTTTAATCGTAAGTCAAACGCCAACCCCTCGCTATAATACCTTGAAGTCCCGCGTGTCATTTTCGGTTGGACGTAGGTGCAAACCTTCTTTAGAATTTGATATTCGTGCTATCAGCCTCCCCGTCATTGGAGTCAACCTAAATCATTTGTCAAGAGGATGAATGATAAGTTTATAGCGCTCAATAAGGGACACACGGTGTAATGAGCACTGCACCCCCGCGTTATGGAAAAGGAAAGGTATAAGAAAGATGAGATACGTATTAGAAATTATTAAAATACAATTTCTGCTCAGCTAAAGAAGTTTCTTTGGAGAAAATCTTTGAATTTTTGACCTTGTTTGAACACGCTTTATTCGGTCTAGATACCACCTTGTAAGAAAGTCCGTGTGTTTTTTATTATTACTTAATTTATAACCCGTCCTCAAATGATTCCATCCATAGAAACACGACATTATGTGAAAAGATTATTTGTTTAAATTTGAATTAATTTATCAGTTAATTAGCAAATTAGCAAGCAGTAATAACTTGCCAATAAACTGATAAATAGTATTACATTTCTTTGAAAATAGTACAAATACTGTTTCCAAGAAAATAATTAAACTTTGAATCTGCTATCGAACATAGATCATGACAAATTTTTACTAAATTACTTCCACTAGGCAAGATAGCGAGCCGGCAAGGAGATAACAAAAAGCCTTTATTATTATCATCCAACGTAAGAGTCAGTTTCTAGTAGTGTTCTTCAGAGATCTTAGAAAGAAACACTTTTTATCACATTCCAAGACATATTGTATTGGTCAAGAAATTCTTTTAAAGAGTTTCTCATAAAATTTAACTTCTAGATAACGGATAAATTCAAACGGACGTTTTACAACAAATTTATTCATGCATCGCTTGTACCTATACAAAATCCAGACAAAGTTTAGCGTTTTCTGAAGCAATTCTAATACAAAATCGAATATAAGTTAATACAACGATGTTTCGAAGCGTTCTGGCTCTTGGGGCAGATTTGAATCTCAAAAGCGTTAATCGTTTCTGTCTACCGGATAGTGCTACTGTAAAATGAAATGCCATGCCAAAAAAAGTTTCTCATGAGTGAACTTCCAGTGTTTTTATAAGTTATTGTTAAAAAGTAAAGTAAAAGTAAAAAACTCTTTATTGTACACCAGGAATAACATTTGAGCAAAACAGTTAAAATTACACTTATTGGCATAACAATTGATTGTTTACGTTTAATCTCATTTAAGAATGCTTATTCACGTTTACGTTTAATCAACTAAATTATTTTAAAATAGCCTTAATCATTAAGCTCTTTTATGATTAAGCCAACACGCCAGTTTAGATTTACCTATTTTATATTTATTTATTTATATGTCTATGTATGATTCTTTAAAGTGATATGATTTTTTTATTTATAAACCGATTGACATACAATAAACACTAAATGTTAAGTGGAGCAAACCTCAACGCAATAAAGAAAACCGCATTGCAATAGGTTAAGCGTTTACTGAGATTAGCGTGCACAAACGTACAAACAAACAGATATACAGACGTACAGACAAACCGACAAAAATTCTAAAATTCATTGTTTTGGGTTCTATCGCGTTCATTTCATAAAGCCCCCATAATATTTTTCCTTATTTATCTATCATGTACAGACAGCGACCTGTTACGATTTTATTATACTTATGTATTGATTGATTGATATTGATAAATTCTCTTTAAAATGGAGCTTAGCAGACAGACTTAAAAGAGTACTGTTCCAATATTTCAACAAAAAAACGATGTTCCAGTCTGTATCTTAATTTGATAAAGCGTAAGCGTATACATGTTCGATATTTCAACTCTGATTTTCTGCGATATAATGGAAGTCTTCGATACATAATTGGATAACATGCGTCACATTATTTATGATTAATTAATCACGTAGATTATTTAGCAACCATTTTATACATATATTATTTATCTATTTACCTATTCAAAGTAACGAAATCATTGCAAATTCAGAACAGAGCTAAAATGAAGCTTAGAACTACCTACTTTATTGCCCGTCGCCTGTCTGACAGTGCAAAAACACTAGATAGATAAGTAAACTTACTAGACGGAACGACCTTGACTAGTACTACCGTAGAACACCATTTAATGCTCTATATATACAGCCTTACACTACAGTAATTAATAAAACTTGCATTATTAAATTTAAATTTAATTTGGAAATTAGAACTCATCCACCTAGGGATAGTACCTGGTGATGGTGGTAGCCTAAGTCCGTCAGGATTCCTGAGACATCCTTCAGAGGGCTTCCCCGGGGCTCCTGGCCGTAGGCAGTGGTAGGGCACCGTGTGGTTTTAGTCGGCAAGAGTCCAGCATACGTCACACGTAAAAAAACCATCAACCAAAAGAAAGCGGAATATACCGATTGCTTCCCTGGAATCTGTGGAATGGCTATAGCGCAAGTATGCACTGGTGTTGGCTCTACAAATGTAAAATGCGTGTTCTACCGCATGTACAATGGTATATGCTCTGAGGAATTGTTTGATATGATGCCCACGGCTCCGTTCTATCATCGCAACGCTCGCCACAGACAGGGAGTTCATCCTTACACTCTACGTCCAGAGCGTTCCAGCACGGTTTGATCCGATAGGGCTTTACTTCCGCGCACGCTTAAGTTGTGCAATGATCTCCCTGCGTCGGTTTTCCCAAACGCCTACAGTATGGGGTTCTTCAAAAGGGTCTTAGAAGGTTTTTACAGAACCGATAGACGGGTTTAAAGAAAGAAACCCGGTGTTGCAAGAGGTGGCTAACATGTTTTGTGCTGATAGAGAGTGCCAAGCTTTATGGTAGGGCCATGTCACAGTGTCCGTGCTGTAGTAAGAATACTATGCCATAAAATTGAGATGTGTGTTTCTGACACGGTAATACAATTTTATTTGTGTTACAAAAACTGCACTCGCACACAATAATATAACAAAACCGTGTCACACTCATAAAGTGATTCAGTAACGTAAAGTTTAATTTGAATTGAAAGTAGAGGTTACTTACATCTTTACTTATTTTAAATCCATCGCAGTTTTTTTTCTGTTTGTGACGCGATACTGTTCACTGTATCAGAGTAGTACGAACTCTACCCGCATGACCTGTCTTGAATCAAAATCTTATTTAGTTACGTGTATTCTACTGATTTATTTGTCACTCTTTTTGCAATGAAGTCAGTAAATCTAAAGATAACACGATATTACTCTTTATTTCATCCGCAACTTGTAAACTGGGGCACAATCACAATATCGTAGTTTCGAGACATCGATCTTACGTACTGCCATCGTACCCACAAATATTTGTCAAACGTGATTCAACTTAAACCACAGGTCTTTCTAAAAATAAAGTCTTTTGGAGTTAAGAAGTTCAATTTTATATTCAGACGCCTTGGAAAACAAATAAGATGGATGTTACAAATTCATGAGCTTATATGAGATAGTTGGATGCCGAGTCTCGAGACGTCACCGTCAACGTAGAGTGAATACAAATTTTATAAATTTCAAACGTTGTAATAATACAAACCGTTACTCTTTTTTATGGCTATCCTTTTATTGTGCCTTCAATTAGATTTTGCAAGTATCCCGCCTATAATGTACACTACAATAAGTGAAGAAAGTATCAGAGGTTAATTTCTCAGGCGTCTGTTATATAATAGAATAAACCACAGAGTATCCCTACAAGCATGTGAATACCTTTGCGATAAATGCGACCAAACAGTTGATGTAAGACATTATCAGTTTCAGACTTCATAAGATCAGTATTGACATCGTCGGCCATTCTCGTCATCCGCTTACTTGAGCGACACTCTGTTCAGCTAAGGCCTCAAACTGAATTTCAGCAGCGAGCGGGGCGACAGCGATTACGGCGAGAGCGCGGCGTCAAAGTACAAGAGAGTAGGAAACTTCGAACAATCGATAACAGACGCATTGAGCGCGGTTTGCTTCTGTGCGAGAGCTGTGCCGCCTTACTCTCTTGTACTCTGGCGCCGCGCTCTCGCCGCAATCGCCGTTGCCGTACTCACCGCTGACATCTAGGTTGAGACCAAAAGGATTGTCAAGAGACATCGGCCGACGTCTCGTCCCTTGTTTATATTCCAACTGACATCACCGGCATCTACTGTCTAGCGAATCTTGAATAGAAACCTCTACAATAACAATAGGCTTCCTGAATTTTGAGTAGTTGACGTAAAGACAATGACAAACGGGAAACAACTCCAAAAGTTACTCTATCTCCTTTGTACTTGAAATAAAGGACTTGAGTTATCACGATGTAACATGTTGGGAAAACAATTATCAATTTATTTTCTTTATATCGCCGTTTTGGTTAATGAAAGTATTTGATTCGGGATGTAATTATCTAATCAACGTGTGTGATAGACTGGGGTTGATTCATACATTTAACCGTGAATGTCTGATAACGTGAACCACACACGATTAGCCCCACAAGAACTTCTAATTGATCAGCATAATCGGCAATCTTGTTCTATGGAAACCTACATAATGTTCAATTAAGCTGCCAAATCATAAGCGCGTGTATTCAGAAGTGGATTAATGTTAACGAAAATAATTATACAACGCTATTAGCAGAACATAATAAAAAAGTTTAGAATATTGTAGGTATATACCGGGTGTAACATTCGGAACGGTCAGTATGGGCAAGTCTGAAAATATAAGAGATAAAAAGATCTGTTCTTAGGAACCATGTCATCGATTTTAGAGAAAGTAAGAACTGCATCGTCACTTAGTGTGGCTTTAGGATTATTAACATCGAAATTTACTAACTTTAGAAGTTTAAGTACTGTTTTGAAGTATATTCTATTGTTCTGAATCATTTGTTCAAAATTCAAACGGCTTGAGAGAATTAGAATACTTAAATGTTCGACCATTATGAAAATTATGCATCATAAATATTTAGCTTGCGGTGAATATCGTCTTGCTATAATTCGTAAAGTTTGCTACATTTGTGTACTTATTCAAAGCTTATATTATAACAAATTATACAAAAGGTGAAATGTGGGCATATAATATGCCTCTGCCTACCCCTTCGGGGATAAAGGCGTGACCATATGTATGTATGTATATTATAACTGACTATGACATTAGGATTGTCTTTAAAACTATTTAAGACTTTGAAATAGCAAGTAATATGAAATTGGCTTTGTCTAAACTCGGAGTCATTAACACTCATTGATTTGATGGTGAATGGAGCAACCTTGCATTTTGTTTAAAACGGATTTACACCTATATTCAATAATAGTCCCATGTTTGATATCGTATGTAACTCAGATTGCTATCATAGAGGTTATGTCGCGTAAATCTATAGGGCCTTGATCAGTCAACATGATTAGAATTACCCGAACATGAACATCGAAAGTCCCGATTCTGAAGAGAAGTGAATTTGATATTTGGTATACTTTGGAACGTATGGTTACATTACGAGTCCTACTAGTGTTGTAAGGTTTAATTTATTTTCTTTACATTCATGGATTGATTAAAGTTCTAATGCTTGATTATTAATTTTAAATATTGACTACAGACCCGCACTTACATACCGACAAATGTATTTCAACAAAAATAAGCCATATTATGTGCAGTAGAGTGCATATATCATTGTTTACGTGATGCATGAAATATTAGATCTCTTTGTGAGCATACTTCCATTTTGCGCTGTAATACTTTCCCTGTATTATTCGGGTAATATTCTAGAAAATAGTCGTCTAAATATTTTAGTGGGCTCTTTGTGTGTTGCTTGATATATAGTGGGCGAACATTTGATATAGCAAAGATAGTAAGCAATGTAAGGAAATGTAATCGTTGTTTTGTGAGCTTTTGGCACATGATTATTGAAAGAGAACCTCAGAAATTGTGCTCATTCATAATTAGATTAAACTTTGAAGCGCTCGTGGCCCCGCTGACTCAGTGTTCTGTAAACGATCACTGCAGTAAGCAACTCTCACTATGGCCGGTCCTTGGATGGGTGACCATCCATGTGATCACTTTGTGACATTTATTTGAGCGTTTCCGTGCTTCTCAAGGCACGTTAAGCCGTTGGTCCCGGTTGCCAGTAAAATGGCAGTCGTTAAGCTAAGTTGAAGGCTTTAATTCAACAGCAGGCAGTCACAACCTGCGCCTGTCCATTTAAACACGACAATACGGCGCACCACCTATTACGTGGGACAAATTATACAAAGGAGAAATGTGGGCATATCCAATATGCCTCTGCCTACCCCTTCGGGGATAAAGGCGTGTATGTATGTATGTATGTATGTATGTTTAACATAAGTTTAGTAAGATCTAGTATAGTAACTAGTCTAGTAATTCCGTAAACAAGAAATCAAATATAAACCTCCGACGATTCCTGGATAAGACACAAGTTAGATTTTAAGTGGTAGCAATCCATCTGGCATATAGATATTAAATTCAACAACCCCAAATATAAGTTAACTGCTGTAAATTGTTGAAGAGTTCGATCGGCTGTCTTTCAATTCTATCATCAGATTCAATCGAGACCGATCCAGACATTTTTTTTTAAATAATAATATCATCAAGCATTGAATGAAAATGTAACTGTATGTATTAGATGCCTTTACATTTTTCTACGGTTTTCCTTGATTTCTCTGGGATACAGTCATCAGATCTAAACATGTGGGCGAAGTAACATAAAACATTAATACGGTAAAAAGAAATCATTTTTTTTAAGAGATGTACAAGTTCTCCAACCACATACAATATGCTGTATTGGCGATAAATTACTTTTATTTAAGTGCCTTATTTTGATTACTTGGGCTTCAGTAACGTAATGTCTGGAGAGGCATTTAATCCATCTCATGTCTTCTACAACTGACGCTACTTAGATTCAAGCATTTGTAAGTGAACACGTTAATTGCATTTGTAAACGTAAATATAAGAAAGACTGGTCGTTCATTCATTATCTGTTTAAAAAGATAAATGCTTAATCAGATAGTAAAGAATTTTTAAACATTGGCACACAACGTCATCTTGCCAGCCCAAATTAATTTCTAAATACCATCGTATTAAAACATAGGAAACACACACGCTCTAAAACAATTTTACAAATATTATTCCGGCCTGGGATTTGAATCAAAGACCTCAGCCTACGGCAGTCGCATATACTTACCACTACGCCACCGAGGCAGCCAAAGTAATACATACAGCTGTGTTAATAAAAATGAAATATATAGACCATAAATCGAAGAATGTCAATACTTTCTTACACTAGGTACCTATATCTCTGAATTGAAAGTTAGATGTACTATATTTTTCGTCCCAGTGAAATCCAGCTATAAATTTCAGTAGCACAAAATGTGCCGTTTAAAACTAGGTACTCCGAGCCGTCGAAGAGCTTACTTCCGTCTGCTCAAGAGGCTGTAATAAATACCGCCCCTGATTTAAGTCAGACGTATTAAAACATTTTCGTTGCATTATGTATACAATTACTCTTGCTTTTAGTTTGCAGTTTAAGTCAGAAATACTTTGCACTACAAGTATAATCTTTTTACGCTGTTCATGTTACCTACGATATAGGTAACCCATTTTCACAATAAATTGATTTTAATTTGAATTCGTAAATCTTATATTCACAAAATAGTTAGAAATCTTACTATTTATCGTGATAATCACAATTTTATTATTTTATCTATTACTAGTTGATGCCCGCAGCTTCGCCCGCGTAAAATTTGTTTCCGTTCCCGCTTCCCTTGGGAACTTATTACCGGGATAAAAAGTAGCCTATGTGTGTGTAGAATGTGCGCCTACTGTACCAAATTTCAGCTAGATCTGTTCAGCCGTTTGAGCGTAAAAGAGTAACAAACATCCACACTCACAAACTTTCGCATTAATACTTTATGTAAGATAGTAACATGTACCTAAATAAAATAAAGTACTAACAGTACCCAAATACCCCGACATACGCTACCTCGTTTCACGCGAATTATCTCGACTCGCGAAATAACGACAAATTCGACTGAAATAGTTTCCATTGACGTTTAATTTATTACTGTATCAATTATTTTATCCTGTAAAATATTGTTTAATGTACGACTGTTGTCTTAGTTAAAAATAATTAATTATGTATTTATGGGTTCGTAAAAAAATATACCCTGGCTTACACGATTTCGACTTATGTGGTTATGCTCGATCCCACCTATCACATTATGTTCTTGGTAGAACTGTATTTATTTTCAAGATGTGAATTATTTTCTCCGCATTGAAAATATTTTTTGTTAAGTTCTACAGACAAATTAAAAGTTCACAATTATGACGATAATAATAAAACGGTCTGTCGGAACATTGGCCTAGGTTTTTCTGTATTAAATTAACATTTATAATATAGCTTAGTTGCATTATCTACTATAAACCGTTTATAAATTGTAAACAACTAAAACTATTGCTATATGTACTTTGTGTTATATATATTTTATTCAACCATAATAATTGACTCGAGATTGCTACGAATGTCTACGGGCTACGATGCAGAGGAGTTTATAAATCTACGAGTGCTACGGACGTCTACGGGTTATATAACTTTAACAATGTTTTCTCGTAACATTCTGTACAGGTAACTTTATTACTTTAATTAAATTCAATAAAGAGTACATATAAATTAATTTTTAATACAGTCGCTCAAAAAGTGGCATATTACAGGGACGTATAGCGTTCGGAATGTGGGCTATTACACACACGTGCTTTTTCTTTACCTTTCCCGCACGAGTGCGGTTTCTTTCCCAACTGTCAAAATAATGTCTATTAAAAATAAAAAAACCAACGAAATATTCATTGAAATTTTAGTGATTCATGCAAATATTTCTAAAAAAAGATATTAACTTGTTTCAATATCAGATTAAAAGTAAATTTGATTAAAATTTAAACATAATGTAATATAAGTATCGGCCAAATTAAATTTATAAACATAAAAATGTTGGCTGTATGAAGTGCACTGCCATAGTCTCTGCTTAGGTAGGTATATATTCTTTTACAGTTGCCGCCATTTTGGACAATTCAGGTTTATTGTGTTTTTATTATTTTATTAAATTGCTTAATTTTTTCGCAACTGCATTAAAAATGGTTGTTCAATACAACGTGTGGGATTGTTATTTCAACTCGTTCCGACTGTTTACCCTCGCCTTCGGCTCGGGTCAACATCTGTCAGAACTCGTTGTAATAACAGAAATCCCACACTTGTATCGAAAACTACTATTTTAATACAGTTGCTCAAAAAGTGGCGTGGGACGTATAGCGTTCGGGATGTGGGTTATTACACACTCGTGCTTTTTCTTTACCATTTCCGCACTCGTGCGTTTTCTTTCCCAATTGTCAAAATAATGTCTGTGATTCATGCAAATATTTCAAAAAAAAGATACTAACTTGTTTCAATAACAGATTAAAAGTAATTTTAATTAAAATTTAAGCATAAATTAATATTAGTATCGGCTAAATTAAATTTATAAATATAAAAAAAGTTGGCTGTATGTAGTGCACTGCCATAGCCTCTGCTTAGGAAGGTATACGATTGGCGCCAGTTTGGATATTCAGGTTTATTGTGTTTTTATTATTTTATAAAATTGCTTAATTTTTTCACAACTGTATTAAAAATAGTTGTTTAATACAACGTGTGGGACTGTTATTTAAACTCGTTCCGACTGTCTACCCTCACCTTCGGCTCGGGTCAACACCTGTCGTAACTCGTTGTAATAACAGAAATCCCACACTTGTATCGAAAACTACTATTATAAATAACTAGCTTCTGCCCGCAACTTCGTTCGAGGTGATTTTAACAATAAACCTATCGACTTTGACCTGTCCAATGCATAGGTCTTCTATTAAAACATAGGTCAAGCTGTATTATTATTTCTGCTGAACCGATTTTAATGAAATCAGCGTTATTTATGTTGAAAAAATACTTACAAAATGCTAACAGCATAGTTGTGATCAAGCTACTGAATTTTGCTCTAACCCCGAACAAATAAACAAACAACCAGACACGAAAAAAAATAGATTTACGTGAGAAACTCAGAAGTCACAATTTAGTCCATTTTTTTTACCGTGTGGAAATCGCACATGGATGCTATATGCCGGACTCCTACCGACTAAAACCACACAATGCCTTACAAATATAGCCATTGTCACCCGACGATAGTGTAGTTTCCAACACTGAAATAGTTTTTCAAATCGGTTTAGTAGTTTCGGAGCCTATTCAACGCAGATAACATAGAAAAGTTCAGATAAAACTAATAGTGTTTAATTTTATCTTTTGTATGTTGCGTTTCTTTGTTAATATTTTTCCAAAACTTATTAAACGTTATAACTATTAATAACACTGCCATGTAATTTACCTGTATAAAGTAATAAAAATGTATAAACTAAATAAAAGTGTATTGATATCAATGTTTATAATTTTTTGAACTTTCGGATTACAGTAAATAAATACTATTTTTGAAAATTGATTACATTGTTTGCTCTTGGAATATTCTAAGAGAACACAATGTACTGATGTTAGTAGGTATGTGTTTTATTTTTAAATATTTTCATAGTACGGCATCAAGTTAATATAATATTGATATAGTAAGGAATAATAAAACTAGTTTTCAAAGTTCCATGACACAAAAAACTATTAACAAAAAAGACAAACAGCGTCTATACAGTACAATGGATTAGCATCAGCAAGCATAAGGAATCCCTCTTTACACATATGAATAACACCCTCGTTTACCTGCCAAACGATATTGAAAATCAAAGCAGCCGAAACGTTACACTTTTTTTTAATATCAATGTGCGTCACTTGTTCTTCATAGTCGAATTTCTCCGTGCGTTGATTCAATTTTATCTCTACAGAAGTTGAATTATATTTCGGAATGATTTTTTGTGTAAAACAATATTTTGTAATGATAACGTTCATTATAGACATTCAATAAGGGTCGAAGTTTGAATACGCAACAAAAGGGACGTGGTTTAATAAGCACCTTTGACTTCACCCGGCTTTATACTTATATGAATGTTAGGAATGTGTTGAGTTCGATATGAATAAGTGAATGTGGGTAGTTTGATTGAGATCGATAAGGTGGTACAGTTTCCATGTTTAATGTTTGAAACTTTGTGTTGCAAACATAAAGTATACTATAATAGTTTAAAAAGTTTAACGTAAGTATTAATTGAGATGACTAGCGCCACAAAGTGAAAATAAACCGGTTAAGCGGGAGTCGGACTCACGCACGGAGAGTTTCGTACCAAAAAACACAAAAAAATGCATTTATTGTATCAGACCCCATAAATTTAATTTTTATTCTGATTTTAGTATTTTTGTTATAGCGGTAACAGAAATACAACATCTGTGATAATTTCAACTCTCTAACTATAACAGTGCCTGAGATACAGCCTCGTGACGGACAGATAGACAGAAGGAAGCCTAAGTCTTATAGATAGGGTTCCGTTTCTACCCTTTGGGTACGGAACCCCGAAACCATCTTAATAAATAGGTACTAAAAATACAGGATTTGATTTAAAGGTTCTCCTTTTTTTAACGTGAGGGTAAATCCTTTATCTAAATATATATAACTCAAAGGTGACTGACTGACTGACATAGTGATCTATCAACGCACAGCCCAAACCACTGGACGGATCGGGCTGAAATTTGGCATGCAGGTAGATGTTATGACGTAGGCATCCGCTAAGAAAGGATTTTGATAAATTCTACCCCTAATGGGATAACATACGGGAAGCGGGAACGGGAACAAATTTTACGCGAGCGAAGCTGCGGGCATCAGCTAGTGGATGATATGCCGGGTTCCTACCGACTAAAAAACCTCACGTAACGCCCAACAGCCTACATTTGGGAGCCCCGGGTTATCCCTCGGACGGATGTCCTAGGGAAAGTTCTCCTTTAGTAAATCTATACAGCGCGAAGATTGTTCTCGCGCTGGCGCTTGACAATGAAGTTTATAGTTGTTTTATTCTTGGCGGGTTTTGAATTTGTAACCGTCAACACCCGCCAAGCGTGATCATCTAATGAAATTCTCCCTGTGGTTGAGAGGAACTTTTTACATAAAAATGTCTCCTCTCAATGGTTCATCACATTTCCAAAGAGAATGTTCGTACAACTAGAACTTGCTGAAGTACAATACCATACACTGACCGACTTAATTTTTAAAATATGAATATTACAGTTGTCTGACTTCCATTACTTTCTTCAAGGAGCTAGCTTCGTAATTGTAAAAAGTTAAACTAAACAGATTTCAACTTACACTACAAAACTGTTACTACGATTTTCTCCCCGCGTCATAATAATTTTCACACAAAGACAGTTCTGTCCTCAAATGTTTTATTTTTTTTGTAAAGAGCCGGCGAGGTAAGATTTTAGTCGTCGGATTAGTAATCAATTTTACCAGAGGCTCGAAGATTAATGAATCAAGGAAAATGCAATTACATAATATAAAAAGCTCTTTGTAGTATCCAACTTAAAGTTGCCTGGAAGATAAAACCACTGAGCGTTAGTGCCAAATATTGTTAATATCATAACGTATAATAACATATCGTTTTACTATGTTATTTTTTATGCCACTAAGGTGGCAGACAAGCATATTAGAAGATGTACCGTGGTCACCGCAGCCTAGTAGTGGTAGTTATTTTGGGTGTATGCATTTAATACAGATAATTTCTAATACAGAGTAGCAATGTTACGAAAATCACTATGGCAAAAATCAACAGCAACAATTAAATATATTTCTACTATTTCAAGCGGCTCAGAAGTAATTTTAATTCCATAATAAATTAAGGACCCATTCACATATTACAAGATAAAGAGAGGTTTTAAACTTAATGTACAAATTTCGGTCGGACGGGTGACGTCACGGACGTTGAACGCGACGAAGTGTCATTCAACAGCTGATCATATAAAAAATATAAACAAGTGTTTCTGAAACAATTTAATCATCAAACTTGTGACAGTAGTAAAATAACAATGATGTTAAGTGTTTTATAGTGAAAGTGGCCTATAAAATACATCTGGGCCCAATTTAAAGAAATTCGATGACAATTACTTCTTAAGACTACCCGTTATTGTAAATATAGCATAGCGGGATCAGTGTAGTGGTGTTTCATTTAGTGGATCATATAATATACAGTGCGGGGTGACTTTCGGCAAAGACATTGTAAATTAGAAGCCTGAAATTTCAGTGTCGATACTTCAAATATAGATCTGGGAACTTTTTAATGTAACAGCGCCATCTGTGTCAACCAATAAGAACTAATGCAGGACATCTTTTAGTACTGATCTAGCTGCTTACATATTGTTGTTTTTAGCGCCATCTATCGATCTAAATCGTAAACATATTTGTAAACAAATAAGGGCTATATAAAATTACTACAATGGTTAGTTGCACACTTTGTGGGAAGTTCTTACCTACAAAGGGAAAAGACGGATCTGGCTCTCAGGGGTGAAAGTGTCGTATCGTAAAACCGTCTCAAAATAAGAACAAAAGCCCAAGGAGGAGTCCTAGCGATGGTTATGAGGATGCGGCAGAAACATTGCGGGAGGCGCATCAACAATCAGCAGCAAATACGCCGACTGGGCTTGATGTCGCGGAGGAAATGCGGCTGTTTAGAGCGGAGCTACGGGAGATGAGAGAGGAACTGACACGGGAAATCAGGTACTTACGTCGAGAGGTCGGGGATCTTCGAAGTAGCATAACAGCTTGCGAAAACCGGATGCAGAAGTTGGAGGACAGGGTCAAGGAACTCGAAGGTGGAAGGGCGAATGCTGAGGACTTGGAGAAATCAGTATCACTATTGAAAATGGAGCTTAATGACCGGGACCAGGAGCTCCTGGCATCCGACATTGAGATCTCTAACCTACCAGAGGAGAGAGGTGAGAACGCCTTGCACCTCGTCGAATCGGTGGCTAGGAAGCTGGGGGTGCAGCTGGAAGCGAGAGATGTCGTGTTCGCAGAGAGAGTAGGTCCACCGACCGGTCAGGGAGACACGGCCGCGGCGCGCCGCCCGCGCCCTCTGGCGGTGCGCCTGGCGCGGCGCGTGATGCGGGACGAACTGCTGCGGAGCGCGCGCGTGAGGCGCGGCGCCACCAGCACTGACCTAGGCTTGCGCGCGCCTGAGCATGGTGTTATCACTTAGAACTGAGCATTGAATTATAATGTAACCAACTTACGTAGGTTCTCAACGTTGCAGTTACATTGAGACTTGTCATGATATTTAATTTCGTTTCATTATAACGTAAGAGTTTCCAGAAACACGTGGTAGTTGGCGCTGTATGCAATATTAAAAAATCTAATATTTTAGTTAAAAATTCACAACTAGATGGCGGTGTGCCTTTTTTTAAATCGCGGTATGGTTTCGTTACATAGGGTTGTATAAGTAAGACTACTTTTCTGCCCAAGGTAGTTTATTAATATTTTTTATTTTTACGATATTAAAACTAATTTTTCTAAAAGATTCAAGTTTACTTAAATATATTTGTTACACTCGATTTTTATTTCATGGCTACGCAGTCAGAAAGTTTCTTGCAATAGCTGCTTGGCACCGCTGGTGTCGTCACTTAGTCGAGTGACGTCTCTATCTCATAATATACAAATGTACTCTGTGCGCCTGAGCGCCGCTTCTACATCAACGAGAGGCTAAACAGACAAAATAAGAGGTTATTTTATCAGGTACGTCAAGCGGCGAGCCACCTCCGTTGGAAGTATGTGTGGACGAGGTGCGGTAGAATTCTGACTAGGCAGGACGAGGGCAAGCCGACACACAGTATCCGGACTGAGGCTGACGTGCGGCGTGTTTTTGGACCTGATGCTCTTCACGTGCCCACTGGTTGACAAAAATTGCGTGATTGGAAACATATTTATTTATCTTAAATTGTTTAATACTACCACTGCTTACTTATTCTTGATTTCATTTGGCTGTACAATCTGTAACATAATTTTAAAGTTGAACCTACATAATCGCTACTTTTATATTTATCAATGTATCGACACCACATGTGTTATTGTGGAACCTGTTTTTAACCGACTTCAAAAAAGGAGGAGGTTCTCAATTCGTACGCTATGTTTTTTTTTTGTATGTATGTTACGCGCCAAATATGGATGGATTTTGAAAATTCTTTTTTTGTTTGAAAGAGGATACTTCTGAGGTGGTCCCATGTCCAGGGTATCAGGATCTGATGCAGGGATCCAGGAGAAATCGAGGGCAGCCACCGAAAATTGTCAATTATGGATGGATTTTGAAAATTCTTTTTTTGTTTGAAAGAGGATACTTCTGAGGTGGTCCCATGTCCAGGGTATCAGGATCTGATGCAGGGATCCAGGAGAAATCGAGGGCAGCCACCGAAAATTGTAGGGACAACTAGTGCGTTTTTTTAACTTTTTAATTAAGTGCTTTAATGTACCACAATTTAATGAAGGTCTTTGGTCGATCTGATGATGGAACCGAAAGACAGCCGAGGGAATTCCTTAACGATTTACAGCTGTTACCTTGTGTTTCGGCTTGATTGATTTGTGTTGATGAGAACTTTACCCCTAGATAGATATAAGTACTTTTCGGTCCACTCGTCACTTAAAATACTAAAAAAAAATTTTGAAATAAAAAATAGAACCGACTTCATACAAATCCATAAAAATAAAATTTACTTAGCACAAAGTAATATGTATCTTGATTTATCAGATTTTATCTAATATAATATTGAAGTTGGTGCCATTAATAATACCTACCTAAACCTATGGGTTTACTTGGCGCCGACTTCAATATGATATTAGATAAAATCTGATAAATCAAAATACATATTACTTTGTGCTAAGTAAATTTTATTTTTATGGATTTGTATGAAGTCGGTTCTATTTTTTATTTAAAATTTTTTTTTTGAGAATAAAATGCAAAAGCTGTGTTGCTATGTTTCACATGCTGACAATGGATATTCGTGTTACATTGCCAGAAATAGATGCAGTACATACTTGTGCTTATACTTATGCTTGTACTTATACATTCATATTATTTTATTATTAACTTACAGATACTATTGCTTATTCATTGGTATTGCTGTGTTACTCAGGATTAGGTACATAAGGGTTTTTCTGCAGAAATTTGACAGGATATTGTTGTTGGTATTGAGTCATAGTGCCAACAACGAGTGCACGGCATGCTTATGCACACATATATTAATAATTTGCATATTTTATTGTTGCTCATTTATTGATATTGCTAAGTTAATCGGGATTAGGCACATCAGTCCTTGTAAATGTTTTAAAGGTGGACTAGAAGTATTAATATGGAATTTGACGTATTTGGCTGAGAATATGTGTAGTATAATACATAAAAATGCATAACAATCGAAGCAAAAGTTTGAAGGTCGGGTTGTTCAATGCGGGTTCACTCGGTACAGGTCATGAAGAGTTTGTGGTAGCTATGGGGACCTTGGCTGTAGATATCATGGCGATAAATGAGTCCTGGATACATGAGGGCGAAGAAGAGCGCGCGCTGAGAGTGCCAGGCTACAGCCTCAGATACACGCCGCGCCCCCCACATATAGCCAGCAGGGGAGGGGGAGTTGGGTTTTACATACAACGGGGAATACATGCACGCATCGAACAACACCCGGTTTCTGCTAATGTGGAACAGACATGGTTGAGGGTTGGCAGAAACTCGCAGTCAATCTTGATTGGCACTGCATACAGACCACCACACGATAATGTCAACAATTTCATAGATGCATTAACTGACTCAATCTCCTCCTTCTCTAGGGCTGATAAGATTGTACTCCTGGGTGACTTCAATGTTGACCAACTAGATCAGACGGAATACAAATGGAGGTTATTTGACTCATTCCTAGTAAGCACTGGCTTGGTCAACTTGGTGACTGAACCCACCCACTTCACTGATCATAGTGCAAAGGCTATTGATCTGATCTGTACAGATGCTAGGGCGTATAATTTCTCTGTTCTGCACATTCCGGAGCTAGGACGGCATGCTATTGTCTCTGCAGTGATAGACTTTAAGGTGGAGAAGCCGAGACCTGAGTGGGTTGTGTGCAGGGCTATGCAAGACATATTGCTTGATAAATTTGAAGAGGACCTTGATGCGATATGCTGGCAGTCTGTCATGAGTCTGGGGTATGTGGATAGCATGGTGCAGGCTTTCAATAATAACATAATCTCATTATTTGACCTCCATGCTCCAGTAAAAAGAATTTTAATAAAAAATAACAGCTACCCATGGATCACTAGCACAGTAAGGGATATGATGCATCTCCGAGACAAATATCATAAAAGAGCAAAAGCAACTAAACAGGAAGCACATATGAATCTATATCATGACCTCAAGAGTACGGTGAGAGCTGCGATAGAGAGTGAGAAACGTGCATACTTCAACACACATATCAACAATAATATCCAACACCCAAAGCAGCTCTGGAGTAGGCTTAAGTCTAGCATTCTCACAAATAATAAAAATAGTTATGAGTTGCCAGCCCTCTGGGGAGGTCCAGATAACTTAAATCAACACTTTTTGAACATACCGTGGGATGACGAAGTTAGTATGTCTGATCTAACATTCTTTGAGTTTAACAGGTTCGATCATGGTAGCTTTCAGATGCGGACAGTTGAGGAAGGTGATGTTCTAAAAATAATAAGAAGTCTTCAATCTAATGCGATGGGGGATGATGAAATATCCTTGGATATGTTGAAAATGACTCTTCCCCAGACCCTCACAGTGATAACACACATTATAAATACGTCAATCAGCACATCAACCTTTCCTAGATCTTGGAGGACTGCAAAGGTAAGACCAATACCTAAACTGCCCATTCCGTCTGGCCCTAAGGACCTTCGACCGATCAGCTTGTTGCACTTGCCTTTCAAAGATTGTGGAAAGAGTTGTTAGCAATCAACTGGTAGCATATCTGGAAAACTCAAATATTATGCCGCTTATGCAGTCTGGTTTTAGAAGGAATCACAGTACATCTACAGCCTTATTAGACGTAGTGGATAATGTGTTGCAGGCACGAGACCAGGGCATGAGCACAGTGCTCACCCTACTTGATTTCTCCCGTGCTTTCGACAGCATAAATGTTTCATTGTTACTGTCTAAGCTAACTTATTATGGATGCAGTATGGATGTAGTCAAGTGGTTTGATAGTTACCTGAGCAATAGGTATCAATTTGTTCAAGTAAAGGATAATAAAACGGGCTGTATGGTGGATTCTGCACATCGCCAGGTCACCAGGGGCGTTCCACAGGGCTCGATCCTCGGCCCGTTGCTCTACATTCTCTATAGTGCTGATGTTACCAAAAAAATCAATAAATGCCATTTCCATCTTTATGCTGACGATCTCCAGGTGTATCGATCTTTTCCTCCATCTGAGACCCTGGAATTTATAAATGAGGAGCATTGCAGAATGGTCAAAGCGCAATTGTCTGATTTTGAATCCAGATAAGTCAAAATTTATGATCATGGGCACCAAAAAACAAATAGAAAGTACAAGCCAGCATCAACTAAATATAAATATAAATGGTTGTATTGTAAAACAGGTGGAAGAGGCTCGAAATCTGGGGGTGGTATTTGATCATCAGTTGCAGTTTGAGACACATATTCTACAAGCAGTCCGAAATTGTTTCTACAGGCTGAAGGTGATATACAGAATTCGCCCATACATTAGTGTCGACATAAGAAAGCTGCTATGTGAATCTCTCATACTCTCGAAGCTCAATTATGCGGATACTGTGTATGGGAACTGCCTGCTGAGTAGAACGGAACGACTCATACAACGAGTGCAGGATGCCTGTGCACGGTTTTGTTTTCGAATACCGCCGCGAACGCCTTTTTTGAACAGCGGCAATATGATGAAAATGGCTGAGCGCAGCGAGTTGCATTTCGCAACCTTGCTTTTTGATGTAGTTTTGGGACACAGGCCCAGGTACTTGTACGAAAAGCTACCTTGGTCTAGAAACTGCAACAGGTATGGCACAAGGGCGTCGGCTTACCTTATGTTAATACCGAGATATAAAACTGCATCGTATAAAAGGAGCTTTACTGTCAGAGCGAGTCATATATGGAATGATCTGCCACCGCCAATTCGTGCTCTGAAAACAATAAATTCATTCAGAAACAGGTTCCGACAACATCTCCTTCATAAACAACTGAATGGTTAAACTTACTCTGGGTAACGCACGCCTTGCTTGTCAAATGTACTCATGATTTTCATGTTAAAAGCACTTCTATTTACATAAAATTTCGAGAAATAGTCACAAAAATGCAATAAAACATGATTATAGCCCTCTCACAAACATTCAGTGCATTTTTAATTCATAGAAACGATTAAATTTATAGCAATCGTCAGCCATATTATTTTTGTTTATTTTGTTGCGCAGTTGTTTACATTGTATCAATCAATGTAGTTTTAAAATAGTTTTTGGCTTGGCTACTTTACGCCAATGCCACAGACTAGAATGGAATGAGTGTCGATGTCTGTCATTTTTCAGTCACATGTATGGTTCAGTTCTCGAGTATGTATCTTATTTAAGACACATTTTGAAATAAGATTGTTGTGTTTTGAGAAAATAAAGAATTTATTATTATATGTAACAGACCTAATTTTAACATTATTGTATCATTATGTAAACATAGCATTTAGTGTTAGTAATGTTTCCTAGATGTCACCTCACTATTTTCTAAATCGCGCTATCAAGATTCTCCATAAGGGAATGACCTTACCGTGTATAATTTTAATTTTTGTGGAATCAAGACTGCCACTCGCAGCGCATCTAAGGGCTACATCCTACTTGGAATAGTCGCTAAGAACACTGCTCGGAGTGACCTCTATGGTTCCTTTTTTGGATGAGAGAACCAATTTTATAAGGGATTGGTCCTGTACTCATTTTATGTACCTATATTATCTTTGACGAAAATAAAATAGTCAAGCCTTCTCTCCGTGTTTCTTGTGACAACATCCAGCCTCCAACCTCCTGCTACAATCTGGCGCCCAACGTGGGGCACGACAACGTCTGCGGAAGTGCAAGATACGTTACAAGATACGGAAGAAAGACTTCGATTCTCGTCAAGAAAAGGTCTCAACAACCAAGATGTCGGTTACCTTGTCGGACACCCAGTTTCAAAAACTGTTAGCAGAACTATCACCCGGACGACAAGAAACTTTTGCATCGTGCCGTGCTGAATTCAATGGCGCTGCCTAAATCGTCATATGACAGCAGAGTACAATCTGATACCCTTAAGCCTGTCCCCCATATTGAAACAAGAATACGCAACCATTTACTCTGAAAACAGACGCAAGTTATTATGCTTTTGGAGCAGCTCTCCTGCAGGGGGAGAGAGAAGAAAAGCATCCTCAGTACCTGCCTGGTGACAAGGTTTAAGTCAAGACTAATCCCATCAGGAGAGGAGCTCTAGGTAAAACTGCAAAATTTGCCCCTCGCGGTGATGGTCCCTATGTCATTGTACATAGACATAGGCCGGCTTTGTTTAAAGTAGCTCATCCTACTGAGCCGCAGATTCCAATTGGAAACTATCATGCAGCTGACTTAACACTATTCAAGAGTGACAGTTCTACTAAGCTTCCTGATCCAGTTCAGCCACTAAGGAAAAGAGGACGACCCAGGAAAGCTGCTATAGTTCCAGTGCTGCCTATCAAGGAAAGAAGACGACGAGGTCGACCACGGAAAACCCGCCAGTAGCCAGTCCCTCTCGCCGGGACGTCTTCGGGGCCTGAGGGGGAGACTGTAACAAACCTAATTTTAACATTATTGTATCATTACGTAAACATAGCATTAAGTGTTGTATGTTTCCTAGATGTCACCCTCACTATTTTCTAAATCGCGCTATCGAGATTCTCCATAAGGGAATGACCTTACCGTGATAATTTTATTTTGGTGGAATCAAGACTGCCACTCGCAGCGCATCTAAGGGCTACATCCTACTTGGAATAGTCGCTAAGAACACTGCTCGGAGTGACCTCTGTGGTTCCTTTTTTGGATGAGAGAACCAATTTTATAAGGGATTGGTTCTGTACTCATTTTATGTACCTTATTATCTTTGACAAAAATAAAATAGTCAAGCCTTCTCTCCGTGTTTCTTGTGACAACTTCAAGCCTCCAACCTCCTGCTACAATGGTCGTTTGAAGCTAAAAGCCAGTGACTTATGTCGGATGGAAAGTTAAAATTTTGCAATGGTTGCTCTACGTTCTACAGACATCAGATGAAACCAAATATAAGTACTTGTTCTGTACTGAACCACAGCCGACATATCATAGTCTCTCTTCTATATCTCTATCATAACTCTTTATACTATGACTGAACCAATGATATGTTTTCTTTTATGGGTATATTTATAGAACATGCAGCTTGTCGCGTAACTACACGTATAATAATGCATTTAGAATTTGACCTCCGTTACGTTGAAATAGATTAGATATTATGGTATCCTACACATATTTCGCTCCATCTCTGTTTAGTCCAATATCTTTATAATGGATTGAGTAATGAGGACTCGATATTTATGAGCCGTCTTGCGTCGGCTTGATATTGATGAATCATAAAATAAGTGGTCACTAAATATCGACACAATCTCCAAAACCCATTGTTCTACCATTTAAATTATTGTAGACATTTGTATGGCGCATTCTAAATTTTCTGATTCTTAGGTACTTACATACATCGAAAATATGTTTTCTGGGATACAAACATTTGTGTATTACAGAAATATTCGTCCGACCCGATTCAATTTCCAAAAGCTACTTTTAGTATAGGTTTTTTCATTGGTGGTGGCACTAAGTTAAACATAAAAAGGATTACTACCGACGACACACACGAGGACACTTTGTATTTTTTATGAGTATACATGACTTTGATGTATCGCAGAGTGTCGGCAGTCGGACTCTGAATATTTATGAGAACGAAGGCCGTGGATCTCACGTCGCTCGAGTAGCCTGCCGACGGTCTAGAAACCATATCACCATTATTCATGACATATATTTTATGCTAAGGCTTGGTTAAACTCGCTTTATTTCAGTATCGCTCTAGCAAGCGCTCGTAACCCTCCTTGATCAGTCAGTCAACGATAGCTACATTAAGTATCTTTACTTCGATTAGTCCTGAGATTTGGTCCTGCGTAATAGGTGGTGTGCCGTATTGTCGTATTGAAATGGACAGGTGCAGGTTGTGACTGCCCGATGCGGATATTTCTCAAGCTGCCCATTCGATCTTCAACTTGGTTTAACGACTGCCATTTTACTGGCATAAATAACCGGCACCAACATTTTAACTTGCGTGGGGCCACGAACGCTTTCAACAAATTCTATCAATGCCAATACTTAGCCAAAAATCAAATAAAACTGTTCCTGCTGATCAACAAATGAAACTCCGATGGCGAAATCTTTACAGAATTAGGAAATCAGAGTCAGCAGTCGCTTCTATCACTGCCAGTGGCCAAAATTCAGAATTTTACTGTTCCTAAGTCTGTTCTGAAGTCAATAAATATGGAACCCATTCAACCTAATTTTTTCACAGTTTACAAAGCACCAAACCACGAAATGTAATTGACCGTTACATCATACAAATATTTTTATTTAGCACATTGAAAGATATGGAAAAATAAACGAAGTTAAATTACGGGTACCGCAGTAATTTCTCTTGTGGACATTGTGTTTGTCTTTATAGGTTATATTTATTAACGTGAACGCCAAGCGGCAAATAAATAGCTTCTTTATTTCACTGGATCCTCGGTTTTCACAAAATGATACTTAATACTCTTGAATTGTTTTAGGTTACGCCCTGTAAAACTACGCTAACTTTTGCAAAAGCACCGCACGGAGTGAGAGTTAATCTATACATATAATAAAACTGTAGAACAGAGATAGCTTACATTTTATTAATATTAAATACATATAAACTATTGCCTACTGAACATTCCACCCCCGATCATACCCGGCTTAAAGGTGACCAATACACTCGCAGCGTTGCCGCGCTGGATAGCGACAGCTATCCTTTGTACCAGGTACGACCGGGTGTAGGAGTCAGGCGTCTTGTAACTGTAGAATGGACTTAATCTTTAAGCTCTTTTATGATTAAGCAAACAGGGCAGTTTCATACGCTCCCATGAGTCTGATGAAAAAATACGTCTCCTTTCATTAACCTTATGTGGCGTAAACAAAGTTGCGAGCGTTAGTTAGTTTTGCAAAATGTCTGCGAATATCCTTCCGAGGGAGGGCTTACCCGGGGCACCCAACCATAGGTTGATAGGGAACGTGTTGGTTTTTATTCGGCAAGAGTCCGGCTTAGCGTCCAAAATGGATTTTCCACAAAAATAAAATAAAATGCAGTACAATATTTTGGTCTACTTTCTGTTCTTAAGCATATTATTTAACAGTAGGCAAGTTTTTACAGTTCGACACTCGACATTCGACACCCGACACTCGAGATCTCAAATCGCAGACCAGATTAAGTACATAAGGTAATTATTGTTGTGTAAAGATTTATTGCAAAGCATTTTAGGAGATTAGGCTCAAACGAAGAATGTTGAGGGACTGGGAATCCAAGGATTATGATGTAACCGTGCTATACCGCCATCCTTACGGCATGGTCAGCCAATAGGAACCTATTGGCTGACCTATAAATGATTCGTCTGCTTGCTAAACGGTCCATATCTTGGCGAAGAAAATCGCTTTATCAATATCAACCCGTCTGGCCAACGCGATACAGTCAACCTGTTTCTAACCATTCTTCTTGAGGTCTAAGTTCATCAGTGGACCTTGCCCGACTAATTTGATAAAATTGTTCATGTTTGTACGTGTAACGTAATTTCTAATACGACCCATTAAATCACGCCTATTTTATCGACAGGATTATTATACGCCAGATATCCTTGAGATATTATTATACGCTTAGATACGTATACACAAGCTTGTTATTGATTACCTACACGCTTCTCCGATATTATAGCGAAATGATACCACAGTAATATGTTATTGTTGTATTGTTTGGTAAATTAATTTCCATTGTGATCATTAGAGACGTTCAGACATTAAACATATTGGCTTATATTGAACTTGTGGCAAGTATTAAGCAAGTTTGGTTTGTGGTCCTTTGGCGATATTACTTATCTACTAATTACAGTCTAATAGTTTTATAAAACTATAAATTTATACTAATATCATAAAGTCATCTTTCCTGATTTGATTATTTGTTGCAATCAACAGGGTCCGAAACTACGGAACCGATTTGAAAAATACTTCCACATTGACACATTTAATTCCCGTATTTCCATGGTAGCGGAAATTACACAGTTAAAATCACGTGATTTCAATTAGTATTATATACTTACTTATATGCGTAAAAAAATCTAAGACCATAGTATAAACTTAGAGCATTACAAAGGCAAGACTTTGCCTTGAATAAAAAATTAAGGATGCTTAAAGCGAAAGTAAAATACCTAGATCCCAAAAAAACAGTGAAAGTCTGATGCAAGTTAACAAGTAGCTGAGTCGAATTTCGTAACATGAAAAACTTTATGTAAGGTCGGTGTGCGCCGGCGGTCCTCCCTGAGGACGCGGCCACAACAAATTACGGGCAGACAACTTCGAAATAAATTAACTCTCAACTTTCAAGCGTTTTTCTTTCTTTTTGTTAGATGAAAAAACAATTTATTTTGTATTTTGTTTACACTTTAAAGTACTTTGGCGTGGAAATCGGCAAGAAACCATTTTATTTTATTGGTGACTGACTAACAGGAACGTTTGCGCAATTTATATTGCAACCAAAATGTGTACTTTAAATAAAACTATTTATATGTTTTTTCATCGATAAAATGTGTAAATCTATCTAATATCTACATGTATTAAATTTTGTCCTGATTATCTTTTGGTTGTCAATAGACATGAAAGCTTGATACCTATTTGTCAAACTTGACATATATTTTAAGTATTCCCTATAATTTGTCAATTAATAGGTAATGCCTACGACGTCGTCTGCGTGATGAAGTTTTACCAGGAACTATTTCCTAGGTTTTCGATAGTTATACAATATTTGAACCAGAATGGTTCAAAACCATTTTTAGGGCTTTCATACGCAAAGGGCCACCAAGCACTACTTCATGAACCGTAATAGATAGAACTAATCGCTTAGTATTGTGCCAAACATCATCGATACCTTCCTGATTCATGGAACTGTCAATATCATAAATATCAGAGAATTTATTAGCTAATAAATTTTCACAGACCTGCCAAAAAGTAGTGCTAAAAGTACCAGAATAAATTTTTCATCTTCAAAAATATTTCATAACCCTTCTCAGCTTATCGCATAACAGTAACCTACATAGTAAGTACAACGAACTATTATGTCGAAGGATAATGTACATGGTGTAAAAAACTAAAAAAAAAATATATAAAATTAAAAAATAATAATAATAAGATATAAAAATAAAATTTTGTGTGTATTCATTATATACATTGTTTTTGTGGTAGCCGTTTTGAAAGCCTTCTTAAAATTGAGTACATGTTTTTTCTTATTTATTTCCTTATGTATTTATCACACTTACAATAATTTACTATCACTTAAAAAAATAACTTTGAAGGCTAGTTACTCTGAGAAGCAGTAACCATCCAGTGTGTTTTCGAAGCGCTCGTGTCCCCGCGGACTCAGTGTTCTGTAAACGATCACTGCAGTAAGCAACATTTACTATGGCCGGATATGGATGGGTGACCATCACGTGGACCACTTTGTGACATTTATTTTACGAGCGTTTCCGTGCTTCGGAAGGCACGATAAGCCGTTGGTCCCGGTTGTCAGTAAAATGACAGTCGTTAAGCCAAGTTGAAGGCCTTACGGGCGGCTTGAAAATTTTCAACTGTGGGTCGTCACAACCTGCGCCCGGGTCGGCAGCGCGTGTGTAGCGCCTCTGGTGTTGCAAACGTCTATAGGCTACGGTTACCAACCTTCCGGTGGGCCGTAAGCTTGTCTGCCACCTATGTAGTATAAAAAAAAAAGTGTATTGATAAAGAATAGTGTAGTCGTAAACAGGCAGGCATCCATTTTTGTAATCGTGAGTTTTACTCTCCTTGAAATTAATTCTAAAAAAATGTTTAATCTAGCAAACCATAGCATGTTATTTACATCGATGAGTGCCATTTACAAGACGTATTCGTAATTGAGTGATGAAAACAAAGCAATCTGTAAAATAATTTTGTACCGATTTTATGTTCAGCAACTTATTGCTGTATTCATACAATACGTTTAGCCTCACCTTACTTAAAATAACGTCGTTGCGCCTGACAAGTTCCAGATGTGATTTTTACAAGGTTTTGGGAAACTTAAAAAAAACATGTTTTTTCAAAAAGTGTGTAAGTAATCAAAAATCTGTAAATGCAGTATTATGAACATTATTTTTGTACATATGTTAGATATACATTTGAAATGCAATGTTGCATATATTTAAAGAAATTATTATTTTTTCTGTAAATCTGCACATACCTGTTTTGGCACTATGCATGCAAGTTATTTATGTGCCATTTTCATGCACATAAGGGATAATGTTAACACGGTTTTCTCAAAAACTAGTCTATTATGTGACATTTCGGTATTAAACATTCTGTGTACTACTATCATTTTCACAATTATTGGTCGATCTTTTTGTAATGTATTAGTATTAATTAAAACTTCTGTCATTAATCGTAAACGTTAAATTAAAAGTATGTTAAAATACCTAAAAGTTACAATATAAACTCCTCTATAAAGTCCTTAATCCACTTACACGAGTCCAATGCAGAGTGCAGAACAAAATAGATGGAGCTTAAACTTTTGAATAATTACGTACGATCATATTTGTCTGTAGCAACCGTGCTCAGTTTTATGCCTATTCCTAATTAGGTAATCAAATTCAGGCAGTCCGATGCTGGACATAGACCTCGCCCAAAGTATGCCGTAACGTAGGGTCCTACGTCTTCCGCATTCAGTCACTCTCTGTGACCTTTTCAGGCGGTCGAGCCATTAGGAAGAGGATCGTCCTATCCTACGTTCATCAAGTTCGACTATCGTTTCTTCTATAGATGTGTACCTACCATCAAAACGCATGCTCTGAGAGTTATGTCAACAACTCTGGTATTCTGACGGATAACATCGTTTCAAATCAGGTTTCAAGGTAAGTAGCCTCCTGGGCAAACACAAGCCTCAATCTTTTGACTAGGATTAGTCCCTGCTACGTCGTTTCTTTACGGTGAGGCAATTTGTCACACTATAAGTGACATTGGGCTGATCTTGTCACCTTTTTTTTAAAGATCAGAGTCACCACACTCCCTCTCCCCACTTTAGCTGTCTGTTCCAAACGGAGAATGAAATTTAATACACTTTAAGGACCAGAGTCCCACCAAATTTAAGGTGCTGTTTATTAATTCCGTCCTCTCAAGGGGATTTATTATTTTTGAGTTGCTTGAGAGCCGCGCTTACTTCGCTCTGATCGATATCTGGTACATTGGTGCATTAATGAAGCCCTGTGGCCATCATTATTATGCCACGTAGGCTAATTAGTCCGTGATAATTTTAGGTCTCTGTAAAAGCAGTCCATTTCCTCGAGAATATTAATGAAATTACCTTGAGGGTACAATTATGCTACCTGTGGCTGTTTGCTGCTGATCAACTGTTGGGTACAGATCTTAGTGCCCCTGTTCTGCTCAATCGTAGTCTCGAAAACCCTGGTGTTATTACGTCTGAGGTCTTAGCAGCATTAGAATTTTGACGTTAAGGTCAAACCGTTCTGACGAATACGCAGGCGTAGGTCTCATTTCCCGTCTAATCTTCATAACTTCGAGAGTCTCGAGCTTTAAACACCTTTTTTGCCATTGCTGGACAAAAATCTTTGAGCACTTGTTGTAACGTTTTTACCACTGTGTCGGTTTTATCGTTGTGAGTGGTTTCTAGCAAATCGAAACTATTTCGAAGTTTCAATTGAAACCTTTCGGATCCCAATTATATGTGGAGCGTAGTAGGTCGAAGAACAGGCTTTATAACCTGGGTTCTTTCTCAAAATACTGGGACAAGTCAGTGATCACAACCGGCATTAAACCACCTGACAATCACAAAGTCATCACTTTTGTCCGTTATGATAAAGACTTTCTCATTAATTGTGACTTTGTCGGGGCTTCACCAAATCTACTTTCTATAGGGCCTCATATTAAAGAAAGAATTCACCAAGAAGTGACCCTGAGATTGAAGGGAAAATCAACAAGTAGGTATGTGCCCCAGTCATTCGGTGTCTCACGGTTTTGCCGCGACCTTATACCCTATAGTTTTGCGTTAAAAATCCCCATTAACCAAGTAATGCCCGGATTATTTTTTTTGAGATTTTGGAAAATCTAGAGATTAAATATGATTTAATGAGGTATTTCTAGACATAAATCATAAATTTTATTTTTATAAATAATTTGGAAGTTTAAAAAAATCACGTGTCCAAATGGACACACTAAGCACTTGCAATAGCTGAAAAGACAAGAACATAAGCAAATTTTTTTTGGTAATTGGTAACCTAAATTTATTGCTATTTGTTTAAAAACATAAACGAGACATTTTTAAATAATAATATAAAAGTTTATTATTATTTTTAGTAGATACAGAACTATCAATACCTGAGGTCATCGAACGTATTGTTTTGCATTTGGGTCCGTACATCTTTTTTTACGTAATTTTCCGTACATAATGATATATCTTATCAAACCTACCGTATAGTTTGAAGGTAGATGATCTACCTGCACCTTTGGCACCTACTCCAAAAGTTTTTAGGTAAGATATCAATACTCTTGCTCTACGAAGCTCCAGCTGTGGCATCTTATTTTGAAAATCACAAGCATTATTATTACAAGCCTCCAGCTTCCATAAAAATAGAGATAATAACCACTTCCTCTCTAATATATTTATCTACATGTTTATATAAGTACCTATAAGTATGTATTTGTCCACTAGTCTTTAGAGGAGTCTAATAAATGTAATGTAGTAGTGGACAATCCTATCTTTTCCTATATATTTTTGGATTCTTCTGAAGAGTAAGGCTTGTGGATAAAGGTGGTGGTGCCACATGCATGTGATGGTACTTTTGGGATTATTGTTTTATTATGTATAGCTGTTGTACACCCAAAAGGTTTGACAAAATACATTTTGTAATGGCTAAATCATGATAACCTCTCGACATTTTCTTCATTTGGTTTACTGTCAACCGCCGATATTACTGTAGACGACACTACCACCACCACCTTTTTACTCTTCTCACATCTGACGCTTGATTTATGGTGTCTCTACCTAGAAACTAGTCAAAATCGAACTATCTAAAAGTAAAACGAAAGATATTGTAATGCTATGGCTAAAGCTTAGCGTGTCCATATGGACACATGACGTTCAGTGCTATATATTACATAGGAAATTACATTCTGGCAGTATTTTATGCTTTTATATAAATAAATACACACTATCGCAATAAATTTGTGCTATAATAACATGAATATAATTTATAGTTTAAAAATAATAACTACTTACTCTCATCTCGGGTCTATTTTTTCTACGTACTTGTTAAAGGCGGCAAATAAATGAATATACTTGGAAAACTAAAATTATTGTAACAGTTATGTTTACAGGGTATTAAAATTTGACATTTGAATGCAGAGTTAGACTAATAAAATAATTACAAAAGTCAAAAAATACTACCATAACAACTCTTTTATTTAACCACGATTTGAGTGTTCATATGGACACGCTAGGCATTACTGGGTTAACATTGTAGTTGGCAGTGTCTTGTAATATCTTCGCTATGTCTTCTTACACAGCTTCGATAGCCTCTTTCGTGCTTCTCGAGGTAGTGGCAAACACCTGTATCACATTCAGGGAGTTTCTGTCGGTGAGTTCCAGTATAAGATATGCTACCCGAGCCAAAACACTGCTGATTTCCACGCCACTGCTAATGAGGTAAATTTTCACCATAAAATCGACACCACCACCGTTCATCACTTTGCTAAAAATAGAGCATTTCATCTGGTGTGAGGGTTAGCGTGTTCTAGTGTCCCTTGATTGAAGTATATAAGTGAAGATACCCTTTATTCGGATCTCGCACAAGTCTAGTGTGTCTTTGCAACTCAGTTCTACCTCGAGTTTGATAAGATGCTCGTTCAGCTATGGAGTGTACCTAAAGTGCGTCGTTATATGGAGCTAGGATCAGTCGTAAATGGTAGCCTGTCTTAGCCCGTAAATTATTCAAATATCCGCCATGATCAAACCGAAGGTAATATTTTCTCCAAATGTTCTTTGAAATTATTTCTTCCCCTCAAAAGTCTTACTTACATTCGCGTTAAAAGCAGTTCGGAACTTTTTGATCAACGTTATACGAATATTAATTTAGGTAAGTTAAAAGTTTTATTTTGCGTAAAAGGTGATAACAGAAAAAGCTTCAGATGCAAAGGAACTTCAAACTTTCGAAATTGAGCTAGAAATGTTTGTTTAACTTGTTTACTTTACAAATTATTTAGATGGTGGTGCGGCCTACTAACGCCCTCTAGTATCCACGAGAGGAAGACCGCACTAGGCTGAAGATATCAACGGACTGAAGATACCAACGGACTGAAGATACCAACGGACGGCAGCGCCGCCAACGGCATAAGGACGAACTAGTATTAAGAACTTCACTCTAATGTCAATTTATATTCATTCTGAATTAAACGTTGTTACAAGACACAAGCAAATAAAGGAAATTCATTTGTATCACCGATCCCCAGTATTTAAGCACCAGTCAAAACCATATGGTCGATCAGAGCCGGATGCTCGGAGCCTTTGCAGCAAAGCTACATTTCACTGGAAATACGTATTTCAAGAAAAACTGTTGGAAATTGGGAAGCATACCTACCTACCTACATACAATTGGGAAAAGACGCGGTGACGCAGCAATTCATACAAATCTTTTTCGTCGCATTAAAATACGAATTGGAAGGTTGCTGTACGAAGACTAGTCCGTTGCAGGCTGGCACTCCCGTCTTTCCTTTCCATTTTTTCATATTCCTTTGTTTAATAGCGTGCTTTATTTCAGGCGTTGCATGACGGTACCCAACTACTAAGTACATAAATTGTAAGTACGACGATACGTGGCAATCGATTAAAAACGATTAATATCTACATAAAACCGTGAGTAATCCTTTCAGTTTCTTTAAAATGAGTGAGCCCAAGACTGATCATAAGTTAGCAGATTTGATTAAAAAACGTGGTTCGGTCAAGGGCAGACTTACGTTATTTGAAAATTATGTCAAAGCGTTATCTGCTCCTTTATCAAACCAGCAGTTACAAGAATTAGAATTACGCCTTGAAGGTAATTCTACATTAATTAATACTTTTAATGATTTCCAAGGGGCGATAGAAGTATCCGAAACCGAGCTGTCAAAACAATTAGAAGAAAGAGCACGGTTTGAGGATCAATATTATAGGGTTATAGCTATAGCGAAGCTTTTATTAAAGCAAAAGGATGTACTGGATAATAGCTGCAAGGTCACAAAACAATCGATAGGGATTAAGTTACCTAATATTAAGTTGCCTACCTTCGACGGTGCATATGATCGCTGGTTGGAATTCAAAAATTCGTACGATAGTATGATTAATACACGTGAAGATTTGGATTCCATCCAGAAATTCCATTACTTGAAATCGTCATTAAATCCGGGATGCTGACGATCACGAACGTTTGATCTTTTGATGGTTGTGGAATCATTTTATGTAGCAGCCAGCGATCCACTGCAGCCCATTTGTTCTGCAGCTTCAGCGTGCATCCCACTGATCGTGCGTCTGTCCGAATCCCCGGCAGCAATATGCCGCAGCGTATCTGGCAGTGCATTACAGGTTATAAGTGCTTTAGAATTTACTTCTGACAATTACACTCACGCCTGGGAGTTATTAGATAACAGATTTAATAATCCACGATTATTAACACACAATCATGTGAAGGCCTTGTTCAGTATTCAGTCAATTCACAAAGAGTCAGCTTCTCAAATTAGGAAACTCATAGATATGGTTTTGAGAAATTTACGTGCCTTGAAAACATTAGGCGAATCCACAGAAGCCTGGGACACCTTGATAATGTATTTAATAGTCTCAAAATTAGATCAGGCTACTGAACGCGAATGGGAGAATCACATTGGGTTGCTTAATGTGGGTAGTGTACAATCTGTATTAAAATTAGAGGATTTACTTAGATTTCTCAAATCCAGAGCTGATTTATCAGAAATGGTAAAGGTAAATCATTCTAAACAGTCATTTGAAAGTAAGAATACGGAACGCTCACATTCTGGTAATCACAATAACCATAAACATTCAAGCCATAGTTATGTCAGCACAAGTAGTGTACCCACAGATAGCAGAAAAGGTGTACCATACGCACAGAGGTCTAGCAGTACTAGTTTATCCCGGGTGCGTAGGTGCACAATGTGCAATGAAAATCATTCTATATATTCATGTCCCTCATTTCTTAATTTAACCGTAGAAGCAAGAGTTAAATTCATAAAAAATAAAGGCTTGTGTAGTAACTGCCTACGCACTGGTCACCTGGTGGGTGAGTGTAGGTATGGGTCATGCAAGCTTTGTGACAAAAAACACAATAGTCTGGTATGCAGTGATAGTCAGGACAAGACCAACAGCGAATCACATGTGAGCCGCGGAGAGAACATGCAGTCACTCCCAGTCACCGCTAACGTCTCCACTATCTCCACATTATTACACTCTGCTACTAAGCAGCCAGAATCAGATGGCAGTGATTTAGAGTATTCTTTATTACCTACAGTTCTATTATCCACAGCATTAGTTGATGTAGCAGATAGTAATAACAAATACCATACTGCACGTGTACTTCTGGACAATGGTAGCCAACATTGCTTCATTACTGAAAGATTATGCAAATCATTGAACATACAGATATTACAGTCCACTTATCATATAACAGGCGTAGGACATTCTATAATGCAGTCTACCCACTTATGTACCATTAAGCTACGTTCAAAAATAAATACATATACCAAGAGCTTAAAATGTCTGGTACTACCCCGTATTACAAATAATATTCCTTCAGCTGGTATAAATGTAAAGAGCCTACCTATACCTGATAACATTAAACTTGCTGATCCTCAATTCTATTTACCATCAGAGATAGACATATTAATAGGTGCTGATATATTTTGGGACCTTTTATGTGAAGGTAAGTTTAGGTTAAGACAAGGCCCCCATTTACAAAATACACAATTTGGCTGGATACTTTCTGGTACATTGTACAATAATCAGTTTAATCATTCCAAAGAGGTACAATGTAACCATAGTCAAACATTACACACACAATTACAATTGTTTTGGGAATTAGAAGAAGTTCCTAAAGTTGGTAGGGTCCTCAGTGCAGATGAGAAACTGTGTGAGGATATTTTCATAAAAACAACTAAGTGTACAGAACAAGGTAGGTTTTCTGTACGGATACCTTTAAAGGAGTCAGCGGATGCACTAGGTGACAGTTACAGCTCTGCATATAAGCGACTATTGGCACTTGAACGAAAGTTCACCCGTTTCCCTGAATTCCGTCAAAAATATTTAGAATTCATTAATGAATACATAAGCCTCGGTCATATGACTCGTATAGAATCATATGAATCACCTCATTATTTCTTACCTCATCATGGCGTTATCAACAATAATAGTTCCACAACGAAACTACGGACGGTGTTCGATGCTAGTGCGGTGACTTCATCGGGTAAGTCACTGAATGATATTCAGTTAGCAGGACCACCGCTCCAGAATGACATTTTCTCCATACTGCTAAGATTTAGGCAATATAAATATGTAGCATGTGCAGACGTGGAGAAAATGTTTAGACAGATCCTTATACAACCAGACCAACGTTCACTCCAGCTGATACTCTGGCGTGAGCGTTTGTCTGACCCTATAGGTATCTATCGTTTAAATACAGTAACCTATGGCATGGCCGCTTCGCCATACCTCAGTATGCGTTGCCTTAATCAGCTTGCACTTGATTGTGAGGAGGTAGACAGAGAGGTTGCAGAGGTAATTAGATATAATTTTTTTGTTGATGATGTGTGTCTAGGACACGACCACCTCCCTAGCTTGCTAAGTCTGTGTGAACGGGTATATGATACATTAAAGGGCGGATGTTTCCCGCTGCGTAAGTGGGTGTTCAACATGGACATTAGTTCCCATGACCTATCTACGAGGTTATCTTTAGGTGAACATGGTAATAGTAAAACATTAGGATTAGGTTGGTATAACAAAAGCGATGAACTACATTTTTCTACGAATTTTGTTACTGCTAATAATGTAGTGACTAAACGTTCCATTTTGTCAGTCATAGCGCAAGTGTACGATCCATTAGGAATTTTAGCGCCAGCTGTAATTATAGCTAAAATTCTATTGCAAAAGTTGTGGTTGTGTAAAATAGACTGGGACGAACCAGTTTCAAAGGAACTTTTAGTCACTTGGGAAAAGTTTAGTAATACTTTACACTGCTTACGTGATTTACGCATACCAAGGCATGTCGTAGGTACACATAAGCAGTGTATAGAACTCCATATATTCACAGATGCGTCACAGTCTGCTTATGGTGCGTGTGCATATGTACGTACATACTCGGAGGCCTCTCATGTGTGCAGTAGGTTGCTTTGTGCTAAGGGTAGGGTTGCACCGCTCAAATCACTTAGTATACCTCGTCTAGAACTGTGCGGGGCACTCGTCGGGGCCCGGTTATATAAAAAAAAAATTATTAGTTCTTTACGGTTAAGTTTTCATAATACTTATTTCTGGACCGATTCAACTATAGTTCTAGGTTGGATACGTACGCCTCCACACTCACTAAAGACCTTTGTTCAGAATCGCGTAGTAGAAATAAACGACCTTACCAGTGATGCTGGATGGTCTCATATAGGTACCAAAATTAACCCTGCAGACCTGGTTACTCGTGGGCTTTACCCTAACGAACTGGTAGACAGTAAGTTATGGTGGAATGGTCCTCCGTTTTTTGAGTTACCAGGATCGACCTGGATACAAGATTATTCTGACGATACAATACAGACTGTAGACTTACCAGAACTTAAATCTCATACCACCAGTATGACGTGCAATACCGTCAAAATTGATATTATACAGTTTGAAAGGTTTTCATCGTACAATCGTATAAGACGTGCTGGTGCGTATGTCTTACGATACCTTCATAATTTGCGCCAGCGACTAAACCGTGTGACTGGTCCGCTATCTGTCGACGAACTCAACGCCTCGTCGCTGATGTTAGTACGTCTTGCGCAACAATCCTCATATTCAAATGAATATAATAGTTTAAAACGTAACTTACCTTTGAAAACGTCACCTGCAATTTCTAAGCTTAATGTAATTCTAGATGAAAATAATATTATAAGAGTAGGTGGACGTCTAAGCTATTCTTCAGACTTTTCTTATGATAAAAAACACCCCATATTATTATGCAGCAAACATCATCTAACAACATTAATATTTCGGTATGAGCACCAACGGCTTCTACATGCGGCCCCCCAATTATTGTTGGCTAACATTCGTGAAACTTGGTGGCCCATAGGGGGTCGAACCCTAGCAAGAAAGGTAGTGCACCAATGCGTTCGCTGCGTTCGAATGAAAGGTAAAACTGTAAGTCCCATCATGGGGAATTTACCGTCTGAGAGAATCGAACAGGGTTTCCCTTTCATTCGAAGCGGAGTTGATTACGCAGGACCTGTCCTTATACTTAACCGCAAAGGTAGGGGTGCTAAACTTGAAAAGGGATATATTTGTCTATTCGTTTGTTTTGTGACTAAAACTATTCACCTTGAATTAGTCGGCAGTCTTTCTGCTCAAGACTACATCCTAGCGTTAAGACGGTTTATTGCCCGAAGGGGAAAACCATCACAAATATTTTCAGATAATGGCAAAAACTTTGTTGGAGCTATGAAAGAAATTAATTTAATGTTTAAATCACAATCTCAAAATATAATCGATGAATTAGGTAATGAAAGCATAGAATTTAAGTTTATTCCATTTTATGCCGCTCATTTTGGAGGACTGTGGGAGAGTAATCTGAAGGCTTGTAAACTGCATTTAGGACGCATATTGGGTACCGCTCATTTAACGTACGAAGAGTTTAGCACGGTGTTAACACAAATTGAGGCCGTCCTGAACTCCCGTCCAATGTCTCCTCTTTCCGCAGACCCACAGGATCTTCTCCCTCTTACCCCAGCTCACTTCCTCATCGGCAGACCATTGACCACACTTGCAACCAAGGATATCACCGGAGTACAGATGAGTCACCTGACCCGCTATGAGAAGGTGGAGCAACTGCGACAGAGCTTCTGGAAACGTTGGTCTATGGATTATATAGCCGAGCTTCAGACACGGTGCAAGTGGAAGACTCACCGTGGAGACCTCAAAGAGGGTATGTTTGTTGTCATCAAGGATGAACACCTGCCTCCCTTGCAGTGGCATATGGGCAAAATTATTGAAACGTTTGCGGGCAAGGATGGCATCAGTCGTGTAGCAAGGATTCTCACTTCTAAAGGCATTGTACTCAGAGCATTCCCCAAAATATGCCCTCTGCCAGTGGAAGTGCCTGCAACTGAAGACTCCAGAGCTGCTTGCGATGCAGTACCTTAATTTTGACAGCAGGAGCTTTCAAGGCGGCCGGTATGGTGCGGCCTACTAACGCCCTCTAGTATCCACGAGAGGAAGACCGCACTAGGCTGAAGATATCAACGGACTGAAGATACCAACGGACTGAAGATACCAACGGACGGCAGCGCCGCCAACGGCATAAGGACGAACTAGTATTAAGAACTTCACTCTAATGTCAATTTATATTCATTCTGAATTAAACGTTGTTACAAGACACAAGCAAATAAAGGAAATTCATTTGTATCACCGATCCCCAGTATTTAAGCACCAGTCAAAACCAGATGGACAGTAACTCGACAAGTCGACTCAACATTTACTGCGGAGATCTAAGCATTTATAAAACAATACCAATCTACTTATTTTTGGATCAATGACAAGTATTCTAATGTATAATTTTATGCGTACCTAGTACGGTCGGCCAAGAAAGTGGTGTATCAGTTTTGATTTAGTTTTCTAGTCATTGAAAATCACAACAAGGTTCATACTAGATATCATTGAAAGAGATGCATAATAATGACGTAAACTTTATTGATAAGTATCCATTTGTCGTAAGTCACTTAGATGTGCATGACATTTTAACCTTTATTAAAAACTGATAAAACATTAATTTCTGCAAAGATAATTTGAATGGTTCTAAATAAAAGTAATAAAATCTTTTTAAATCTAGCTATCTCTTTTTCATACAGAATACTGACAACTGACTTTTTGTCAAATATATTCAAACTAAGAACAGCTGTCACGTAACAAACTGTAGGTATCAATAATCAATATAAAAGATTATCAATAATCAGATACAGATGGCAATAGAAATTGTCAGATATGTCTGCTAGCGAAACTAATCATTATCGCCTATGAATTTGCAAACGACTTTCAACCTTAAGATGGTACACCAATTTTTTGGCCCACTGTACAATAATTGGTGAAGTACCTACGAGTATATTCTCTGCCAACCCTGTAATATTTCATGGAAAGAAGCGTGAAAATGCATATATTCACGTAATTATATCTTACGCTTCCTTTGTAATACATGTATGTATTACTGGGTTCGATTCCCGGGTCGGTCCAAATATTTGTGTGAAGCTCAAATGTTTGTTTCGGAGTTTGAGTGTTTTCTATGTATAATATATGTGTGTATTTATAAAACTCATCGTATCGTTTTCGTCCAGTCATTGTCGAGACCCTAGGTCCATGGGGTCCCAATGCGCAAAAAGCGCTTTGTGGAGTCGACTGGTGACACCCAAGGGCTGGCAGGTTTCTCGCTTCAAAGGGGGAATGCTGCTAGTCTTTTGGGCACAATGCCACGGGGGCCTTATTTAGGTTTAGTTTACGAGTAGATAGTAATAATGTAAATATATTAATAACTAGCTGGCCCTCGCAACTTCGTTTACGTCACATAAGGTGTACGAATGGAGGGGTACTTCTTCATGAGACTCATCAAGCAGCGTGTGAAACGGCCCTGTTTGCTTAATCATAAAAGAGCTTAATGATAGCTTATATCTAATAGCCTTATTATTAAGCTCTTTTATGATTAAGCCAACACGCCCGTTTAGCCTCACTTTCAAAATAAACGTTGAATTCTAGATTTACCGAAAGTTGAGATGCCCCTAATTTCTGAACTACATAACCCTCAATATTGAAAATTGTGTGGAATAATGCTTAAAGTACTTCCTTTCAGACACTAAAAAAATATTTGAAATCGAACCACGCAGTAAGAAAATATAGCTAAAAAAATATTTTGCCTTTCATCCCCTCTCCTGAAGGAACCGCGCAAAATGTCGGGATCAAAAGTATCTAAGAACCTTCCTCGGACTAAAGACTTAGATCATACAAAGTATCATTCAAATCGGTTCAGTAGTTTCGGCGTGATACTTATTCGGGATACAGACAGACAGACAGACAGACATAAAAATTTTAAATTACATTTTCGGCTTCAGTATCGATTAGAGAACGCCCTACACTTAAAATTTTCAAAATATCTTCCATGTACAGACTCCCGACCCTCTACAGTTTTATTATAAGTATAGATGTAATAATTATGTTTCTCTCTAATTTTTAACAATAAATTTATAAACATACTAGCTGACCCTCGCAACTTCGTTTACGCCACATAAGGTGTATGATAGGACATGTATTTTTTCATCAGACTCATGGGAGCGTATGAAACTGTCCTGTTTGCTTAATCATGCCTTCGGCGCGGACTGAATTATTTTACAATAGCCTTAATCATTAAGCTCCTTTGTGATTAAGCCAACATGCCAGTTTAGATTTAACCTTACATTCAAAGGAATCATTGAATTATAGATTTTGCGAAAGTTGAGATGTCTCTAATTCCTGAACTACAAAACCCTCAACATTGAAACTTGTATGAAAGGATCCTTAAAGTACTCCTACTGAAATCTTTTTTTGAAATCGGACCACGCATTGAGAAGTTACAACTAAAAAAATCATTTTGTCTTTCATCCCCTCTCCCTAAGGAACCGCGCAAAATATCGATATTAAAAGTATCCTAGAACCTTTCTCGGATTATAAGTTCTGATTGTACCAAGTTTCATTGAAATCGATTTAGTAGTTTCGGCGTGATACTTATTCGGGATACAGACAGACAGACAGACAGACATGAAAAATTTAAGTTACATTTTCGGCTTCAGTATCAATTGGAGAATGCCCTATGACTCTCGACCCTCAACAGTTTTATTATATGAATAGATAAGTACATCTATCAGTTGTCTAGATCCCATAGCACAAGCTTAAAGCTTAGTTTGGGCTAGATAATGTTGTGTGAGAATGTCCAACAATATTACATACTAAGCGGGAGCTTTCCGCCGGTATATGAGTCAATCAGTCAAAATAGCCCATAGCCATCCACTGCAAAACTATACGAGTAAAATTTACTAAACTAATTCATAAAGAAGACAGTACTTTTTAATTTTCCGTAGGTACAAATTACAAATAATACGTTTAACTTCCTGAATACTCCACTATCCATCATTAGTACAAATTACTAAAATCATGTTTAACATAATGAATTCTCTTTATCCGCCTTTCCTAAACAAAATTAAAACTAGAATTAAACTGACTCCATTATGTACATAAAACTTTAGTTGACCTGGCATTCCCGAAGCCTTATCATCACTTTGAAAATACACTTTAGAAAATAGATTTATCGGTTGCCCCTAACAATAAAACTACAGAAAAGTTAAAGATTTAGTGGTTTGATACTGTTCTAGTTCAGGAAAAAGTTTACAAGAAAAACACAGCACTTTTGGTAAACTACAAAGTAGGCTATAATCATTGTTACAAGTTTGAAGTAGAATTATCTGATAAACGCGACTCACAAACCATAGAAAATACGGACTTAGTGTCACACTACTATATCGTAAACTGTATCACATTTTCATTTGTCGAGAATGATTTGCCCTTGAACTTTTTACGGTTCCGACTCCACTGTTCTTCTGTCAGTCTGTCTGTCTCCAGGTCCTGTGTCTTAAAAACCGTGATAGCTAAATATAGTAAATTTTCACAGATGATGATCTATCGCCACTATAACAACGAAATACTGAAAAATGAAAAATAAAATTAAAGAGGACGTGATTTTCTGTTATGCCGTTTCTTTTTGTACGAAACCCTTATGTCCGGTTCGATTGGCACTTGAGCAGTTTTTATTTCACCCAAACATATACATTGGTCGCTATTTTCATGCTATACCCACGATAAGACGAGGTTATATCCTGTACTACTTTAGGTCCGCGTTGCAATTCTCCTTTTCTAGAAACTTCTAAGTTATCTCGGTCAAGACACGGCTTACTTGAAGATTGTTTCGCTTCTGTTAATTCATTTGATTGGGTCTGTTTCCAAAAGATTTATTTGCTAAGTTTAAATTGAAAACCGTTCACTGTTTATGTGTGTGTGTGCCTCTAACTCAGTGCTCCGTAAACAATCAATTATTAAGTTAAGAATGTTATGCTATGGGTTTTTTCAGATAGGTGACCATTTGTGACAACAATATTTTCATTTAGTAAGTACCGCTTCCGTGCTTCATGAGACATTTTTTTATGAAATGAAGCTGTTGGTTTGGTGTGCTTATTGTATGGTAGTCGTAGGCGTTATGATCGACGAAAACCGTAACAGTAGGCGGTCACAGTTCGTCTCTATCATCACTTTCATTGTCGATTTCAATAAAATTAATGAAACAGTCTCTTATGATTCTTTTTATAAATTTATTGTATAGGTAAGTTTATCATGACGACTGACTAGAAAGCTTTCATACTTCGTGCTTCCTACACTTTGGTGTTTGTATTCTTTTTTTGTCATCATCTTGTTAAATTTTTACTCTGTTATTTTCTATGAGCTACAAATATCACAAGAACTGTAATGATGTAATCTTACATTTTATTTTGGTATGAAATGATGTAGGTACAGGTTGTGTTTGTGTTAGAATCTTCAAATAATATTAAAGCATACCAATTTAGTATAATATTAGCTATACTGAACTACAATAGCTTCACAACCGAAATAAACAAGCTTTGCTTACTTGTTCTCCAAAATTCACTACACCAGTGTGTCCATCACCAGATTTTTACGAGCGCTGCACAATAGTTACTGGCATACGAGTAGCTATCCAGGCACCCTGTGGTACTAAATAAATTCTATGCCGCTACGATGTGATTTCATTCTGAATCTCTGATCAACAAAAAGGTAAGCATACTCGTATGACTCCGTTGACTCCGTAAAATTGTAAATATTTTCCTTTTTTATATCTACTGTGTGTCATCAATTTAAATTCATTCATTCTCGAAGTAATCGTTTTATTCCAAGAAACCTTAGCCATTAGCACCACTTGTATCTTAAATGTCTTTCAACAGAAGCAGTAATTCCAAGACTTAAGAATTACTCAAATAAAGTAATTTCTGTTCAAAACATTTCATTCAGTAAAGCTTACGGGATTTGAAGCTTCCCAACTTTGTGGTTAAATATTCATTTTACTTTGTTAGAAAACTTTTACAACGATCTTTTCTTGTGAAACTAGTCTTCAAACGGACTTCTGTAGAATTTAATTTACTTATTTTGTGTCCAGGATCAGGAGATCAGTTACTATTAAAAATTATGAAGAGAGATTGAACCAGTACAGTCTAAATTATCTGCTTAATTTCGAAATTACAGTAAAACATCATCTTTACATTCATATATTTATTAACATACTAATTATCCTAACTAAACCTAAATAAGACCCCGTGCCAGAGACTGGCAACATTCCCCCTTTGAAAAGCATACAAGTCTCAACTAGGCGTTTATTTTCAAAATCTTAAACAATCTATGCGTATCAGGATCCCATGGACCTAAGGTCCCGACACCGACTGGGATAAAACGATAGGAAGAGTAGAGACCCTTATACTTATTATTAGATTTCTAAATTTGCTACACATCATTCATTATATCCTAGGATCCCTTTAAGAACGACCTTCACCGAGCTGGTTATTGGATGAAAAGTGTTTTGTATTAAACTAAATATGTCACTAATTAGCAATAGGGTTGCCTAAAAATTTTTAATCCAGAATATGATAAATTTAGTATTAAAAAAAAAAACTATTAACTGGCTTGCTTAATAGATACATTCCGTACCAGTTCAAAGTATAACGCCCATAGAATATGCAAATGTTAGGTTGTCGATTTTTTTCTCGTCACAACTTTTGTTACGCAGGTATTAACAGGTAAATCGATAGGTACTAGTAATTGCAACGCCCTGGTTTATCAATTAAAGTTAATTAAAATATAGAGATTGTTTAGTTACAAACACGGTAGTATAGGGTTGTCGCGAATTTGTCTGCGAAAAATCTGTCCTGAATTACGGTTGTCGATTTTTAAAAGGGAAATATAGCTATGAATAAATATGTGCGACATAAAGCTCCACCGAACAATCCCAGTTTTGTGATGGACAGACCGACAGACAGACAGACGGATGGGTACGGAACCCTATAAGTACCGACATCTAGCAACTTACTCGCAGCAATATGTTACTTTAAAAAAAGAAGACAACCGCAAGTAATTAATAAAATTCAGGACTGATTTTCGCACACAATCCTGTACTACCGTGTTCGTAATGAAATAATCTTTTATTTTATATTTTAATTAACTTAAATTCATTAACCAGGCCGCTGCAAGTAAATAGTATCGATTTACCTGTTTATGCCTGTATACCCAAGAGTTGTGACATGAAAAAAAACGACAACCTAACATTTGCATATTCTATGGGCGTTAAACTTCCAATTGGTATGGAATGTATCTATTAAGCAAACCAGTACCTAAATAGTTTTTTTTTAATTCTTAATTCATCATATTCTGGACTGAATTTTTTTAGACCATTGCATTTTAATTATTGACATATTTAGTTGAATATAAAACACTTTACATCCAATAACCAGCTCGGTGAAGGTCGTTCTTAAAGAGATCTTAGACCATTACGTAATGTTACTTCGCTTATGTATGCCTGTATTTACAACGTAATGTTGTGTATTATAAAATGATAAACCCACAACATATAACATTCTCGTAGCTATTTACTTTCTTTTAAATTCATGTTTAACAAAATATAAAAGGCAAAGTGTGTCTTTTGCTATAAAACTAACTTGCGAATTCAAAAGAAAGTTGTCCCATAACTATTTAACTTGATACATTAAGCTTTTAAGGAATGTAAACTTTATGTCCACTTTAATGAAAAGATGGCGATCATTCACTGCGAATGCTTAGCAGGTCGTAGAAATATGAAAGGCGCCTTTTTACAGCTTAATATTTTGCGATATGCTACGGGATGCTAAACTAATAAATTTATAGCCTGAATAGTCGATTAAAAGCATTTATTATAATCTTTTAGTATTTTATAAATGTTTATTACTCTGCAACTTTATTGTCTGCATATATTTCTACCTAAAAAACTAACTATGCCCGGAAGCTTCATCTGAGAGGTATTTTGAATACCAAATTTCCCAAAATACTTACTTACAGTATATTTTTTGTGGATGCCTACTTCGTTTGGGAGTCCGGGGGGCTCACAACCGTAGGCTGTAAGGTAGGATACGTGTGTTTTTAGTCGGTAGGAGTCCGGCATAGCATCCATGTAGGATTTTACTGACATTAAAAAAATGCCTACTACCCGTTCGCTCTAACTTTGCCGCTGGCGTAGAGGCGTATACCCGAATTGTTAATTAGACGAAGTAAATTGACAGTACCTAATGTCACTTCGTCATAGAAAATACGCAACATTGTATTCTTCTTCTTCGAGTCAATGGCTAATATTAGATACTCTGGCTTCATGTTACATTGTATGAAGAAGTGACATTAGTTGCTGTCAATTTACTTCGTCTAATTAAAAATTCAACTTTAGTATGGAGCCGAGCGGCAAAGTTAGAGCGAACGAGCAGTACGCCATAGTGTTATTTTACCCGTGTTTATGTTCCAAGTGATTCTTTATTTTTAACAGGTACTTTTTTGATTTATTTTGTTAACTTTCCAAGATATTAATGAACTTTTTAAAGTAGACCGAAGTTCCGAATTAGAAATAAGCTGAGTAGCCGAAAACGTTCCAATAATTAAATAGCTACGTGCCGTATCCCATCTCAAAGAAGCTGTGTTAGCCCTTTATAATCTCTTTGGGTATTATGTAATTGAATTCTTTAAACCGCGAGTATAAAGGAAATACAGTCTTTTATCTGAAACTCGAATAACCTAATTGATTTTTAAAATCCTTTTCTTGCTGTTCGAGTAATAATGTAGCCTAATAAACTAATCAGAGTATCGTCACGCATGGTGTAGGCAGACATTATTTTATCATATCACTATCGAAGTATAATTCAATAGCTTGACAAAACGTTGTTACATTAGTAGCGAGGTTGTGAGCGGTATTCAATTTGACCAATTTGTTTGTATAATCGCATTTATTACTGTGATTGCCTTTGTTACATGCTATTTCTGTTATTAAATTGTTTTAATCAATAGCTATGAGAATTAACTGAATTAGGTTAATACCCATCATCATGATGGATATAATAATAATTTGAGCGATATTTACGACGTATCTAAAAGTTAAGTCTTGAATTCTGGAGACCGGTTTCCTCTTGATACGATTCCAACTCAGTCTGTTTTTGGTAGCCCCAACAATGCGCCTATTGTTGCTTGAGACTAGTGTTGGTATGTCGCAAATATTTTTAAATAATTAACTAAATTAAACTAATCACCTAAGACTTTGATCAATGATCATGATCAATGAGTTACTAAACGCATATTAATAAAGGTCCAGTGTTCAGCAACACGTTTTATTTGATAAAATAGAAATTTTATTTGGTAAACAGATGTATAAAGGTCATTGTTACCTAGGATCCTCTACTATATTACATCCGCACAATGCTACCGTGTATCATTTCAGATTCATATCTCCAAATGCAATCTGGTTGCTTGTTTTTTGCGGGTTTTTATTTATGCAAAATGTAAGGCTTCTTGCTAACATAAATTTAGTGCTGTGACACCGACTAATTAACGTCATTAGGGACGTACAAAGATAATGTGGCCCAACAGACTGTAAAATGTCAAACCGCTCGAGCTACTACTTGTTTTGGTATAACAAAAAATAGAATGTGCCCATTAATGGCTTCGTCGAGTGGATTAGAATGAAATATACCCATTTTTGTTGTGGTGTCACCGACCTTTAATAATCTATACCTGTAAATAGGTAAATTTGTAAATAAAATAGATATTATGGTTTTAAACTACCACTTTATTTGACATGCTTCTATATGCGTCATTTATTAGTAAATGAGATGTTTCTTGTGTGACTAATCATTGGTAGTTCACTCTATCGGCATTTCTTAGTTACGGGATTACATGGGCTCAGTTACAGTTTTCAGGCTACAGTCGATTTATCGGTAACAACTTCAGAATCACTAAACATGTGTAACGTAACGGGCGTCAAGGGTGTCGGTGTGGACTTCCCAAGTCCCGTGTTACAATAGTTTGATTTGTAAAAGAAGATTACCTGGATAACAGCAGCCGGAGATACAGTGGACCTTTTAGGTTAAGGGCCGTGTTGTCTGGCTAGTAAACCCCTGTTGCAGTGAGTTCGTGAAAGAAAAACCAGTGTATATTATTATCACCACGTTTAATGGTCTACAATACAAAAACCACAGGCCTTGTGGTATATCAAACGCACTACTTAGCCTATATATATGGCAGGATGCACCAGTATTACTCCAGTTAGAATACTTATATCTACACACACTTTACTTACTTGCTATAAACTTATATCAAATCTATTGACCTGGCCGGCTCTTGCGCCGATGCGATGAAATTATTTCATTTGACACAATTAACTAAACATCACCTTGTGACGTGGCTAACAAAATATACTTTAATCTAGCGACCTAGAGATGGATCCATTCTGGTTAACATTATTATAATCTATGATTTAAAGGCTAAATAAATCTAGTTACATTCTCGGATCGTTATGCAGCCTCCTGAAGGTGAACTACGTTGTTAAACTGTCGGTGGACTATCGCGTAGGCACCGCTAACCAACGAGATGCAGTAATCAACCTCGCGTATGGATGTATAAGAAGAATCCTGGTGGCCCTCCTTGGTGCCAAGTAGTGAAAAAGAAATGCACGTGGCGTAAAAAAGAGAATAAAAAATGCCGGTGCGAGAACCGGTTACCGCTACAAAGCCGGGCTCGTCAGCGGCGCGCAGTCCCGTCTGTGGATCACGCGTCCCACGCTGATGGGTTCACGGGGAAGAATTCCTCCGTGTTGGGATTCCGCCAAGGGACGGGCAGGTATTCCCAGCAATAATAGGTAGGTACTCCAAAGACCCGCTACAACAAAAGTTACGCGTCATTAGCAATCAGCACGCACTTCACAGACCGCGATTATTACAAGGTCTATCTAGCTTATAAATACCTTTTTGCGGGTCCTGTGATGGTACGAATTGCTCTTGAAGAGACACCTTACGGGTCTTCTCGCTCGAGAGAAAAAAATGCCGACTGCCTCCATCTTTGCTTTTCGTCTCTTCCCCTTCCCACCAAGCCAAACCCGCTTGGTCAGTTACATCTACGGTCCGTTTCATTTCACTCATCCCTCACGTTCCGTTCGTGACTTTTATTCCTCCACCTCTCATACGCCATACACGATTAGGGCTTTATCGCATTAACGCCATGTCATTAACTGAAGCTAAAACTATCCTGTACATTAACCATCCTATCCTCTTAAGCGAATATTTTATCCACTATTTGACATAATGTTCTACGTTACGCGGAACGTGAATTCTGGTGTGACCACTCCGAAATTGATCCGCTCGTAAACTATATATAAATTATCATTAGTTCCAAATCTGTTTACTAATTTAATATACCTATTATTTATTCTAATCTAGATTTATTGTACACTAAATAAAACTATTTTTTTTATGTTCTTTTTTTTTATTCCTAAACTATTTCGTTGACCAGGATCAGTCATTGCTACTGTCAAAATGACAATGTCAGATTCACGACGTCTAACCTATGTGTATGTGTAGTATTATGACTGGATGTAAACACGGAATAAAACGACAGAAAGATATCGAGTTTAATATCTTTGTGTTAATGTGCTTAATGTATGAAATCCTCGTTATCACGAGACAAAAAGAGAGTATTATATTAGAACGTATGGATAATGTGTTGGTGAGTATTGCAGAGTGTTACAATACCCCCTTTCTCGGGAAAAGAGGTAAACCGACAGGTTTACCGAAAGAAACAGCCGGGGCAACCGGGAAAAAGTGGTTACTTAACCGACTCCAAAAAGGATAAAAAAATACCGAGAAACAAAAGAATAAAACTTCAGAACGCTGCTAGCAATAGTTATTCTTCTGACTGCCCTTTAGAATGATCACAGCTGGATAGGTCTTCCTTTCAAAACGCGTACTTCACTCTTCCATACCTCACACAGTATTTCATATTTATCTATGTACATTCATTCGTCATCCTTTCCATATTAATAATAATTATAATAATACATATAATAATATTTAAAGCTTATTTTCCACCTATCATTCAGTCATGCACTTATCCTTCCCTTTCTTATTTGCTCCTATCATTCCATAATTATTTACATGCTGTCATTCTTCAGTCTTATATTCTGTAAGAGTTTTTCATACTTTGGCCAATCGTACTGTCGGTCAATCATTTGACTGTCAAGAAAAACAACTTTTTTGCTCATGCGTTGTTAAGTATCATATCATATAAACATTAACTGTAAGAATAAGAACACAATGTAAAAACACAAACGGCAAAACAATTATTAATTGCATACATTAGTTTCGATAAATGCTTGCCTAGCCCTACGATCAAAAAAAAATCTCGGGTTCGGAGTAAATACCACTAGACAAGCAACAATATCGGACAGGGTGTGTAAATAATTTAATCTACACGCAAGATGTCCTTTACATGAAATTTACCAACAGATCCTGACGATAACTCGCGTAGCTCATACACTACATCTGACAACCTCCTTTCAACCGTGCACTTCACAAATTTCGGCGCCAGCTTGGCGGAGAAATACTTCGCTGCGTTAGATTGTACGAAGTTCCTTCGCCAGACCACATCGCCTATTTTCGCTGTGAAGTGTCGTCGTCTTAGGTTATAACGTTGTGAATTTTTCTGGTACGCCTGAGTTAATGCATCTACTACCTTGTCAAAAATTTTTCCCAATTCCAACAACGATGATGCCGCTGCGCTTCTATCGCCTATGGTCAGATCATCAACTGATGTTGGTAAATCCCTAAGAATTGAATGGAATTGACCGTCAGTGACTTTTTCACGACCGGTGGCTAAGAAGTACGGTGTGTATCCCGTTGCTAGGTTCACCGTGCTATTCAGTGATAGCTGAATTTGCTGAAGGTATTTGGACCAATTACGTTGATCTTGTTCAACTAGTATGGATAAACAGACTTCAGCGGTTTTGTTATACCGTTCGACTGTATTCGCTTGCGGTGCATAATGCGCCGTATAGAAAATTCGAGGGATAGAATATCCATCGCAAAATGATTTAAACGATTTGCTTTTAAATATGGTAGCGTTGTCACAAATAAGAATCGCGGGGGTTCCCCATTTCAAGATCAATTCCTTTTCCAAAAATGAAGTGACCGTTTGAGTGGTTGCAGTACGGAGGGGGTGAAGCCATACAAATTTTGAGAAAACGTCTACAACTGACAGAATGTATATATGACCCGAATATGCTTTAGGTAATGGGCCTATAATATCTATTGACAACGTGTGCATCGGAACGTCCACCTCCTTTTGATTTGTCATGAGTCCGTGAGGTGGTGAATTTGAGTGTTTATATGCTTTACACTTGTCACACCGTGTGACAAATTCCTTAACATTTTCAAACATATTTGGCCAATAATAATGTTCCCTAATTTTCAAATACGTTTTTTGAACTCCTGGGTGTACACTACAGAAGGAGTCATGGTTTTCCTTGATGCATTCATCGACCAGCTCTTTAGGAATTACTAACCTCCAATTGTTTTTTGAAGTACAAGAGCCACCTTTGCAAAATCTAAACAAATTGTTGCCTAGGATCTGAAAATTTTTGAAACGAGTAGGCTTAGTTTTACAGCCGTTATACATCTTCTTATACCACTCATCAGAAGTTGAAGAAAGTTCTTGATTGAAAGTAATAGCATCGACCGAAATTCGGGATAGTGCATCTGGTACGACATTAAGCTTACCTGCCTTATGGCAAATGTCAAAATTAAAAGTGGATATCTGCATTGCCCATCTGGCCAACCTGCCTGAGGGGTTATTTAAAGACTTAAGCCACTTTAAACTCATATGGTCAGTGATGACCGTGAACTTAGTACCTTCTATGTAAGCACGAAAATGATTTATGGAATCCACTACCGCGAGCAGTTCACGCTCTGTTGTACTGTAATTTCTCTCAGGTTTTGCCAGTAAACGTGAAAAGAAAGCCACAGGACGCTCGATTCCATCTATGTCCTGCGTCAAAACACTACCAATGCCTACGGATGATGCGTCGCAATGAAGCACGAAAGGTTTCGAAAATTCTGGCGACGCCAAAACTGGAGCTGTTATTAAAGCATTTTTAAGGGTATTGAAAGAATCCTCAGCTGCTTCGGACCAATGGATGCCGTCACTGCCTTTCTTCTTACCTACCAACGCTGTCATAGGTGCTATGATGGTGGAAAAATCCTTAACAAACCTACGATAGTATGAACATAGACCTATAAATCCTCGTAGCTGCTTGGCAGTTTTAGGCTGTGGGAAATTCTGAATGCTGCTCAGCTTCTCTGGGTCAGTGCGCAAACCTTGTGTATTGATGATGTATCCCAAGTATCTAAGCTCTCCTTTGCAAAATTCGCACTTTTTTAAGTTGATAGTGAGACCAGCGTCACTAAGCGACCTCTTTACAGCAGCAAGTATCTCCATATGTTCAGAAAATGACTCTGTGGCAATCAGAAGATCGTCCAGATAACAAAAAACTTTTCCGTCAAATTTGTGCAGAAATAGCGAATCAACTAGCCTTTGCATTTCCGCTCCCGCATTGGATAATCCGAATGGCATTCTTTTAAAATGAAAAAGACCTCTATTAGGGACTACGAAAGCTGTTTTCTCACAAGAAGTACCTTTGCCGTCTATTCCATCCTGACTTGACAAACTGACCTGCCAAAAACTCGATGATAAATCAATTGAACTAAGATAATGTGCTCCTCGCAGATTGTCCAAAATCGAATTTATATAAGGAAGTGGGTACGAGTCTTTAACCGTGACATCATTGAGCTTACGCGCGTCGAGGCAGAATCTCCATGATCCATCTTTCTTTGGGATCATGACAACCGGGTTGGACCATGGTGACCTCGACGGTTCGATGACATCGAGCCTCAACATCTCGTCCACCTCCCTATTCAATGCTGTCAACTTAGCAGGCGATAAAGGGTAATATCTTTGTTTAATAGGCTCTCCCTGTGTAATAATTTTATGTGTAACGATATGCGTTTTCCCTAAACCTTTTTTTTCTGATGAAATTGACTCAAAGTCATTCATTACTTTTTGTAGATGTTTGGCTTGTTGAGATGTTAGATCATCTCTGGGTATTAAAGCTTTCACCTCACACAACGCACTGCAAGCACTATAACTTGTGGAGTTGCCTCTCCTCACGACATCTCCAAACTTAAAAATGTCCACTAGACCAAATGCATCAGCGAAATCCATACCGCACAAGATTTCGTGATGTATGTCAGGGCAAACTAAAAAATTAAAGTGGGCAGTTATCCCATTACAAGTTATTGGCAAAGACATTATGCCAATGACTTTAATTTGAGATAAATCCGCTAAAAATACTGCTGGCACGACTGAAGCATCCCTAGCATGTAATGTCCATCCAAGTCTTTGAAAATATCGATGCTTATTCGCACCTAAAACTGATAAATGTGCCCCAGGATCGAGCAATGCTTCGAAATTACGGTCCTTTATTGTGAATTTAACAAACAACCGATTATCCCCTACGAATGACGATATTTCAGGCGAAGAGACTGTTTGTGTGTGTAACGACTTGCTCGGGGGCCCCATCAGTTTTTTTCATTAAGTGTCTGTGTAGTAGACTGCGAGCGCAAGCCTGTGTTACATTGGGTGCAGCTCCTAATCGTCACCCTCTTAGCTCCGCACTTGAAACATATTATGCCTGGTATTGACCTACACACCTTATAACTATGGCCGACTTTTTTACATTTAAGGCAAGTAATAGGTGAGCCGCGCCTGTCAGGTAATTTGCCGACGCTGACTGCATTGAGTTCGCGCTTGCCAACCGGTTTAGATTGACATAAAACACCAGAATAAGCCTCATAATTCTTGGACACGTTGACCAATTGGTCAAAGGTAGTAATATCATTGATGGCTAATAGTTGGGCGTATGTAGGTAGCAAATTGTGTTTTATAATTTCAAGTAGGTTGTCGCTTGTAATAGGATATGTTAGTCTATTGTTTAAATCCTGGATATCTAAAATAAAGAATGATACAGACTGACCTAGCTTCTGCTTTTTTTCACGAATTTGTCTCTCTATGTTGTAGTTGTAATCCTTTGATTGAAAGAATTTTCGAAATTCAACGCAAATATCAAACCAAGAGTTAATTTTATGTTGGATTGTTCTATGAAACTTGAGTGCGGTGTCAGATAACAGTTCTGAAAAACCTCTTACTAATGTTGTATCGTCAATCTGTCGTGCGATACGTGTTTCATTAACCCTAAGGAGGAAGTCGTCAATATCTGACTCTCCGTTATACTTGAGTTTAAGGGAAGCTAAATTCAATGATTTGTAGTACACATGCGCACTGGGGGGCGGTGCAACTACTTGTGTTATACCATTACCTTGGTTCATGTTGTCAAAAATTTCGCTAGTTTTAATGGGGAATGTCTTATGTGCGTGTGCTATCGGTTCTTGTGCCACGTATGTCTCTTGTGTGTTGCTGTGAGAGGCAGCATAATGGGTGGTCGTATTAGAGACTATGGATGTCGTAAACGTTTCGGGAGCCAAAGATGAAGTCCGGTTCACGTTGACTCGGGGACGTGTATTTACGGTATCCATAGGTATGTGTACCTCTAAAGGTCGTGTATACGGGCTAGAAGTTACCTGCATAACGTTCCGACTATGCACCGGTGAAGCAAATTCACTTGCATCAGTATCTGGAGTTTTTGACATTTTTTATAAATAAGTTCTTAATATCTAGTTTGTATTTAGCCTAAAATGCTCTAGTAGTAGTAGTAGTAATGGTATAATCACTGTAGCAATGCCACAGACACAATAACAACAAAGTTATGTTTCAAAAGTATGTTCGTAAAAATTACTATGAAAAAATTCAATTTTGTTAATAAAAACAAAACCTGCAACTATTTAGTCCTGATCCTTGTGTATTTAAGCTCTAAAGGGTGTACAAGATCAGATAAAACTATAAAAACAACCAATATGTTGATATTTAAAAAGTTGATTTTTGTCGGGAGAACGATAAGACAAAAAAACTCAAATTTGCTCACAAAATCGAAAATTGACACAAGACTTTATCTGGTCCTAGTGTTTATCAATGCAGAATGGTGCACCGAATCAGATAGAAGTTTAAAAATCACCAATATGTTGATACTTAAAAAGTTGATTTTTGCCGGGATGAGAACGACAACTCATAAAACACGAATTTGTTCACAAAAACAAAATTTGCACATATTTTGGTTTGGTTTCTTACTGTTATTAACTCTAAGCAGTGTAAGCAATTATATTAAACACTTAAACCATCCAGATGTCAATATTTAAAAAATGTTGTTAGTTCTGGATGAAACTTTTGTTAAAGAAAAAAAACTTAAATTTGCATAAAAAAGTCAAAATTTACACATTTTGTGGTCTGGTCTTCACGGATATGAATTCTTAATAGGGTGAGTGACCAGATTCAATATCTATAAACCATCAATATGTCAATATTTAAAATTTTGACATATTCCTGAGGGAACGGTGAAGTATGAACTATTAATTTTCTTAAAGTAAAGCTACTGCTTTCAAGCCTAGATACAACAATAAAAATTGTATCCCTCAAAAGATAAACACAAAGGAAATTCCCCCCCGAAGCTCAATTGCAACAATGGTTACCAACTAATTTCAATTGAATTCAGGCGCTGTACATGCAGCACTTTAATAGGTAATCACAATAAAATAAAGTTCGGGCGCCATGTAACGTAACGGGCGTCAAGGGTGTCGGTGTGGACTTCCCAAGTCCCGTGTTACAATAGTTTGATTTGTAAAAGAAGATTACCTGGATAACAGCAGCCGGAGATACAGTGGACCTTTTAGGTTAAGGGCCGTGTTGTCTGGCTAGTAAACCCCTGTTGCAGTGAGTTCGTGAAAGAAAAACCAGTGTATATTATTATCACCACGTTTAATGGTCTACAATACAAAAACCACAGGCCTTGTGGTATATCAAACGCACTACTTAGCCTATATATATGGCAGGATGCACCAGTATTACTCCAGTTAGAATACTTATATCTACACACACTTTACTTACTTGCTATAAACTTATATCAAATCTATTGACCTGGCCGGCTCTTGCGCCGATGCGATGAAATTATTTCATTTGACACAATTAACTAAACATCACCTTGTGACGTGGCTAACAAAATATACTTTAATCTAGCGACCTAGAGATGGATCCATTCTGGTTAACATTATTATAATCTATGATTTAAAGGCTAAATAAATCTAGTTACATTCTCGGATCGTTATGCAGCCTCCTGAAGGTGAACTACGTTGTTAAACTGTCGGTGGACTATCGCGTAGGCACCGCTAACCAACGAGATGCAGTAATCAACCTCGCGTATGGATGTATAAGAAGAATCCTGGTGGCCCTCCTTGGTGCCAAGTAGTGAAAAAGAAATGCACGTGGCGTAAAAAAGAGAATAAAAAATGCCGGTGCGAGAACCGGTTACCGCTACAAAGCCGGGCTCGTCAGCGGCGCGCAGTCCCGTCTGTGGATCACGCGTCCCACGCTGATGGGTTCACGGGGAAGAATTCCTCCGTGTTGGGATTCCGCCAAGGGACGGGCAGGTATTCCCAGCAATAATAGGTAGGTACTCCAAAGACCCGCTACAACAAAAGTTACGCGTCATTAGCAATCAGCACGCACTTCACAGACCGCGATTATTACAAGGTCTATCTAGCTTATAAATACCTTTTTGCGGGTCCTGTGATGGTACGAATTGCTCTTGAAGAGACACCTTACGGGTCTTCTCGCTCGAGAGAAAAAAATGCCGACTGCCTCCATCTTTGCTTTTCGTATCTTCCCCTTCCCACCAAGCCAAACCCGCTTGGTCAGTTACATCTACGGTCCGTTTCATTTCACTCATCCCTCACGTTCCGTTCGTGACTTTTATTCCTCCACCTCTCATACGCCATACACGATTAGGGCTTTATCGCATTAACGCCATGTCATTAACTGAAGCTAAAACTATCCTGTACATTAACCATCCTATCCTCTTAAGCGAATATTTTATCCACTATTTGACATAATGTTCTACGTTACGCGGAACGTGAATTCTGGTGTGACCACTCCGAAATTGATCCGCTCGTAAACTATATATAAATTATCATTAGTTCCAAATCTGTTTACTAATTTAATATACCTATTATTTATTCTAATCTAGATTTATTGTACACTAAATAAAACTATTTTTTTTATGTTCTTTTTTTTTATTCCTAAACTATTTCGTTGACCAGGATCAGTCATTGCTACTGTCAAAATGACAATGTCAGATTCACGACATTTAACCTTCTTGAGCGAAGTACCTAAATTGCACGATGCCTATGAAGCAAATTGCCTAAAGTCAATGTCTAAAACGCAGGTTGCCTATAAAGTTTTAATGTCTATAAGGTTATAATGCCTACGAAGCAAAATGCCTATGTTGTTTAATGTCTACAAAGTATAATGCCGGCGATAGTTAATTGCCTACAAATCAATTAGAGTATGATAGCATCATTATGCACTTTACTCAAAAAGGATTCATTACCAGAGATGTACAAAATGGTTTTAAAAAAGCATTTAAATACAAAATGCAAAATACTCTTCAGATTTACTATTTCAAATGCAAAATACCGAATAGTTTTGCGTTTTGTATTTCAAATGCTAAATGCAAAATAGGTATTTTCAAAATACTTTTTTAAAATAAAATACTTTTTTACCAAATTTCACATATTTTTATTTATTTTAGGTATTTATCATGAGAAATAGAGACACAATGCCGAGCCGAATAAAAACGGCGGTTGCGGCTTCGCCTAGGGTGTGATGCTATCCCGCGTCTTTGGTGGGTTTCGGGTGTGATCCCGCTTTTAGGGGGGCGTGCGTGAATTTCTCACGTCACGCTGCCGTCATGGGCCTGCTTCTCTCACCTTCCTCAGGCCCCCGGTCGTGGAGGCCGACAGTCTTCTGCGAAGACACGTTGGCGGCGCCCAAGCCGCCGCCGACTTGACTGCGGAACTCGGGTTGGAAAGTTCTTTCGCGTTCCCGCCCCGCCCGCGCCAGCGCCGCCTCTTTCACGAGCATGACCTGCTCGCAGAAAGAGGCGGCGCAGTCCCACTTACTCCCGCTGGAGATCATGGCTAGCACCATGGTCTAGAGCGAGAGAGTAATCATCCCACCGTACGAACAATTTCGTTCATTTCATTTTGTTTGGCTGGTGATGTTGGCTGAACTTAATCACAAAGTATTTTGCATTTTGAAATGAATGTTAAAAATGCAAAATAAATCTCGAAAGGTATTTCAAATAAAATACAAAATGCTTTTTAATAAAAGGCATTTAAATTCAAAATACAAAATAGGTATTTTGCATTTTGTATTTGCATTTTAAATAGAAGTATTTCAAATAAATCACATCTCTGTTCATTACATTATTTCGTTTAATCACCTTTTACAAAATGGATGTGAAACAATTTATCACAAAGTGTTGTCAGAAATGGTAAACCAATTTGGCCGACCGTACCTGAATGGAACCGTACCTGAAGCGCTCGTGACCCCGCGGTCTCGGTGTTCTGTAAACGAGTACTGTAGTAAGGAACTTTCGCTATGGCCAGTCCTTGGATGGGTGACCATCTTAGCTTCGGAAGGCACGTTAAGCCATTGGTCCCGGTTGCCAGTAAAATGGCAGTAGTTAAGTCAAGCTGAAAACCTTTTAGGCGGCTTGAAAATTTTCAACAGCAGGCAGTCACAACCTGCGCCTGTCTATATCAATACGGCTCACCACCTATCACGTGGATAAATTCTTAAAAGGTGAAATGTGGGAATATAGTAGACCCACATTTTACCTTTGTCTACCCCTTCGGGGATAAAGACGTGATCATAAATAATGTACCTGAATACCCCCATACCTTGTATTGTGCTGGCAATCTTCATTTTAGGCATTTCCATTCCTAGGCATTAAACATTGTTGTCAAAGTATATTGTAGGCACATTAAGTTTTTAGGCATCGTGCAATTTAGGTACTTCGAGTTTCAGGTATTTCGCGTTTTAGGTTGTATGCAGCAGTGGCATCGTGCAATTTAGGTACTTCGCTCAAGAGGGGTCTAACCTATGTGTATGTGTAGTATTATGACTGGATGTAAACACGGAATAAAACGACAGAAAGATATCGAGTTTAATATCTTTGTGTTAATGTGCTTAATGTATGAAATCCTCGTTATCACGAGACAAAAAGAGAGTATTATATTAGAACGTATGGATAATGTGTTGGTGAGTATTGCAGAGTGTTACACATGTAAAATAGATGATACAGTACTATACATAAGTATCGGGTTTAAAGAAATAATATACATAAACGAGAACTGAATCTCGTAACAGTTTTAGGAGAATGACCTCAGTTCAAATCTGCGACCTTATTTAGACCGCAAAGGAAAATATGGACGAGGTCAAATGCCAAAATAGGCGAGGTTCAACCTCATACTGATTATTATCTGAAAACGTTTGAAATTGACAAAATTTGTATTCATATCTATGTTGATTCGGTTGTCTTTAGACTCATCAATCCATCCATTCGTGTCACAATTTCATGAGTTTATAACGCCATCTCATTATTTTGTTAACAAAAATATTTGCAAATAAACTTAGTTCTCTTAGGTCCTGAAGGTACTATTGTAACATAAGTGTACCTTTTTGAGTTGAATCACGTTCGACAAATGTTTCCCGATCAAATATCTGACACGGTCAGGGCACACAAATAGGTCCAGGGCTAATTATCTGAACTGCCCATCACACTTCACAGGAGACGTCTAATGGATCTTTTGGAGTATCTAACTCATCTTTGAGGTGAGTTTTGGCATCACCGTGTATGATGCAAATGTTCAGTTGCCTGCAGGAGAGCAGTTTTCAGATAATTAAGATGGTCACGATTCAGAATTTATGCAGATCAAGAACGAGTTGCATTACAGTAAGCTATTACACTTTTTTCTTGTGAACTCTATGATGCCGCATACACTATAATGTCTATTATTTTCATAGTTAACCAATACTATGGTAACCAATAAAAATCACTGCTGTGAATTATATTCATCGTTAATAACATCAAAGTGTCAATTTTCCAATGACACAGCTAACCGGAAAACGAAACCAATTCGACAGGGACCGACTGGTGACTGCATACTGTAGGTGAATAGGTAGGTAGGTACCAAATACAACAGTACCCAAGTAGAACATGCGCTTACATGACAATGGTGATGTTGACAACTCGATAGTAACGTGTGCGGTAAACGCTGTTGGTACATTTGCAGTGTATACAGAAATCCACATTTCTAGAATTGAAAGGGGCTATATATCGCTTGCAGATCAATCTGGTTCAAATTATTTCTTAATAAATATAAACAGTTATTTTTGAAAAGCATTGCAATACATGAAAACACCGGGGATAATGTAGTTTCCCAACAGCGCAAGAATTTTTCAAATCGGTTCAGTAGTTTCGGAGTCTATATGATGCAAAGAAACAAACAATCAAATCTCCTTTTTTATAACATTAGTAGATAACTAAATAAGTAGATATTTAAAGGGCTAATACGGAAATAAAGGCAAAATTGGTTCTGATTAGTCGATCATAGCTTAAGGTAGCGATTGAAATTTCTCTTCTAGAAATAATTCAATAAATTATAATATTGCCCTATACATTAAAGATGGTGAGGGAATAGGTAATTTATATGGAACCTAATATTCATTATGTACCTTAAATTTCTACCGTCTAGCAACTACTGTACTTATATTTATGTATTGTTAGTAATTTAATGTCAAACATTTTATGTTAAGTTTTCAAGTATAGAGTTTAGAACTGGAAATTTTGTTGTTGAATAGTTTCCAAATTCCAATGCATCGTCGCAATTGAACTGGTACGTATAAACGTGGATGTCCGGCCCGAAATATGTCTAAAGCGAGCAAGGCAAATAGCCTTTTATTGAAGGGTAGTGCTTCGAGGAAACAAAGTTCTCTCCAAGTCAAGTACAATACTGAAATTCCGAACAAGTTGCAAGTGTTCTTAGAATGGTTCCGACATTTCATTGTTATGGATAACTCCTTGTTTATATTTATATATATGTATATTTAAAAACGAATACGTATAATCACACTTTTATCCTCGAAGGGGTAGACAGTGTCACAGTACCCGCCCGCATATGGGATGCGGACTTTTTGCCTAAACACGGAGTTATATTTACACCAATACGAGTATACTTTATAATATTTCTGACGGCAACACTAAACTATAAACGCTCATATTGCTCTCAAGCTCTCTGACTGGTATCAAGTATACTTATTAAGTTCTTGCTCTGTCACATGCGACGCTAAATAAAGTGGTTTCTAACTAACTAGCATTGTTTTAACTGTACTCTAAATTCGACGCAACTAGGCCTGTCTCATATTGTGCCGGTAAAGTGTGTGGGAAGTCGTTTAGTGCGTAATATAGGTCGAGTAATAAATTTTCTTGTGTGCTTCTTTTTGATTGAAAATACGTGTATTGTAAGAGCATACTTTGTATATTACCCAAAACATTACTTAAACATCGTGGAAAGCCCTAAATACGAGTTAAATTATAATGTTACGTACATATAGTCACGCCTTTATCCCCGAAGGGGTAGGCAGAGGCATATTTACGCCCACATTTCACCTTGTAGTTTGATGTCCCACGTAATAGGTGGTGAGCCTTTCGCCGTGTTGAAATAGACACACGCAGGTCGCCGCGACCCGCAGTTGAAATTTTTCAAGCCGCTTATAAAGCCTTCAACTTGGCTTAACGGTTATCATTTTACTAACAACCGGGTTTCATTTCAAGTTTTCCTTCTCTACGCTTTGAATATTTTAACAATTACTTGGTAGTCACTTCAACTTTATCATATTATTTTCAATTCAAAACCAAATCAACTCAAAGAAACTTCATTAAGCATCGTTTAAGCTTTATTTGTATTTTCCCATCTACATAATAAAGTATTAGACTTAAGAAAGTCTGCTGTTCTACCGCTGAAACCAGCTTTATTCTTCTTTATTTGAAACTATAGAAACTGAAACTTTATACTTTGCATAATGTTCAAGATTTCGTTGTAAAGTTTTAAAGCGACAAGCCAGCAGTAACAAAGTCTGCCATTGCAAGCGCAGTTGCACTTTCGTCTTAAGTTATTTCGAAATTTCTAGTAGCTTTTTCAGCATCCGATCTTCCACCATCGGAAAGAAGTTCAATTACTCTTAGTTCAATATACTTTGCATGAGGAATATAGCAGTTCAATACTATTCAAGTGTTCTTTAAAGAATTAATAAGTTAGGAATTCAAATTAATGATGTACTTAATTAAAGGGTTTGAACCGAAATTTGGCAGTCAACGAACTACTTTACATTTCATTTAACAAATTTTATCCTATACAGGCACAACAGAGGATTATTTAATTACTAACTTATACATTTTTATAGACAGTATAATTTATGCGTGATAACAAAGGGCCTTGGGACAGCAAAGTGCGAGTCAACCCTCTCGTTCCGAAAGATAATTTTCATAATCAAATATACCTTTTCACGAGCACTTCGCTGTAAATCAAGTTTTCCGGCCACCCTTTCAATTTCCTGACCGCAACCCAGTTCCGTTCACACGAGACTTTCATTAGGAACCCTCATAAGCTACGGTCACGTTTCAACATGTAGACAAAAAAATATTGTCCATTATAAACATTAATTAAGTACCGATTTGAACGACTACTTTTATAGGATGTAGGGCAATTTTAAATGTGACGAAATTTTGGAGAATATAGGGTACAGATACATAATAACAACCATATTGGACCATAGGCTTGAATACAGCGCGGTTGATCTGCACGTCTAACAGAATGAGGCCCAAGACTGCGCGTCGCAGGCGACGTGATGTGGAAGTCTCAAGCACGCCTAAAGAAGCGGGATAACTCTCTAACGCTTAAGAGATCTGCAGTGGCACCAACCCTAAGTTTACAGGTAGCCCAGGGTAGTCCTATCGAGGAGCTGAATGCATAGGTAGGGACTGTGTGGTTTTTGAATAATCTAACGTTAAAAGAAAGCATATAAAATACAACTACCAATAAGTGAAATCAGACTATTCTCATGGTAAATTTTTATATCCAGAATTGTTGAAATACTATGATCCTCCATAACTGCATTATTACCGTTTCATAATAAATTTATCTGCAGAAAGCCGTGTGAAAATCGAATGTATTTCAAGAGGCTTATTGTTTTACAATATTAATGCATTTCACGATTATTAAAATATGTCTATTGTGAAACAATGGTCCCCTGATTGCAGCCGTGATCGTGGTCACGAGTAGATTATTTGACCTTTTAAGACTAAATACCATAATTTGGAATGAGAACATTTTGTCGATGATACAAACGATGAGGAATACCTACGAGTAGATTTCTACTAACTTTCGTTGCAAAACTTTTTGAGTATTTTAAAAAACAATAAGTTAACATAAATTGTAGACCGCAAACAAGTTTCATTATATAGAAAAATTGTGTTTGCAAACTCTGTTTAATAAATGTAAAAGCAAAAATTGGAATGGTCCGCAAATATTGAGCTAATTTTTATGAATAAACATCATCTATGTTCCTACGACAAGGTCCAATGTGAATTACGCTTGAAGCGACGTCGTCCCCTCTTCCATTTTGCCAACAAACTTCCTAGCAGTTTTTCTGTAATTAATATTTACTTCAAATAAAACTGGAGGGATACTTATTATATTTTTTTGCTATTTTTGCCAACTTTGGTCTTTAAGCTGTACGACAGACTAAATTAAATTATTTACCTACATAGGTACATAAAATATATTAAATATTTACCCAAAGTCGTAGGCAGAAGCATAATATTATGCCCACGCTTTTCCAGTAGGTAGATACTAAGTCTCATCTCTGCTGTCAGTAGTTAGGTTGTTTTCTTGTTGTCTTGTTGTGGTTCTTTTCTTGGGACCGGATTATTAATACTTTAGATATCACTAATTTTAATTAGAGTGACGTTTAATTGAACTATTGATCATAATGCAGTCAGAACTATTAATCGCAATACAAATAGTAGTCTGGGTAGAAATGCTTTGGCCCACCTTTTGATACACATTATCACCAAAGAATTCAGTTTTTCTACGATACGTATAGAAGTTGCCTCAAAAATCGGTAGACAGTTCGGAACTTCCTAATCGATGAGCTTGTAAATCGCTTGCCATGTCAGAGTTGCCTGTTGTTGTGGACTTTTCTCTATAAAACTTTAAAGAATCTTGGCTGCTTCTGAAAGTAAAAAGTTACGTATTCTAAATTATTTTGTAATAATAAAACAAAGTTGTTATCAGCAAGAGCGCAGTTTAAACGCTCTGCGTGAAAGTTAATTTTATATGAAAATACTTATTTTTAATTACAACAATGCATTTTTAATTACAAACTGATCATTGTTAAGACTGGACTATCATAATAAGAATAAGTAGGTAGTCTACTACTATTATTACTACTACTACTAAGCATATTTTTAAATTTAAATATCTTCTTTTTATATTGGTATGAGCATTAAGCCCACTAACTGTCTCGAATTTATATCATAAATTCTTATTATGAGGCATGGCGTAGACATTTTAGGAGATTGATCAATAAGTTAGTGTAACTAAACTATACATCGATGTAACATAGTGTGTGCACTATGTTACTATGTACAGTTGTACACAAACATCTATGTTATACTTCAGAGTTTATGTGTTTTACATACATACATACACTCTGAAGTATAACATAGATGTTTGTGTACAACTGTACATAGTAACATAGTGCACACACTATGTTACATCGATGTATAGTTTAGTTACACTAACTTATTGATCAATCTCCTAAAATGTCTACGCCTATATATATATGTGTTTATATATATATATATTTAACACACATATATATATATATATATAGGCGTATATATATATATGTGTTTTAATTACTTTTAAACTAAAATAATATACAAAAAAAATGTAAATATGTAACTGTCAAATCAATCGAATCACAACAATGTAGGCCGAGTAAAGTGTTAAGGCCGCGTGGGTCAGATTTTAAGTTTTTTGAAACAATCCTACTCAAAAAGTAAAGGGTTTATAATTCTGATAAATATATATATATATATATAATAGTTAAGGATATAAGCTAAACATATTCCAAGCCCGTTACACGATCCAATAAATTTCACTAGATAGAAAAAAATCCCAAAGTTGACTCTCTCAGAAAAGTTTTTTCAATACTGTGGCTAAACTATTAACATTTTATATTTTTTTTTTCACTCAATTAAAGCTATTGAGTTTTTATACACATTTTCCGAACGTTTTTTTATAAACAAGTATTTACATAGTTATCATGTACGAATATCTACCAAACGCATTAGAATTGCGCCGCTGACGGCCGATTCAGTCTCGCGCTAGCGCTTGTGGAGGCAGGACCTGTGTCAGTTTTTTTCGCAACTATTTCGTAATTATTATGCCAAATTACGTTGAAATCGCGCCACAGTATAAAAACATCAGTAATGGGCAAAATGTATTTAGATTAACCGTTACAAATTACAATACTTTGTTATGCTTAATTCAATTACTCTGTAACAGATTACTTGAGTAATTATTTACAGTGAGTACTAGCAGTAACTAATTACTGAGTAATGGAATTACACGTAAATCTAATTACATTGTAACTAGTTACTCATTAATTCAATTAACGAACTCTCATGATTAACAACTCTGTCCTGTGAATTCGTCACGGCCCAAGGGGTGGATCGATTTTGATGCGGTTTTTTGATCGTAAGTCAATGTATCCATGATGGTACTTAGCTTATACATTTTGAAGACCATCAGCTTTATTCCTGAGTGATGAAGGGATTTCACTAAAATTCCCATACGCGACTTATGGTAAATGTGGTGATCTTTTGCTTTTTAAGTGTTTTCACGACATGGTAACCATCTACCTAATGCATTAAAATGTCTACGAATTACATGATAATTTTGCAATCCAACATGGCGGCCACGCCGTAATCACAAAAATCCATGATGGTTATCGTTTAAGGGGTTTTTTGGTATGCTGAGTACGAATCACGTGATAATTCTGCAATCCAATATGGCCGCCGCACCGTAATCACAAAATTTCATGATGGGTATCGTTTATTAAGGGGTTTTTTGCTATGCTGAGTACGAATCACGTGATAATTTTGCAATCCAAAATGGCCGCCGCGGTGTAATCGCAAAATTTCATGATGGGTATCGTTTAAAGGGTTTTTTGGTATGCTGAGTACGAATCACGTACTAATTTTGCAATCCAATATGGCCACCGCGCCGTAATCGCAAAAATCCATGATGGTTATCGTTTAAGGGGTTTTTTGGTATGCTGAGTACGAATCACGTGATAATTTTGCAATCCAATATGGCCGCCGTGCCGTAATCACAAAATTTCATGATGGGTATAGTTTAAGGGGTTTTTTGGTATGCTGAGTACGAATTACGTGATAATTCTGCAATCCAATATGGCCGCCGCACCGTAATCACAAAATTTCATGATGGGTATCTATGGCGGTATTCGGACGTGATTGATAAGAGGAAATATTTATGTAAAACATTTAATCACGTCCTTCGCCATTAGCACTTAGATAAATTGATAATTTATAGTATTGTATAGTTAGCAGAAATTTATCTGGTGTCGCGATCTGAGGATGCGTGACACCAGAGATAACATCCCCTCTTTGCATTCCTAATATTGTAGTATATAAACCGCGGTTTTGATAGAATAAGTTAGTCGGTAAGCAAGATACAATAAAAGACTACACAAGTATAATTTCGTCTCTCCCTACGACACGCTATAAATTGGTGACCCCGACGTAGAAAAAAGGCAGCAGAAGCATCCTCGACGTCTGAAGAATTTTACCGACTCCTTCTGAATGAGAAGAAAGGAACCAACGAGCGAGAAAAAGTGTATATTTTCCCTGGCCTACTATGATACAGTACTTGATTACTATGATAGATCGATGTACGTCATGGCCAGAAGCTTTTCCGGTATCAGAGATCACAGCAGAGACTGTGGCAAAAATTGTGTACGAAGGGTGGATCGTACGTTTTGGATGCCCGGATTATATCACTTCCGATCAGGGAAGGCAGTTTGAGTCCGAATTATTTCGAGAACTTGCAAAATTTATCGGAGTAGAGAAACTCCGAACAACTCCGTATCATCCACAATCTAATTCTAAAGTCGAACGACTCCACAGGACGATGAAAACGGCACTGGTAGCCAGAACAAATACGAAGAATTGGACACAGGAATTGCCCTCAGTTCTATTAGGTCTACGCTCCAGTTATCGACAAGATACTGGTTGCTGCGCCGCCGAACTAGTATATGGGACTACAATAAAGCTACCAGCAAGTTTTTTCAGCGAAGAAAACAGCAAGACGTATCCCGAATTCTTACAAGAGATAAAAGAAAATATCAGTCGCGTAACATCTATTCCAAAACGAGAAAGTACTGTAAGAAACGTTTTTGTTCACCCAAGATTAAAGGACTGTACACATGTGTTTTTAAGATGTGATTGATTACGTCCAAGTCTCACACCTCCGTATGAAGGCCCATACCTAGTAACCAGACGTGGTGATAAGGTATTTACGATCAAACGTGATGATAAAGAAATTACCATTCTGCCCTGATAATTGCACTTGCAGTAATCGACATTTTTGAGATTTTCACTTTTTTGCAGAAATGGCATCCTAAGGACATAATTTATACGTAAAAAATATATCTATAACTTTTTTCTATTAGTAAAGGTGTTTTTTAGGTACTATGAAACGCAGTACTTGCACCTAATTGTAACTTGTGCTACAAAAATTTGAAGCATTAAGCATATGCTATAAGTTTATGCAGTACTTGCTACGATTACTGCGTAAGCTTGTAGCATTAATTTTTCTAAAACGAATGTTTACTTAGCCAATCGTAGTATTCTACAATCCTGCGTTTACGAGAAGCGAGAGTGAGAGGGAGCTATGTGTGTACGAATGCCGCACGGTATAGTGCCGTGTTTCATTTTAGCAAATCAGTGCGTCGACGTCACTCGCTGACGTGACAGTGTGCTCCGCGTAGTTGGTGGTCAAACATTCCAGTATTACGGTAAGTATACCGTAATTCAAACCAACCATGTCATAGTCAAAACCGGAGTAGTTTTGACTATGACAACGATGCATGCTAACATGTGCTAATACGTTTGAACTCGTCAAACGTATTAGCACAAATTAGTTAAATAAATAGTGAAGATGCCACAAATAATTCACTTGAAAAAAGCGCCGAAGAACTAATACAGCACCTTAGTAGCAAAATGTGTTAGGTACACATAATCCTTACTGAAGATCTACAGACTCATTTCACTCCTGAGCTGAGCCATGTCTACAAGTTGTTCTGGAGAGTAGTCATAAACCGCCTCGCTGGGAAACTCGACAAGTTCCAGACAAAGAAGTAAGCCGGGTTTCGAAAAGGCTTTATTACCGTGGACTACATCCATTCTGTTCGGCAAATTGTATGAAGTCCAACTAGCACAATCAGCCGTTGTGTATGGATTTCGTAGACTACGAGAAAGCCTTCGACTCTGTCGAAACCTGGGCAGTCCTAGAAGCTCTGCAGCGGTGTCATCTTGATTGGCGGTATATTGAGGTGTTGAGGGGCTTATATGATACCGTTACAATGACCGTCCAGTTGGAGGATAAGAAGACCAATCCGATAGCGCGGCGCAGAGGTGTGAGACAGGGAAATGTCGTGTCACCTAAGCTTCTCACTAATGCGCTTGGGACGTCTTAAAATCGTTGGCCTGGGATGGAAGGGGCGTGAATATAAGCCAATGACATCGTCATAGTAGCAGAAAAGCTGAAACCTTTTAGCGGGGTGCTGCACAGTTTAAGTGAAGAGTCTCGACGTGTTGGCCTCGGTATAAACTTGAACAAAACCAAGGTCATGTTCAATGAGCATGTCATGCCGGGACCAATAGCTGTCCAAGACTACACTTACCTTGGGCAGGACATTTGAAACGAGTAACCTGGATGAGGAAATAGCGAGAAGGATTTGCTTGGGCTGGGCAGCATTCAGCGAACTGCATCGGGTTTTCTATTCGCCGATACCGCAATGCCTGAAGATGATAGTCTTCAGCCAGAGCATTCTACCAGTTATGACCTACGCCGCCGAGACGTGGACACTCACAATAGGGCTAGTCCACAGTAGGGGTGTCTCTGAGGGATAAGATCCGAAACGATGTTATCCGTCAGAAAACAAGAGTGGTCGACATAGCTTGCAGAGTATACGTTTCGAAGTGGCTGGCCACATTTGTAGAATAACTGATGCTCGATGGAGCAAGCGTGTTCTGGAGTGGAGACCGCGACTTGGTAAATGTCGGGTAGGACGACCCCCTGCCAGAAGGAGCGACGATCTAAAGAAGGTTGCAGGGATAGACTGGATGCGAAAAGCGCAGGACCGTGTGTTGTGGCGAAATTTGGGAGACGCCTATGTTCAGCAGTGGACTGCTATAGGCTAGATTGATTGATTGACTTTGAAGTGCCTTTGATTTCGGAAGATTAACTTTTTTTTAGTAATTATGAACATGAAAACGAAAGATGAAAACTTTAACATTATATTTAACCTTTTGTTTTACGGTACACCTGTAGTCAGACCAATTTCAGGTAACTTATAAATAACCGAGTTTTGTATAACTCCCCCAAAAGGACTTATCACAGCTAACTCTTATATTATCTTAACATACGGGGCGTCGCGTATTAGGTAATGTATGGTAGGCTTGTCATGCCTATCTCTGTTATTGAGTTTATTATAGTAAATATAGCTACAATAAAAAAAATGCTACTTCCCGATATCCGTCACATTAAAATATATTACATTATTAAAAAATCTCATAATTGTTTGCATTAAATTTCTTTAAAAACGCAAATATCTGAAAAAATCTTTAGGATGCAATTTCTCAAAACTATGATTTTTAAGATAACGTAGATAGGTCTGACACGGCAGTACAGTCTGTTCAACTAACCAGAGGTCTGGTATGTAATATATTCAATGATTAATAATTACAAACGCAGTATTAAGCACGTGCTAGGTGAGTTTGCAGTAATAAGCACTATTACTGCATGTGATCTTAGTGATACTGTAATGCTCGCAAGCCCAGAAAGTTAATGAAAACGCAGTACTAAGCATTTTATCTAAATAAGATAATAAAATAAGGAAATAAACATATCAATAGAAAGATCGATTTTTTTACTATTTTTAAGTTACATTTTAAAAGTTATATATAGCACCGATATTTCTTCCTTAGATATGACGAAATATGTTTTTCGCGCTTATCTCGAAACCGCTATTTTGCAAGTACTGCGTTTGCAATAACGAGGGCAGCATTTCAATCGATCGTCTCAAGCCAGCATATCTTATCAACAATTCAGAGGAATTATCACTAAAAATTCGTGAGGACGATGCAAACAGTTGGGAACGTGACCAAGGGACAAAAATCAAGAAAAGAAGAGCATGATAACGCGTTCCGGCCGAATATCACGCCCAACAGTTCGATTTAATATATATAATAAGTAACTATAGATAATAACATATTTAACTGTTAAGTGTTATATTGTTTTACAGATATTTTTACAAATTGTTATTAGATATTTACTGATTTTTTGTGTAAATGATAGTTTTTAAAAAGGGGGGAGTTCTATGGCGGTATTCGGACGTGATTGATAAGAGGAAATATTTATGTAAAACATTCGATCACGTCCTTCGCCATTAGCACTTAGATAAATTGATAATTTATAGTATTGTATAGTTAGCAGAAATTTATCTGGTGTCGCGATCTGAGGATGCGTGACACCAGAGATAACATCCCCTCTTTGCATTCCTAATATTGTAGTATATAAACCGCGGTTTTGATAGAATAAGTTAGTAGTCGGTAAGCAAGATACAATAAAAGACTACACAAGTATAATTTCGTCTCTCCCTACGACACGCTATAGTATCGTTTAAAGGGTTTTTTGCTATGCTGAGTACGAATCACGTGATAATTTTGCCATTCAAAATGGCCGCCACGCCGTAATCACAAAATTTCATGATGGGTATCGTTTAAGGGGTTTTTTCGTATGCTGAGTACGAATCACGTGATAATTTTACAATCCAATATGGCCGCCGCGCCGTAATCACAAAATTTCATGATGGGTATCGTTTAAGGGTTTTTTTTTGAATGCTGAGTACGAATCACGTGATAATTTTACAATCCAATATGGCCGCTGCGCCGTAATCAAAAAAATTCATGATGGGTATCGTTTAAGGGGTTATTTGGTATGCTGAGTACGAATCACGTACTAATTTTGCAATACAAGATGGCCGCCGCTCTGTAATCACAAAATTTCATGATGGGTATCGTTTAAGGGGTTTTTTGCTATGCTGAGTACGAATCACGTGATAATTTTGCAATTCAAAATGGCCGCCACGCCGTAATCACAAAATTTCATGATGGGTATCGTTTAAGGGGTTTTTTAGTATGCTGAGTACGAATCGAGTGATAATTTTGCAATCCAATAAGGCAGCCGCGCCGTAATCACAAAATTTCATGATGGGTATCGTTTAAGGGGTTTTTTGGTATGCTGAGTACGAATTACGTGATAATTATGCAATCCAATATGGCCGCCGCGCCGTAATCACAAAATTTCATGATGGGTATCGTTTATTAAGGGGTTTTTTGCTATGCTAAGTACGAATCACGTGATAATTTTGCAATCCAAAATGGCCACCGCGGTGTAATCACAAAATTTCATGATGGGTATCGTTTAAAGGGTTTTTTGGTATGCTGAGTACGAATCACGTACTAATTTTGCAATCCAATATGGCCGCCGCGCCGTAATCGCAAAAATCCATGATGGTTATCGTTTAAGGGGTTTTATGGTATGCTGAGTACGAATCACGTGATAATTTTGCAATCCAATATGGCCGCCGCGCCGTAATCACAAAATTTCATGATGGGTATAGTTTAAGGGGTTTTTGGTATGCTGAGTACGAATTACGTGATAATTCTGCAATCCAATATGGCCGCCGCGCCGTAATCACGAAGTTTCATGATGGGTATCGTTTATTAAGGGGTTTTTTGCTATGCTGAGTACGAATCACGTGATAATTTTGCAATCCAAAATGGCCGCCGCGGTGTAATCACAAAATTTCATGATGGGTATCGTTTAAAGGGTTTTTTGGTATGCTGAGTACAAATCACGTACTAATTTTGCAATCCAATATGGCCGCCGCGCCGTAATCGCAAAAATCCATGATGGTTATCGTTTAAGGGGTTTTTTGGTATGCTGAGTATGAATCACGTGATAATTTTGCAATTCAAAATGGCCGCCACGCCGTAATCACAAAATTTCATGATGGGTATCGTTTAAGGGGTTTTTTAGTATGCTGAGTACGAATCACGTGATAATTTTGCAATCCAATATGGCCGCTAATAACATAATCACAAAATTTCATGATGGGTATCGTTTAAGGGTTTTTTTGGTATGCTGAGTACGAATCACGTACTAATTTTGCAATCCAATATGGCCGCCGTGCCGTTATCACAAAATTCCATGATGGATATCGTTTAAAGGGTTTTTAGGGGTTTTTTGGTATGCTGAGTACGAATCAAGTACTAATTTTTCAATCCAATATGGCCGCCGTGCCGTAATCACAAAATTCTATGATGGATATCATTTAAGGGATTCTTTCGTATGCTAGGTACCAATTTAATGTAATTGGCCTTAATTTTACAATAAAAACCTTTTGTCATAGTATTTTCGCATTGCTAGGCCTAAACTTAATAAGCAAATCTTTTTAGTTTACTACTGTTAATAGCTTAGGCGGCCAAATTGAATTCCAAAATTATGAGACCGTATTCTTAGCATTCCATGGATTCTCGGTGCGGGCGCCGGGTCCATAGCGTGGCACAGGGGGGAACACCCCGACGGCGTCTGGGTCTTGCGACCCATTCGAGTAGGTTTAGGGTGGCCACCTTACTATGCGCATAAACGATCACCTTCCACCGTCAACAATGTCCCCCCCCCTGCCCAACCAGATTTGGTAAGATCCTATCAATGCCGCTTTGGATACTCGTTTTAGTAAAGAGCTTACTGAAGCTCTTGGCAATCCAAGCTCTTGGCAATCCAAGCTTGTAATTGATTACCTACACGCTTCTCCGATATTATAGCGAAGTGATACCACAGTTATATGTTATTGTTGTATTGTTTGGTAAATTAATTTCCTTTGTGATCATTAGAGACGCTCAGACATTAAACATATTGGCTTCTATTGAGCTTGAGGCAAGTATTAAGCAAGTTTGGTTTGTGGTTGTTTGGCGATATTACTTATCTACTAATTACAGTCTAATAGTTTTAAAAAACTATAAATTTATACTAATATTATAACGTCATCTTTCCTGATTTGATTATTTGTTGCAATCGACAGGGTCCGAAACTACGGAACCGATTTGAAAAATACTTCCACATAGACACATTTAATTCCCGTATTTCCATGGTAGCGGAAATTACACAGTTAAAATCACGTACTTCAATTAGTATTATATACTTACTAATCTATCTTCAAAGAGTAAGAAACATTAAGGTAGGGGCTAACACAAAAGATCCCACTGGGTCGAAGTGTTGCTGACTTCGTCAGCCCCCGATGTAAGATAAGAATACTAATATGCGTAAAAAATTCTAAGACCATAGTATAAACTTAGAGCATAACAAAGGCAAGACTTTGCCTTGTATAAAAAATTAAGGATGCTTAAAGCGAAAGTAAAATACCTAGATCCCAAAAGAACAGTGAAAGTCTGATGCAAGTTAACAAGTAGCTGAGTCGAATTTCGTAACATAAAAAACTTTATGTAAGGCCGGTGTGCGCCGGCGGTCCTCCCTGAGGACGCGGCCACAACAAATAACGGGCAAACAACTTCGAAATAAATTAACTCTCAACTTTCAAGCGTTTTACTTTCTTTGTGTTAGACGAAAAAACAATTTCCTTTGTATTTTGTTTACACTTTAGAGTACTTTGGCGTGGAAATCGGCAAGACACCATTTTATTTTATTGGTAACTGACTAACAGGAACGTTTGCGCAATTTATATTGCAACCAAATTATGTACTTACTTAAAAAATATAAAACTATATATACCTATTGAAATAAAAGGTGTAAATCAATCTACCTAAACGTATTAATTTTGTCCTGATTATCTTTTGGTTGTGAATTGACATGAAAGCTTGAAATGTGTATATGTATTTTAAGTAATTAGTATCATCTATTAATTACTAGTTAATGCCTGCGACATCATCTGCGTGATGAAGTTTTCAACAGGAACTGGTTCCCAAACGCCTACAGTATGGGGTTCTTCAAAAGGGGTCTAAGAAGGTTTTTACAGGGTCGGCAGCGCGAGTGTGGAGCCTCTGGAGTTGCAAACGTTCATAGGCTGCGGTGACCACCAGTCCTTCTGGTGGGCCGTATGCTTGTCTGCCACCTTAGTGGTATAAAAAAAAAGGTATGCAATATTTGAACCAAAATGGTTCATAACCATTTTTAGGGTTTCATACGCAAAGGGCCACCAAGCACTACCTACTACAGCACTACTTCATGAACCGTAGTAGGTAGAACTAATCGGTTAGTATTACGTGCCAAACATCACCAATACCTTCCTGATTCATGGAACTGTCAATATCATAAATATCAGAGAATTTATTAGCCATTAATTTTCACAGGCCTGCCAAAAAGTAGTGCTATATTACCAGTATAAATTTTTCATCTTCAAAAATATTTCATAACCCTTCTCAGCTTATCGCATATGAGTAACCTACATAGTAAGTACAACGAACTATTATGTCGAAGAATATATATATGTACATTGTGCAGAAGAACCCCTCAATATGACAATACCTACAGCTTTCTCCCAGAAAAAGTTCAAATATCGTCAAAATATAAATTTTGCATGTATTCATTATATACATTGTTTTTGCTGTAGCCGTTTTGAAAGCCTTCGTAAAATTGAGTATATGTTTTGTCTTATTTATTTACTTATGTATTTATCACACTTATAATAATTTATTATCACTTAAAAAAAAACTTTGAAGGCTAGTTGCTCTGAGAAGCAGTAACCCTCCAGTGTATTGATAAAGAATAGTGTAGTCGTAAACAGGCAGGCATCCATTTTTGTAATCATGGAACCTCCACGAGTTTTACTCTCCTTGAAACTAATTCTAAAAAAATGTTTAATCTAGCAAACCATGGCATGTTAATTTTATTATATCGATGAGTGCCATCTACAAGACGTATTCGTATTCGAGTGATGAAAACAAAGCACTCTGTAAAATAATTTTGTACCGATTTTATGTTCAGCAACTTACTGCTGTATTCATATAATACGTTTCGCCTCACCGTACAATTAATCATTATGAATACTAACATTTTGTAAATTAAATCCTTCTCAAAGACATTTCAATATATTTAAAGATTGCCCCACACCCCACTACAATGCAGATTGACACGTAATTTGCGGTACGACTTGAGTTTAATCTGCCAAATTGGACGTGCAAATCTCATTTCTCGGCCAAGAGCCCAATTTAAGATGCAATTTGCGGCTAATTAGACTCTTAAGTACAGGAACAGGTGGTGCCGTAGCGAAACTCAAAGGAAACTGGCAGTAGTCCCGTTATAGGTCGGCAGCTGAGAAAATGCGTTTTAAGAAATGCACGGGGGCTACTTTTGTAATTGTTTCATATGTATATTTCTTTTGTGGTACATCGATTGACATTCTGTTTGAAATGTATGTTTTTGATAGTACGCCTTAATGTGTACGAAGTAGCGAGCCAAAAAAGAAGCGCTACTTGGTTTACGTCACATTAAGGTGTATGAAAGGAGAAGTATTTTTTCATCAGACTCATACATACATACATATAGTCACGCCTTTATCCCGGTAGGGATAGGCAGAGGCATAGTATACGCCCACTTTTCACCTTATAGTTTTATGTCCCACGTAATAGGTGGTGAGCCTATTGCCGTGTTGCAATGGACAGGCACAGCTGAAATTGAAAAATGTAATCATATTGACTACTAAATAGTTTTGTCTCACATTAAACATACTTGTAGGTTACTATAATATTTATCAATGTTATGTTTATTGTTTGTGTAATTTTTGCATGCTGTAAAGTTTAAGTATGGTGTAACTTAATAATTATATTATGTAAAACATCTATTGTACCCATATTCTGCAAAACAAATGAATGAAATGAAATGAAATTTTTCAAGCTGCCGTAAGGCCTTCAACTTGGCTTAACGATTGTCCTTTTACTAACAACCGGGTTTCATTTCCCGTTTTCCTTCTCTACGCAATGGATCTTTTTGCGATAGTGTTCCCTTAGTCGCATCTTACGACACCCTTGGGATGTATTGGGGTGGCGACATTTTGTACTCTTACCCGTCGCATCACGGGACCCAGTCGCCACAGGGGGCACTCACGACACTCATAGGAGTGTATGAAACTGCCCTGTTTGCTTATTCTTAAAAGAGCTTAAAGAAGTCTATTACAGAAAAAAATTACTTGTCATGTAAAAATATAATGTACATATGTAAATAAACATCAATTTTCCGGTGAAAATTAATATTGTTACGGGGTAACTCTAATAAAGTTAAATGTTCAATTAAAGTCCTTTGAGATTGTTATAAACATTTTCTAAATCGCTCTCTTTAATTATTCAAATATCCGCCATGATCAAACCGAAGGTTATATTTTCTTCAAATATTCTTTGAAATTATTTCTTTCTCTCAAAAGCCTTACTTACATTCGCGTTAAAAGCATTTCGGAACTTTTTGATCAACGTTATACTAATATTAATTTAGGTAAGTTAAAAGTTTTATTTTGCGTAAAAGGTGATAACGGAAAAAGCTTCAGATGCAAAGGAACTTCAAACTTTCAGAATTGAGCTAGAAATGTTTGTTTAACTTGTTTACTTTACAAATTATTTGGATGGGCAGTAACTCGACAACTCGACTCAACATTTACTGCGGAGATCTAAGCATTTTTACAACAATACCTATCTACATATTTCGGATCAATGACAATTATTCCGTATTCTAATTTATCATTTATGCGTACCTAGTACAACTGGTGAAGTATGGGTATATTCTCTGCCAACCCTGTAACCCTTCATTTGTAATACATGTATGTATTTCTGGGTTCGATTCCTGGGTAGGTCCAAATATTTTGTGTGAAGCACAAATGTTTGTTTCAGAGTTTGGGTGTTTCCTATGTATAATATGTAATTATTTATAAAACTCATCGTATTGTTTTTGCCCAGTCGGTGTCGAGGTCCATGGGTCCCAATGCGCAAAAATTTTTCAAGAATTTGAAAAAGCGCTTTGTGGAGTCGACTGGTGACCCAAGGGCTGGCAGTTTTCTCGCTCAGCGAATAGGTAAGGCTATTCAAAGGGGGAATGCTGCTAGTATTTTGGGCACAATGTCACGGGGGCCTTATTTAGGTTTAGTTTGTCCAACAATATTACATACTAAGCGGTAGCTATCCGCCGGATGAGTCAATCAGTAAAATAGTCCATAGCGATTCACTGCAAAACTATACGAGTAAAATGTACAAAACTAATTCATAAAGAAGACAGTACTTTTAATTTTCGTAGGTACAAATTACAATAATACGTTTAACTTAATGATTTTTTTTGTTTTTTTTTTATTTCAAAACTATTTAATATATTAGAATACAAAAGAATCAAATACAATGTCAAAAATAAACTTAGTCTATTAGTCAAACAACCCACCCCTAACCGTTCCCGGTTTAAGGACTTTAATTGTAAATCCACACTACCACATCATTCTACTGCCACTGTCTTGTTGTCTGCAACTTTTATATTAATTACTGTTGTTGGAGTAACATCATACATCCATTTTTGCTCTCTGCACATATGCTGTGATGCTCCAGAGTCGATGTACCATTGCGTTCTGTCCAAAGTTCTAGTAGTAGTCAAACGTAGTATCTAGATTTGATGTCTTTTTCTTTTGCGAGTAGCAATTTTTACTAAAATGTCCAAATCTGTTGCAACTAAAACAGCGGGGACCTTTCTTTTGGTAGTTTTCTGGTGAATCTTTGTGAGACTTTGACAAATTTTGAGATTTGTTGGATTTATTAACATAATAGGCCGAAGAATCTGACACTTTAACATCCTGTAGCAGCTTTGTTTTAACAAAATCAGCAGTTATTGACACACCTGAACTCTCAATAGCCATAATCATCGGTTTGTAGATATCGGGGAGGCCAGCGAGCAGCAAAGTACCAAGCCACTCGTCTCCAACTACAAAATTTATATTACTATGCTTATGAGCTGTTGTCATAATCCTATTGATATAGTCTTCAATACTAGAACTGTTGTCTAACGATGTTGTGATCAAATCTCTTAATAAACCTACTTTTCTGCCGAGCCCGGAGTCATCAAATACTTTAGCTAGTTTAGTCCATACCTGCTTCGCCGTAGTCGCTTCCTGCACATGGACGTAGTTAATAGGGTCAATCAAAAGTATTATTTTTGACTTAGCTTTAATGTCCTTTTTTGCATCTTGTACATAACCTGCACTTGGTTCTATTGTATCCCAAAGGTCTTCATGTTCTAAGTAATTTTTCACTGCAAATTTTGGAGTCTGAGCTTCACCATGATATTGGATCAACACCCACTATTATGTACTGTGATAATCAAAGTGCCATTAAATTTGCAGGTACTGAATCTTACTGTGCCCGCAGCAAGCATATTGATATCAGATTCCATTTTATACGACAAAAAATTGCCAAGAATGAGATGGAAGTAAAATATGTTGGTACAGAGAGTATGGTTGCTGACATCCTGACTAAATCCACTTCACATATGAAGATTGATAAATGTTCGGGAGCTATGGGTTTACGCTTAAAGGGAGGATGTTGAATTATGATAATCGCGAACCATACTTTATAGGTACATTACCACAACGCCAACCTCTACATCTTTGTCAATGTCACTATGATGAAAAATAAATATACTGTCATTCAATTATCTTGTCTTGTACACCGGTTTTTCATTTTCTTTCCATTTAATTGTATACTATTAATAAATTACTAATTTATTAAAGATAGCAGTATTTTATCAATTTTAAAATTAAAAACCCGCACAAATCTTAAAGCGATGCCGCGACAAAGTTACTTTTCATAAGCTGAGCAATGAAAATACTTTTTAATGAAGTGAACTTACTTT